>OZ014520.1:159042344-160242344 GCA_963966055.1 Lathyrus aphaca
AAATGACTAAACTTTGTTGCCCCTCTTATATGATCTACCCCACTCCTGATCAGCATTTGTTAACACATATCATGTTGTAGGAGGTGGTGGTGATCTTTGCATCATTTTTTGTTATTCCTGCAAAAATAAACAAAATAAGCAAAAGGTAAATGGGGTCTTTAAGGTCATTAGCTTGACCGTTTGACCCTCATGATCAAGAGGGTGCTTCCTTAAAACTTGAATCATTAACGTTGTGCTTAATAGCTTTATGAATTCATTTAAACATATCTAACCATTTCTCACACTCTTTACCATTTTATTTCTTTCTTTTGTGAGGGGGTTCATATTTTAGGTATGATGGTAGAGGTTTCATTTTCACTTTTGGGACCTTCTTTTGTGCTAGCGCTTCAGATCGAAGGGTAGGATTTTTAATTGGAAACTTTCAATATGCATTAGCTTCTTCATTTTCACCTTCAAGCTTTGTGAATTTTCCTCTTTTACATTTTGACCAATCATGATAAGACTGAAATAAGAGTCTTTAAAGGAATGATTTTTTATTTATTGATATGGCCAAAACAAACTCAATTTTCTCATCCCCTACTTTAAATGTGAGATTTCTTTGTTTTACGTTTATTATAACACCAATTGTGAATAGGAAATATCTACCCAAAATAATAGGAATCTGAGAGTCTTCATCCATCTATATGATAACAAAATTGGTGGGTATAAACAACTTCCTAATCATTATGGACACATCCTCCAATTTTCCAACAATGTACGTAACAAACCTAGTTGTGAGCTACATAGAAATATTGGTGGAATTCATCTCACCAAGGTCTAGTTTTTTTACACAAAAATAAAGGCAACAGGCTGACATTGTCCCCTAAATCACATAACACTCTCTCAAAACTCATTGTCATAATAACACAAGGAACTAAAAAAACTCCTTTGATCTTTAAGCTTGAACAAATTTTTAATCTGAACTAAAATGCTTCTATTAGTTGTTAGAATTACATTTTCATGATCCTCTAATTTATTCTTGTTAGAAAGGATTTCTTTCAGGAATTTAGCATAGAAAGGCATCTGAAATAAAGCCTTTATGAAAAGAACATTGATGTGGAGCTTTTTCAGTAATTCCATAAAATATTTAAACAGGGCTTCTATTTTTGCCTTTGCAAGCCTCTGCAAAAATGGGATAGGTGGATTATAAGGAGGAGGAGCAACATATGGTCCCTCCTTCTCTTCCTTTTCAATAAACTCCTTCTAAGGTGGTGTTGGTTCGCGCTCTTCCAATTTATTACTTTTCTCACTTGGTCCCTCCACTTGACTACTGCTTATGGTTGTTACGATATTCATTTCCCTCTTAAGGTTAGGTTCAGACTATCCCTAAAAGGTTTTAGGGGACATAAATGATAATGATTGTTGCTAAGAAATTTGGGAGATTCGAGTCTCTAGAATTTTTTGTGGGTATTTATGAAATCTACTTTGGATACTGGCTTATTCATAACTTCACTCATATGCAGATTCTGGTTTTTAAATTCATTATTCTGCTTGGTCTAACATATGATGAAATCCTCCATCATTACTTCTAGATTGGACTTGACAAGTGTGTTGCCACCCACATGTCCTTGGAAAGTAGAAGGAATATGATTAACTACAAATTGAGAGAATTATTTTTATAAGAAAAATTGGGATAATCTCTCCACTCAGGGTTATTGGTATTAGAGTACGGGTTCCCTTACTGATTATTGATAACAAGAGATGTTTAAGATAGATACACCAAAAGATTTTACAATGTATTTGTAATATTCTATATAAACAATGTAATTTGAAAAAAATAGCTTATTCACCTCGATTTTCTTCTTGGTCGAGGGGATAGTTAAGCGTTTATTTACAATTCGTCCTTAAACAAATATTTTTGGTCCATTTAGTGTTTATCAACTCTCAAGAATCTTCCATTAGTGATCCGCGTGAAACCTAAGGAACAACTATAAAAGCGTGTTGAATATTGAAAATCTAACCTAAATGAAACATGAAGGGCTTGAAACATAAAGACGTTTGGAAAAGTTCTCTAAGATGGATTGCAAGAGCAGAAAATTACTTGGATCTAAAGTTTGTTTTCTTAAATATTTATTTGAGCATAAAATCATATATTTGAATATTGATTTTATTTATCTAACCTTTTTTTGCTTTAGAATTAATTACATGCAATATGTGAAGAGACAAACCTTGCACCCAACATTTGATCTTCTTCAAGATTGAATAATTCGAAAATATAAAGTCTATATCTTTAGGGAATTTGACTTTTATTTTAAACAATGTAATATTCTGGGTAATATTTTCGATAATATTTTGGGTAAACAATGTAACAATTAAAAAAAAATTATCTAACACCTCAGTTTTCAAGATAAACCTAGGTGAAATGTACACTAGTTTAAAAAAATAATAAAAGTGATGTCGCTGAGGTTTGAACTCGTGTGCATCTAATTTTACCTCTCAGTTTTAATAACACCGAGGTGATAAGCTTTGAATTATCATGTCATCCTCCATTATCTCGCTTCTATAGTCGAGGTATTATGCATTTCACGTTCGAGGTAACAAGTATTTTTTGTAGTAATGACAGTAGAAACTAGTCAAAATTAAGATTTATATTGGAGTGAGATACCAAATACAAGTATACAATTATCATCCTAATTCTTTGTTGAACAAGAATGATAATTTTGTTGATTATGTTATGGGCCTGTGAAATGTAAAATAAGAGAAATTTCGTTGAATAGCATCTGATAATCTCCCTCATTCTAAGCAGCGAAACGTGGACGCATCAACTAACTTTCATATATAAGATACTTCACGTGAAGAAAAATGTATGATTCTAATATACTCTAACTTTCATATTACTCCTCATTCTCTCACTGACTTGGACGTTGGAATGATAACCTTGTAGGTTAGTCTCTTCTCGGCCGAATCAGAACTTTCTCTACTGATTCAATATCTCATCTTACAATTTCACCATTCATTTATAATTCTTTAAGAAGAACATATTAAAATGGTGTTGTTGTATTTATTTATTTTTTCAAAAATTTATCTCATACCTTTGTGATTATATCCCTATCTTGACAAAATTTGATATATTTATGATTTCTCCTTAATGTTTTATTTTAAAATAAAATAAACGAATTTTATACTTTTATATGACATTATGTGTTCCTGATAACTCAAATATGTTTTGATTAACTTTAAAATTTGAATTTGTGATTTAAGTATCTTTCAAAAAGCACAATATTTTTTTTAACACGTTTACAATATTTTTTTTAACACATTTATGTTATAAGATGAGAAGTGTTATTCTATATAAACTTTTGTGTACTCTATATTGATTAAATGATGTGAATTTTTCTTGATTATATATATATATATTCTATATAAAATTTTGTGTACTCTATATTGATTAAATGATGTGAATTTTTCTTGATTATATATATATATATATATATATATATATATATATATATATATATATATATATATATATATATATATATATATATATATATATATATATATATATATATATATATATGGATCATTCACACCGGCGTCAAAATATAAATATTGATATTAAATCATACCCCTTTTTTATTATTAATTTAAAGGTTAAGATATATTCACTTAAAACTAACACATGAGTTATTTAAAAGAATTTATCAAGTGAGAGGGATTTTATTATGAGAGATGAGAGGAACAAATACCAACCATTAGATCAATAATATCAAGTGAAAGAGATTTTATTATAAGAGATGAGAGGAACAAATAACAACCAATAGATTAATAATATCACTATTTAATAATACATTAATTATTTAATAAAAAAATTAATTTTAATTATGTAATTGATTTAATGATTGATATTTGTTTTTCTCACCACTCATAATAAAATCTCTCTCTCTCTCTCTCCCTCCCTCCCTCCCTCTCTTACTCTCTCTCTCTCTCTCTCTCTCTCTCAATTAAATTAATTTCGTCCCTAATTATAAAATCGAGTTTTTTTCTTATCTCTTTTATAAGACCATCTTCAATTTCCAAAATACATTTTTCTTCTTCTTTCACATATCCCTAATTATATTACATCTTTTTTGCACTATGTAATAAATACAATTACATATATATTAATTATTTTTCTATCCTAAGAATAAACTTATAAAATTATAGTACAAAATAGTCAATAAATTTAATATTTTAACTCACTTTCTTAATTCTCAATTTTTTTGCAGAGATCTTATATTTAGGGACGAAGATAATATTAAATATTGAGTATTAATTTATATGACTAATTAAGTTTTTAATTAAATAATTTCATAATTGATCATACATTAAATATAAATGATTATGGTGACATATTTGGAAACAGTTTAAACTATTGCGTGAATTAGTTAGATGAAGTGAAAGTGTTAAACTATTGATTTATGGTCTAATCTCTAACAATAACCTTTTTTATATTTATATAGAGTAAATAGATTTTTTTATTCAAATAAATAAATTATTGATATTTTATAAATTAAAATAATTTTGAAACATATGTATATAATAATATATGTTATTTTTTTTCCAGCTGAAATGTCTAACTCACCAAGAACTATAAATCAACAGAGTCGTTTCATTATACATCTCTTTCCAAGTATTTTAAAATGATCAATTCAAATGTTTAGAATTTGTTTGTCTTAAATACTAATAATCTATTAATTTGGCTAGAATTTAAGCATGACTATGACTTGTGTTATTAATTATAAAATTAATTCCAAAGAAATGGTCGAATTCTGAAAGCACAAGAAGGCCTCCTTAAATATGGAGTTGAATTAAAAATTGAGAATGAGAAAATTAAGCCAAGGAGAAAACAAAGTTGGTCTAAGCATGATGATGAAGACCATCCTTGTATCAAATTAGTGTTCATTCTAGTTTTAGGTCTTAATTAAATTAAATGGGTGGTTTGTGTCAATTATAGGGGTAGGGATATAATATTGGAAGTGAGATATTTTTTGAGTTGGAATGGTAGTAGCATTCTATTTCTTGGGCTTCATTTGATAACAATGTAACTTAAGACCTTTTTAGCCCACTATACGATGATACCACTGGTTTTCCATTTTGTTGCCCATGGATGATTTGAGTGTGAATGCTTATATGAAGTTTGAAAATTTGCAATTCCAAAAATCAAAATGATGAAACAATTACTTAATACTCTTTCGTCTAATATTTATGTCATATTTTATGGTTGGTTTCGCATAGAGACGGTTGGGTTCAGGGACGGATCTACAGCAAGGTATGGTGTGGTTATAGCCACACTAGATTTTCCATTTTTTTAATATTAACACTAATTATTATTATTATTATTATTATTATTATTATTAATTAAAGAAAAATAACACACAACATCAAACTAAACTCCACCAATATTCTCTTTCAATATCATTTTTTTTTACTTTTCTCTTTCTCTCTCTCAGAGTAACATTCTTCCTTTCTCTTATTCTCAAATCAAAACTCCATCATTGTTCATTTTTTACTCTAATTTTTTCAATTTTCTTGAGTGCATTAATTTGTTGGTGATTGAAAATCAAAGGTAAAGTGAGTATTTTAAATTTCCCTCAATCTTTTCTCCATTTTGAGTTGAACCCTAAAACCCCAATTTATTAAGTATTTAATTTTTCTTATTTTCTCATAAATTATTTTATTTCTAATAAATTGGTTTCATTGTTCTCTTTATAGGATGAAAAAAAAATCCGGTACTTTCTAGAGACAAAGCTTATTCTTCGACTAATTTAGAAGCATCGGAAACTCAACAACAAAATGAGAGTATCAAAGTTATTGATTATGAATTGTTGGAAACAGATCCAGGAATTAGGCCTCCGATTTCAAGCTATCATCCTGACATCTTGAGTTGGTCGACACTTTAAAGGAAATTAACCCGGATATAGCTAGTGTAATAGATTGTGCTCCAAAAAATAACCTTATGACTGCGCCTAAGATTCAAAAGGATCTTGCTGCTGCTTGTGCATGTGAATAACTCAACAAATTATATGTGATATTGCAGATGATGTGTTTTGTGTTTTGATTGATGAATCTGGTGATGTTGTTGGTAAAGAACAAATGGCTATTGTTATTCACTATGTTAATAATGAAGGTTTGGTAAAAGAAAGGTTTCTTGGCATTGTAAGTGTTAAAGAAACAAGTGCTAAGTCACTTAAGGAGGCACTTGAGAAGTTATTGTCTATTAATGGCTTGAGTATATCTAGCATTAGGGGGCAAGGGTATGACAGAGCTAGCAATATGAGAGGTAAGTTTGGTGGTTTGAGAACTTTAATCCAAAATGAGATTTCATCTGCTTATTATGTGCATTGTTTCACTCATCAACTTCAATTGGCACTTGTTGCATGTGCTAAGACTCACAAAGATGTTAGTGGTTTTTTTCGATAAGGTCAATATGCTTGTTAATTTCATATGATCTTCTAACAAGAGACAAGAATTGCTTCAGGACAAACAAATAACTCAATTTGCTAAATTGATTGAAGAGGGCCAAATAGAGACTGGTAGTGGATTAAATCAAGAATCATCTATTGCTAGAGCGGGTGACACTCGTTGGGGTTCCCACTTTAGGACTCTCACTAGTTTGATGACTTTATATGGTGCCATTATTGGGGTACTTGAAGAAGTTGGGAATGATACGTCATATGAAAAATATGGTGAAACTATGCTTTTGTTAGATGTACTTCAATCCTTTGATTTTATTTTCATGTTATATATGATGGTTGAGATTTTAGGATTCACAAATGATTTGAGTGTAGCGTTACAAAAGCGTGATCAAGATCTTTTGAATGCTTTGTCACTTGTCGATGCTACCAAACAAGAATTACAAGAAATGAGGAATGATGGATGGGAAGAACTTATATCTAAGGTTATGGAAATTTGCAATAAGCATGATATTGATGTGCCTGATATGGATGCACCGTATGTGCAAGGGAAGAAACCTAGGCGACATGCTACAACTTCTAGTGTTTCTAATTTGCATCATTATAAGCATGATTATTTGTTTAGTGTTTTAGATTTGCAGTTGCACGAGCTCAATGCTAGGTTTGATGAAGAGAATACTGAACTTTTAGAATGTGTTTCATGTTTGAGTCCTTCATCATCATTTACAGCTTTTGATGTGAAAAAATTATTAAGGATGGTTGAACTTTATCCAAATGATTTTGTAGACGTGTCAGAAGTGGTGTTGTGACATCAACTTCAGAATTATGTTAGAAATGTTCGATTTGACTCAAAATTTTCAAATTTAAAAGGACTTTCAGATCTTTGTGCAAAACTTGTGGAAACAAATAAGTGCAACAAATTTGATATGGTTTATAAGCTTCTGAAATTGGCTTTAGTCTTACCGGTAGCAACTGCAAACGCGGAACGTGTTTTTTCAACTATGAAGTTTGTGAAGAGTCAACTATGTAACAAAATGAGTGATCAGTGGTTAAATGATCGTCTTATAACTTTTATAGAAAGATATGTTCTTGAAACAATTAACAATGATGTTATTTTAGCTCATTTTCAAGAAATGAATGATAGACGATTTTCATTGTAATGTATTACATTAAACAATATTATTTTTCATTTTTAATATGATTTAGTATGTAATTTATTTTATTTTTAGCCACACTAAAATATAATGTCTGGATCCGCCCCTGGTTGGGTTGATAGAGTCGGTTGGGTTGGTGGATAACACGCTGGAGCATTTCGCCTGATTCATGAAAAGTGTGTATAAAGTATATAGTGAAAATATAGAATGTTTGTTATGGAGTTGTGTGTGTTGGAATTTATGGCATAAGGGAAATCTAGTCATTTTTAAATGGGAGAAAGTAGCGGGTTAGAATTGTAAGGATGGTATTGTTAGATCTAGTCGGGGATGGATTATTATCTGGTGTAGAGTTGCTCATGGTGTTGGTTGGGAGGAACGGGTGGCCAATCCCTCTTGTATATTCTAATTTTGTTTTGTTCTGGTTGTTTGGTTCTTTTATGGTTGTGTTAGTTTTCTTTTGCTTGTTGTTGCTATTGAGTTGTTTGTATTTGTTTCTCGTGTTCCTTTCCTTTTCTTCTATTAAGGGTTGAGTACCCCTTGTACTATTCGTAATATAATTATTGTTTATAAAAAAATATAACTATAAGTGATATATTAAGACTTTGTTTAGATGAGAAAATAAAATAGAAGGAAAATATGGGTAATGAATGTTGAAGAATTAAAAATGGGTAAAAAGTTAATGAAAAATCAAAGGTTTTATTGTTGTTTGGTAAAAATGGATAGATAGTAAAAGAAAAGAAAGACATATATTTTGTAACAAACATGTCTACCCTTATGTAAATATAAAATATCAAAATATGAATAATAATTCTATTAATCCCTGTCATTTCTACCAAACTAATAGAAATTTGAAAGAGAAACTCTCATATAATACGAAGAATGATCTCAGTGCCCCTTTTACCTCTTGAGGAATACTGAATTCTATGAATCAACTTAAGACTATGGGAATCACTGGTCCTAATAGTATACATTATCAAAATATGAATAACAATTCTACTAACCCTAACAATTTCTACCAAACTAATAAAAATATGAAAGACATGCTCTCAGATAATGTGAAGAATGGTCTCAATGCCTCTTTTACTCCATAAGGAATTTTCAATATATCAACACCTAATGTCAACTGACGCTTGGTGAAGTCGTTGATGATCTATAGTTAAGCAATCTCTAATGATGATTTCTATACAAAACACTTTTATCAAGCCTCATTAGTTAGAAGAAATTAAGTCTCGAATGAAGTACTGAATAAACAATTAATCAAGCAAGGGAACTTGAAGTTTCAAATATTGTGAAAAATAGAAAGTTTGAAAACTCTTCTAGTCCATGTCTAAGTGATCAGTGTATTGTAAGGATATAAGAGTAACTCTTAAAATTACTAAGGCAACTCAAAGACATACTTAAAAATTGTTTTAAACCTCTCTCTTTTGCTAGAACACCTTAAAATCTATAACTGAACCATTAAGGTGCTTGTGAAATCGACCAATAGTGTTCCTTATCAATTAGGAAACATTTGTACAATGCTTAATAGATTTGGGACTTTATCCAATTGATTAGATTAAGAAAAAAAACTTCTTAATCGATTAAGAATACTCCTAATTAATTAAAAAACATAATCGTTATTGGGTTTCCTTTTTGAAATTAGGATTTTTCATTTTTGTAAAGCTTCTAATCGATTAATCATATGCCTTAATTAATTAGATCATTAAAAAGCACATGGATCTTTTTTTATTTCTTTTTTATTCAAAATTTTCTTCTATAAATATAGGTCTTTTCCACATTTTAAAGTACACCCGAAAATGTATTTCTATAATACTTTCTCACTTTATACTCTCTCTCTATTTCATTTCACTCGTTTTCACGAAACTGTCGTAGTGCTATGGGAATTTTTATAAGTAAATCAAGAGGTAATTTCTCTTATGTAATACCTTTGAAAGTTGATATTTGATTCTTGATATAAACTAGTTAAAATCTATGTTTAGTTTGTGAAATTAGCCAGGTAAAATCTCTATTTAGTCCGTGAACTCAGTTCATTAAAGCTTTCATTTGGTTATTGAGTTTAGCTGTCAAAAACTCAGTTTGGTTCTTGAGCATAGCTTGGCGTAAAAGCTCTGTTTGGTTATGATATTACCTCGATGTAAAATATCACTTTTGATTTGGGGATTAACTAGTGTAAAATATCCTATTTGGTTTTAAGAAGGTTTGTGAGCATAATCTATGAAAAACTCACATCTTATATAGTGGAAACTCTCAAGAAGAAATTTTTGGAGACAGAAGTAGGCCAGGTAATTAGGTCAAACATTTATAAATCACTAGTGCATTTCTGTTTTCACTTATCTTTTTACTTTTTAGTTCTTTATTTCTTTCCACTGCATTTCCTTATATTCATCTCTTTGATTTTCATTCTTTCAAATATTCCGTTGTTTATTCTTTGTTTTATATATAAAATTGTTTTAAACAATTTTATAACCCAATATTATTATAATTGGACATTTTTTTTTCAACCTACCTATTTCCCCTTACTGTTTTATGGTGCGTGCGTATGTTTTTTCTAACTTAAATAAAGAAGCCTTAAACAAAAAATCCTTAAGAGATATCTCAATTAATTTCCACAAATTCCCCTAACATTACCCACTTATTCTTTGCACATGGAAATTTGATCTTTTGCATGACTACTGAGAAGGGAGCAAAGATCTCCTAAACACCATTAATACTTTTAAAAACCTTCAGAACATTAAATAAATTTCAACAAATTAGATATAATGTCCAACAATAATACTACTAAAAGAGAGGAAAGAAGACTTCATTAACAGGATAAAAATACCTATCACTGAAAAATCTACAACTTCTTAGGCATCCCCACTCAAACGTACTTATCAAAAAACCAAAATTTCAATTTCCTTATTAATAGGATCAGACAAAAGCTTAAAGGATGGAAAACTAACACCCTATCATATGCAGGCAATACAACCCTTACAAAAGCAATAACTTAGGTTACACCTACTTATATCATGAGCTTTTTTATTATCTCAAATATTTATGTAAGGAAATGGAAAAACTTTTGTGCAGGTTTTAGTGTGGAGAAAATGATAATGCGAGGAAATTTCATTGGAAGAAGTAGGCAAAACTGTGTAATCCAAAATAGGAAGATGGTCTAGGTTTTAGAAATCTTAAAGACTTCAATGAAGTTATGTTATCCAAACTATGTTGGAGGCTCATCACCAACCTGAACACCTTAATTTCAAAAACCCTAAAAGTTAAATACTATTCAAATACAAATTTCTTTAAGCTAAGCTGGGAAGAATCCCTAGATACTTATATATAAGAATTCATCAAAGTGGATGGATCATAAAGAAAGATATATGTTAGATGATAAGTTATGGAGAGAAAGTTAATATATGTAATTAAAATTAAATTCCAAATCAATGTGGACTTAAAGTAATAACACAAAAACCATTGGAAACAAGGATAATTGGAGTTAAAAACCTCATTAATGGGGAAAACAGTTGTTGGAACCATTACAATATTGACAATATATTCCTTCTTATAGACAAAGAAGTTATCAGAACCTGTACAAAAGGGATGAAAAAGATATCATTAGTTGGATGAAAACTAGTAATGGCTATTGTAGTGTTAAAATAAGCTACTAGAGCATTGGGAATTGGAAACAAGACCTTGAACCTGATGTTTCAAATAGAGAAAAGGAGAAAAAGTTCTGGAAAATTTTGGAAATGCCAACTTACTCCTAGACAACAAATCATAACATGGAGACTTCCTAATGAATCCATACTAGCTAGATAAAATTTAATATAAAGAATGATAATGTGTAGTCCCATATGCTAAATGTAACTCAATTATAGATATCTTCAAATATTGTTTCAAACACTGCATATGGGAAAAAGATGTTTGGTATGGTTCACAACTTAACATCAATTTTAACAACACTGGTAACCATACTTTCACAAATTGTATCAGAGATACAATTCAATATATGGACATAATAAACAATGCAATGATAATTAACATTATAAATAGTATATGGTTTGCTAGAAATTCTTTGATTTATCAATACATAAACATCATTCTATGAAGTTACAGACAAAGCTAGCTAAGGAATCAATAAAAGAACAGGAAAGAGTCGCCACCGACTTTCATTCTATGTAACACGGTGGGAGAACTGACTTTAGTTATGTTGCGGATAGCAAGAGTCGCCACCGACTTTTATTTTATCCAAAGGAAAGGCATAAAAGAACAGGAAAGACCTTTTTAAAAGATTTTTGGGTCCGGGGGGTAGGTTATGTAAAGGGAAGGTGTTAGCACCCTTTACATCCATGGTTATCCATGGGCTCTTAGTTACTTAGCTCACTTTAAAATGTTTTTGAAATGTGAAGTGTGTGAATAGAAATTTTCTTAAGAGTTTTATAATGATCCATGTACGGATGCGTAAAAAACCTTTGTTTGGAAAATTTGTTTGAAAATGTGAAGTGTTTGAAAAGTTTTTGAATAGTGAGCAAGTATCTAAGAGGAACCTACCCTAAGTCTAAAGTCTTTTCTGTTCTTGAATCCTTTAAGTGGTAAGACTATCCCTATTATTAAGGAATAGGTAGTCATTACCTTGGATGTGAGAAGGGACAAGTGAAGGGACATCTGTTTATTTAGGCAACTGTGGGGTGTATAAGCAATTCGAAGGGACTATCATCTTTATTCGAAAGGGACAAGATCATTACGAAGGCAACATTCGAAAGGGACTTGATCTTTTATCTGTTAAGGGACTAGATGATGTGAATTTGAGGGACTTTTGCTTTATACACCCTACTTGACCTTTTTGTTTAGGCAACATGAGAGGTATCCCTAAGGAAGTGAGATGGCGATCAAAGATCGACTTACGTGTGTGAGTGTACAATTTTAATATTTATCTTTAAATTTGTGATCTAAATTAATTTTAAAATACAAGTATGTTTACACTCCCTATTTACTAACCATAGCATAAAATATAAATAATAAACATTATTAATAAATATTACACCAAGGAACAATTACATAATAATAATAAAAGCAAAATTAAATATAATAAGCAAAATAAATAAATAATTATAATGGGGTTAGTGAAATAATAATAATAAAAATAATCACAATGTGGTTAGTAATAATAAAATATCATATAAACATAATTAATAATAATAATAATGAAACAAGCAAGAATATTATAATAATTAAAAAAAAATCAATTTTTTTATATAAACAATTATTTAAGATTAATAATAAAATATGAGTAATTATACTAATTATTATAAAATTTTAAGTTATATGTAAATTATAAAATTAAATTAATGATGAACATATTATGAAAATAAATTATAATTACAAAAATTAAATTAGCAATTTTTAAACATATAATAAAAATTATTTACATGCAAAATTAAATTATAAACAAATTATGTCATATTATCATATTAAGAATTTTAATTTTTAAACATATTTATAAACAAAAATTTAAATTATAAACAATTTATACATTAACAAAAATTAAATTAAGAATTTTAATTAAGTCATGAAAAATTAGGGTTTTGAATTATTAGAAAAGAAATTAGGGTTTAAGAAGAATTAGGGTTTTATATATAAAAATATTAGGTTTTTTAATTTAATATACAATATTAATTTAATTATATACATATAAATATATTAAAAAAAACATAATATAAGTTTTTTTAAAAGAAAAATGATTTGTATATATTGTTTAGAAAATTATTTAAATTAATTTAGAGAATAATATGAAGAAATAATAAAAGAAATAAAACAAGAAAAAACCAAAACCAAAAAAAACAGGACCTGGGATTTGAACCCAGGTCCTTTACCTGAATGATCAACAGCATAACCACTGGGCTAGCGCGCGCTGGCTGATAACATATTGCATCCATTTGGTTTTGTGCTTATCCTGTAAAACAAAACAAATTGACAAAAAAATGCATTGAGGCTGGTTTCGAACCCAAGCCATTGCCTTCACACGCGCACACACTTACCACTACACCATCAGCACCATTCAATAATTATAATACAAATAAAACTATATAATATAAAATCAATTTTTGAATTCCCAGTTGCGCGCGAAACTCCTTCTTCTTCCTCCAGACCTACAAAATTTCCTACGAATTTTGCTAGGGTTTTTGCTGCGAATTTTGTTTCCTAGGATATCCTGCGTTTTATCAAACATCAAGCAAACGACAATATTTTATGAAATTGATGAGTGCACTACATTCTATGAAGTCCATACAACACAACCATGTTTCCAGAATTCATTTATAGTTGATAAATCAAAGAACCCTAGCCATGGTGATTCCTCCATCTTGTACCTAAAATCGAATTAATTTATCCAGAAAGTCTCCAAACATCATCACAAACACAAATATAAGATCAAATTCAGATAATAATGTCAATATTATAAGAATCGAAAAAATCAAAAATTGGATGAACAATGATTCGGTTTGCATGAATGAGGATGTTTTAGATGTTGTTCATGATCCAAATACGTTCAATGAACATCATAGAACATGTTGCAATGCTCAAAACTCATTGAAACTCCCTCTACCTTGAAATCCGAATGTGAATTTTTGATGAATTTTATGAAGTTTGAAACTGGTTTTGGAGGCTGTGAATTCGTGTTCTATGAGTAGAGTTGTGTCATGTACTTATAGTGTGATGAATCTAGGTCAAAAAACTTGAACATTGTGTGAAAGATTTGATCCAAAAAGATTGAAAAATATTAAGCTTTAAAATTCAAATATTCTTGCATAAACACTTTCTATTTCAAGCCAATCACCATTATTTTTGTATCAATTTGATCCACATTGCATTCATGATTTTCTAGAAGCTCAATCTCTTTTAAATATTTGACTTTTCTATTTTATTTTAATTTAAAATGATTTTAAATGAATTAAATCAAAATAAATAAAATAAAATGATAAAAAAATCTGATTTTTAGAGACTTGGGTCGTGCATGAGGTATTGGTATGGATTGGGTCATCATATGGCAAGCCCATTTAGAAAAAATTGGTTTTAAACCTCCGTTTTCTTCATAAACCAACCAAAAATTTCCCAACTTTGCAAGGGCACAAATCCTTCAATTTTAATGCTATGAGGGTGTTCTTGGACATTTTGGAAAGCTTGAAGAGTCCTCTAACCAACCCCACTGGTTTCATGTCCATATCATTTACCATTCTCAAGTTATGCCCTTTTGAAGTTGTTGACTTTTTGTTGACTTTCAAAAGGACCTATAATGTCTTAGCTCATACCTTTCAAATGAAGCATTTTTGGGCTTGGCTTGTGAGACACAAAGTTGTAGATAATTCAATTTCCTTCAAAATGAGCTTTGGATGGAGAATTGGTGATGAAGTATGTGAAAGTTATGGCTGGTCAAAGTTCAGTTGACTTTTCCTGAGGAAACCCTAATTTAGAAACCTCTGATTCTTGATGATCTGAAATATCCTTGATGAATCATGATCAACCCTTGATCAAATGATGAATTTTACTTCATATACTTGATATTGGCAAAAAAATCATGAAGTTTGACTTTGGTTTGACCACAGTTGACCTTAGTTTGACTTTTTAACTGCTTTGACTGATTTTGACTTATCTGATCATCTGACTAAGCAAACCTTTGAGAAAAGTCTTGAAATTTGTCATGGGGATTCTTAAACACATATAAGATGTTATGAAGCTCACTTTAAGTCTTGGAAGTCCACTTAGCCTGATTAAAGTCAAAACCCTAGTTTTGGATGCACTGCTTAGGAGGTGCATTGTCTGAGGGAATTGTCAACTCTTCTGACCAATTGTGAACTTTGTGAACCTTGTGAACCATCATAAGATGTCTTGTGAACCTCATTGGAGATCTTGTGAGCATTGTGAACCTTGTGAACCTCATAAATTGTCTTGTAAACTTCATGAACCTCATGAAAGGTCTTGTAAGTATTGTGAACCTTGTGAACCTCATAAAGTGTCTTGTAAACTTCATGAACCTCATGAAAGGTCTTGTAAGTATTTTGAACCTTGTGAACCTTGTGAACCTTCTTAGCACAAAAAGTCTTGTATTGTGAGGGCAAATTTTGGGGTGCAACAGCTGCCCCTGTTCAATTTTCTGAAACCTGAGGGGTTAGAATGGTATATTTGCCAGTCGTAACTTGGAAGGTTGAAGGGGATTGAACACAAAAGCCCAAAAATTTGCACTCACCGGTGCGTAGAGTGACACTGATGACTAGTTGAGTATGCTTGAGTGGGCTTAAAGATTCCACTTGGAGAAAGGTTCTTCAGGTACATTTCTTGGAGGATAAAGCAGTCCAAAATATGAAGGTGTAATGATAACTTTCAGGAAGATAAACAACGTCCCGAGGTAGTGGTATGCTTTCAGAAGGATAAACAACGTTCTGAGGAAATGATATGCTTTCAGGAGGATAAACAACGTCCTGAGGTAATGATATGCTTTCAGGAGGATAAACAACGTCCTGAGGTAATGATATGCTTTCAGGAGGATAAACAACGTCCTGAGGTAGGGGTATGCTTTCAGAAGGATAAAAAACGTTCTGAGGAAATAATGTAACCTTTGGGAAGATAAACAACGGCTCAAGGTCAAGATATGCTTTCAGGAGGATAAACAACGTCCTGAGGTAGTGATATGCTTTCAGAAGGATAAACAACGTTCTGAGGTGATAATATGCTTTCAGGAAGATAAACAACATCCTGAGGAAGTGATATGCTTTCAGGAGGATAAACAACATCCTGAGGTGATAATATGCTTTCAGGAAGATAAACAACATCCTGAGGTATAAGAAGCTTTCAGGAGGATGAACACCATCCTGAGGGAATGATAACTTTTGGGAAGATAAACAACGGCCCAATAGTCACAAGTTGTTAATGAAGTCTGTCTGCTGGAGAATTAATCTGAAAAAACAAGATTATAACATTCTGTGTGGTAATATTAGCTTATGCATTATGTATGCATGTATGATATGATGCATTTAAGTAATGTATTATGTATCTAGGTATATGTATGATATGATGTAAATGATGTATGTATGCATCATGCAGCCTGGAGCGTCTGAATATCTTCGTATAACAACTGCTGGCCAGGGAAAATAAATCCCAATTTGTTGTTGAAGAATATGAGGAACTTATTCGTCTTGTCTGATAATATAGTATATACAACCTCCCGTCTGCTGGGGATAGTAAGGTATACATAACCTCCCGTCTGCTGGGGATAGTAAGGTATACATAACCTTCCGTCTTCGTTTGATAGTAGGATATACATAACCTCCCGTCTTCGTTCGATTAGTAGGGTATACATAACCTTCCGTCTTCGTTTGATAGTAGGATATACATAACCTCCCGTCTTCGTTCGATTAGTAGGGTATACATAACCTTCCATCTTCGTTCGATAGTAGGATATACATAACCTCCCGTCTGCTGGGGATAATAAGGTATACATAACCTTTCGTCTTCGTTCGATAGTAGGATATACATAACCTCCCGTCTTCGTTCGTCGTACTCCTATTGGAAAGTAAATTCCCGAATATCCGTATGAGGATAAAAGAGATGGATATAAATTCCAGGGGAGATGTGACTTGAAGTACTTCATGAAGATGGATTTTCCCTACTGGGGATTTGTAACTGTCTTGTAGGGATGAACGGTGAAGCTTAGTTGGAATCCTTCCCTCGTTCGTCCTTAGTAAATACTATTACTGCATTTTCATGCATTTCTGGTAAACATCAATCATATTAAGCATACATGCATTTCTTGTAAACATCAATCATATTCAAAAGCATACATACATTCAAACACAACCAATGGACGTTTCGCTTATGTAAATAGGGTAAAAGTAAATCTGGATTCAAAAATGAAATTTTATTTATATCAAAAAGTGACCTATACATAGGTAGGTTTGTACAAGGTGACGGAAATCCTAGTAAGAGGACTTTGTCATAAAGTTTTTTTACAAAACAAGAAGAATCAGCTATGTGGGAAATAATCCTATTGAGTTTCAATTCTACTATTGCCATTATCTTCCAGTATCTCATCTTCTGCTGTTGAGACGGAAACAATTGGATTGAGCTTTATCTGTTCGAGCTTGAGTAAGTAACACAACTGGTTGCAGTTTCATGGGTGATCCAAACGAGACATAGTCATACGCTTTAATCCCTAACTTTTGCCTGGATTGCCCTTTCAGGTTTTCAATCCACCGGGATACCCTTTTTTGCCCAAGCCGCCTTTTCAGGTTTTCGACTTGCCGGGTGTACATCTTTTTATATATATCCCTAATTTTTGCCCAAACCCTTTTGGTTTGTCGGGATGCCCTTATTTTTTCCTAGGCCAGTCAACCTAGCGGGTCTCTTTTTATGCGTAGTATTTTTTAACTATGTCTGCGTTTACAGGCTGCGGGAAGACTTCACCATCCATAGTAGTAAGTATCATGGCACCTCTTGAGAATACTGTCTTGACTACAAATGGTCCTTCATATGTAGGAGTCCACTTGCCCCTAGGATCACCCTGTGGTAATATGATACGCTTGATTACCAAGTCACCAACCTGATATACCTTTGGCTTAACCTTCTTGTTAAAAGCTTTGATCATTCGTTTCTGGTACATCTGGCCATGACAAACTGCTGCTAACCTCTTCTCATCAATCAAATTTATCTGGTCAAGTCGAGTCTGAATCCACTCATCTTCATCCAAGCCTGCATCCTTCATAATTCTTAAGGAGGGGATCTGAACCTCAATGGGCAGAACTGCTTCCATACCATAGACTAAGGAGAATGGAGTTGCCCATGTTGAAGTGCGTATTGTAGTACGATAACCATGAAGAGCAAATGGCAACATCTCATGCCAATCTTTGTAAGTAACAGTCATCTTCTGTACAATCTTCTTAATGTTCTTATTAGTAGCTTCAACTGCCCCATTCATCTTTGGACGATACGGAGAAGAGTTATGATGCTTAATCTTGAACTGCGTGCAGAGATCAGTAATCATAGCGTTGTTCAGATTAGAGCCATTGTCAGTAATAATCCTTTCGGGGATGCCATACCTACATATGAGATTATTCTTAATGAATCGAGCCACAACATTCTTAGTAACAGATGCAAATGAAGCTTCCTCTACCCACTTCGTGAAGTAATCAATAGCGACCAGGATGAAACGATGCCCATTAGAAGCAGTAGGTTTGATCTCACCAATCATATCAATGCCCTACATGGCAAAAGGCCAAGGAGCAGTCAACACATTCAATGGTGATGGAGGTATATGTACTTTATCAGCATAAATTTGACACTTGTGACACATTCTGGAATGTTGATAGCAGTCAGCTTCCATGGTAGACCAATAGTAACCTGCTCTCAATATCTTCTTTGCCATGGTATGTCCACTAGAATGAGTGCCAAAGATCCCATCATGCATGTCTTCCATAATCTCTGTTGCTTCTTTCTTATCCACACAACGAAGCATAGTTGAATCATGATTGCGCCTGTACAGAATCCCATTACTCAAAAAGAACTTAGCAGAAAACCTTCTCAGAAACTTCCTATCTTTGACAGATGCCCCTTCAGGGAACTCCTGAGCTTCAAGATATCTTTTTACTTCATAGAACCAAGACTTCTCCTCTGCCCCTTCTGTGTCAATCTCATTGCAGTATGCAGGCTTCTCAAATCTATCAATAGTAATCTTGGGAGCTTTATCATCCCAGCTGATCTCAAACATAGATGCCATGGTAGCTAATGCATCTGCCAACTGATTCTCTCTTCGTGGAACATGTCCAAAGGTAATCTCTTTAAAATGTGGGATCAAAGACAACACATACTCTCTGTAAGGAATGAGATTATCATGTTTGGTATCCCAATCTCCTTTAATCTGACTTACTACCAGGGATGAATCTCCATACACATCAGGGAACTGTATCTTCATATCAATAGCAGCTTTAATACCCAGGATACATGCCTCATACTCAGCCATGTTATTAGTACAATAGAAACAAAGTCTGGCAGTAATCGGGGTATGACAACCTTCAGGGGAACTAATCACAACACCAACACCATTACCAAGTGCATTAGAGGCACCATCAAAAACCATAGTCCATCGGGATCCTTGTTCAGGTCCGTCATATTGTCCAGGTTCTTTGGTAATAATCATAATGTCTTCATCAGGGAACTCAAAACTCATTGACTGATAATCATCCACTGCTTGATGAGCCAAATGATCAGCAACAACACTTCCTTTAATAGCCTTCTGAGTAGTATACTGTATATCATATTTTGTCAAGATCATTTGCCATCTTGCAATTCTTCCGGAGAGAGCGGGTTTCTCGAATATGTACTTGATTGGATCCATCTTCGAAATCAACAAGGTAGTATGAGTCAACATATACTGTCTTAGTCGGCGAGCAGCCCATGCCAAAGCGCAGCAAGTTTTCTCGAGCAGTGAGTATCTCGTTTCACAGTCGGTAAAATTTTTGCTAAGGTAGTATATTGCCTGCTCTTTTCGACCAGACTCGTCATGTTGCCCCAACACACACCCCATTGAATTGTCTAATACTGTTAGGTACATAATCAAGGGTCTTCCATCAACTGGTGGCATCAAAATTCGTGGTTCTAGTAAATACTTATTGATTTCATCAAAGGCAGTCTGGCACTCATCATTCCACTCCATCACCTGATCTTTCTTCAATAACTTGAAGATTGGCTCACAGATGGCAGTTAATTGGGAAATAAATCTGGCAATGTAATTTAATCGTCCCAAAAAACCTCTAACCTCCTTCTCAGTACGGGGAGCTGGCATCTCTCGTATAGCTTTTACTTTTGCAGGATCCACTTCAATACCTTTTCCACTGACAATGAAACCCAGGAGCTTACCAGTTCTAACTCCAAAAGTACACTTGTTCGGGTTCAATCTCAACTTGTATTTCTTCAACCTCTCAAACAACTTATGCAGATGATCAAGATGTTGTTCTTCATTCTGAGACCTGGCTATCATATCATCCACATATACCTCTATCTCATGATGAATCATATCATGAAACAAAGCCACCATAGCACGCTGATATGTTGCCCCTGCATTCTTAAATCCAAATGGCATCACTTTATAACAAAAAGTGCCCCACTGTGTAACAAATGTTGTCTTCTCCATATCTTCAGGAGCCATCTTGATTTGATTATAACCAGAGAAACCATCCATAAAAGAGAATACCTTATGCTGAGCAGTGTTGTCTACCAGAACATCAATATGGGGAAGTGGAAAGTCATCTTTGGGGCTGGCCTTGTTCAAATCTCTGTAGTCCACACACATACGTACCTTACCATCTTTCTTAGGAACCGGTACCACATTTGCAACCCACTGAGGATAAGAAGTCACAGCTAAGAACCTTGCATCAAACTGTTTCATTACCTCTGCCTTGATCTTCTCTGACATTTCAGGACGCATGCGACGAACTTTCTGTTTCTTTGGACGACAATCTTCTTTCACTGGTAAACGGTGAACCACAATGTCTGTATCCAACCTTGGCATATCTTCATAAGACCAAGCAAAGATCTCCACATAGTCACGTAACATCTGAATCAATCTGCTCTTGACACTATCTTCTAAATCAGCCCCTATCTTGACTTCTTTCCTGTTTTCTTCAGTTCCCAAATTCACAACTCCGACTGGCTCTTCATGTGGCTGTATAGCTTTCTCTTCTTGTTGTAACAACCTAGAAAGCTCTACAGGTACTTCACAATCGTCCTCATTTCCGTCTTCAGTTTGATAGATCGGATTCTCGAAATTATAATTGGCAATAGTAGAACTGTTATCAACAGGATCCAGAGTGGATGAGGATCTGCATTTTAGTGATGTGGGTGTGTGTAAGAACACATAGCTGATAAAGGTAAAAAATAAAATAAAAGAAAGAAAAGGAACACAATATTTACGAAAACGAAACGTCCACTGATTTTTATTGAATGAAGTATGCAAATGAAATGACAGCCCGTAACAAGCACACCATTGTGCCCCGGGTAAGGCACAAGGCTTGAGAGTTTTAATTGTTCAAGAAATTACAAACTTAAAAATCAACAACATAGTAATAGTATTTACTCCTGACTAAAGGAGATATGAATAACATCTTCAGCTTTCCAATTATTGAGTCCAGCACCCACAGTAGGAAAAATCCAAGCATCCAAGCTGTAGTCTTCATCATAGTCACCCACAACATTGATCTGGTTCTTCATAACCCCTTGATTGGTGATACGAACAGCACGAGCACGACGAACAGCCTTCTGGGACTCTGCAGTGAAACCCAAACCAAATTTGTCAGACTTGTAAGGGATATCAGGAAGCTGACCCCAAATAGTACAACCACCTTCATCCACCACAGCTCTAGCATCTTTAAGGGAGGCCATTGTTGGAGGTACTCTGGTGACCACAGGAACTTTCTTGACAACAGGAGGAGCTTCATAATCATTAACAATCCAAGGAACCACTTCAAACGTCTGACATGGAGTTTCAACATATTCACCTTCCACTTCCAGATACTTGAAGGTGTTCACATGGCTAACAAAATACTCTTCCTCTCCATAGACAGTAACAACTTTTCCTTCCACCGGATACCTCAGCTTCTGATGTAATGTAGAGGTTACAGCACCTGCCCCATGGATCTAAGGACGACCAAGCAAACAAGAGTACGAAGGACGAATATCCATCACATAAAATGTAGCATTAAAAACCTGAGAACCAACTTTGATTGGGAGGTCAATTTCCCCATGCACCACTCTTCTTGACCCATCAAAAGCCTTCACCACTATATTACTGGGCTTCAGCACAACATCTTCAGGACTCAGCTTATTTAGGACTTCTTTGGGCAACACATTCAGAGAGGAACCATTGTCTATCAATACATGTGACAGGGTAGTGCCCCTGCATTCAATTGAGATATGCAGAGCCCTGTTATGGTCCCTCTTGGCAGGGGTCAAATCAGCATCAGAGAAACCTAACCCATTATCATAGGTCAGGTGGGCAACAAAATTCTCAAACTGGTCAACAGAAATTGCATTGGGTACATGAGCAGTCTTCAGAAACTTAATCAAAGCCTTTGCATGAGCTTCAGAACATAACAACAAAGACAGCATGGAAATCTTGGAGGGAGTGTGCCCCAACTGATCAACAATGTCATAATCACTCTTGCGAATGATTTTCAATACTTCTTCCATCTGCTTAGCAAGATCATCAGCAGCTGGCACATCAGTAGGTACAGGTTCAATAACAGGACCTTTGCCCCGAGCATCAGTGGTGGAGGTAGCAGCAGGAGTAACTGCATTCTTGGAAGTAACTGGAGGAGAGAAGACTCTTCCACTTCGTGTGATCTTACTAGACCCAGCAATATTATCAACATCAACAGGCACATCAGCTAAGGGTTCCTGCTTAACACCATGGATATAAACATCAGACCCATAATGCCAAGGCACAGCTTTATCAGACGTATACGGAATAGGACCAGGAGTGGTAATGACCATAGGAGCCACTCTGGCTTCAGCAACAATCTTCACAGGGCCTTCAGCCGTAATCTTAATTGGACCCTTATGAGTGATTTTAATAGGACCTTTGGAAGTGATCCTCACCGGTACTTTATCGACCATATCAACCTCTTCAATCTTCCTACCTTTAGTAATATGATCCACCATACTCTCTACAGACGATGGAGTCCTCTCAAACACTATGGTATATTTATCCATGAGACGTTGAATTCCATCTCTCAATCTCCAGCAACTATCCGGCTTATAGGTACAATACAAACAATCTTCACGACAACCTGGAAAGAACCCAGCTTGCACTAACTTCTTCTTGATAACAGACAATGGTGTGGTCAACTCTGCAACTGAATAGATATGTAAATCTTCATCAATGGCATTGACAGTCTTCTCATGATTTGGCATGGGAGCAGTAATCACATTTGGAGTACCCGGAGGGTCAAACTCAATTTCTCCAGCCTCAATCATATCTTGAATTTTGTTCTTCAAGACCCAGCAACTATTAGTATCATGTCCCTGACAATTCGAATGATATGCACATCGTGCATTGGGATTGTACCTGGGAGAGGTAACATTGGGATTCTGAGGAGCCTCCTTCAGAGTAATAAGTTCAGCCTTCAACAA
Source organism: Lathyrus aphaca (assembly GCA_963966055.1). NCBI lineage: Eukaryota > Viridiplantae > Streptophyta > Magnoliopsida > Fabales > Fabaceae > Lathyrus > Lathyrus aphaca. The sequence continues at coordinate 159,066,085 of OZ014520.1, forward strand.
GTGTTGCAATGCTTGAGCCATTGACATGTTGATCTTAGTGAACTGCCTTCTAGCCCTCTGTTGGTTGCCCTGTGGCTGCTCTGTTGTTGCAGTAGTTGGATTTGAAATATGAACTGCAATCACAGACTGATGCCTTCTATTACGATCAGGTTGACCATAAACAGCATTGGACTCTTTCTTTCCACTGGGAGGCTTCTTTGCAGCACCTGATGAAGAAGTACCCACTTGAATCTTGCCACTCTTTATACCATTTTCCACGCGCTCTCCTGTCATTATCAACTCAGTGAAGCCAGATGATGAGCTTCCAATGAGATGACTGTAAAAAGGACCATTCAATGTACACATGAACATATCAACCAACTCCCTGTCAGTTAAAGGGGGTTGTACTCTTCCAGCTAAATCTCTCCACTTCTGAGCATACTCCTTGAAGCTTTCTTTAGCACCCATAGACATGCTCTGAAGTTGCATGCGAGTGGGAGCTAAATCAGCATTGTATTGATACTTCTTATAGAAGGCTTCAGCAAGATCGTTCCAATCCCGGATGTTGACACTCTCCAACTGATAGTACCACTCCAATTGAGTTCCAGATAAACTCTCTTGGAAGAAATGGATCCACAACTTCTTATCAGCAGTGTGAGGTTGGATTCTTTTGACATAAGACCTCAGATGCAGCTTGGGACAAGAGACCCCATCATAAACAACAAAAGTAGGAACCTTGAAACCAATGGGTATGACTACCCCAAATATCAGACTCAAATCTTCAAAATCCAGCCAAGAAGACTTCTGCAACTCCATAGCATCCATTCTATCCACCAACATTTTGAATTTGTCTTCATTAGGCTCATGGTAATAATTAGCCTCAGAATCAGAGTCCCCCATAGTGTTGTGGAGACCGCCTCCCTCTTTTTCAGACTCTTCAGACTCATAATCTTCAACTGGTTCTTTGGTCTTGGCAAGACCTTTGAACCTTCTTCCCATGTTGATCAGGCCACCTGACCTTCTAGTCTTCTTAGTCTTCTTGGCCAGCAGTGTCTTCAATTCATCCTGCCCCTTGGACAGGTTCAGGATCAGCTCTTGGAACTGTGCATTTTGTGCCTGGAGATCCTTAACTGTTTGTTCAAGAGCCATTGCTGAAATAAACAGCGAGAAGATAAGAAACCTGTGCACAATTATAAACCTGTGATACAATGAGATGATATGTGAATGCATATGCAATGTTTTCAAGGACCGCAGGATTTAAATTTGCTTAAACAAACAAGAAGGTAAACTTTTATTAGTAATAAATTTGTTTTGCCTCTTGGGCTTACAAAAATGAAATGAAATAAATACAAGAGATGGGGTTTTAAGTCTCCCATGGACGTTTCCTCTTTGTGTTGAGGTATGAATTGAGATTTCGTTCTTCGTGAAGTTGCTTTGTTAGTTCCAGGATTCTTTCTTGGCTTGCTTTGTAATGAGCCTCGAAAGTATCCCTTTGCTCCTTCAACTGGATCCAGGATCTCTGTAAGTCTTCCATGTCAGTAGGCATGTCTGGGTGAAGGATGGTATAAGCAGTGTCTCCTTCAGCAACAGGTTCCATGGTAACTGGCAGGATAGCAGGATATGGCATCATGAGAGTCTGAGCACGAGATCGCACCCATCTGAGATAAGCTTCCATAAGAATAGTGTATTTAGGCTCCAGAGTCTTGCTGTCAACCTTGTTCACTTTCCCCCATGCTCGTATGAATCTCTGACGGTAACCTTGAAGATCGTTGTCGTAGTCAAACACAATACCTTGAATCAACATGTCATGTGGACCATCACTCCGAGCATAACCAAACTGTCGTAAAGCTAGAGAGGGGTTGTAGGTAATGCCTCCTCTTATGCCTAGAAGTGGCACATTAGGAAACTCCCCACAACGGTCAATGATAGTGACATTCTCCATAGATCTGGAGCACCAATGAATATCTGAATGCGAGAGTGACATAATCCTCTTGGACCACCTGAACCCTTGCTCATTCTTCATTACTGAGCGAGGAAGGTGAGAAATAAACCACCTAGAAAGCAAAGGTATGTAGCACATCAAAGTTCCTCTTGCCCTTGTAGTACGAGTATGAAGAGAATGCAGTGTCTCCAAGTAAGGTAGGCACTGGATTGTGACTCAGGAATATATTGATGGCATGAACGTCTATGAACTGATCTGGATTGGGGAACAATACTAAGCCATAAATCAGCAAGGCTAAGATCTCCTCAAAAGCATCATAGCTCATGGCCTTCAAGAACACTTGAGCCTTATCCATTAGCACCTTAGCAAGAATACCTTTAACTCCGCTTCTCGTTTCTAGAACAATGGCAGACTTCTTCAGATGTAGGGCTGCAGCAATAACCTCTGGTTTAAGCTCTTTCTCCAAGCCTGTGAAGGGTCTTTGATCAAGAACAGGTATACCCAGAAGTTTAGAGAACTCTTCCATTGTTGGAACTAGCTGATAGTCGGGGAACGTGAAGCAATGGTGCTTAGGGTCAAAGAACTGAAACAGAACACTCATCATGTCTTCATTGAACCCTGAGGTGACTAGATCCAGTAGGTGACCATATCTCTTGATAAACTGGGAATGATCAGACACTTGAGAAACCAACTCTTTAAGCTTAGCAGGTATGCCTACAAAGTTGATCCTGATAGTGTTTCTACGAGCAGAAGCCATGACCTGCAACAAAGAACAAAGATAAATCCTTTGGTCCTTGAAATGGTTAGTGAAAATGCTATGCTTATGATGCATGATGATGTCATGATGTTATGCTCAATCACAAACATGTGGCACACACAAACAAGTCACACCATAGCCCTAGGTTTAAAGGCTTGCATGAGGTTCAAAGGTAAGTACCCTCCCCTGAAGTTAGTTGGTTCATCCTGTCCTACAAAAGTAACCATGTTCTAAGGGATCTCAATATCATTGATCCTTCACAAGGGTGGTTGTTCAGTAGGCAACTTACTTGCCAACCAAAACCCTCCAAGTTTAGGATCTCAATGAGTGTAGTATCGAGTATCAACCAACTTCAGTCTTCACCAAAGCCGGCTATCTCACTACTTTCTAAAGGCCAAGATGGGATAACTAGGGTTCTAAAAGTTAGTTAGTGCATTGACAACATGTGGCAGCCTCATATTATCCTCAACTTGACTTAAGGAACATAAGCACCAACCAAGAAGTCACACTAACTATGGCCACCAGATCAACCATATCGGTATACGCCGTACAGTTTCCTTGGTCTATTGCCATTTACCTAAGGTACACTAGATCCGGGTTAGGATCTTTCACACATAAGAGCCCAACAGATAAGTATAAAGCAAACAAGGCAAACAATTTTAAAGTGATCTAATTCCTAAGGGTACCCCTCTTTTATTAAATCCCCAGCAGAGTCGCCAGTTCTGTAACACGGTGGGAGAACTGACTTTAGTTATGTTGCGGATAGCAAGAGTCGCCACCGACTTTTATTTTATCCAAAGGAAAGGCATAAAAGAACAGGAAAGACCTTTTTAAAAGATTTTTGGGTCCGAGGGGTAGGTTATGTAAAGGGAAGGTGTTAGCACCCTTTACATCCATGGTTATCCATGGGCTCTTAGTTACTTAGCTCACTTTAAAATGTTTTTGAAATGTGAAGTGTGTGAATAGAAATTTTCTTAAGAGTTTTATAATGATCCATGTACGGATGCGTAAAAAACCTTTGTTTGGAAAATTTGTTTGAAAATGTGAAGTGTTTGAAAAGTTTTTGAATAGTGAGCAAGTATCTAAGAGGAACCTACCCTAAGTCTAAAGTCTTTTCTGTTCTTGAATCCTTTAAGTGGTAAGACTATCCCTATTATTAAGGAATAGGTAGTCATTACCTTGGATGTGAGAAGGGACAAGTGAAGGGACATCTGTTTATTTAGGCAACTGTGGGGTGTATAAGCAATTCGAAGGGACTATCATCTTTATTCGAAAGGGACAAGATCATTACGAAGGCAACATTCGAAAGGGACTTGATCTTTTATCTGTTAAGGGACTAGATGATGTGAATTTGAGGGACTTTTGCTTTATACACCCTACTTGACCTTTTTGTTTAGGCAACATGAGAGGTATCCCTAAGGAAGTGAGATGGCGATCAAAGATCGACTTACGTGTGTGAGTGTACAATTTTAATATTTATCTTTAAATTTGTGATCTAAATTAATTTTAAAATACAAATATGTTTACACTCCCTATTTACTAACCATAGCATAAAATATAAATAATAAACATTATTAATAAATATTACACCAAGGAACAATTACATAATAATAATAATAAAAGCAAAATTAAATATAATAAGCAAAATAAATAAATAATTATAATGGGGTTAGTGAAATAATAATAATAAAAATAATCACAATGTGGTTAGTAATAATAAAATATCATATAAACATAATTAATAATAATAATAATGAAACAAGCAAGAATATTATAATAATTAAAAAAAAATCAATTTTTTTATATAAACAATTATTTAAGATTAATAAGAAAATATGAGTAATTATACTAATTATTATAAAATTTGAAGTTATATGTAAATTATAAAATTAAATTAATTATCAAAATATTATGAAAATAAATTATAATTATAAAAATTAAATTAGCAATTTTTAAACATATAATAAAAATTATTTACATGCAAAATTAAATTATAAACAAATTATGTCATATTATCATATTAAGAATTTTAATTTTTAAATATATTTACATACAAAAATTTAAATTATAAACAATTTATACATTAACAAAAATTAAATTAAGAATTTTAATTAAGTCATGAAAAATTAGGGTTTTGAATTATTAGAAAAGAAATTAGGGTTTAAGAAGAATTAGGGTTTTATATATAAAAATATTAGGTTTTTTAATTTAATATACAATATTAATTTAATTATATACATATAAATATATTAAAAAAACATAATATAAGTTTTTTTAAAAGAAAAGTGATTTGTATATATTGTTTAGAAAATTATTTAAATTAATTTAGAGAATAATATGAAGAAATAATAAAAGAAATAAAACAAGAAAAAACCAAAACCAAAAAAAACAGGACCTGGGATTTGAATCCAGGTCCTTTACCTGAATGATCAACAGCATAACCACTGGGCTAGCGCGCGCTGGCTGATAACATATTGCATCCATTTGGTTTTGTGCTTATCCTGTAAAACAAAACAAATTGACAAAAAAAATGCATTGAGGCTGGTTTCGAACCCAAGCCATTGCCTTCACACGCGCACACACTTACCACTACACCATCAGCACCATTCAATAATTATAATACAAATAAAACTATATAATATAAAATCAATTTTTGAATTCCCAGCTGCGCGCGAAACTCCTTCTTCTTCCTCCAGACCTGCAAAATTTCCTACGAATTTTGCTAGGGTTTTTGCTGCGAATTTTGTTTCCTAGGATATCCTGCGTTTTATCAAACATCAAGCAAACGGCAATATTTTATGAAATTGATGAGTGCACTACATTCTATGAAGTCCATACAACACAACCATGTTTCCAGAATTCATTTATAGTTGATAAATCAAAGAACCCTAAAATGGCCGAAGAACCCTAGCCATGGTGATTCCTCCATCTTGTACCTAAAATCGAATTAATTTATCCAGAAAGTCTCCAAACATCATCACAAACACAAATATAAGATCAAATTCAGATAATAATGTCAATATTATAAGAATCGAAAAAATCAAAAATTGGATGAACAATGATTCGGTTTGCATGAATGAGGATGTTTTAGATGTTGTTCATGATCCAAATACGTTCAATGAACATCATAGAACATGTTGCAATGCTCAAAACTCATTGAAACTCCCTCTACCTTGAAATCCGAATGTGAATTTTTGATGAATTTTATGAAGTTTGAAATTGGTTTTGGAGGCTGTGAATTCGTGTTCTATGAGTAGAGTTGTGTCATGTACTTATAGTGTGATGAATCTAGGTCAAAAAACTTGAACATTGTGTGAAAGATTTGATCCAATAAGATTGAAAAATATTAAGCTTTAAAATTCAAATATTCTTGCATAAACACTTTCTATTTCAAGCCAATCACCATTATTTTTGTATCAATTTGATCCACATTGCATTCATGATTTTCTAGAAGCTCAATCTCTTTTAAATATTTGACTTTTCTATTTTATTTTAATTTAAAATGATTTTAAATGAATTAAATCAAAATAAATAAAATAAAATGATAAAAAAATCTGATTTTTAGAGACTTGGGTCGTGCATGAGGTATTGGTATGGATTGGGTCATCATATGGCAAGCCCATTTAGAAAAAATTGGTTTTAAACCTCCATTTTCTTCATAAACCAACCAAAAATTTCCCAACTTTGCAAGGGCACAAATCCTTCAATTTTAATGCTATGAGGGTGTTCTTGGACATTTTGGAAAGCTTGAAGAGTCCTCTAACCAACCCCACTGGTTTCATGTCCATATCATTTACCATTCTCAAGTTATGCCCTTTTGAAGTTGTTGACTTTTTGTTGACTTTCAAAAGGACCTATAATGTCTTAGCTCATACCTTTCAAATGAAGCATTTTCGGGCTTGGCTTGTGAGACACAAAGTTGTAGAGAATTAAATTTCCTTCAAAATGAGCTTTGTATGGAGAATTGGTGATGAAGTATGTGAAAGTTATGGCTGGTCAAAGTTCAGTTGACTTTTCCTGAGGAAACCCTAATTTAGAAACCTCTGATTCTTGATGATCTGAAATATCCTTGATGAATCATGATCAACCCTTGATAAAATGATGAATTTTACTTCATATACTTGATATTGGCAAAAAAATCATGAAGTTTGAATTTGGTTTGACCACAGTTGACCTTAGTTTGACTTTTTAACTGCTTTGACTGATTTTGACTTATCTGATCATCTGACTAAGCAAACCTTTGAGAAAAGTCTTGAAATTTGTCATGGGGATTATTAAACACATATAAGATGTTATGAAGATCACTTGAAGTCTTGGAAGCCCATTTAGCCTGATTAAAGTCAAAACCCTAGTTTTGGATGCACTACTTAGGAGGTGCATTGTCTGAGGGAATTGTCAACTCTTCTGACCAATTGTGAACTTTGTGAACCTTGTGAACCATCATAAGATGTCTTGTGAAACTCATGGGAGATCTTGTGAGCATTGTGAACCTTGTGAACCTCATAAAGTGTCTTGTAAACTTCATGAACCTCATGAAAGGTCTTGTAAGTATTGTGAACCTTGTGAACCTTGTAAACCTCATAAAGTGTCTTGTAAACTTCATGAACCTCATGAAAGGTCTTGTAAGTATTGTGAACCTTGTGAACCTTCTTAGCACACAAAGTCTTGTATTGTGAGGGCAAATTTTGGGGTGCAACACCTACTAGTAATCAACAAAACTTTATAAGAGACAAAAGCAATAAAGATGAAGAAGTGAATAACATAAGAAACAACATGGAGAATTCGAAAAACTTATAGGTGGATTTTCATATTTATGCTCAGATAGATTATGCTCAGATAAGAAAGAAAGAAGGAAATGATACACCAAATCATGGTACCACTAACACTTGAGAAAACAAAAACAACATGTAGGACATAAATTACAAAGATAACACGAACAATGAAGGAAGAAAAAAATAAAGGGTATAATATGTGATCGTTCTTGGAGATCAGAATCTGAGGTGGGCCACAGACGTTGAAGAGGATGATGATGATGCTCGGTCGTCGAGGAAAGAAAGGGGTGTACCTACAAGACACTCTGATGCCAAAGTAAGACATGGCAGAAGAGTGAGCAAGTATGAGTAAAGAGAGTTAAGAGAGTAAATATTGGATACCTGTCCCTCACAAGTGAGAGGGTTTATATAGAGCCCTCAGCGCTTGGCTATTGGTCCCTATTTTGGGATTGGATCGTGGATCCCCTCGAAAATAGGTAAATTCCAGAAACTAGTTGTTGCACTAAGCATACCTGGTCGGATGGAGGCGCGTTGGGCAGAGGGATATTCGAGCAGGAGTTACCTTTAGATGAATCTGGATGACTTCCCCGTGTATCGGGCAGAAGCCTCGACAAATCCTCCTCGGCTGAGGGGGCACAAAGTCAATGGATCCCTTTGACATTGGGTTATTGGACCGTCCTGGAAGTAGGAATGGATTGGGCCATGCCTAGTCATTGGGCCAGTCTGGAACAATATGATTACTTACCCGTACATGGACATGCAAGACAAAAAAATCCATAAACAAAAAGTTATGGAAAATAAAATCATTAGAAGCTAGAAAGAAAATGAAAAACTAGGAACACTGAGGAGCACAATAAAACATACAACAACATACAACAAAAGGATGATGAAGATAGCAAAACCTACATAAATAAAATGAATGAAAAAACTTTGAAAGATAAAATTAACAAGAACACCAAGGAAAATGTCATTACTTACAACAACATGCAACTCCAAAATCTTAAAAAATGTGATAGAAGCCAAGCCTAAAAAAAAGAGCAAAAGAACAACAACAATAATTTCCAAAAGAACAAAGAGGATAAAGGTTAATCATCCAACAAAACAAAAGATTGAGGTACAACTCGAATATGTATAATATGCAACTCAAATGTGACTCAACTATGCGTATGCATGTGGTACCATTGGAGTAGAACTCCCAACTTAGAAAATGCCAGTTTATCGAGGCAGCAACAAGGCATAAGCATTCAACTTCAACTTATAATTCATTGCCAATCTAGGCCAACATGGTTGAACATTAGCTCCAACTTAGAAAATGCAATGTATGCGATGTGACTCAACTCCACAACAACAAATACCTATTATCGCAACTTATCGGCAACAACGAATCAACATTGGCCATAGGCCTACAACTCGAAAACAACAATTTAACATTGGCCATAGGCCTACAATTCGACAACAACGACGATTCAACATTGGCCATAGGCTTACAACTTAACAACAAAAATTATGCATCAACTGCAACAACTTAAATCAACACTGTCATCAGATGTACAACTCGAATATGCCCATAAATCGGGACAAAGCAACTTAATTAGAAGTACCTACAAATCCACGTATTCGACCAGATTCCAACAAAATAAACCAACCAAAATCAGTTACTAGTTTATACGAACTACCCCTGACAAATTTCAACTAATTCCGGACAGCTAATTTCCTACTCTTACTTTCACTTATTCGACTAAATCGGTATTGTTCTACACCCTGCTATTTTCTACTAATATGTTTCACTAATTCTATGGAATTCTAGCTTACTAATACATACACTTTCTGCTACTAACTTCTTACTATCATCAAAATTCCATTATGATATAATAAACTAGTATATGTTAATCTCTTGTTTTCTGATAAAAAAACCTATTATTGCTCTTCCTACATGTTACTATATTATTTTGATTCATCCACATAATACTACTTTTTATTTAATTCCATTAATCACATCACATGTATAATCATTAATTAATTAATTCATTAACTAATTCATTAGCTAATAAATTCCAACATTAATTTAATCAATTAAGTATACACACAGGAACAAAGTGGTGTCCACAATCATCAGTGGCTTGCGCCACATTTAGGTGGCTCTCACTACACAACATGGTGGCTTGCGCCACCTTTATACAAATGGGTGGCCACTCCCACAAGTGGCGTGCGCCACCCTCTTCGTGGCCTCCATCACCGAAATTTTCCAATTTCCTTCCCGTTTCCAGTATTCTTCCATTTTCGTTTTCGGTATTGTTTTCAACTGTATATTACACTTAATTTCAACCCAATCCCTCTGTATTCAATACCAGTTTTGGTTCACAAAAATCAAGTTCCACATAAACGAGTCATCAACATAAAACCAACATCACACAGTTTTTCCACATAAGCAATAATAATTCACCAACATAATTCAACACCACACAATAGAAATCATACAAATCTCAATCCTACATATCAATTATCGTATCCCCATTTATAAAATTTGAACCCCACCCTTACCTTGGATTGAAGGTAGCTCGAATTTCCCGATCGAATCTGAAACTTGGCTTGACAACAACCCTCGCATTCTCTCTTCTCCAACCCTTATGCCTCCAAACCCTTGTTTTCACTGCTTGCTAAAACTACGTGACCTAGCTGCCTTGTTTTGTTTGTTGCATAACTCCACTATCTCATTCTAATCACTTAATAAAATAATGGATATATTAATTCTCTTAATGGGCCTACTACACAATACCCTCAACTTTGTTATTTCTCACACACAACTTAACCCAACCAAATTAATTAATATTCTACGAAAATTAATCTTATTTCTAATATTAATTTCTCCCGACTAAATCAACTATTACCCGATTAATAACTTATCAGCTCAAACGGATTATTCAACATACTCAACAAATATTCGAAAAATAATTAATAATATTTAATTAAATACAGGCATTACATGCAGGACCATAAATTAAATTTTCTAATATAAACTTAGTACCGGTACTGAAAATGAACATTTAAAGAGAAGCTAAAAGATCCAGTATCTGAAGGATGAGAACTTGAGAACTAGACTATAAAGACTCGAACTCTAAAAGAGATCAACTTCTAAAGACCAGACTCTAAAGAAAGTCAACCTCTAAAGACTCAGACTCTAAATGATCAGAACTTGAGATCCAAACTCTAAATACTCGGACTCTAGAGGAGGTTAACTTTCTCTAAAGTATTTATTAACATTAATTATAATATATATATATATATATATATATATATATATATATATATATATATATATATATATATATATATATATATATATATATATATATATATATATAAGAAATTATAATAAAAATTAAATAATTTCTTAAAAGATCTCTTAATTTATTTTAAAATAATTCTTCTGTTATAATTATGTAAAAAAGATTACTTATTTAATAAGAAATTTTGTTTTAAATTTTTTAATTAATTTGTTACGTTTCTTTTCTAAGAAAATATTTATATTTTAAAATGAAATGTTTTTTTTAAATAAACTATTTATATAAAAAATTGTCATAAAATTACTATTTTGATTTATGATAGATAAAAATATATAAATAATAAATTTATTAGTTTTAGTTCAATCTTCTTATATGTATTTCTATTTATTTAAAATTTAAATAAGAGATGCAATTAATATTTATTAATTAAAATATATATAAAAAGGAGTAAATCAAAAATGTGGTGGGAAATAAAAACAATAGGGAATAAAAAACTTACTGTTTTGGAACACTGTAGCATCGCACAAAACCGACGCTAATATTTATTTCTCTAAATTAAAAGGGAGGCAAACGAAAATTAGGGGGCAAAACAATTTTTTTGCAACAATTGGTTATATTTGCGTCTGTGGAGATGACGTAATTTTAGTAAAAAATATTAATAAATTCAATAAAATATTATTATAATTAGTGTTAGTTAAATACGACGCTAACTTAAATAATTAAAAAATAATAAAATAAATTAATTATTTATTGTTGCGTTGGAAATAGCCGACGCTAATACTAAAGTCAAATTTAAAAATAAATTGAATGAATAAACCTGTTAGCATCTGTCATTAGTGACACAATCTAGACGTTATTAACGTCGGAGTCGGGACCGACGCTATATTTGTGAGGCTAAAATACATTTTTCTTGTAATGGAAGACAATCAACATAATGATAAAAAATACTCTGATAGGTCACTATCAGACTCCGAGGTCAAACAACGCAAGGATCAAGAAGACTCAAATAGGTCATTATCAAACACATAGAGTAATTTGTCCTCTTCTGATCACATGCAGATCCAAACAAAAATCTACACAAACAGATGTGATGTAACAGATAATTCCTCTTGAAGCAAAGAGATTTCAAATATTTTTTCAACGTAATTAACCATGTCAAGTATCATTCCAGCGTTTATGATAAGTTTCTCCAAGATTCACTTTTGCTAACTCTTCTCTTCAATGGCTCTTCTCTCTCTCTCTCTCTCTCTCTCTCTTTCTCTCTCTCTCTCTCTCTCTCTCTCTCTCTCTGAGCTAAAGACTTGAAGAAAGAAAACTAATTTTTAACAATAAAAAAAGTTGTTACTCTGTCCAACAAAAAACACAAGTTTAACTTAGAATTTCTTATCATTTGTATATATTAGAAATTCGTAAGTCTTAATAGTCTTTTTGAGTCGTATTTTGTTTACACCTCTAATTGTATATTGAATGTAATATTCAAACAATCTTTTCTCTTTAAGTTAAATTGTTAAAAGCCTTTAGCATGTGTGCTTAAGCATCTAAAGTCTCTTGCTAGTGTGTTTGAGCATTAGAAGTATCTTACTTGTGTGTTTGAGCATTAAAAGTCTCTTATTTATCTGCTTGAGCATTTATAATCAATTGTGATTTTAGTAAAATTCCTTGGAAATTTAAGGGGACTGGACTACTCCCGTTTTGTGGGAGGAACCATGATAAATTTGTTTGTGTCTCTCTTTCTTTCAATCTCTAATTCTGAACTTATTTTTATTCGCTGCAAACACGTAACTCTATATCAGATTCTAGACTTTGAGTTGATAATCTGATAAAAGATTTTTAGAAAAGAAAGAAAAAGCTAACACAATTCAACATTCCCCTTTTGTGTTTTTTCATATCCATTAATACACAAGCCCAACAAACTCATATAAAAGTATATCTAACTTTGAATTCTTAAAAAAAATTGAAGTTGATACCTACTTTCTTTTCAAACATGAGACAAATGATTTTTGCACTTAGACCCCATGAAAAATGTATTTTCTTTCTTCTTTAATATGAAATCAAATATGAGTGGTTGATTTAGGATGTTTTGCACGCACAAGGAGATTCAAGAGTTTAGCCTCACACTCTCAAATGTGTCTGTCATATCTCACTTTTTTTTGCGGGCTTTTGCAGACATGTTCATTTACATGATTTTTTTTTTGTATGTTTAGGTCTAAAATGTGTTATACCTACCCCCACCCACACTTTTAGTGCGATGTGAGCTCAAATTTTAGATATGCATTCTCAAGTATATCTGTACCACCCAACTCATTTTTTTACAAACTTTTACGGAACAAATTTAAACGAGACGAACATACATATTTGTCATCCCTAAAACAAAACAAAAGAAGTTGAAGGTTCAATAAACTTTTCGTCCATTATTATTATTATTATTATTATTATTATTATTATTATTATTATTAATTCCTCCATAATTCTCACCTCCAAATGTATGACACGGTCTCCCCAAAAATAAACCTATATTTGAAAACAGGCGCGGGGCCAGGCCCCCCATATTTCTGCAGTAGAAATTAAGGGCCTACTGTGTTATTAGACAAGATAGTGATCAATTAATTGGCAACAGAAACAGAAATATCCCAGATTCTATTAAAATCGACAGCTGCAAACCAGACATTCCAATATGTGCTGGAACCATACAACCTAAATTTCTCATTCTATTGAATTTATATTCTCAGGAAGATAAACAATATTAATTTAACAGCCAAATACAATATGAAAAACATAAATAAAACCTTCTAGTTACAATGATGAAATTTTGGTAGCAATTGAGACTATTCAAATTTTAATTTACACTCAGTTTGAGTTCAAACTAGAAAGGTATTAGTATCATGAAAGACATACATTTATTACCTCATTAATCACATCCAGAACATTAACGTGACTAAGAAACAAGGTGTAATAACTCCTCTCATGAATTAGTGTTGTCAATATTTGATGACAGAACACCAGAATATTTAAACACACCATTGTGAGCAGGGTTGGGGTGGGAATAGCATATTGACATGTGAATATAGAAAAACACAAATAGTTGTATGAGTAATTGATGTAGCCGAAAATGGAGGTTAAACACTTTATAAATACGATGATACATATACTTATCACCTTAAAATTTTAGATGAATATGTAATATTTTTTTTGTTGCTCTAGACTTAACGTGGATGCTTCTCATGATACTCAACACAAACATCATCAAGAAAGAAAAATGAATAAGAGGGTTCATCAATAAATTGTGGTTTCAAATTGTTGAGTTGAATCTCTACGACTATTGCTTAAAAGTTAAAACACACTTAGACACCTTTTAATAATGCCGTTGGTAATTGTAGCTTCATAATACACTTTTAAATATATGGTTGGTTTAATTTTTGAAAGAGTAGATTTTGAGATATTTGGTTTCTTTAAAGTAGAATCGAGGTCTTTGATTTTTCTAAAGTAAAATTAATTATGTCTCTACAATTAATTATACTTAGAAGTTATAATTTGTAACTTTTGAGTTTACATAATTTTTACATTGAAATTTATTATTAATTTTATTTTTACATAAATATATCCAAATATATTCAAATATAATTTTTACATTGAAATTTATTATTAATTTTACTTTTACTCAATTCTCCTCGATGTAGAACCAAACATACACTAAGCATCACAAAAATGATTTTTAATGTAATTTTTAATATAATTCGACTTGCTTTCAACCACCATTTTCAAATTCTAATGCAATTTTTAATGTAATTTTGTGAAATTAGGAAACTAAGCTTTTGGTTTATCGTGAGTTTTAAACATGATTTTGATAAAAAGGCTATAGAATAATTTAATTTATATAATTAAGCTTTTTTTTCTTCTTATAAATGTATTTTGAAATAACTCAATATAAATTTTAAAAGAATTATTTTGATCTTTAGCAAACTCTATGGACGTGTTTGTTTCAAGTTTAGAAATAACATTTCTTAGAATCGTATTCCTATCATTATTATTACTTAGAATAATATTTATATCCAATTGTTTGATAAAATTAAATTTTTAAGGAATATTTATAATATTTATTTAATTTAAAAATTATAAAAAAAACAAAATATATAAATAAATGTGAATAATCGTAGGGAGTTATAGTTAATTGAACTTTATTCCCATGAAAATGTTATATTCTCATCCTTTAAATCTTGAAATAAAAATAGAAGAACCATGTATAAATAAAATTTATGAAAATAAAATATGCCTTAAAATAATTTTTTTTAAAATTTAATAAAATAAGTTTACAACCTTCAAACAAAAACACCCTATATAATCCAGTCCACACAAGTGTTCATTTTGTTTTCGTTTTCATATTTATATGAAGATTAAAAATTTTAATAGATAAATAATGTGGGACTATGTTCATGTATCTATCCTTTTCATCAGCAAACTTTATCATCCTTCCTTCAATAGCAAGAGTTGCATACTATTGAATTGATATTCAGACAACCTAGCATACACAATAAGTGCCGACATATTTCTACTGTCTATGTTCATACTAACAGATACTCCCTCCATTCTTATTTATAAGCAAATTTTAATTTTTAAGATTCATTGAATAATTGATGTATCTAATTTATATGTAGTCCAAATACATCATTTATTCAATGAACCTAAAAAGTCAAAATTTGTTTATAAATAGAAATAGATGGAGTACATGTATTGACCATCTCAAATATAATTAAATAAAAATATTAAATATTGATATATCAAAGTTATTAATTATGGATAACGCAGCAGAGCGGCCAAACCATTCGTAACCTTTTTAACTTATTCTATAATCGTAACCTTTAAATTAGATTCAATCAATGATTAAATTAACATTTATACTTATAACTATTCGATTGAATCTAATTTAAAGGCTACGATTATGGAGTACATTAAAAGACTTACTCATGGAGGTGTTTAAAACCAAATCAATCCAATAGAAAAACGTAAACCAAACCCAAACCGCAAAAAATCACACTTGGTTCGGATGTGTTTGGGTCATTTTTTAACAAAATCGCACGGTTCAGTTCAATTTGCGGTTTGTATTTTGCAAACCGATCGAACTAAACCAAACCAAACTGTATTATGTTACAATCCAAACTCCATTTATCTCACATCCAACCCAAAACTCAAACCTATTATGCCTTAACCATACAAATATTCTCTTACGCGTGCTTAGGATTTTAGTTTCAACCTTCTCAAATCTCTTCGAGTAGTGTCGCACATTCTTCTCATCATCTTTGCTAAGTACATCTCACATCTTCTACTCTAATCTCTCTTATTTTATGTTCTTTCTTTTTCATCTTCATCTGCTCATTTTTTTACAGAGAAATGCTAATAAATAACACTATCTTTTTAACACTCTCTCAAACATTCACTCTCTCATTGGTTGAAACATGTGTGGGTCCTACTATTATATGTGAGACCTATTTCCAAAGTGAGGGTCTCACACATGTTTCAATCAATGAGAGAGTGAGTGTTTGAGAGAGTGTTGAAAAGAGAGTGTTGCTAGCACTCCTCTTTTTTTATATTATTATTTTCGCTTCCAATTACGTTTTTATCGCACCTTTCTTTTATGATATCGCATATCTTATGTTCTTTCTTTTTCATCTTCTCTAATATTCCCTTTCCTCCATTTTTTTTCTTTTTATTGTAATATTATTATATTGTTTTATACTACTATTTTATGTCTTTTATTTCACTTTTGTATAATCTTTATTTTTATATTGAATGAGAAGTTCTTGTCTAAATATGATACATTTTGTTGTTGTTTGATAATGTATGAATGATTAAATACAAAGTTATGTTGTTCTTTATAAGTGTATGTATAACTCAATAAAAATATTGTAAAAAACCGAACCAATCCAAACTGTATTGGCTTGATTTTGTTTGGTTCAGTTTTATTTCTTAAAGTCAACCGAACCAAACCAAATCGCATGCTTTTTTCTCTTGCGGTTCAGATGATTTTTTGCGTGAAAACCGCTCAAACTGCACCGCACACACACACAGGTGTAATCAGTTCGGTTTGTACCAGTTTTTAGTAAAAAAATTGTCCAAATCGATGATATCTCCATCAGTTTGTTTTGTTTTGGTTTTTAGTGTTTTTTAAAAATAGAACCAAACCAAACTAATTGGTTTGGTTTTGTTTGGTTGATCGGTTTACATCCTTTTTTTCTAAACATTATATTCATATGTGTATCATTTGCTTTAATATTGTTCGGTTTATTTTATGCTATTATTTTTTA
The DNA here is from genome assembly GCA_963966055.1 of Lathyrus aphaca. NCBI lineage: Eukaryota > Viridiplantae > Streptophyta > Magnoliopsida > Fabales > Fabaceae > Lathyrus > Lathyrus aphaca. Next base: position 159,083,118 of record OZ014520.1, read on the forward strand.
AAATAACATATTTCATATGATATAAGTTCATAATATATACAAACATTTCATATGAAATAACACATTTCAAACATCTTACAAGTTGTTCTTAATATATACAAACATTTACATAATTTTCATATGAAATAACACATATCAAACAACTTACAAGTTGTTCTAAATATATACAAACATTTACATAATTTTCATTGTATTATGAATTAAGTTCACTATCGAATACAAAAGTTTACATTTGGCATAAGAAGGTTGGGAAGGAATTTGAAAGCTTAACAAATAAAACATAACAATAAAGACAAAAGATTTCAATACACATAAATTAACATGTTTCACACCCCAAACACACATAAAAAATATTTTGTAACAAGACTAGAAGGAAATTCGTTGAAAAAGAAACATAAAAGATATATATAAAAAAAAGAAAGATGAAAAGTACCAAAGAGAACTTGAAGATGAATAAGAAAACCATAACCTATAAGAATGACAGTGGCGAGAGAAACAATTGTGACAGATTGCTAGAGCAACAATTTGGTGAAAGTAAATTTTTATGGCTTATGGTTTCTATTTTTTTATGTTTGGAGTTTGATTTTGGCTACATATTTGGTTCAAAGAAAGGAAGTGTAAACGAAGATGAAGAAATGTTGGACCGATACAAAAATTGGGTTTATTAATTGGCTAAATAAAATATTAAGTATGTATTAAAAGTCATCGGTTCGGTTCATCGGTTTGGCAGTTTCTAAAAACTAAAACCGAGAACCTAACCAAAACACTTCGGTTTTTATTGATTTGGTTCGGTTTTTGAACCGAATAAAAAAGAATCGGGTTCCACGAGATAGTGGTGATAGTGTCTACGATTGAAAATTGCCAATTGCACCCTAAAAGCATCGCGGAGCATGGCCGCTCCAGCCGCAGCACCAAAGAAGGATGAAATAAAGTGGGCGAACGAAAATCAGATAAATCAAAATATAGTAAGCACATTTCTTACAACTCCAGGGATGGGTCAATTGGGGTTAACTTTGAAAGTAAAATAGGTTGAAGACTGATTACATGGAAAACTATTGAGAAATATAAAATTTTAATTGAAACTTAATACTACACTGCATCAACAAGAAAGTTCTCAATTTTTTTCCACTTGTACTACAATTGTTATACTTTACCCAATTGATGGGATTTTTAATGTAAATATCTTACATGAGACTAACCATCTTAGTGGACCCATGACCATCCAAAAGCTTAAACAAATAGACATATTGCAACTACAACAAATATTGAATAGATTTATGACAATTCCTAGTTTTCTCCAAACTTCACCTTCAAAATTATTGCTATTATAACTTGGTCACTTGAAAATTGAGAGTAGAAACAATTGGTTAGTACATGGAAATTGGGGATTTTTTACCAAGATACCCTATATTTAGAAATAATATACCAATATATCCTAGTTTCAAAAAAAATTCCATAATGCCCCAATTGTTGTGCATGTTCGTCCACCCAGTTGCCAAGCATGTGAAGCAAAAAAAATTCAGTTGGTGCTCGGCCTCTTGGTTACCTAGCACCAACATATTTTATTAATTTTTCGTTTTTCTTAATTTTAAGTATTTTTAAATGATTCTTTTTAATACTTTTAATTATAATATTTATTTATAATTGAATATATATTAAAATATAATTATTTTAATAAAAAAAATTATATATTTTATAACTATATTGAAAATTTATTAAAAAATATTTTTTATTGAATATATATTAAAAAATATTATTGAATATATATTAAAAAATATTTATTATTGAATATATATTATAATAATTTTTTTTAAAATAAAATATTTATTTATTCTTTAACTAAACTATTTAATTTATTAAATATTGATAATTAAGTGAATAAAAATAATTATTGATACAATTTAAATAATACAATGTAAATATTTATTGATACAATCTAAATAAATACAACATCATTGATTACATTTCATTAATTATTTGTGACCGCCTGTTCCACAACCAGGTTTTCTTATGATTCGTCTTGGTCTTGTCGGGTCTCTTTGAGATGGTGATGGATGGGGAGGAGATGAATCGGATGACATATCTTCGTTGTTATGTGTTACGGGGGGGTCCACATTAGCCATAAGATCTTCAATATTATAATTTGGCATATTCAAAAGTTGATTATCTGTGAGCAAAAAATTTTGGAATGACATTCCTTGTTGTGAGGTGGTTTCAGGTTGGGTCTCTTGCATTGGTGGGTAATAGACATTTTCAGTGGTGAACATGGACGTGGGTTAGGCATATATTGTGTTAGAAGTGTGTTGTTGGAATTGTGGGTTTGATTGTTCAAAGTTTGGTGGGGGAATTGGAGTAAACTGTAAGGGTGGTCGATAAGTGGATTGTTGGTGGAATTGTTGGTTGTAGGGGTAGTTTGGTTGTTGGAATGGAGTGTATGGAGTTTGATGTTGGGATGTGGTTGCATAAAAGGTGTGTTGTGTGTGATGGTATGTTTGTTGTGTGGATGAAGTTCCTTGTCCCCCAAATTGGGATGTATATGTTGGTGGAACATCTTCATATTGAGAGACGGTCGTGTGTTGAGTTTGGTAAGAGGCACGTTGGCGGGGGTTGTTCAGAAATTGCTCGGGAGCAACATGGATATATGGTATTGAGTGTAACCAATTCAAATAATCTTGACTTGGCTTATGCTCACCCACTACCGTCGTACCCTCCAATACTAAATTCCTTTTATTTCTCCATTCACTCACTGCGTCTTTGTTTAGTTGCTGCCAATGGACTTTTTGGGCCTTTTTCATATTCATTTCATGTTGTTCCCTTAGACACCTTGGTTCTGAAGGGATCGGTTGTTCCAACCAAAACTGGAGTTTAACTCTATCTGTCTGATGCATCTCAACTATAAAGAAGCATACGATATGAGTTGTTGCACTCCAGATTTGTGAATCCCTAAGATCTGGCACCGGGAATTCAAGGTAAGGCCTCCAAATAAACTGGAAAAAAAAATTAAAGTTAGATTATAAATAATAAGTAATGGAAAATATATAGGTTGTATTGTTTCAAACTTACATCGCGTGCCTCCATGTGATCTATTACGATTCGATATCCACGAAGATCATGACGCGGATTATTCCGATAATTCATTCTTCGATGACACCACCTTGCATTTAAAAAAAAGAATGTTAGGTATAGTTTAATAAATGTTGTGTATAATTTATTAAGAAGCGTAAATTTGGAGTAGTAATACCTTTGAGCGTATGGAAATGATGGATTCACGGTAGTAATGGGTGCAAGCAAAGGTATACGTGTGAATGCCCAGATTTGGAGTAGTAATACGCACCCCCCATGCTTTTAACATTGTTGTAGGACGCCTTGCACATATTTCTGTACAATGTAGCCAAGCAAGCCGACCCCCAACTATATTGGCCGCAAGTTTGTAGATCACCCACCATAGGTATCCATGATGAATGCAACAGGTTGTTGTCGCTCCCGAGGATTTGCATCCCGGTACAAGCGCGAACGGTCGGTGAAAAGGAAAATGAGAACACACAGCCGTGAACTCACTGGAGATGAATAGAGTCGCCAGCTAGGCATTTTTATCCCGGAGGAAAGGTAATGCTGCATAGACCTAGAAAAGATGGATAAGACGGTTGCGAACCAGAGAGACTGAGAAAGGGGGTTGGTTACAACCTGGGAAGGTATTAGCACCCAGATTGTCCGTCGTACTCGACGGGATCCACGCTTGCAAAATTTGTGTTTTAAAGGGGTAGTGTCAGTGCAATTTGTGCATAAAAGAGCTGGAAAGCAAAATGTACAGGTGTCAGTGTAAAAAAGTGTAAAGTGTAATATATACAGTGTCAATGTAGGAACAAGAGTGAAGTGCTCAAGATCATGAGGCTTAAAGAATAATTGCTGGAAGGAGGGGGGATATACAGAGACTTTTGTTCGATAACTGTTAAGTTATGCCTACGTATCCTCTCGTGCAATGAGGAAGTCAGAACACCGTAGTTCGACCCAAAGAGACTGAAAGATGAATTGACTGGTGAACTGCTTACTAGTCTATGCTCAAGTGTATGACCTGTCTGGCTCAGGTGCTTACTGTCTTGCATTAGACGGGAGAAGCAAATTATCGTTTGTGAGTGAATGAGATGAGAAAAGAATCCCGGAGGAGACGATTATTGTTTGTTTTTTGTGTTTTCAGTCTTTTATTGCTTTTTGGATTTTGTCATAAGTTAATGAGCTTAAGCCTAAACCAATGGATTTAGTAAACTCATCACATCTTCCCTCTGATTAGGGGTAATGAGAGTACCTTAAGTGTGAAGTCAGATTCTCACACTTAATCACCTTTGGTGTAGGATTAAGATCATTAACCTACTTGTGATTATTTAGATGTTTTTGGTGTTTTTGTTTAGTGTTAAGTAATGAGGTTAAGCCATAATCAGGGATTTAACAGACTCATTACACCATCCTAATAGAAGGATAATAGATGAGAATGTTTAAGCTGAGGAAAGCTCCTCAACTTAATCCATGATTAGGGATTAAACTCATGACAAAACAAAACCTTTGATTAAGTGGATTTTATTTAATGATATGATGATGAAGTGAGTTTTATGGTTTGTAAGACAACTTGAGGGGGACTTGTCCATTAACACTAGGGTTAGTCCTTCTTAACCAATTGAGGAAGAATTAGAACCCTAATGCAAGACCCAAGTTACAAGATTGATGTCTTGATGATTATTAAGTGAATTGATTAAGAGATTTAAACACATTAAGGGTTTAACACTTAGGATTAAAGTTATACACTCCATCCTAAGAGAAGGATGCAGGCATAAGCTTAATCACAAAGCCTTAGAGCCTTTAGGGTTTAGTCCCTGATTATGAGATGAGAAGAGAAGACTCAAAAGAGACACAAAGGTAAAACTAAGAGGGGAGACTAATCAAAACCCTAATCATTGTCATGCTTGGTTGTTCCTAAGGTTTGTGAGGTTTTCAAGAGAAATCTTCAATGGAACCACCAGGAAGCAGATGAAAGGATCAAGAGAAGCAAAGTAACTTGCTTCATTCAAGAAGTCAAGTCACTTGGAGAAAGAAAGTGGGAAGAAGAAGAATGAGCAAGCTCAAACTCAAACACAAACAAAAATGCAGCAATGGATGCAAGGGAGATGAAAAGAAAAGTATGAGAAGTGAAGGCAAATTCACTTCTCAAAGTTACTTACCACCTGAAAGGTTAGGAAAGAAATGCAATGCAATGCAAAATGGGATGAGATGACATGATGAGAAACAAAACCAGAAGCATATACATGATGCTAATGATGCTATGAGATGCTGCAAACATGAGGCAGCACATGGAAATGATCATACAAGTTCATGAATGCAAATGAAGCAAGCTAAAACACATGAACATACATGAAAAGTTATGAAGTGCACATGACATACAACATGGCAAATACATGATGCAATGATCAAACATGCTTTCAATATGCCTTATGATATCAAATGAATCAAATGGATGCTTGAAATGTCATGGCAAGTCATATTATGCAAGAAGATGCAAGATGGATGCATATGGAAACCCAAATTAGGGTTTATGAACAATACATCAAACAAAAACCAAAACCAGAAGCAAACAACATTATAAAAAATTGAAAATGCACTCAAAGGACCCCTAATCCTATACTAACCCAATGCCCAAAGGAGAGGTTTCAACTCCTAACCAAACTCAAGTTATGGTTTTCTTAAGATTTCTAGGGTTTTAGGGTTCCTAAACAAGAAAATTACCAAACAAATGGAAAATGAAAGATCAAATCATGGCCATTTAATCTCACAAACTACATGCTAAATACAATGCAATGCAAAAAGAATCAATGTCCAACTCCTCATGAATAGGCAGAAATGATTTTTGGAACTTTGGATCAAATTAATGCATAAAAATGATTTTAAATCAATGAAAAATTCTCAAAATGCGTCAAGATCAAAAAATAAATTTGGTTTGAAGGTTGGACAATGTTTCTAAATGTCTTAGAACATTTCATGAATTTTTTGGTGATTTTCAAATACCTAAAAGTATTTTTAATAAATTAATTTTGATTAATCAATTAAAAATAATCTTTTAAATATTTAAAAATACTTTTTAAATGCTAAAAATGAAAATAAAAATATTTTTGTGTTTTAAAAATTAATGAAACTCTTGACAAAAAGTTTCATAATTTTTAAAACAATTTTGCTATTTTAAATAAATTATGTAAAACAAATAAGAAAAAAAGAAATAAAAATCAAAATAAACTGAAGTAAGCAGAAGGAGAGGCTGGGATTGATTCTGGGTTTCAAAAGGTTTGACTGGGCGCGCATCTGGACGGCCCAGGTTCAAACCAGCCTAATTCCAATTAATTAATTATTAATCCATAATTAAAAGTTAATGAAGTGATCCAGGCCCTCCATACACGCGCGGGAAATGAAATCCAGTGGCTCACATTTAAACTTGGTGCCCTAACCCTAATTACCAGCTAATCACTTTCAGGTCACCGGAGACGAGCTCCGGTCGTCTTCTCCGGTGACCTCCCTCCCTGAGAATCTTCAAATCCTTCCCTAGGTCATTTCTGGAGCTCTAAAGCTCCAGATTTGTTCCTTTCACTCCCCTAAACTCAATCCCACCCTCATTTCTCATTTATTTCAAGCCATAATCATGAATCGAAACAAAGAACAAAAACTGCCAAAATTTCAGACAAGCAATACAACTTCATTTCTCAACCATTTTCAATAATTTCAAGTTCAGCGTGATCAGTGAAGCATGCTTAATCATTTTGTAACATAAAATAGAGGTCCTGGAAAAGTTAATTCGAAAGGCTACCTGAGATGGAGCTTTCACCCTTTGAACTCGCTGGCTGTTTTCTTGGTGCAAAAAGCTTCTAAGGACCCTCCTGATGAGTTTGCAGTGCTTGGACAACTTTGAATGTGGCTGGTTTGAAGGTTTGAGCAGGTTCTGTTCAATGGGGGAGAGAAATCGTATTTGGGATTCTGGAGGTTTTAGGCTATGGTGATGGGTGCTTTGTGACCAGGAAGATGAGTTGAGTTGATCTATGAAGTTTGTTTTTGTGTTTGTGAGCTGTGTGATTAGTTTCGAAGGGTTTTGCTTGAGGGAGTGACTTTGTGAATGTTGTGTTGTGGTAAGCTTCAACCTTGCTTGTTGTATGAAATGGCTAGCAAATGGAAAGTATAAACAACTCCAATTGGTCAGATGATGTGACCTGGCCTGCTGTGATTGGGATGTTTACTTTTGCAAAAAGTCCACTCTTGTGTAAGGAAAGCATGGGCTTGGTTCTAGGCTAGTACAAGCATGGGGGCTGGCGCAGCATGGTGTGTGAGTGAGGCTAGGGTGGTTCAATGGCCAATGCAGCAAGTGGATGGAAGTGTGATGATGATTTTGCAACTTGTTCTCTTTTGGTTCATATGAAATTTTCTTGTCCCACAAGCCATAAAACATGAGGAAATCTTGGTCCAATCTGAACTTTAGGACTTACATGATGCTTGTGTAATTGTTTGATGTCAATTAGAAGTCACAAGAATGCTTGGTTCATGAAATTGCAAGTTTTCCAATTGGTGCATATCTTGAAAATTAGTGATTTTTGCCAACTTTGACACACCATAACTTTTGATCCAAGATGAATTAGGTCATGTTCTTGTACTTTTTGAAAAGGGAAAGATCTAATCTACAACTTTCATGACCAAAGTTTTTCCATTTGAAGCATTTTTGGATCAAAAAGTAAGGCTTGAAAAGTGGCATAAAATGACATATTCCTTAAAAGTCAACCATGCCCTAAAAAGTCAACTTTGCAAAAACTTGTAATTCTTGAAGTTTGTGAACTTCAACCTTCTTCCATGATCAAATAAATATCATATACACTCAAAATGATGAAGATCACCCCTTGGTTGGGTCATTGGGGGCCTCAGATACCCTGATTTTGCACTGACTTGTCCAGAAAGTCAACCCTTGATCAGATGACTTCCCCATGGAATTTCTTCATGAAAATTGATATGCATACTCCCTATACCATATAGAGACCAATGGAAACAAGAATGACCAAAAAAATTGGAGTTATGGCCTCTGAAACCAAAACCCTAATTTTAGGTTAACTGTGTAGTTAAACCTGGCTCTGCATCCATACCAATCCCAGTTCTTGTGATTCTTTGGCATTATTGACCTTGAGAGGATGTAATATGATATAAGAACAAACATGGATCCCTTTGATGTGATTGATGACCTTTGGGGTGGCTCAAGAAGCTCTTGGATTGCTCAGATCACAAACCCTAGGTGCAGATGACTTAGAAACTATGCAGTGAACCAAAAATGTAATATGAGGTGATATGATTGTGTTTATGCATATGAAATGATCACAAGCTATGGTGTGAATGGGTGAGGGCAAATTTGGGGTGTTTACAGCTGCCCCTATTCAAGCATGAGTTAGCTGTGCAGGTTGTAAGCAACGACTTAACAGGCAAACAAGATAACTTGTGGTTGAATACCAAAGACAGTCCAAAATTTGCACTCACAGAATAAGGAAGAAAAGGGATATAGATTGTAAAAGAAAATAAAGTATATTGTAAAGTGTGGGCGACGGAGGACGACCGTCGAGCAGAGGACGACTGCTGGGTAAAGGGCAATGACGGGGACGGCCGACATGCTAGGAAAAGTGCGGAAAATAAAGCAATGACGGGGACGGCCGACATGCTGGGGATAAAAGGTAAAGCCAAGACGGGGACGGCCGACTAGTTGGGAAAAGTGAGAAATTATGATGGGGACGGCCATCAAGATAAAGTTGTAAAATTCTCTGGGAGTTAATGAAACATGACGGGGACGACCATCAAGTTCATAAAGCAAAGTAACCGACGATGGGGACGGCCATCGGGCTAAAAAGAAAAAGGGACCACGATGGGGACGGCCATCGGGTTAAAGAATAAATGAAATAAACAGATGATGAGGTACGGTCATCAAAGGTGAAGGACGATCACCTAGCAGGGGACGGCTGCTCTGTTGGGGAATAAAGGAATTATGATGGGGACGGCCATCAAAGGTGGAGGACGACCACCTGGCAGGGTACGGCTGCCGAAAATATCGCGACATAGGACGAATGCCGGATAAAAGGTCAACGATGGGGACAGCCATCGGATGAGCATGATGGAGGACGACCATCAAGAGGTGGAGGACGACCACCTAGCAGGGGACGGCTGCTCTCAAGGTTTATCATAACACAGGACGGGTGTCAGATAACCAAAATCAACAATGGGGACGGCCATTGGATAAAAATGATGAAGGACGATCATCAAAAGGTGGAGGACGACCACCTAGCAGGGGACGGCTGCTAAAAATCAACGATGGGGACGGCCATCGGATGAGCATGATGGAGGACGACCATCAAGAGGTGGAGGACGACCACCTAGCAGGGTACGGCTGCTCTCAGGGTTTATCATAACACAGGACGAGTGTCAGATAAAGAAGAAAATTTGCTTTGTTGGAAATCTACTGGGGAGTAGTAAACACGGACGAGTGTTTACATCCAAGAAACAAAAGGTATAAGTGTTTGGTATTGTGTATAGATTAAAGATGCGGACGAGCATCCCTAAGACTACGATACGGACGAGTATCGGGTAGAAACAAATACTGACACGTGTTCAGAGATGGTGATACGGACGAGTATCAACTGGTTAACAGAGAACACGGACGAGTGTTGAATCTGAAGGGACTCTTCTGGGGGATAGTAGACACAGGCGAGTATCTATATTCAAGAAGGCAAAAGTGTTTGACACAGTGTATGGATTAAAGATGCGGACGAGCATCCTTAAGACTATGATACGGACGAGTATCATGTAGAAACAAACGCTTGACGCATGTTCTGAGATGATGGCACGGACGAGTACCAACGAGTTAACAAAGAACAAAGACTAGCATTGAATCTGAGGGGATTTGAGTGGTGTATACAAGATACGGACGAGTATCTGTATGAGTGTAACACGAGTAGTGAGCATGAGTATTGTATAGACGAGTGTTTATCTGCTGGGGAGGGTGACACGGACGAGTGTCAAAAGGAGAAAAGCATAATATGAACAAATATCTGATACACAAAGTGTAGGTGACTGTGCTGGGGATATGACACGGACGGGTGCCAAAGGATTGTGTATGGGTATATGTGAATGCAAAGAGGATGTCTTTGGCTTTCCGCTGGGGTATGACACGGACGGGTGTCAGGACGTATCTGTAATACGGGTGATCTTGCTCGTAAAGAGCGTTTAAGTGACTTTACTGGGGAAAGATGGCACGGACGGGTGTCAAAATGAGTGTATACTGGTGTTGTTGATTAAGAGGCAGCTGCTTTTGCTGGGGGATTCTGGTGGGGATTTTGGGGAAAGTATTCCATATATCGACGGTTTGTCATTATTCACAAATGTTGGTTTAAAACATGGCCTATGATTATGCTATGTGTTGGATTTTTGCCGTAATGCTCCGTGTTAAAACGGAATGCTACGCTTTGTGGGTGAATATGATGCGAATGCTATGATTATGCAGAGATACCAAACCGGGATTCGGATCCCGATGCTGTACAGATCTTCGATCGATCTGCTTGAAATGAACATCCCAGCTGGGGATGAAATCACTGGTAGATCTGACGAGATGCTATCGGCTTGGGGATACGGGTCACTGATAGACCTATCCTTATAAATGAGAGACCTAGCTGGGGTCTGTAGAAGCTTTCTTCACTCTGTTGTGATTCTTCGTGCGTTGCTCTTCTGGATAGAGGCTGGAGCTCTGTGGGGAGATGGTTCCCTGACTTGTATTTGGCTGAGGATGAAATGGCAACTTGGCTGGGAGTAGTAGCAAGTGGCAGCTCAGCTGGGGGAAGTCATGAGAGGCAACTCAGCTGGGGAGAGAGCACTTCGGGTGCTAAAATTGAGTGTTGATTTGCCCACTTGCTGGGACGAAGCTTACATGCCCCAAGTTGCGTTCTGGATCCCTGCAATCCTGAAAAGACAGAGAAACGCACAAATAATCTCGAGGTATCCTTTACTGGATTCCGTCATAGGAGTTAGGCACTTCTGAGAGTAAGTATATTTCCTGCAAGCACGTGTTTTTATTTTTTTGAAGATAAACATCTGTATTCTATGCAATCAGTTTTTTTCTTTTAAGACATCAGACATTTTTTGCGAACGAATGAAAATGTACAAGACGAGACATGACTGAAAATCTGATTTTTATTAATTCATATGCCCTGAATTGGCGAGATACAGTCAAAGAAACAAATCCCCTGAAATGAGGAGATCGTTATAAATTGAGAAACAAAATGCTGGCAGTGTTGATGACGCTTTACGGAGCTTCCTCTTTACTACGACTCGTATGACTTTTGACGTTCTTCTCGTCTTGCTTTATGAAGGATGTCGATTCTAATTGAAGCTTGATCCTTTCGAAGCTTACCAAGTTGTAAACGATACAGACGAATTCAGAATGCAGTTGTTCGCTTATTCCCTCATTTTGCATGGATCGCCCTTTCGGGTTTTCAATCCATCGGGATATCCATTTTTGCCTGAGTTGTCCGATGTGGCTTTTCAATCTCAGCGGGTGTACACTTTTTGCTTATTTTCCCTTATTTTTGCCTGAGTCTTTTATTCTGTTTTTGACTCGCCGGGATGCCCTATTTTTGCCTGGACCTACATTCTGTTTTTATGTCCAGCGGGTCATTTTATGCGAAGTATTTTTTAACTGCATCTGAATTCACAGGGGACGGGAAATCTTCACCATCCATGGTGCTGAGCATCAGTGCTCCACCAGAGAAAACTTTCTTTACCACGAATGGTCCCTCATAATTCGGAGTCCACTTACCCCTGTGGTCTGTATGAGGAGGGAGGATTCTTTTCAGCACAAGATCTCCTACTTGGTACTCTCGGTGCCTGACTTTCTGATCGAAGGCTTTCTTCATTCTTTTCTGATATAGCTGCCCATGACAGATCGCAGCCAATCTCTTCTCTTCAATCAGACTCAGTTGTTCGTATCGGGCCCTGACCCACTCTGCTTCGCTCAGTTTAACATCCATTAGTACCCGTAGAGAGGGTAATTCAACTTCAACAGGTAGGACTGCTTCCATACCATACACAAGCTGATACGGTGTTGCCCCAGTGGATGTTCTGATTGACGTGCGGTACCCATGCAAGGCAAACGGTAGCATTTCATGCCAGTCTTTGTAGGTGACTACCATCTTCTGCACAATCTTCTTGATATTCTTGTTAGCTGCCTCAACAGCGCCATTCATCTTTGGCCTGTAAGGAGAAGAGTTGTGATGTTGGATCTTGAAGTCCTGGCACAGTTCTGCCATCATTTTGTTGTTTAGATTGGAACCATTATCGGTAATGATTCGCTCGGGCACTCCGTATCGACAGATGATATCCTTTTTTAGAAATCTGGCTACCACTTGCCTTGTAACATTTGCATATGAGGCTGCTTCAACCCACTTGGTGAAATAGTCAATGGCGACCAGGATGAATCTGTGGCCATTTGAAGCAGTTGGCTCGATCTTGCCAATCATATCAATGCCCCACATAGCAAAGGGCCAGGGTGAAGACATTATGTTCAAAGGATTGGGAGGCACATGCACCTTATCTGCGTAGATCTGGCATTTGTGGCATTTTCTGGCGTAGGCACAACAGTCTGCATCCATTGTGATCCAATAATACCCTGATCTCAGCAACTTCTTAGCCATGGCATGCCCTCCTGCATGGGTACCAAAGGATCCTTCGTGCACTTCATGCATCAACAAGTCTGCTTCTGCCTTATCAACACATCTGAGGAGTATCATATCAAAGTTCCTTTTGTACAAAGACCCATCAGTGTTCAGAAAGAAACTACCAGCAAGCCTTCTCAAAGTCTTCTTATCATTGGAAGATGCCCCAGGTGGGTATGTTTGATCCTCCAAAAAGCACTTAATCTCATGGAACCAAGGCTTATCGTCTTTGACAGCATCTGCTGCAAATACATATGCTGGTCTGTCAAGTCTGGACACTGAAATTTGAGGTACAAAGTTGGCAGCTTGAACTTTGATCATAGATGAAATGGTGGCAAGAGCATCTGCAAACTGATTCTCGTCCCGAGGGATATACTCAAGCTTGACTGTTGTAAAGAAAGTCAATAACCTCCTTGTATAATCCCTGTAAGGTATCAGATGATCCTGGTGGGTGTACCATTTGCCGTTGGTTTGATTGATTACCAAAGCTGAATCTCCGAATACGGTCAATGTCTTGATCCTGAGGTCAATGGCTTCCTCAAGACCCATAATGCAAGCTTCGTATTCAACTTCGTTGTTAGTGCAGTTGAAAGTGAGTTTTGCCGAGAAAGGCATGTGAACTCCCTTAGGTGTAATGAGTACTGCACCAACACCGCGACCGTTCATGTTAACAACCCCATCAAACATCATAGTCCATTCTTCTTCCGGGTTGGGCCCTTCAGTGTGAACAGGCTCTTCATGATCTTTTGCTTTTATGAACATGATGTCTTCATCAGGGAAGTCAAACCTCATAGGCTGGTAATCATCAATAGGTTGCTCAGCAAGATATTCAGACAATACACTGCCCTTGATGGCTTTCTGAGAAGTGTACTGGATGTCATATTCTGTGAGAATCATCTGCCATCTTGCAACCCGTCCGGTAAGTGCTGGCTTCTCAAATATGTACTTGACTGGGTCCATCTTTGAGATCAACAAAGTAGTGTGGGTCAACATATACTGCCTCAGTCGGCGAGCAGCCCACGCTAAAGCACAGCAAGTTTTCTCGAGCAGTGAATAACGTTGTTCACAGTCGGTAAACTTTTTGCTTAGGTAGTATATTGCATACTCTTTTCGACCAGACTCGTCATGCTGGCCTAGCAGACACCCCATTGACTCTTCTAATACAGTCAAGTACATGATCAGAGGTCTTCCTTCAACTGGAGGCATAAGGATTGGAGGTTCTTGTAAGTATTCTTTGATCTTGTCAAAAGCCTTCTGGCAGTCTTCGTTCCACCTGACCGTTTGTTCTTTTCTCAACAATTTGAACAAGGGTTTACAGGTTGCTGTAAGGTGAGATATGAACCTTGAGATGTAGTTCAATCGACCTAAGAACCCTCGAACTTCTTTTTCTGTCTTTGGTGCAGGCATCTCTTGGATGGCTTTAACTTTATCAGGGTCAACTTCAATCCCTTTCTCACTTACAATAAATCCCAGCAGCTTACCAGATCTCACCCCGAATGTGCATTTGTTGGGGGTTCAATTTCAGTTGATACTTCCTCAGACGTTTGAACAATTTGAGCAGATTTACCAGGTGATCTTCTTCAGTAAGGGACTTGGCAATCATGTCATCCACATAACATTCTATTTCTTTATGGATCATATCGTGGAATAATGTCACCATAGCCCATTGATATGTTGCACCAGCATTCTTCAATCCGAATGGCATCACTTTGTAACAGAACGTGCCCCAGGGTGTGATGAAGGTCGTCTTCTCCATGTCTTCAGGTGACATTTTAATCTGATTGTATCCTGAAAATCCGTCCATGAAGGAGAATACCGAGAACTGAGCCGTGTTATCCACCAATACATCAATGTGAGGTAATGGGAAGTCATCTTTTGGGCTAGCTCTGTTCAGATCCCGGTAGTCAACACACATTCTTACTTTGCCGTCCTTTTTAGGCACAGGTACTATGTTAGCAACCCACGGCGGATAGCTAGTCACAGCAAGGAACCCGGCGTCCCACTGCTTTTGTACCTCTTCTTTGATTTTCATTGCCATGTCTGGGCGAGTACGGCGCAGTTTCTGTTTAACCGGCGGGCATTCCTCTCTCAAAGGCAGCTTGTGCACAACAATGTCGGTATCCAACCCTGGCATATCTTGATAAGACCAAGCAAACACGTCCACATACTCTCGAAGCAGGTCAACCAGTTGTCTTTTCACTGAGTCTTGCAGGCAGGCCCCGATTTTAACTTCTTTCACGTCTTCATCTGTACCAAGATTGATCACTTCAACCTCCTCCTGGTGAGGAGTAATAACCTCTTCCTCTTGCCTTAATAACCTGGCTAGCTCTTCAGGAAGCTCATATTCTTCTTCAACCCCTTCATCAGCTTGATTGATCGGATTGTCAGAGTCATACGAAGTCGTAGCCGTGCTGTTGTCGGTGCTGTCAGGAAGGCACACTCTGCAAGGGTTCAGTTTGTTCATTTTAGTGATTTGATTTTAATCTTGTTTAGAAAAGTGAAATAAAGTTGTCATTTTGAAAACACTGCCATTTAAAAAAGAAAAATGGAAAAATAGTGAACGGAAAAGAACAAGACTCATTTGCAAAAAGGTGTCTGATATTTCATTGATTAATCTTGTTGCACAAAAAGTACAGATGGCCCGAAAAATGAGTCTTGTCATCTTGGGCAAGATGCAAGACTTTGATGCATGCCATAAAAATACAGGAAATAATAATTACTCTGCATGAGTAACTCTTATAATTTCCTGGGAAGACCAGTTTGAGATACTGCTCCCCGGGATCTTTGGACGAATCCAGCTTTCCAGGTTGCGTTCTTCTTCCAGCTCGTCTTCCAAACAGTTGACAGCATCAGGGGTGAGCATCCCCCCACTCACAAAGTTGGGCTCTTTCGCAGCCTCTGCTTGATCTTGTTGAGTTTGTTTGTAACCCAACCCAAATCTATCCTCTTTCTTCTCCACCGATAACAGTTTGCCCCAGCCTTGGGCGTTTCCTCTCTCAACAACCTTCCGGGCTTGTTGGTATGATGATATTGAAGTTCCAGGTACAGCAGATGTTTCATTCACGTTCAAAGCTTCGAACCCCTGAATCATTGTTTCATGGATCTCCCCATCCATCTCAATGTATTTATAGGTAGCCAGGTGGCTGACAAAAATATCCTCCTCTCCACAGATAGTAACGACTTGGCCTTCCCACTCAAATTTTAACTTCTGGTGAAGGGTAGAGGTCACGGCGCCAGCGGCGTGAATCCATGGCCTACCCAATAGACAGCTGTAGGCAGGCTGTATATCCATCACGTAGAAGGTCGTTGTGAAGGTCTGCGGGCCAATCGTTATGGGCAACTCGATCTCTCCCAGAACCGATCTCTTTGAGCCATCAAAGGCTCTCACCACCAGGTTGTTGGGTCTCAATGCCAATCCGTCATACTCTAGCTTCACCAGGGCCTTTTTAGGTAAGACATTGAGGGATGACCCCGTGTCTACCAGCACATGGGAAAGGACAGCACCCTTACATTCCATGGTTACGTGCAAGGCCTTGTTATGATTACGACCTTCCGTGGTCAAATCAGTGTTGGTGAACCCTAGTCCATGACTAGCATTAACATTTCCAACTACAGCTTCCAACTGATTGACGGTGATCTCTTCAGGCACATAAGCTGCGTGCAAGACTTTGAGCAGTGCGTTCCGATGGGCTTCAGAACACATAAGCAATGATAGGATTGAGATCTTGGAAGGCGTCTGGTGAAGCTGATCCACTATTTTATAATCACTCTTCTTGATGATTCGCATGAACTCATCAACCTCTTGATCGAATGGTGTTTTCAAAGCTTCTTTAACAGCTTGGCCTTCCTGCACCAAGCTTTTCCCTTTTGCCTTGGCAGCAGCTTCTGCTTCGGCAGTGGGTCTCTGAATTTGTGGAGCGAAGAGACGTCCGCTTCGAGTGAAGCCTCCGCCTCCTCCCACATTGTCTATCTGTGGTGCAGGGGTTGATGATTCAAAGGTGATTTTTTGTCCTTCGCAGTACAGGTCAGAGCCGTAATGCCAGGGGATGGCATTGCTGTTTTCATAAGGTACTGGTCCAGGCACCGTGATAGTGACTGGACTGATTGCAGCTGCGGAAGGAACTGTGATAGTCTGTGGATCGTAATAAATTGTGACTGGTGCTCTGATGGGAGCAGCACCTTCTGAGTTGTAGGCAGAGTTGTTCTCAGGATCATAGAATATTGTGACAGTTGAGACGTCTTCATGATTTGCTGCTGATGTTGTAGGAGACATTGTGGGAAGGATGGGTGTTGTGGTTGTAGGAGTTTCAAAATGGAGTGGTGCTGGAGTTGTAGAAGGAACATTTGTTGATATCTGACCAGTTGAGATGATAGATGAAGTACTTGTTGATGAAACCGAAGAATTGTCAGGAACAATGGTTGTTGCAGTTGTAGGAGGTTCTGGAGTTGTTGCTGATGAGATTGCTGGATTTGTAGGAAATGATGTGGTGATTTGAAGTTGGCCACTCTGAATGAGACCATCTATGCCATTCCTCAGGTTATCGCACCCATTTACCGAGATATTGCAGTAAGCACACCCCAACTCACAACCCGGGAACATTTGACATTCGAGTAGTTGAGCCTTAATTTCTACCAACGGTGTCCGGATCTGACCCACACTGGTTATTAAATAAGACGGCTTGTCTTCTTCAATAGCGTTAATTCTGGGACCCCCGTGGTTTGGCATAGGGTTCTTATTGACATTGGGTGGTGGTGCGAAGTTCAAGGCCTTAGAGTCTACCAGGTCTTGTACCTTCATGTGCAAGGCTCTGCACTTTTCTGTACTGTGGCCAGGTGCATTTGAATGGAAAGCACATCTGGCGTTGGAGTCATAGTTCCTGGGTAGACTGTTGGGATCTGGAGGTGCCAGCGTCCTTAGCTCAACTAGGTTGAGTTTCAGGAGTTGTGGCAGCAATGTAGCATATGGCATAGGGATCAGATCGATCACCCTATTGGCTTGAGATGGCCTCTGCTGGAATGGCCTTTGCTGATTGTTGTTGTTGGTATTGTTGTAGTTTCTTGGAGGATACTGAGCTGGTTGATGGTACTGAGGTTGTGGTTGATAATTTTGCTGCGGAGGTTGATAAGCTGGTTGAGGATGAGCTGGAGCGGGAATGGTGACTGCTGCCACTGACCTGTGAACATATTGGGGTCTGCCCCTGTTGGTGTGGATGGCATTGGTCTCGCCAGTTCTTCTTGGGCCTGCAAAAGGCTTCCTTGTACTACTGGACGAGCTGGCACCATTGTCAGAAATCTTTCCCATCTTCAATAGGCTTTCAATTCTCTCCCCGGCTATGACAACATCTGCAAAGCTAGTGGAAGAGAAAGCAGCCAGCCTGTCAATATATGTTCCCTGGAGGGTGTTCATAAACATATCTTCCATTTCCCTCTCAGACATAGGTGGCTGAACAGCGGCAGCCGGTTGCCTCCATCTCTGGGCATACTCTCGGAAACTTTCCCTTGACGACTGTGACATTCCCATTAGGAGGGTCCTGTTGGGTGCCATATCTAAGTTGTACTGATACTGTCTGATAAAGGCCTCTGCCAGGTCCTTCCAACACCTGATAGTTGCTCTTGTCAGATGAGAGTACCATTCTCTTGACGCTCCAGTTAAGCTATCCTCGAAATAAAACATCCAGAGCTTCTCATCCATAGTATAGGCCTTCAGCCTTCCCAGAAATGATTGTAAATGAGTCCGGGGGCATGAAGTCCCGTTGTATTTTTCAAAACAGGGAGGCTTGAACTTATGGGGAATCCTGACCCCGTCTACCAAGCCCATGTCCATGACATCCAAACCCAAAGAGTTTTGAGACTCTAAGGATCTTAACTTCTCAGTTATCTCATCCAGCCTTCTGTCATAAGCTTCTTCCCCAGCACCCATTACTGTGAACTGATCCTCCTGGGGGTCTTCTTGCAGTACTCTGGCTGCAGTGGCAGTCCCTTGAACATTTGCAGGGATGTTGACCTCAGGATGGAGGTGGGGGCCAAATACAGGGGGGTTAACATGAGGTTGAACCCTTTCATTGTTGCTGGTGCCGGCAGTCCCTATATGTGGATCCTCTTGATTTCTCCCTTCCACCAGTGCTCTGAGCCTCTCCTGGCTTTGAGCCATGTTGTTCATCACCTCCATAAACTGTGTCATTTGGTTCCTCATTTCCAACCTCTCGTTGGTCATTTGGTTCCTGACCTCTGTAAGGTCCTGCTGCATCTGATCCATTTGTATGCCCGGAAGGTTGTTACGGGTCGGATAACGGTGCGGACGGTTGAGGGGAAATACCCGACGTCGAGCAATAGTTCCTGAATATCACAACAGAGTTATCAACAATAAAACAAAAGCCTACAAAACAAACAAAAGGGTTAGCATGCAATGCAGTATGCTTATTTGTTTTCAAGGTATCCGGCTTGGCATTCAGTTTTGACCCTTCCAGACCTTTGAAGATGCTGTTGATGTTGCTTTCGAAGTAAACTCGGATGGAACAAACTAATACATATATTACAAAAGGCAAAAATGGTACATAGTTTGTTTACAAAAACAAGCCCTCTGAAGGGGTCAAAATACATCACAAGAAAATAAAAGTACATGAAATGAAAACAACAACAAGCAAATGGTCAAACACCGAAACCAAACTCATCCTCCCGAACTTCCTTGAGAAGTGCTTCGGTCACAGGATCAGCCGGACGCTCTGTGAGATTCCTGATAAGGAGGTTCCGGGTAGCAACAGCTGCAGTTAACTTCTTGTGCTGACTTTGGTCCTTTGACCTCTTCACTCCTGCTCTGATCTTCAGCTCTGATATCTCCCTCTGGGTTGCTGCCAGGGCTTCTTGTTGCTCTTTTGCACTAGCTTCCAGTTGCTCCATCTTGTCTTGGACCCTCTTGTCCTCCAGAGTACGAGCCTCGGTGATCCGGACCCACCTAGCCTGACTCTCCTTCAGATACAAGTTTGTCCTGGCTTTCTGGAACTGAGCCTCCTTGCAGGCATTCTTCAAGATTTGTTCCCCAGCCCTAGACTTCTTAATGTAATCCTCAGACTTCTCAATTCTAGCCAAATGCTCCACTTTCAACTTCTCCAGCCTCTCAATATCCAACCTACCATCACTCCTCTCCCGGAGGGTCTTCTGCAAAGCCTGAGTTAACTTCTCATTTCTTTCTTTCAAACCCTCAAACTCGTCCAAACTGGTAGTGGCAGGGGGTGGTGTTGAGGATGGTCCAGGCATATCCTCCATGGTAAAGGGCATTCCAGAGAATTGAGCCCTGGCATGGGACCACTCATAATATTGTGCTGATGCCACATTGTTGCACTTCCCCAGAATGGTTATTCCCTTGGTTTGAACATTATCCCAGGCCCAGGCTGCCTGCCTAACAATAGCCAGATTAGGCTTGTTCTCACAATAAAGTGTCTCAACCAAGTCCTGTGCCTTAGGGATGTGGACCAGTGCATAGCCCAGTTGCCTTCTGAACAGCAGAGGATTGTAATTGATACTACCCTTAACTCCTATTAGGGGCACATTGGGAAAATGCCCACAGCTGGTGATGATATCCCTGCCCTTGGTGCTTTGGGTGCACCACCTGATATCAGCTGAAGTTAGTGCAGTGAGTCTCTTAGCCCAGTTTCTCTGCTGATGAGGATTCAAAAATGCATCTGTCTTGGGTAAATGCCTGAGAAGCCAAGTATGAAACAATGGAGCACAACACCTCACTAATCTTCCCCTCTGCTTTTCATTCCTTTGATGCACTGAATAGTAGAGATCTCCCAATAGAGTTGGCACTGGGTTCTTCAGGATGAACAGATGGATTGCATTCTTGCTAATGAATCGAGGCTCATCTGCAAACAATACAATTCCATATATGCTCAGGGCCAGTAAAGCACAGACAGCTTTCCATTCTCCCAGAGAAGCTTTCAGGGTAGCTTGAGAGATCAAGAAATCCAGATGCAGGCCAGGGATTCCAGCCTTAGAAGTCATATGCTGTCCAATCAGGACTGGTTCCAGATGCAAAGCCTTTGCTACTTCTTCATTACCAGGAAAGACCAACTCAGGGTTGAAAGGGATTCCACCCCTGATAGGCATACCAACCAATGATGAGTATTCTTCTAATAGAGGGCCCAGCTGAAAGTCCTGAAAAGTGAAACATCTCAGTGGGGGATCATAAAACTGAAGGCAAGTGTGGATCAGGCTTCTCTGTGAGGGGTCCAGATCCATAACCATATCAAGTATATCTCTATGGTGTTCTCTGAACAGTGGTATATGGTCTGGAGTGATCAGGGTCTGAATCCTCCTGATATCAGCTAGCTCTGGCTGGAAGAAGTGGTAGGTGATGTTACTCTTTTTAGGAGCCATGTTGTTGAGGATGAGTGAAGACAGGTGCTGATGATAACACTGAAGAAATGGGCCACTGATTGGCTGGTGCAGGTGACTGAAGTAGATAGCTGATAGCAGCAGCAGATGCTGATGCAGATAGGTCAATACTGAAGATAGGGTCAAAACCAAACCAAAAATGAAGGTGGATACCCTGAAACATAAATAAGCAAATGTCAATATGATGCAATGATTATGTATGCAAATGATATGCAAGGGTTTGTGACTGAGCTGGATCTGATCAAGTGCTCTGATATAAGTCCATGTAGGTTCAAGAATCCCAGATGGAGGTCTATAAATCCAGTAACCAAGGTGGGGGGCTCAAATAAAGAGCCACATGTCCAGGGTTTAGAATCACAAGAACTGTTCCAACATGGAGTATTCTTAATCAAATCAAAGTAACAGGGTATTCTGTGGTCAAGGTACCTGCAAACCTGTAAACATCCCAACCCCCTCACAGGTGGTGTTCTAAAACAAGGATCCTCAGACTTGGATCAGTTATGAGAAGTGTAAACACTTCTAACCCGGAGGTACAGTGTTTACAATAACCATAAATGCTCCTCCTCTAATTCACCTCAGTTTCTGAAGGTCAATACTAAAAGGTCATCCAGACTTAGCAGGCTTCCCAGATAGCCCTAGCATTGCAGGAAATCTGCAATACAGAGTTCTCAAGAAGAAACCCATATCTGAACTGTGTTTCATATTCCCGCACCAGACCGAGATGGATTGGGAAAGAATATGAACCACTCTAGCCTAGGTGTCACTCAGGTCCCAGGTATAGGACCTTAACTCTCAATGGAACACCCACCCACCAAAGCAAAACCAGATCCAGCCAGCACAGTATGACAGTATGAAAAATATAAAGCTATAAATAAATCAACTGTACATAAAGCAAAAATAAATACAAAAATACAAACACAAATAAGCACATAACACCCCAGTAAACACAAATCAATCAAGCGCTAGGAGGAACCCACAAAAAGAACCAGAAGCCCTGGTTGCAGTGTAAGGGTCCCCAGCAGAGTCGCCAAGCTGTCGCTCCCGAGGATTTGCATCCCGGTACAAGCGCGAACGGTCGGCGAAAAGGACAATGAGAACACACAGCCGTGAACTCACTGGAGATGAATAGAGTCGCCAGCTAGGCATTTTTATCCCGGAGGAAAGGCAATGCTGCATAGACCTAGAAAAGATGGATAAGACGGTTGCGAACCAGAGAGACTGAGAAAGGGGGTTGGTTACAACCTGGGAAGGTATTAGCACCCAGATTGTCCGTCGTACTCGACGGGATCCACGCTTGCAAAATTTGTGTTTTAAAGGGGTAGTGTCAGTGCAATTTGTGCATAAAAGAGCTGGAAAGCAAAATGTACAGGTGTCAGTGTAAAAAAGTGTAAAGTGTAATATATACAGTGTCAATGTAGGAACAAGAGTGAAGTGCTCAAGATCATGAGGCTTAAAGAATAATTGCTGGAAGGAGGGGGGATATACAGAGACTTTTGTTCGATAACTATTAAGTTATGCCTACGTATCCTCTCGTGCAATGAGGAAGTCAGAACACCGTAGTTCGACCCAAAGAGACTGAAAGATGAATTGACTGGTGAACTGCTTACTAGTCTATGCTCAAGTGTATGACCTGTCTGGCTCAGGTGCTTACTGTCTTGCATTAGACGGGAGAAGCAAATTATCGTTTGTGAGTGAATGAGATGAGAAAAGAATCCCGGAGGAGACGATTATTGTTTGTTTTTTGTGTTTTCAGTCTTT
Source organism: Lathyrus aphaca (assembly GCA_963966055.1). Classification (NCBI taxonomy): domain Eukaryota; kingdom Viridiplantae; phylum Streptophyta; class Magnoliopsida; order Fabales; family Fabaceae; genus Lathyrus; species Lathyrus aphaca. The sequence goes on from OZ014520.1 coordinate 159,106,025, forward strand.
TATTGCTTTTTGGATTTTGTCATAAGTTAATGAGCTTAAGCCTAAACCAATGGATTTAGTAAACTCATCACATCTTCCCTCTGATTAGGGGTAATGAGAGTACCTTAAGTGTGAAGTCAGATTCTCACACTTAATCACCTTTGGTGTAGGATTAAGATCATTAACCTACTTGTGATTATTTAGATGTTTTTGGTGTTTTTGTTTAGTGTTAAGTAATGAGGTTAAGCCATAATCAGGGATTTAACAGACTCATTACACCATCCTAATAGAAGGATAATAGATGAGAATGTTTAAGCTGAGGAAAGCTCCTCAACTTAATCCATGATTAGGGATTAAACTCATGACAAAACAAAACCTTTGATTAAGTGGATTTTATTTAATGATATGATGATGAAGTGAGTTTTATGGTTTGTAAGACAACTTGAGGGGGACTTGTCCATTAACACTAGGGTTAGTCCTTCTTAACCAATTGAGGAAGAATTAGAACCCTAATGCAAGACCCAAGTTACAAGATTGATGTCTTGATGATTATTAAGTGAATTGATTAAGAGATTTAAACACATTAAGGGTTTAACACTTAGGATTAAAGTTATACACTCCATCCTAAGAGAAGGATGCAGGCATAAGCTTAATCACAAAGCCTTAGAGCCTTTAGGGTTTAGTCCCTGATTATGAGATGAGAAGAGAAGACTCAAAAGAGACACAAAGGTAAAACTAAGAGGGGAGACTAATCAAAACCCTAATCATTGTCATGCTTGGTTGTTCCTAAGGTTTGTGAGGTTTTCAAGAGAAATCTTCAATGGAACCACCAGGAAGCAGATGAAAGGATCAAGAGAAGCAAAGTAACTTGCTTCATTCAAGAAGTCAAGTCACTTGGAGAAAGAAAGTGGGAAGAAGAAGAATGAGCAAGCTCAAACTCACAAACAAAAATGCAGCAATGGATGCAAGGGAGATGAAAAGAAAAGTATGAGAAGTGAAGGCAAATTCACTTCTCAAAGTTACTTACCACCTGAAAGGTTAGGAAAGAAATGCAATGCAATGCAAAATGGGATGAGATGACATGATGAGAAACAAAACCAGAAGCATATACATGATGCTAATGATGCTATGAGATGCTGCAAACATGAGGCAGCACATGGAAATGATCATACAAGTTCATGAATGCAAATGAAGCAAGCTAAAACACATGAACATACATGAAAAGTTATGAAGTGCACATGACATACAACATGGCAAATACATGATGCAATGATCAAACATGCTTTCAATATGCCTTATGATATCAAATGAATCAAATGGATGCTTGAAATGTCATGGCAAGTCATATTATGCAAGAAGATGCAAGATGGATGCATATGGAAACCCAAATTAGGGTTTATGAACAATACATCAAACAAAAACCAAAACCAGAAGCAAACAACATTATAAAAAATTGAAAATGCACTCAAAGGACCCCTAATCCTATACTAACCCAATGCCCAAAGGAGAGGTTTCAACTCCTAACCAAACTCAAGTTATGGTTTTCTTAAGATTTCTAGGGTTTTAGGGTTCCTAAACAAGAAAATTACCAAACAAATGGAAAATGAAAGATCAAATCATGGCCATTTAATCTCACAAACTACATGCTAAATACAATGCAATGCAAAAAGAATCAATGTCCAACTCCTCATGAATAGGCAGAAATGATTTTTGGAACTTTGGATCAAATTAATGCATAAAAATGATTTTAAATCAATGAAAAATTCTCAAAATGCGTCAAGATCAAAAAATAAATTTGGTTTGAAGGTTGGACAATGTTTCTAAATGTCTTAGAACATTTCATGAATTTTTTGGTGATTTTCAAATACCTAAAAGTATTTTTAATAAATTAATTTTCATTAATCAATTAAAAATAATCTTTTAAATATTTAAAAATACTTTTTAAATGCTAAAAATGAAAATAAAAATATTTTTGTGTTTTAAAAATTAATGAAACTCTTGACAAAAAGTTTCATAATTTTTAAAACAATTTTGCTATTTTAAATAAATTATGTAAAACAAATAAGAAAAAAAGAAATAAAAATCAAAATAAACTGAAGTAAGCAGAAGGAGAGGCTGGGATTGATTCTGGGTTTCAAAAGGTTTGACTGGGCGCGCATCTGGACGGCCCAGGTTCAAACCAGCCTAATTCCAATTAATTAATTATTAATCCATAATTAAAAGTTAATGAAGTGATCCAGGCCCTCCATACACGCGCGGGAAATGAAATCCAGTGGCTCACATTTAAACTTGGTGCCCTAACCCTAATTACCAGCTAATCACTTTCAGGTCACCGGAGACGAGCTCCGGTCGTCTTCTCCGGTGACCTCCCTCCCTGAGAATCTTCAAATCCTTCCCTAGGTCATTTCTGGAGCTCTAAAGCTCCAGATTTGTTCCTTTCACTCCCCTAAACTCAATCCCACCCTCATTTCTCATTTATTTCAAGCCATAATCATGAATCGAAACAAAGAACAAAAACTGCCAAAATTTCAGACAAGCAATACAACTTCATTTCTCAACCATTTTCAATAATTTCAAGTTCAGCGTGATCAGTGAAGCATGCTTAATCATTTTGTAACATAAAATAGAGGTCCTGGAAAAGTTAATTCGAAAGGCTACCTGAGATGGAGCTTTCACCCTTTGAACTCGCTGGCTGTTTTCTTGGTGCAAAAAGCTTCTAAGGACCCTCCTGATGAGTTTGCAGTGCTTGGACAACTTTGAATGTGGCTGGTTTGAAGGTTTGAGCAGGTTCTGTTCAATGGGGGAGAGAAATCGTATTTGGGATTCTAGAGGTTTTAGGCTATGGTGATGGGTGCTTTGTGACCAGGAAGATGAGTTGAGTTGATCTATGAAGTTTGTTTTTGTGTTTGTGAGCTGTGTGATTAGTTTCGAAGGGTTTTGCTTGAGGGAGTGACTTTGTGAATGTTGTGTTGTGGTAAGCTTCAACCTTGCTTGTTGTATGAAATGGCTAGCAAATGGAAAGTATAAACAACTCCAATTGGTCAGATGATGTGACCTGGCCTGCTGTGATTGGGATGTTTACTTTTGCAAAAAGTCCACTCTTGTGTAAGGAAAGCATGGGCTTGGTTCTAGGCTAGTACAAGCATGGGGGATGGCGCAGCATGGTGTGTGAGTGAGGCTAGGGTGGTTCAATGGCCAATGCAGCAAGTGGATGGAAGTGTGATGATGATTTTGCAACTTGTTCTCTTTTGGTTCATATGAAATTTTCTTGTCCCACAAGCCATAAAACATGAGGAAATCTTGGTCCAATCTGAACTTTAGGACTTACATGATGCTTGTGTAATGGTTTGATGTCAATTATAAGTCACAAGAATGCTTGGTTCATGAAATTGCAAGTTTTCCAATTGGTGCATATCTTGAAAATTAGTGATTTTTGCCAACTTTGACACACCATAACTTTTGATCCAAGATGAATTAGGTCATGTTCTTATACTTTTTGAAAAGGGAAAGATCTAATCTACAACTTTCATGACCAAAGTTTTTCCATTTGAAGCATTTTTGGATCAAAAAGTAAGGCTTGAAAAGTGGCATAAAATGACATATTCCTTAAAAGTCAACCATGCCCTAAAAAGTCAACTTTGCAAAAACTTGTAATTCTTGAAGTTTGTGAACTTCAACCTTCTTCCATGATCAAATAAAGATCATATACACTCAAAATGATGAAGATCACCCCTTGGTTGGGTCATTGGGGGCCTCAGATACCCTGATTTTGCACTGACTTGTCCAGAAAGTCAACCCTTGATCAGATGACTTCCCCATGGAATTTCTTCATGAAAATTGATATGCATACTCCCTATACCATATAGAGACCAATGGAAACAAGAATGACCAAAAAAATTGGAGTTATGGCCTCTGAAACCAAAACCCTAATTTTAGGTCAACTGTGCAGTTAAACCTGGCTCTGCATCCATACCAATCCCAGTTCTTGTGATTCTTTGGCATTCTTGACCTTGAGAGGATGTAATATGATATAAGAACAAACATGGATCCCTTTTATGTGATTGATGACCTTTGGGGTGGCTCAAGAAGCTCTTGGATTGCTCAGATCACAAACCCTAGGTGCAGATGACTTAGAAACTATGCAGTGAACCAAAAATGTAATATGAGGTGATATGATTGTGTTTATGCATATGAAATGATCACAAGCTATGGTGTGAATGGGTGAGGGAAAATTTGGGGTGTTTACAGTTGTGACTTTTGTCTGGGCACAACAAAGTAGCAATGATGCGTAGAATATAAAGTTTGGCACATAAAATATTGTCTTCCTCAGTTGGGGAACCTTTTTCATTTAACTCGGCAAAAAGACGCTTTATCCAAACAATTCGGACAGAACATCTATTCATGTCATCCTCTGTAGGTTGTACCCCTAAATTCTCCATGTACATTTCTGGGTACGTTTCTATTGGGCCATTTACGCATTTACCATTAATACGGAGACCAAGTAACATACTAACATCCTCTAGTGTTATTGTGCATTCACCAGTAGGGAGATGAAACGTATGTGCCTCTAGTCTCCATCTCTCTAATAGAGCTACGAGCAGACTAAAGTCCAACGGTAAATTCATAATTTTTGCAATATTCTCAAAACCCGCTACTTGCAAATAAGGGATAATTTCAGTTCTCGGTTGAATATGTGCATGTACATGCACACGGAACCGACAATCCATCTAAAAAAATAATTAAGACAACTAAGTAAAAAAAAGTACCATAATAATAACTATGATAACGGGAAAAAAATTAAATTAAGAAACTTACATCAGCCGCGATATTTGTGGGTGTACCACAGTGTGACTCTCCCATCCACAACAAAGACATTGTTACAATACAGATAATGTGAAGAAAATAATACCGAAAATACTAGAAATGTGTAGAATATATTGTGTTGCAAGTGAGTGTGTGATGGTAAAAAATATTGATCATAATTTATAGAGGATGGTGGTATAAAATTTCAAATAAAAGTAAGAATTTGACAAGATGGAAGAGTGTTTGCATGCAAGCTAGACCTGCAGCTACGTAGCATGCATGCAATGCATGTAGTCCTAGACCTGTACGCTGCATGGGAGACAGCATTAATGCATGCTCGCTTACTAACATGACAAGCACGTGAAGAAGATTCTGCTCGCTGACTCCATGACCGAGCACGTGAAGGAAGAGCTTTGAATGCTCGCTGACTCCATGACCGAGCACGTGAAGAGCATTGAATGCTCGCTGACTCCAAGACCGAGCACGTGAAGAGGTTTGAATGCACGTTGACCTGTTGTACGAGCATGTGAAGACCTTACAAATATATAAATTTGTTTAGTCTTGTCCTAACTTCTCATTGCTATCCATTTCAATGTCTTATAGAAATTTAATAGTTACCTGTCACTTTTATGGAAATGTTGACACAGATAGAAATATTGGATTCTCATTTAGCAATACAAATACATTTTCATTCAAAATTCATGTGAATTCCGATTTTTTTCATTTCAAAGAAAGGATGGAAAAAAAGCTACAACGAAGTGTGGGGGAGATTATTTATCGTCATCCATTCCTCGATGGTGATAATGTATTTTATATTATGACCCCGATTGAAAATGACAAAGACGTGAAAGCAATGTTTCAACGTCATATTATGTTTACTCAATTAGATACGATTGAGGTATACGTTCGTCTACTAGAGGATACCGACACATGTCCTACACAACATACCATGTCACATCAATATGGGTTGAGTCAAACATCCGACGATGAACCAACACAAAACAATGAACCTTTCCTGCCCAATGAAGTGGTCGGAGAAGATAGTGACGATCAACTCGAAGAGGTCACAATGCAACAAATTTTTGGCAACAGTGATGGTGATGACAGCGACGATGAAGTTCCAACACAGGCACTTATGATCGAACCCATCAATTTGTACAACCCACCTGGGCATATGCAAAATATATGTCTCGAAGATGTTGAACCACTCTCCGTGTTTGGATTTGTCACACCGAACCACATAGGTGACGAAATAGAAGAGGGGATGGAGTTTGAAAATAAGGAATCTTATGTTTCTTTTCTACAACATTGGCATATCACACACAATATTGACTATTTCGTGTATCAAGCTGACAACGTACAATACGTAATTAAATGTAAGAAACCAGAATGCAAATTCAAATGCAGAGCTTCACTGAGAAAGAAAAACTCAAAATGGCAGATTGGTACGCTGACCGGGCCTCACACATGCACATCCACATCAATGTCACAAGACCATAGCAAGCTTGATTCAAAAACGATTAGTCGCAGCATCAGAGAGATTGTTACCCGCGACGCTTCGGTCAAGGTTAATGTCATCATTGCCCATATTGCCAAAAAATACAAGTACCTAATATCGTACAGGAAAGCATGGATCGCAAAGACTAAGGCCATAGAATCATTGTATGGAAATTGGGAAACATCTTACAACGACCTGCCACAATGGTTATTGGTAATGAAAACTTTTCTTCCAGGAACTATAATTGAGTTGGAAACCATGCCTGCAATTTCTAGCAGTGGAACCCAAATAGGTGATGTACAGATATTTCATCGTCTCTTTTGGGCGTTTCGACCATGTATCCATGGTTTCGCCTATTGTAAACCTATTGTACAGGTTGACGGAACATGGTTATATGGAAAATATAGAGGTACTTTATTGATGGTCGTTGCACAAGATGGAAACGGAAACATTTTCCCGATAGCGTTTGCATTGGTTGAAGACGAGACAAAGGAGGCTTGGGGCTTCTTTCTTAAAAACTTGCGAGAACATGTGACACCGCAGGCAGGTTTGTGTGTAATCTCAGACAGACATGAACCAATAAAAAGTGCATATAACAATCCTGAAAATGGATGGCAGGATCCCTCGTCTACCCATGTATACTGTATTAGACACATTGCGCAAAACTTCATGCGTGAGATTAAAGACAAGGATCTACGCAAAAAAACTTGTTAACATGGGTAAGAACATACTTTTAGGTTACTTTGATACTTGGTCAATTTAGTATTATAGATTGTAATATCACTTCTATTACAGGTTATGCGTTAACAGAGGCTACCTTTAAATACTATCGTGGGGAAATTCGGAGCGCAAACATTGCGGCTTCACGTTGGATAGACAACATCCCAAAGGAGAAGTGGGCAAGAGCATATGATGGTGGGCAACGTTGGGGACACATGACTACCAACTTGGAAGAAGCAATGAACGCGGTACTCAAGGAAACCAGAAACCTTCCAATCACTGCATTAGTCCAGTCTACATATTATCGGTTGGGCTCGCTCTTTGGTAAAAGAGGACACATGTGGACAAAAAAATTGCCTTCTGGTCAGATTTTCACTGATGGTTACAATAAGGGCATGGCTGAAGAAGTGGCTAAAGCTAACACCCACAATGTCATGCAATTTGATCGTGAAAATTTCGCTTTCATGGTCAATGAAAAAATTAATCTAAATGACAGTAGGCCTAGTGCTAGTTTCCACGTTGATCTACAGAAGCAGTGGTGTGATTGTGGGAAATTTCAGGCATTTCACTTGCCTTGCTCCCACGTCATTGCAGCATGTTCAAGTATACGCCAAGACTACACCATTCACATTCCAGACGTCTTCAAAATTTATAATGTCTTCAACGTCTACAAGGAAAGCTTCCTAGGACTACCCCATGAGGAAAACTGGCCACGTTACGAAGGATTTACTCTTTGTCACGACGAATCGATGAGAAGAAAGAAGAAGGGACGACCAAATAGTACACTGATTAGAACTGAAATGGATGACATTGAAAAAGAAAAGAGAAGATGTGGGCTTTGTCGAGAGATTGGCCATATGCGTCGAAAATGTCCAAATGTCGTTGGTCCGTCTGAAAGACACATGTAGTTTACTTTGTTTGTTTCTTTTCAATCTTTTAGTAATGGATTTACCTTTCATACGTCTCCTTTTAATTCAACATTCAACTAACAATATTAAACATACAACAACAAAACAACAAGACAATAAATAAAATAATGATTAAACATCTAAACATGCCTAGGAGCAAACAACCATCAACATAATATCTTGTTCATACATCATCAACTTAACAAACTAATCAACAACCACAATCAACGTAAGTGGGTCTGCGACTCCTCTGTTGACTTCACCACTGTGTGTTGAAAACATACATTGGACATCTTCATCGTTTTCGACACAATCCATATAATACATGTACGTACCATCGGGGTTATTATCAGTCAACGTTATGTATGGACATCGATACTCAACTTTCCTCACCTTCAAGCGACGACCTCCTACTTGTCGAAGACCCGTGTTGATTGGATCAGTCAGTGTTCTAAAATTTCATTGCGGATCTAGGTAAACACTGATTCTTTTGTCTTGCCCGTAGAATGCAACAGTCCAAACAGACATTTCTAAAAAAACTAATTGACAATGGTGATGATTTTTAGTGAAACGTATCAGACTATTTATAATAAAATTTTACATGATAACTCGAATATTCAATGGCCGAGCAACTTTTACTGTCCGGGTATTCAATGGCCGAGCAACTTATATTGTTCGTCTGTTCAATACCCGAGAATTTTTTATAAAAAAAATTAGTTTAGTAAAAAAAAAATAATTTAAAATTATTATAATTATAAATAAATAATTATTAAAATTATTAAAATAAATATTATATATATATATATATATATATATATATATATATATATATATATATATATATATATATATATATATATATATATATATATATATATATATATATATATATATATATATATATCATTTAGAAAATCATTATTAAAATTATTTTAATTATTAATAAAAAATATAATATATTATTAAAATATATATTATTAAAATTATTATAAAAAATATAATATATATTCAATTATAAATAAATATTATAATTAAAAGTATTAAAAAGAATCATTTAAAAACACTTAAAAATAAGAAAAACGAAAAAATAATAAAATATGTTGGTGCTTGGTAACCAAGAGGCAGAGCACCAACTGAATTTTTTTTGCTTCACATTCTTGACAACTGGGTGGACGAGCATGCACAACAATTGGGGCATTCTGGAATTTTTTTTTAAAACTAGAATATATTGATATATTATTTCCAAATATAGGATATACAGATAAAAATTCCGCAAATTGGTCCACTGTTTTGCAAAATTTCAGGAAACGTTTACTTCAATAACAAGAAAGTGAGTCCATACCATATTTAAATTCTTGCATTATTAATCAAGGACATGGTTCTAGTGTTATTATTAGATTTTGCATTAAAGAAATTGTTTTATAAGAAAATAGATTTTGCATTATTAACTTATTACTTTAACTTACTGCATTAAAGCAATGTTTTGTCTCCATCATTTTTCAAAGACTTTTTAGTATCAATTAGATCCTTGTGAATCCTTAATCTTACAGTCTCTACATTTATGTTTCCATCATAAAACAAATTTAATGTCGGCATGTCACTTTCATGATTAAACAACTAATTAATGTCAATAATTTAGATGAAACAAATACCAGCAGTAATACTGTAACAACATTCATTAGTAATATCCCATTATACAATATAAAAAGCAGAAAAAGAAAAATTCACTTCAAATAATAGAGTTTAGAAATACAAAGGATTCAAAATAAAAGTTCAAAAATTAGAATTTAGAAGGTGAATTTTACTATAATAAATCCATTTCCAAACTAAAAATTTAATTTTCCAAGGTATACTATTAACTATTAATCGACACATGACACAACTTTAACCTTGAAAATATTTGCATTTCTACACCTTCATATAACTCAAACAACCCCTAACTAAATCCAAAAAAAATCATCCTTTCCATTTTCTATCAGTGGCACTTTCACACCGGCCATTAAGGAAACTCAAATAGCAACATTGGAAGTTAAAAATAATTCCACACCAATTTTCACTAAAGCGCCAAACAAAAGCTACCCAGTGGCACAGAAAAAAGAGATGAATAAAATTCTCATCAGACAGTCTAAAAAAAAAAATACAGCAACTATCCAGAACAATAACTCCCCGTTTAAACAATTCATCTTTCGTAGTTAATCTTTTCCACAAAAATCTTCAGCCAAACAATTTAACATTTTCCTCAATTTTAGAGTTCCACATAAGATTAAAGGAATAAGCTAACTCAAAATTTATAGGAACCTGATACCGATTGCTAGACAGCAGTTTCTTGATCTCGCTAAATGAAAAATGCAGATCTGAACCGTTTCTCCATCGCACCTTGTCCAACATTCTCAACTACGATTTAACCGAATCCAACAACGATTTCAGCCTTTGAACCTCCACATTATCCATCTCAGTCAGGAGACCTAAATCCCCCCATTTCCACTCTCCTAACCAAAAGCTTCTCATTGAATAAACAAAGTGAGATTTCTTATTACTACACTCAAAAAGCGTCTGGAATTTTTGTTTTAAAGAGTTGTGATTGAGCCACGAAGTCGAACAGAAAGGAGTTGCTTTTCCTTCTCTAATAATATGAGTTATCGACCCTTCAAAAGAAAAAATTTCATTAGTAGAAATCGTCCCGATCTTGAGAATATCTTTCCACCAACACTATGCAAAACAAGACCTTAGACAGCGTTTTTTTTAGCCTTAGACAGGGCTTTAAAGCGCTGTCTAAACCTCCGCTGCTAAAGGTTTAGACAGCGCTTTTTTAAATCTTAAAAGCGTTGTCTAAGAGCTGTCTAAGGTACCCTTAGACAACGCTTTTAGGAATACCTTAGACAGCGCTTTTGAGAAAGCGCTGTCTAAGCCCCTATACCTTAGACAGCGCTTTCGGTGAAAGCGGTGTCTAATCCCCTCCTCTTTTAATTTTTTTAGGTATACCTTAGACAACGCTTTTCAAAAGCGCTGTCTAAGCCCCCCCTAGACAGCGTTTTTGCCAAAAGGGCTTTCTAACCCCCCCCCCCCCCCTTTAGACAACGTTTTTGCCAAAAGCGTTGTCTAAGGTATACGAAATTTTTTGCAGATTTTGTTTTAAACCACATTTTTTCCAGGTTTATAAACCAGAATTTCTACCTGTTTTCAACCAAATTTTGGCAGACAAATATCACATTTTATATATGCCATTTCAAACCATTTTGGCCTTTTTTCTACCAATTTTTGGCTAACAAATATATATATATACCAATTCAAACCAATTTTGCCTTAAATGTATCAAAATATATACAAATTTATGTACAAATTTACAAGTCATTACATATACTACAAATGTATAATATAATTACACAAATTTATGTACAAATTTACAAGTCATGTATAATATACTACAAATTTACAAGTCATTACATAAAACATTGAGCTCTATAATGAATTGACACCATTCCTCTTTGATTTCGTCCACTTGATCATTTGTATAATATGCACACTTGAATTCATCAAAGTACTACATAATAATAGAACATAGTTTGATTTAATTTCAACTATTTAATTATATGAGATATGTGTAAATATAAAAATAACTCATAAGTTAGAAATACATACATCGGTGGGAATCTCTAACCGGCCCAAAACAAGAGTATCTCGCATAAACCTCAACATGAAATACCTGCAATCTATTTGATTATGTTGCTGAGGACACTACATATGAAAAAACAATATGGATAAATCCTAAGTTTTATCAAGTGTCATCACTAATATAATAAAAAATGTGATAATTAAAAATATACCGCCACTCGAATCCATGTAATGGAGTTGGCGCCCCTCTTTGATGTTTGGATATCTCGTTGGGCTCGAAAAGCTTGAAGGATGCTAATAAAATAAAAATGAAGTAATTAGAACAATTCACATAAACTAAGAAATACACACAAGAAAATTTTGAACATTCTCACTTACGTGTCAATTATGACCTTCATATCCGGGTATGTTGTCCAATCATTTCCTAACGAGTCAAGATAATAAACGATTTCTCTGATAGGATTTGATTGCAAGCAACAACCAATGTCCACTGTAATGATTAAACAAATGTTAGATGTCAACTTGGAAAAAAAATTATAATAGATGAATTTAGAATGAAATTCTAACCCGGTATTAAACGGTATAAAGAACAACTTCTCCGCATCTTTGTTGGCCATGAGGATCCTAAGAACGTACTCCGTCACGGTATTCGGTCTACTTAAGATTGAACTTAAGTTGACGGTCGCGGGTGCTAAGAATCCAAATGACACGTCCAAACCATTGGGGCGCATCAATTTGTCATACAAAAACCTTATATAAAAACATCATTAACATTAGACACCTCTTTTGAAACATAAAGTAAATAAGTTGTTCAATTAATATAACAAAGTAGACCAGATTTACCTGATATATGTATTGACAACAGTGACGCCGATTTCTTCACGACCAAAAACTTGCATGAAGTCTTCATTACCAATCATTTGGTCGTAATCAAAGCCGAAAATACCTACCTCCATATGCACAAGCCGAACACCTCCGGTCGGTATATCGGTCATCTCTAGAAATGTCTTGAGGCACGACCTATACTTGGTGGTAGGTTTTTTCCTAGCTACGGTCTTCTTAGCACCAGCACTTTTTACCTGTGCGGAGGCGTTGCTAACCTCCTTTTTTTGTTGTGCGGAGGCGTTGCTAACCTCCTTTTCTTGAAGCTACATATCATATAAATAGTTAGATCAAATTAAGAATGTAACAACTTCCATGAATATAATTGTATTGTACCTGTTTTCTTGAAACCACGGACTCGGTATGCCGCGGAATAGCATTATCTTTTGATTTGGATTTTGTGGGAGTCTATTTAACATAACCAAGGAAAATATGTACGTAAAATGCGCGTAAAAACTTTGAATATACACATTAAAGTTAACATAGGTTTTAGGCATACCTCATATCCTATGCATATGAGGTTTGTCGGCCATGCAACAAACGAACCTACTGCTTCGTCCACCGTTGTTGCATCCGAATCATCGTTAGGATATGGTAATGATGCATTCGGCTCAACTGCAATATCAACCGATACTTTCAAGCATCCAGCAGGGAGCTCTTTAGTGTGGAGTAATACTTTGCTAACGTTATGCACTTTTCCCTTGCCAACCATCCGATAGTATGGTGACGACAAATATAGCTGATAATGGGAAATGCCCTAAAACCAATAATAACAAGAAATTGTTAATGTGTATATATGTCAAATACATAATTTAAGCAAATAGTTCAATTTAAGACAATTATATGTAATTACCTCTGGAATGTTCGGCTGAAAGGTACAGTTGATACTGTCTTTGTCCGAACCATCTTTGAAACATGCTGAGGCGCTAGCCTCTCTTTCTCTCCTGAATGCATCAAGCTCAGCTTGCATGGCTTCCAATTTTGCATGAAGCTCCTGATTACTAAGAACCTTTCCTTTTTTAACACTCAGGGAGGTCGGAGTGACTCCAAATCCCTTACCCCTCACCCGACCAGAATACTCAGGGACATCTAATGCCCGACTAAGTATGCTCCTAGTATCATCGGGAGATAAAGACTGAGATAACGCCTCCTGAAAAATCATATGAAGACCGTATACTTGTCAAATATTTGTGTATAAAAATGTTATTCAATTAATGAAAAAATTTTATACTTACACATTTCTGGTATACGTGTAAAACGTCTTCTTGAGGAACTCCAGATTTGCCCACACGGGCTTCCTTCCACAAAACATGTGCAGGAAGAGATGATTCTGAACTTTTCTCCTTCTGCAGCTACACATTAAGTCATACAATTTGATCAGATAAAACTAATATATGATGAACAAATTTGTTATCGCAATTTATAAATACTTACCATGGATTGTTCTAAGCGTCCATATCCGACACGTCCTTTTCGGTACGGATATGCGGGACTTGATGCTCTTTCCCGATTTGTGGCACTTATTCTTTTAAAAACCGGGTCTTGTCGTTTGGATTTGAAAGCTTCACATTCTTCAGCTGATATCAAACTTTCATATTTTTTAGGAAGCTCCGCATCCACATAATTACCATCCGCATCCCTAAGGAACTTGGATGATAAAAATGATCGAAACCCTCTGAAAAGCTTTCCGGCCAACTTCATACAGAAACTTCTTCTTTCTTCTTCGATGTTAAAACATCGCTAAGAAAAACATACAGATTGATAGTTAGTACCGGTAATTGAAAAAACATAATTGATACCGTATAATTAAGGGCCAAATGATTGTACCTTTATCTCACTCCAAATTTTTTCTTTCGTGTCATTCAGCTCTTTGTTTCTCCAATCATCACAAGTAATGGGAATTTCATTCCTTACTAGTGCACCGATAAAACTAGTTAAGGTATGCCCATAAGGTTCTACAAGCTGTCCTTGGTGGCTCCAATGCACATCTAGTATGATGCCTCGAGATCTTCCTTGGACCACCCGTCTCATTACTGTTATGCCTCTTCGAATCTCTTCTTCCGCGAATACTTTTTTACTAACTTCCTCATGTTGGTTATCAGCCATGTCTAACCTGTAATAAACACAAGGTAATTACAATCTCTTTTTGTAGTGTTGGTAAGATCTCGGGATCGATCACCTTACTACAGATTGACCTAAAGAAAAAACACAATTTAGTTATGACACTTCTTACTTTTTCTGGCAAAATACAACGTATACCTATCGGTAGAAAATGTTCCATTATAACATGGAAATCATGTGTCTTCAAATTCTTCAACTTGAGGTCTTTCATAGAAACAAGTCTTCTGATATCTGATGAGTATCCTTCTGGAACCTTAACTTCACTCAGAGACTTACACACAAAAATTTTCTCGTTTCTAGATAAAGTAAAAGCAGCAGGTGGTAGATATGTTCGTCTTCCTTTCTTCACGGGTGCTAATTCAGTTCTCATTCCCATTTTTAACATGTTCTCCCTTGCTTTAAGGCCATCCTTAGACTTGCCTTTTATATTGAGTAATGTACCGATAACACTTTCAAATACGTTTTTTTCAATATGCATAACATCGAGAAAATGTCTCACGTACAAAGACTTCCAATATGGCAATTCAAAAAATATCGACCTTTTCTTCCACCCACCTTTCACAACCTTATGTGCAAAAGGCTTGCCAAACTCAGTACGCACATCTTTCACCTTTTCAAAAACTTGTTCACCTGACAATGCGGGTGGAGCTCTACGATGTTCGGTGTCTCCATTGAATGCTTTTCTCCACCCACGGTAGTGATGTTTAGAATGTAAGAATCTACGATGACCGAGAAACACATTCTTCTGGCAAAGTTCCAATCAAATCGTATCGGTTCCGTCTTCACAAACAGGACACGCACGTTGACCTTTAATGCTATACCCAGATAGATTCCCGTATGCTGGAAAATCATTAATTGTGCCAAACAACATCGCCCTCAAATTGAAATTTTATTTCCTATATCCATCATAAACCTCCACACCATTCTCCCACAAAATCTTTAAATCTTCGATCAAAGGTGTCAAGTATACGTCTATGTCATTCCCTGGTTGTTTAGGCCCAGAGATTAACATAGATAACATCATCTACTTACGCTTCATACATAGCCACGGAGGTAGGTTATAAATCATAAGAATCACAGGCCATGTGGTATGTGAGATACTTTGAAGACCATGTGGGTTCATTCCATCAGTAGATAATGACAATCGAAGGTTTCTTGCTTCTGATCCAAACTCAGGACAATCATTATCAATCTTCGACCATTGTGGTGAATCAGCCGGATGCCGATACTTTCCATCAATAATTCTTTCATCTGCATGCCAAGTAAGATGTCTTGCATCGGTTTCACTACGAAACATGCGCCTAAATCTCGGAATTATCGGAAAATACCATAAGACTTTTGAGGGAGATAATCTTTTCTTATATCGAGACAAACCGCATTTAGGGCACTCAGTTAACGTTGCATATTCGTTACGAAACAAAATGCAATCGTTAGGACAAGCATGCATCATATCATAGCTCATGCCAATAGAGCACAACATTTTTTTGCCTCATAGGTTCGATTAGGAAGAACATTATCATCCGGTAGCATTTCTCTCATAAGGGCCAACAACTTTGTGAAACTTTTATCCGACCATCCATTGCCCGCCTTTAAGTTGTACAACTTTAATACCGCAGACAGTCTTGAGAATTTAGTGCAACCTTTGTACAACGGTTTCTCTGCATCTCTTACCATCCTCTCAAACATTTCAGAACAATCATGAAGATCTTCTTCCAGTGCTTCTACAATCTCTTCAACTCGATCACAATCGTATGTTTCCGTGTCTTTGTCGTATGAAGCATAGGTCGTATTACTTTTTCCACTCGATTCAACATTCTCGTTAATTTTCTCACCATGAAATATCCAACACTGATAACTTTGATCAATTCCATGCCTCAGCAAATACGATTTCAATCCATGTGCGTCAACCTTACCAATATAACAACAACGCAAGTAAGGACAATGCATTCGTCTGGGGTTTTCAGCGTGTTGAACAACATACTTAACGAATTCCGCAACCCCACTCTCGTACTCTTTGGTCATTCGATCGACACAGATCCATGTTTTATCCATGGTTTTCCTACTTATTAAGGTAAACAATCAATCCAGACGAAAATACATAACTAAGGTAGTATCTTTGAATATTCTAAAAATTTTAAAGTTCAATTCATTTTAAACTTCAATAACGTATACATAACCAATGTTAATATAAACTTCAATAACGTATCCGATACGCCGATATACCAACTTTAATTACCTCATCACTTTCATTTTTTCTATTACAAGAATCAAATTTTTTCTATTACAATATACCTATAACTATACCTATAACACGTTAATTTTTCTATAACTAACTTTAATTTTCTATTAGAATATACCTATAACTATACCTATAACTATACCTATAACTATAACTATACCTATAATTTTCTACAACTTTAAATTTTCTATAACTAACGTTAATTACTTATCAAACATTTTTCTATTATCAAACATTTTTCTATTACAACATTTTTCTATTACCAAACATTTTTGTATTACAACATTTTTCAAGGAAGAACATTTTTCTATTACAACATTATTACTTATCAAACATAACAACTTTAATTACCTCATCACTTTCATTTTTTCTATTACAAGAATCAAACTTTTTCTTCCATTACTTTTCTCTTATCAACATTATTCTATTATCAACATTTTTCTATTATCAACATTATTACTTATCAAACATAACAACAACAATGTACCTTATGAGTCAAAACTCAGTTTCTAGAATAAGGGTTCTAAACTCAACTTCTAAACTCAGTTTTTACAAAAATAGCTAGAATGAATCAAAACAACTTCAACAAGAATAATACACTAAACTCAGTCAACAAGATTATGCACATTCTCAACATTAGTAAACTACTTCTAAACTCAGTAGAAAGATTAATAACAACTTATAAAAACCATAAGAAATGAAGAACATACCGCAAGAAATGAAGAACAGTAGAAAAAAAAAGGAAGTCAACACCCAAATGTCGAGACACGTACGATTCTTCAAACACGTTCAATGATTGAAACCGAAAAATGGAAGTGTATTCGTGTTCGCTGTTATGGTTTTCGCTGTTAGGGTTTCAACGTTCGCGGGAGGGAAAACAAAAGAATAGAGAACGAAAATAGAAATGGAGTCTGAAATTTTATTTTAATTAGACCTTAGACAGCGCTTTTGTGGAAAACGCTTTCTAAGGTATGCCTTAGACAACGCTTTCCAAAAGCGCTTTCTAAAACCCCCCTTATCAACATTATTACTTATCAAACATAACAACAACAATGTACCTTATGAGTCAAAACTCAGTTTCTACAATAAGGGTTCTAAACTCAACTTTTAAACTCAGTTGTTACAAAAATAGCTAGAATGAATCAAAACAACTTCAACAAGAATAATACACTAAACTCAGTCAACAAGATTATGCACATTCTCAACATTAGTAAACTACTTCTAAACTCAGTAGAAAGATTAATAACAACTTATAAAAGAATTATTGATGTGTCACAATTCCATAAGAGTGAACAACTTACAACTCAATAAAATCAGTCCAAGTCCAAGTCCAATTCCATAAGAGTGATGTGTGAATGTGTCACAATTAATAACATAAACTTAAAAACCCTAAAACAGAATATGCAGCTTTCACACTATAATCTCTCTACCTCCAATTAGAGTTCCACAATTGTTAAATACATAACGATCTTTATGGGCTTGGGCAAAGAATCCAGACATATCTGATCTTCATTAAAAACTGATTGATCTTTAAATCTCTTTTGAACAAATTGCACAGAAATAGAAACATCAGATCTTTCCAAAACAAACGAGGTAGACAGCTCTAAAGATTCCATAAATAACAACCTAAAAGATATGAAAATATCTTCAAATATATGAAACAGAACAACTTCTGTTAATCATAAAATTCCTCCTTGATTTTCGCCACCAATCAGACTAATCACAGAAACAAACACATGTTAAAAATCCTCCAGAATCAAATCACAACTTTCTGCAAAGTTGCCTATAACGGACAGACAGATGTTAAGTCATCTGCTCTGACATCACAAACCAACAATATTGTCATGACAGTTGAAGATGTTTTAACATGTGGCTCAACATCTTCCAAGTATTATAACCACATATGTATTGATCTCTGAGCAGCTATGTCAGGACTTCTTATCTGACAACTTGCAAAACCTGCTATAGAACTTGTTCTTCAGCATGTTAGAACATCTTGTCCAACATGTTGCTGTCAGGTTAGTTTTACCAAAATTAATGTCAACATCCAAAACTGCAGAACTAACAATCTCCCCCTTTGACATAATTTGGCTAAAACTAACTAAATAATCCTTCTTCTAAATCAGAGGCTAACAACAAGTCAACAGCAGAAAATATGACAACCTTTTTCACAAAGATCTTTTACATCAAATAGTTAAAAATAAATATCTCCCCCTTAATTGCAGAATCTCTCCTCCTCAAGAAAACGACCAAAAAACACTACTACTAATTACCTCTCCCCCTTTTTAGCCATAATATAACAAACCAAGAAACAATGTATTAAGGATAATCAATCAAAAGTAAGTAAATCTGCAGTAGAACAAATCAAATCACCAAGAGCAGAAAAGACACTAAAAGAAGCAGAGATTTGTTTCCCAGATGCATCTTGCTTCTTTACTAGAGGCATGAAATCCTGTACATTATGTTCAACATCATCAACATTGACCATCTCTGTATATTGATGGTTCTTTTCACCAACACTTTCCTCTTTGTCTTCATACAAATCTTTCTCACTTTTGACAACCTTGGGTCTTCACACCTTTCTAGTTTTAATCATACCATGATTATTCCTAGGTTGTGTTAACTGTTTTGGATAACCATACAGTTTGTAACAGTAGGGTTTTATGTGACCAAACCTTCCACTATAATGACATTTCCACAGTTGGATCTTGGTTCCACAATGATGTCTTTTCTGATGTTGGGACTTTTGACCTGGCATCTTTTGTTGTTGTTTTCCTTTAGGTTGAATAAACTTCATTGCAGGCACTTTTCCTTTCTTCTTCACATTTTGATTATCATAACCCAGACCTGTGAGATATTGGAACAAATTATAGGTTTAGCATGTCGTCGAAGTCCGCTCACATGTTGTTGTTTAATTGTGCCTTGTGTTATGTATCCAATTGTTTAAGTTAGATTGTACCCTAAGTTAGCTTGTAATGGGTAATTGTTAAAAAAGCCTATTAGGTTAGTATGTTAGTTTTCTTATAAATAACATACTAGTCTCTCATCTTTTAAATAAGGGAAAATAAGAAGATAAAACCCTAATTCAAAAGTGAGAGAGGTTATTTGTTATTCTTATATACTTGTAATCTTGTTTCAAGAGAAAGGAAAGAATAAAAGTTTATAACCAATCATTTTATATGTGGTTACCCTAAACCCTAACCCTTGTGGGTTTCTTGATCATAAAGAAACCTATTATACTTTGTTTTTAAGGTATCTGATTCACAACAAATTGGTGTAATTAGCATGGAGAAGATGCCTTCAACAAAGTATGAGATTTAAAAGTTCACCAAAGTGAACGACTTCAGTCTATGGCGCTTGAAGATGAAAACCCTACTTTTTCAGCAGGGTTGCTTGGAAGCGTTGAAGGGAGAGACAACCATGAATATTTTGTGAACGACAGCTAAAAAGACGACCATGATTGAGAAAGCACATAATGCAATATTGTTGAGGCTTGGTGATAAGGTTCTTCAACAGGTATCAAAGGAGACGACAGCGTTAGGGTTATGGTTGAAACTTGATGGTTTGTACATGACCAAATCGTTGGTGAATCGACTCTACCTGAAGCAAACCTTGTATTCATTCAAGATGAGTGAAGACAATGTGTTGGCTGAGCAGTTGGATATGTTTAACAAGCTGATTATTGATCTTGAAAATATTGATGTGAAGATTGATGATGAAGATAAAACGTTGTTATTGTTATGCGCTTTGCCCAGAACACATGCTCACTTCAAAGAAACCTCTTGTATGGAAGAGAGTCTCTGACCTTTGAAGATGTTCAATCTGACTTGTACTCTAAGGACTTGAACGAACAAAAGGAGCATAAACCTTCAACGGTTGGTGAAGGTTTGGCCGTTAAGGCAAAATTCTTGCGAAAGGATGGTAAGTTCAACAAGAAGAAGGATAAAATTCAACAAAAGTCTTATAGTGGTGAAGTATTTGGTGTTCGATGTTATCATTGTAAGAAGGAGGGTCACATTCGAAAGGTGTGCCCTAAACACCTAAAAGATCATGGAGGTAAGGATAATGGAAACGCAACCATTGTTCAAGATGATTTTGACTCATCTAATGTTCTTGTGGTTTCAAGCGGTGACTCAAGAAAAGAGAGGATTATGGATTCAAGTTGCACTTGGCACATAACTCCAAACAAAGATTTGTTTGAGGAATTATGCGATCAAGATGGTGGATCAGTGCTGCTAGAAAACAACAAAGCTTGCAAAATTGCAAGTATTGGATCTGTGAGATTCAAGCTCCATGATGAGTCAATAAGGTTTTTGACTGAAGTTAGGTATGTACCTGACTTGAAGAGAAATTTGATTTCTCTTGGTGAATTTGACAAGAAGGGATATGTTTTTCAAGTAGAGAAAGTATTCTAAGAGTCATGAAGGGGTCGAAGGAAGTCTTGAGAGGCGTGAAGAAACAGGGCTTGTACACCCTTGAGGCTGAAGTTGTAAGTGGTTCAACATATGTTGCATCGACTAAAATGTTGTCGAAGACAAAATTATGGCACATGATATTGGGCCATGTCAGCGAGAGAGACATGGTCGAACTGGGGAAACAAAACCTGCTAGGTGGTGACAAAGTCGAGAAGTTGGAGTTTTGTGAACCTTGTGTATTTGGTAAATCCTGTAAGGTGAATTTTAACAAAGGTAAACAAAGAGCACATGGATCCCTTGATTACATCCATGTTTATCTTTGGGGGCCTAAACGGTATCCTTCACATTCAGGTGCAAAGTAATTTCTATCCATAGTTGATGATTATTCCAGAAAGTTATAGATATTCATTTAGAAGACGAATGATGAAACTTTTGAGAATTTCAAGAGTTGGAAGGTTTTGGTAGAAAATCAAACTAGCAGAAAGGTCAAGAGGTTAAGAACTGATAATAGCCTTGAATTCTGCAACGAAGCTTTCGACAGTTACTGTGCCGAGTCTGGGATTGCAAGCCATAAGACTATAGCAGGTACTACTCAGCAAAATGGTCTAGTTGAGAGATTCAATCGAACAATCCTCTAAAGGGTTAGATACATGTTAGTTAGTGTTGGATTGAAGAAGGTGTTTTGAGCTGAGGCTGTTTCGACAATAACATATATGATAAACATATGTCCTTCGACTGCGTTAGATATGAAGACACCTGAAGAAGTTTGATTGGGACATCCACTAGATCTCGACAAACTAAGAGTATTTGGCTGCGTAACCTATGCTCACACTATGCAAGACAAAGTCGAACCCATAGCTCTGAAATGCATGCTCATGGGATACCCTGAAGGAGTTAAAGCTTATAGGCTATGGTGGATAGAGCTAGGTCACAGGAGGTGTATCACCAGTCGAGATGTAGTTTTCAATGAAGCTGAGATGGATTTCAAGAAGACTGATGATGTTGACGAAGAGCTGGAACAGGGAGAAATTCTTGTTGAGGTGGAGCATAGTGATGCTGAATTGCATGACCCAGGTGAAGTCGAAAAAGAAGCAGAAACTATTGTCGAAGATGATGAGACTGATAATGACTACCAACTGGCAAGAGACAGGTAGAGAATATTCATGAAGCCACCTCAAAGACTTAGTTATGCAGATCTTATAGCTTATGCCTTAATCTATGCAAGTGAGGTTCTAGACGAAGAACTTAGAGACTATAAGGAAGTTATGAGGAGTCGAAATAAGATTGAATGGTTAAAGGCCATGGATGATGAGATAAAATCTTTTCATAATAACAATGCTTGGGAAATGATCGAAAAACTTGTAGGAACCAGGTTAGTCAACTATAAAAGGATTTTCAAAGTTAAGGAAGGAATCAAAGGAGTGGCATCGAAGAGATACAAGGCAAGGTTGGTTGCAAAGGGTTTCACTCAGAAATAAGGTGTCGACTTCAATGATGTGTTCTCATATTGTGAAGCATATGTCCATTTGAATGTTGCTTGCTATGGTGGCACAGTTCGACCTTGAACTAGAACAGATGGATGTGAAGACTGCGTTCTTGTATGGTGATCTTGATGAAACAATCCTGATTAGGAAACCTGAAGGGTTTGTCAAATAGGGAAAAGAAGAGTATGTGAGCAAACTGAAGAGATCTTTATATGGGCTGAAACAATCTCCTCGACAGTGGAATATGAGATTCAACAAGATCATGGCACGCATAACTTTCATCAGAAGTCAGTTCGACCATTGTGTTTACTTCAGATTTTGACCTAGTAATTCATTTGTTATTTTGTTGCTTTATATGGATTATATTCTAATAGCAAGCAACAATGTTGAAGATGTAATAAGGGTGAAGGCTGAACTTAATAAGGAGTTTGATATGAAGGATCTGGGAGTTACGTCTAGGATTCTTGGGATTGACATCCAGAGAGATAGAAAGCAGTCGAGATTATGCTTATCTCAAGAGGCATACCTGAAGAAGATTCTCGACAAGTTTGGTAGATCGAATTCAAAGCCTGCTGTGACTCCGACAAACCCTCGATTCAAGCTTAGTATAGATCAGTGTCCTAATATTGATGTCAAAAGAACTTATATGAATAACATTCCATATGCTAATATAGTAGGTTCTTTGATGTATGTTATGGTCTGTACTAGACCCGACATAACATATGCAGTAAGTCTTGTAAGTAGGTACATGGCGAATCCTGAAAAGGCTCATTGACAAGCATTGAAGTGAATTCTAAGGTACATAAATGAGTCTCTGAGCAGAGTCCTAATTTATGGTGGAGCCTTGGGTGAAGATAATAAAGCAGTAATTGAATGATATGTCGACTCTGATTATGCAGGTTGTATGGATTCCAGAAAATCTATTTCTGGATATGTTTTCACTATGTTTGGCACATCATTTAGTTGGAAAGCAACACGTCATAAGGTTGTTTCCTTATCAAGCACTGAAGTAGAATATATCACTCTAACTGAAGTTGTAAAGGAAGCATTGTGGCTTGAAGATTTTGCAAAGGAGTTGAAACTTCAAGGTCGAGGTATCACTGTTAAATGTGATAGTCAAAGTGCAATACATTTGTCGAAGAACTCAGCCTATCATGAGCGAACTAAGAACATTGATGTGAGGCTGCATTTTGTCAGATGGGTAATCGAGCGTGGAGAAGTCTAATTGAAGGTTTTGACCGATCATAATATTACTGATATGATCACCAAGACATTGCTCAGTTGCATGTTTTTCCACTATATGCAGTTGATAAAGTTGCATGAAGAAAGCTAGTTTGTTTCTTGTTGTTATAGAGTTTATTCTAAGGTGGGGATTTGTTAGATATTTGAACAAATTCTAGGTTTAACATGTCGTCGAAGTCCGCTCGCATGTTCTTGTTTAATTGGGCCTTGTGTTATGGATCCAATTGTTTAAGTCAGCTTGTACCTTAAGTTAGCTTGTAATGGATAATTGTTAAAAATTCTCATTAGGTTAGCATGTTAGTTTTCTTATAAATATCATACTAGTCTCTCATCTTTTAAATAAGGGAAAATAGGAAGATAAAACCCTAATTAAAAAGTGAGATGAGTTATTTGTTATTCTTGTATACTTGCAATCTTGTTTCAAGAGAAATGAAAGAATAACAGTTTATAACCAATCCTTTTATTCGTGGTTACCCTAAACCCTAATCCTTGTGGATTTCTTGATTATAAGGAAACCTATTATACTTTGTTTCTAAGGTATCTGATTCACAACAAGACCTGTAACATCTCTATCATTCTTCCCAGTTTGAATAATCTCCATCATTCTTACAGATTTAGTCATATTGTCAAGCTTTGAGTTGAGCAATAGAACTTCCTCCTTCAAATCAGAGATGACAACTAGATACTTAACTTTTTCAGTCTGAAGTTGAGCAATGACCTTCTTTTGATCCTCTTCTAGTTGACATACTTCTTCACTTCTGAGGCACAACTCTTTATATGAAGCTACAAGTTCATTAAAAGTAAGTTCTCCATCATCAGATCCTTCATCAGAATCACATCTGCAAGTGATAGCTTTTTCTTGATTGTGTTTCTCCTCTACTCTTGCTTTTCTCTGAAAATCATTGTTCTTCCTAATGTTGAATAACATGTTTGCAACATATGTTCTTGACTTCCTATCCATACACTTTAACACCTTATTGACTTGCCTCCCAAGAAGCACAATTTCATTATAAATTCCTTCATTAGTCTCCGTGTCACATTGAACCTCTTTATTATTAGTATTGGAGATAAAAGCTAAATTCTTGTTCTTCTTTACAAATCTTTCACTGATAGCCAATTCAAAAGTTTGAAGTGACCCAACAAGCTCCTCCACCTTCATGTTTTTGATGTCTTAAGTTTCTTCAATAGTTGTGACCTTCATATCAAACTTCTTAGGCAATGACCTGAGAATATTTCTAACCAGCTTCTCCTCTGACATTTTCTCTCCCAAGGCACTAGATGTATTGGAAATATCAAGAATATTCATGTAAAAATCGTGAATGCTCTCATCCTCTTTCATCTTCAAGTTCTCAAACTTGGTGGTAAGAAGTTGAAGTCTTGACATTTTCACCATAGAGGTTCCTTCATGAGCATTCTTCAAAATCTCCCATGCATCTTTAGCAATAGTACAATTATTTATGAATCTAAAGGTGTTCCTGATCACTCCATTGAATAAGACATTCAAGGCCCTAGAGTTTCCAATAGCAAGATCATCTTCTTCCTTAGACCAGTCCTCTCCTGGCTTCAATTCTGTTGTATCCTTTCAATCTTTGTCCTTCAAAATAGGGTGTTTTCAACCTTTGATAATTATTTTCTAGCTTTTGCTATCAATAGTTTTTTGAAAAGTCACCATACGCGCTTTCTAGGTATCTTAATTAGTGTCATCCAAAATAGGCGGTCTATTGACAAACCCTAGTTCCATGTCCATTGTACCATAAAGTATCATCCCTAAATCTCACCTAGAAACAGAGTAGGATGCCTACTCTGATACCAATTAAAATTCTGGTATCAGATGTGTGATGTCGAAAGAAATGTCACAACATTAATATCTGAACATTGACAAGGTAAATAAAGTATAGAGAAAAGAGTAGTAAAACAAGTAATTGTTAACCCAGTTCGATGCAATCACACCTACTATGGGGGCTACCAAGCCAGAGTAGGATGCCTGCTCTGATACCAATTAAAATTCTGGTATCAGATGTGTGATGTCGAAAGAAATGTCAAAACATTAATATCTGAACATTGACAAGGTAAATAAAGTATAGAGAAAAGAGTGGTAACACAAGTAATTGTTAACCCAGTTCGATGCAATCACACCTACTATGGGGGCTACCAAGCCAGGGAGTAAATCCACTATAAGCAGTATCAATTCAAAGTTAAACCCACAGTTTACACTCCTCATTTAATCACAACCCAATGCAACTTCTATCTAAGAACTTTTAGATAAGAGACACCTTTTACTCCCCCCAATCACACACATCAATAAGAAAACAAGAAACAAATAGAAACGAAGACACCCTTCAAAGACACAACTTGATCTTGCTTAAAATCTTCAATCAAGAACAATACACCTGTGCTTAAAAGCTTAGAGTGAACAACTTACAACTCAATAAAATCAGTCTAATTCCAACATCAAAGTAATGTGTGAATGGCTCACAATTAACAACTTAAACTTAAAAACCCTAAAAAAGAATGCGCAACTTTCACACTCTAATCTCTCTACCTCCAATTAGAGTTCCACCACTGTTAATAGAGAATGATCTTTATGGGCTTAGGCAAAGAATACAGACATATCTGATCTTCATTAAAAACTGATTGATCTTCAAATCTCTTTTGAACAAATTGCACAGGAATAGAAAACATCATATCTTTTCAAAACAAACGAGGCAGTCTGCTCTAAAGATTCCATAAATAACAACCTAAAAGATATGAAAATATCTTCAAATATATGAAACATAACAACTTTTGTTAATCATAAAATTCTTCTTTGATTTTTGCTATCAATCAGACTAATCACATAAACAAACACCTGCTAAAAATCCTCCAAAATCAAATCACAACTTTCTGCAAAGTTGCGCAGAACTGACAGACAGATGTTAAGACATCTGCTCTGACATCAAAACAACAATATTGTCATGACAGTTGAAGATGTTTCAACATTTGGCTCAGATCTGCCAAGTATTATAACCACATTTGTACTGATATCTGAGTAGCCATGTCAGGAATTCTTATCTGACAACTTGCAAAACCTGCTATAGAACGTGTTCTTCAACATGGTAGAATATCTTGTCTAACATGTTCCTTTCAAGTTAGTTCTTACCAAAATTAATGTCAACACCCACAACTGTAGAACTAACATATATATTCCATCAAGGTGTGAGAGATTGTTGCCCTGAGATCATTGGCTGCTGAGAAAATTCCATCTGTGGTGGAGAGTGTGGACTAAGGATATATCTTATTATTTTAGGAAGCATGTGGGTCCTTGTACAAAGCCCGAGAGGAGGCTAGTTGGAAGGTCATGATGTGGGAATGACTAATCCTACAGGTTTTGATGCTTCTGTAAATGGGTGATTGACTACGAATCTATCATTTGCTTTTAGGAAGCCAGAAGGTCCTTCTACAAAGCCCAAGAGGAGGCTAGGAACTTCTAAGAAGCCTGATGTTTCCTTGTATGAAGCCCAAGAGAAGGCTGACTACATATATCTATCATATGCTTTTAGGAAGCCTGTCGAGACAATTTGTACAAAGGCCATGAGGAGGTTGTTTGAACCTTTAAGAGGCCTGGGGGACAATTTGTACAAAGCATAGGAGGAGGATTGATGTACAGTTCCAAAAGAGTTTTCACAAGGAAATACAGTCTTTTGTATATGAATTGTCCAAACGGGGAAAGAGAAACTCAAGAGAAAAGTTTCACGGGGAATCATCGTATCTCTAAGGAGTTGAATTCCTCTTGTAGATAGAGTTATTGATTTCTAAAATTATTGTAAACAGAAAAACCTAAAATAGTCTAAGAAGAGGTTCACAAAGAATCATGTCTTTCTTATGTCCATATCATTTATGCCCAAGAGGAGACTAGACTGTATGGGTGCTCCTATTAGGTTCTAGTTTGACTAAACTAGGGTTGCAAAGGTGAAGGCATCCTATTATTTAATTAAACTTAGGATTCTAACAAGATATGCACTGTTAAAAAAATATAACATAATAATTAAGTATAACATAATGAACATAATAAAATTTACATTAGACTTAAAAAAAAATTATAACATAATAATTAAGTATAACATAATGAACATAATAAAATTAACATTAGACTTAAAATAAAAACATATACCTGTAAGAGAGTCGGGTAACCACCGAGCTGTTTACAACTGAACATGGACGCATCTCCAAGATACCTATACAAGGTCACAATGCAGCTGCTCCCCAACTATAGCTTGATAACCCATTCAAGTCCCTAAATAGTGACAGGTATCGTGCCCCAACAAGTGTAAAAGTCTTATCCACAAAAATCGTGCAACTCACTAACATCATCAAATAACATCTGGTTGCATATACTCACGATGAAGTAGCTCGATGCTCTACGAATCGATCATATAACCACTCCAACTTGTAGTACGAACTCCTGCATTCACGGACCTAGTATAGTGTCACTCTCTGTGACACTCTTAGGTAGTCAACGGTCCACTCAATAGCTAGGTTTTCACTGATGTGTTGAGGGCTCCAGAATACCCCTGATGGACAGGTGAAGCAAACATGCAATCTCATCCAGAGTAATAGTCATTTCACCAAACGACATGTGAAATGAAGATATCTCTAGATGCCACCTCTCAACAAATGCGGAAACCAAGTTTGCATTTATCTTCTTCAAACTAGTTCTCTGTAGGAAAGTTAAATCGGACATAGATATCAAAGCCTCAATCTCTGGTGGAAGCTATTGTGGAACCATATGAGTCAGCTTCAATCCATGTCCTGCAACCTCCAAGTCCTTCTTCGCACCGCTCTCCTAAAAACAAATAAAATTAAGCAAATTATACAATACAACATTGAAATTTCAGTTTTTGTTCAATACTAAATAATTATAATTTACTTACCTCACCGAACCATAAACGTCTAGCGATATGATACTCGTACTTAACCAAAACATTGGTATCGTACGGTCCTCTTGGATATCCAATTGGATCTGCTGCTACTGCAAATGTACCTATATGATCTTCTTGTGTCCTTCTAGACGTATCGCACCGTCCCATAGATCGAACAAATTGAAGGGGCGTAAAACACAAGGAAGGGGGTTTGGAATTGGGTTTTCTTAACAACTTAAAAATAACTTCTATGACAAGTTGATTTATCCTGGTTCGTTTGAACTCAAACTACATTCAGTCCACCCGCCAAGGTGATTTTGCCTCTATCACTGAGGTCTTAATCCACTATTCAATATTTAGATACAATCACAATGACCTACTGTCAAAGTCTTCTTGAGTCTACTGACTAACTAGTCACTCAAGGAAAATCACTTTTATAATAAACAATAATGTAACTAGTATGCTTCTAATAAGCTTTTGATTGTTACAAAGTATTGGCGCAATAATACAATATATGAAAAAGTAATTCGTCGGCATCTCTTTCAATCTTCAAAATCATTCCTTTATATAGACTTGAATAAAGTGACCGTTGGGAACAACTGGAGCCTGTTTTGGATATAAATTATTATCATAAATTCCTTCCAAAAAGAGAGATACTTGTCTTCACCATTAATTGATATATTTTTTAATTAATGCCTTTAATATGAGAATCATCATCTTCTAGACATAAATCAGAGAGAATTAAATCTTGATACGCAGCCAATAAATCACGTCTTTAATGATGGATTCTTCAATAAATGTATCTTCTATATAGGGCGCAATGTTTCTTCTAATTAAGCACGTCTTCCTTTCAATAACTTCCTTTTCTACAACTTCTACACATATAACAAAGAAAGTTATTTTCAGTATGTATTAGAACTTCTATTCTTGCATAATAATAATTGTTATCATCAAAACTCTTAGAGGTTTAGATCCAGAATTGTTCTAACGGGCGTAAAACACAAGGAAGGGGGTTGGAATTGGGTTTTCTTAACAACTTAAAAATAACTTCTATGACAAGTTGATTTATCCTGGTTCGTTTGAACTCAAACTACATCCAGTCCACCCGCCAAGGTGATTTTGCCTCTATCACTGAGGTCTTAATCCACTATTCAATATTTAGATACAATCACAATGACCTACTGTCAATGTCTTCTTGAGTCTACTGACTAACTAGTCACTCAAGGAAAATCACTTTTATAATAAACAATAATGTAACTAGTATGCTTCTAATAAGCTTTTGATTGTTACAAAGTTTTGGCGCAATAATACAATATATGAAAAAGTAATTCGTCGGCATCTCTTTCAATCTTCAAAATCATTCCTTTATATAGACTTGAATAAAGTGACCGTTGGGAACAACTTGAGTCTGTTTTGGATATAATGTATTATCATAAATTCCTTCCAAAACGAGAGATACTTGTCTTCACCATTAATTGATATATTCTTTAATTAATGCCTTTAATATGAGAATCATCATCTTCTATACATAAATCAGAGAGAATTAAATCTTGATACGCAGCCAATAAATCACGTCTTTAATGATGGATTCTTCAATAAATGTATCTTCTATATAGGGCGCAATGTTTCTTCTAATTAAGCACGTCTTCCTTTCAATAACTTCCTTTTCTACAACTTCTACATATATAACAAAGAAAGTTATTTTCAGTATGTATTAGAATTTCTATTCTTGCATAATAATAATTGTTATCATCAAAACTCTTAGAGGTTTAGAACCATAATTGTTCTAACAGGCGTAAAACACAAGGAAGGGGGGTTGGAATTGGGTTTTCTTAACAACTTAAAAATAACTTCTATGACAAGTTGATTTATCATGGTTCGTTTGAACTCAAACTACATCTAGTCCACCCGCCAAGGTGATTTTGCCTCTATCACTGAGGTCTTAATCCACTATTCAATATTTAGATACAATCACATTAGAGAAAGAACATGTGTGGATCCCATGTTCAACCCAGAGGAACTAAACAACCAGCTCCAGAAGTTATATTAAAAAAGAGCAAGAAAAGGAAAGCTGGGGAAGGAACTTCTCAGAAGGTTTCTAAAACAATCAAAAAGACAGGTAACACTTCTTCCTCTACATCTGATTTCGTTTATGTGGTAGAAGCAGTAAAAGTGGTCATGTCTGAACCAACTTCTTCTGACCCACCTCCTTCTGACCCAATTCCTTCTGAACCCATCCCACCTTCTGTACCCATAACTGTTTCTAACCAAGTTCCCTCTGTGATACCCACAACTTCTGTTGTTTCCTCTATCTTAACTTCACTAAATCCACCTGAACATGAAACTCATCAACCACAAACTATATCTGATTTTGATATACCCATTGATCCAACACCACTCTCTGATATAGATCGTTCCCAATTCGTTGAAACACACACTGATCTCCAAAACGTTCTTTCTGATATTGACGCATTCCAACCTCCTGAATCCAAACAATTCCACCTATTCAAACTTTTAAAACAAACCCACCTATCAATTTCCATCCTCTGAATGCTGATGGTCGTGCACTAATTTTTGACCTTTCACCCATTAGAGAAATCTCTCTGTTCTCTTATGAATCAACCCCACCAAACTCACCAACATTCATAATAATACCAGACACACCTCCAGAAGAATCTGAGCCAGAAAATCCTCTTAGAACATCCATTAACATAGAAGCTCTCCAAAAACTATCTTTTGTTTCCAACAAAATTGCCATTTCGGCCCCAAAACCAAAACCAACCAAAACAGACATTGATGCACTACTACTTGCCTTTGAAGCAGAAATGAAAATCAAGTTAGAGGATCTGAAAGTTGCTTGCTCAGAGCTTCCTGATCCAGCAGCTTCTGATTTTCTTTGGGCTACATTCAGAAAATGGTTCAATGTTGAGACCAAAAGGCTGAAGGATATCTGTTATGATATCGCTCATCAGAACTTCTGTGAATACCTAAAAGCAGTCGTCTCCAACATTGAAAAGCACAAGCCATTACTTCTGGATAACAAACCCTGGACTGAACCAGAACCTCTAGAATCATACTCTGAACTTCAGATGGTTTTAGTTCCTTCTGATGAAGCTCAGGAAGTTGACTCTGTTCCACCACCATCAACTGAAGCAAATTCTGGAAATCAAGCTGCTACAACAACTGAAGAACCTCTACCAACATCTCTTGTGCTGAAGACTCTAGAAGAATTAAAAAGGAGAATGAAATGGTCAAGCAAAGATTGGACAAACAGGATGAAACTAATGCTGAACTGAAGATTATAATTAGCAAGCAAGTGGAATCTTCTTCTGAAATCAAGTCTCTTCTGGAAGCATTAGTTACTAAGATGAATCCCCTACCCTGATTTTCTGTTAACCTTTAGTTTTATCTTCTAATTATCTTATCTGTTTAATTACAACTGTTTGTTTCTTTTTGGCTATGCCCCTGATTAATGAAAACTTGTTTCGTTTTGCTTCTTCACTCTTTTTGTTTTTCCTTCTGCATCTTTACTTTTTGATTATGACAAAAAAGGGAGAAACGTAGAAGATTTCGATCTATAGCAGTTATCAAGATTAACCTCTAACATATATTCTAATAAAACTGTTTGAGTTGTGATTCTAAAATAGAAACAGGTCAAGTAACCAACTCAGGGGAGCTAAAGCTGATAAAACTTCTGAAGGAACCTCTAATGGAAATCTCTGAATTAAATTAACCAAAGGGAGTTCTTCTAATCCTATTAAACTTTATTCTTAAAATCTAAATAAATGTTTTGTCATTATCAAAAAGGGGGAGATTGTTAGAACAATTTTGGTTCTAAACCTCTAAGAGTTTTTGAACCAGAATTGTTCTAACACAAATATCCTATCATGTACCACTGCAAAAAAAAAAATTAATAAAAAAAAATTTGAAAACTGGAAGACTTCCATATAAGACTTCTGGTACATATTTTTACAAAGCCAAACCGGAACACTTCTTGGAAGACTTCCGGAAGACATCTACACAAAAGAGATAAAACCGAAAGACTTAATGAAAGTCTTCCGGTATGCAACACAAACAATGTGTAAACCAGATGACTTAATCAAACACTTTCGATATATTAAATACAAACCAGAAGACTTACTTGTAGTCTTTCGGAAAGACTTTTTGAAGATTCTTTCTACGCAACGCTATGAAAAAGTAAAAATGGAAACAAATTTTTCTCTTTTAACTATTTATATGAGGGCATTTTAGGCCAAACAAATTTTTTGTACGGTATATGGTACAATCTTCATAAAACCCAAACCAAACTGATCCAAAAAATAATGGATTGGTTTGGATTTGATTGATCGAATATATTAAAAATAAATATGCAAAAATATATATATTTTTAATTATTTGTTTACACACTAAAATATGAAGAAAAAAAATTGAAGACATGACACTCACATATTTTTAAACAAGTTATGATCACCATAGTCATATAATTATTGTATTTCACATAGATATTTAGTAACTTAAAACAATTTTTTTGCATACTCATACTCCATAAATTGAAGGTTTGTATTGTAGGTTTGTAAGTTTAATTTATAATGGTTATGACTTGTGATGTTTGGTTTCTCTATATTTCATCATTGGTTGATATGTTTGTGATAATTTAAAAGATGTTGTTTTGTTTTTCATTGAAAATGTCTAGAGACTAGCCTCTTTATTTCTTTTATTATGGTTTGTACTTGATAAATAAATAAATGATAACTCAATTAAAATTAATAGTTTATTATATGAATTAATTATGTTGATTGTTATTGGTTTAGTTTGGGTCTACGGGTAACAAATTAGAAATCCGTTGTCCGAACCAATTAACATCGATTTTAATTGATTTGGTTCGATTTTTGCCCAAATTGAAAAAAATGTTCAACCCAAACACATTAGTTTGGTTTGAATTCCGGTTTGGTTCAGATTTACCCGAACCAATGAACACCCCTAATAATCCCCACTAAACAAGTGTGAACATTTTGTCACTCTAACACGGCTTGCTAAAAGTAATTACTATTTCCCAAATGTCCAATTGAGGAATCAATCAAACAAACAATTAAAGAATGGTCTAATAACTTTTTGTCCATAATAAATAATGCTTCATTGTCATCAACTTTCAACAACTTCACTATCAACTTGCTATAATTGAGATTAAATAACCAATTCAAAAAATTTATAATGAAAGACGGACAAGCCAGAAAGGGAAAATTTGGCTTAAACAAACACCCGTGAATTGTGCTTGTGAC
Source organism: Lathyrus aphaca (assembly GCA_963966055.1). Lineage (NCBI taxonomy): Eukaryota > Viridiplantae > Streptophyta > Magnoliopsida > Fabales > Fabaceae > Lathyrus > Lathyrus aphaca. Next base: position 159,140,105 of record OZ014520.1, read on the forward strand.
AACAGAGGGAGTTATTTTATTTTCCAACAATTTAATTTTGTTCAAAAAACCCTGAAAAATATTTTTCAATAAAAATAATGCTTCAAAAAAAGAAAGAAATACTTATCTAGTACCAATATATTGTCTAGATATGCAAAGGTAAATGTGCAGAAATAGTTAGTCGGCACTGACAACCCAAAAGAAATGAATGTAAAATTTAGAACACCACTAAAAACATACATCATACATGTAGTAAAAATAAATAACAGTGAGAAAATAAAAAATGGCAAACCTTATTATGGCCCTGATTTACGCATGTCACGGCGAAGACCTATATTCTCTCCAAGTCTGCAACCATCCCTACATACAACCTCCTCAACATACTTTATTAACTTTACCATACCCACCAACCAATTACACTACCTTTTACTTTCTTCTGCTCCCTTGAATCAATGATGAATAATAATCAACGTTCACCTGCAAAATGAAAAGCCATTATCTCCAAGAGTGGTAAAAGTAAAAAATAAAAGAACCACTAACAACAAAAAAGATAAACACATTAAATAATTGTATTCCATTACCAAACTAAAAGACCAAGTTGAAGTAAGATTCCCATTGTTAAATGATAAATTATTACTCCTACTACCTTTCATAATTTTCTACGGTATCAGTCAAAACAAGATTAATTTAGAATCACACACAAATATCTATATAAATATCTATAAGCACTTTTCAAAATTTTCAAAAACAAAAAAAGTAGATAGATATTTATGATTGTTTTTGGCCAGTAAAGTGCGCCCACACATGGCAGCTGTCTCCAGCAAATTTCCCTCCCAATCAAATCCCTCCCCCTTTCCTATTCTCCCTTACATTATTACTTTACTATATAATCTTGATAAATCTTAACCTTACTCCACCGTCTCCACAAATTAAAATAACACCTTAATTTCAATTCAACACTCCCCAAATAGCCAGTGAAGTGAGTGAGTCTCTCTTCACAGTTCTATTTTCTTCTCACAGGCATTTTAACAAACATGTCACCGCTACAAAGCTTGCTTCTATTTCTCTCCATACTCCTGCTCTTTTCACTTGCAGTAAGTGAACAAAATGGAGATTTTCATACCCTAAATACAAAATTCAATCCCAGAATCCCATTACCACCACTCAGAACCCTATCTTCTTCAAAACGTTTTGAAGGATCTTCCGATCTGGTTAAACTCAAGTACCACATGGGACCAGTTCTCTCTTCTCCGATTAATATCTACCTAATCTGGTACGGAAATTGGGCTAGACCTCACAAACAGCTAATCAGAGACTTTCTTCTTTCAATCTCCGACACCACCGCACCGCATCCCTCTGTTTCTGACTGGTGGCGCACCGTTTCGCTTTACACAGACCAAACCGGAGCAAATATCTCCAGCTCAGTCTCCATCGCCGGAGAATACGCCGACCGACGCTACTCCAACGGGAAGCGTCTCACGCGATTGTCAATCCAGGACGTGATTGCAACGGCAGTACGATCTAAACCTTTCCCGGTGGATCACCGAAAAGGAATCTACCTAGTGTTAACGGCGGAGGATGTTACAATGGACGAATACTGCCGCGCGGTGTGTGGTTTCCACTATTTCACCTTTCCATCGAAAGTAGGTTACACGCTACCCTACGCTTGGGTAGGAAACTCCGGAACACAGTGTCCCGAGGTTTGCGCGTATCCATTCGCGGTGCCAGAGTACATGGCAGGAGGCGGACCGGGGAAACTCTCACCACCAAACGGCAACGTCGGAGTTGACGGAATGGTGAGCGTGATCGCTCACGAGCTAGCGGAACTCTCATCGAATCCGTTGGTGAACGCGTGGTACGCCGGTGAGGATCCAACGGCGCCAACGGAGATCGGTGATTTATGTGAAGGCTTGTACGGTACCGGCGGTGGTGGCGGTTACATTGGGGAAGTGATGAAGGATAAAGTTGGAAGAACGTTTAATCTTAATGGGCTTAGGAATAGAAAGTTTTTGATCCAATGGGTTTGGAGCCCTATTTTGAATGCGTGTGCGGGTCCCAATGCTATTGATTTGAATTGAGTTGAAACTTACACTATTCATTCTTTCACGTCATGCCCTACCTTCCTAGTCCTTATGGTTTTCTACTAGCTACCTGCCACTACTCTATCATGTATATTATGTAACTTTTTTTTTGTAACTTTATTTTCTCTACTTGAGGATAATCATAATATTTTTAGAACTGGTTTTTTTATGCGTTGTGCAACTCTTAACTCATGAGTTTTGTTATCCCGGTTAGCAAACCACTTATGATTAAAATTAGTGAGTTTTTTTTTAATAATAAAAATGGGTTGTTATTGAAAATGGAAAGTTCTTTTTAGATGAAATTGATAGGTTGTAAAATCTTATTATTAGAAAGTGATGATTTCATTTATAATCATGAGCCACTTGCATACATTTAAACAGTTTGAATGTGGATACTGAAACTGCATACGCTGGCTTTTTCCTCCCTTGGGTGATGTGACCTTTTCCTCTTCATGTGGAAGTGCTGCCCTATCATACATGCAATTTGTTTTTGTTTTTTTCTAAAAAAAATTAACATTTGCTAAGTTAAGGGTTTGAAAAGGATTGCGTTCCAATTCATCTTTTCAACCACGTTTGGCGTTAATCCGACATAGTTGTGATTCCTTACATTCTGTTTCAAGTAGTTCGCAAGTCCCACAGACCAAAACCTAACACGGAAGATGCAAATAACTTGTGAGAAACACTTTACACGGTGATCGGCCTCGGTCTTCAGTTTTTCTGTCATTGTTTGGTTTAGTCTAATTAAACGGTGATCGACACAATGCGCTGAGTTGATCAAAATTATTGTCACTGTTTGGTCTAATTTAACTCTTAACTCTATATAAGTTTCATGCGCGTCAGTTTTAGGTAATTTTTTTCCCTTGTATTCAAAATTGTTTTTAAATTTATCATTAACTTAAGCGTTGAAGTACTAAAAGAACTCATCACTACACATGAAGATCTCCTTCTACCTATTTTTCTATTCTTAGTTCCACCACAAAACAATGACGTCCACCGTGGAATCAACATTTAATTCTCCCGGATCTCCATTGAAACGTCGTCTCTCTACCGCAATTTGGAAACAACTTATCTTTTTCCTATTCAAACATTCAATCGGTCTCGTGAAAATCATGACAACATTGAAATATACTCTAGATGAAGTCTAGATGGTCTGATTTTTTTGTTGTTAATAAAGTGTTTGCGAATGATATAGAAATACATGATACTAGAGATTCTCACACTTTTACTATGAACGAGCAAAGGTTGAAGATCTATACTAGAGGTGAGATACCAGATGAGAATGTGTATTTGATACTCGCAGAGCTTTAGACGAAAAGTCAAACTAATGACTTTAAAGATGCGTTTAATGGGGGGCAACCAATCAAAATTTTTATTTATTTTCAATCGCAATTTCATGTTACATTTAACAGTGGAGTTTAGTTATTGGAATTCTCGCGACAATGATGCTTTCATCGTGGGCACATTAGAGTTGCATCATGATCACTTTGGATCTTATCACATTCACGATAGAGTTGTTATAGAAAAATGTTGGAGTTTTGACCGTTAGACATATCAATTATATCTTTATCGCGATACCAGTAATTATGGTCACAATGGCTTTGCAATAATGTCTATAAAAAGATGTAATAGATAGATGTTGGTGTTTTGATCGCTAGGCATATCAATTGCATATCGTTATCGCGATACCAATAATTATGGTCGCGATGACTTTGCAATAGTGCTTTTTAAATTGACATTGTAGCCATCTTTTTGTACAACATTCTTAGAAACTTTCATTATACTCCTAAAACACTTTAACCTTCACTTTCATCTCTAATTTTTGTGCATTATACCCTTGTTCTTGTATTTTTTTTCTACATAAAATAGCCCATAAAGAAGTCATATTTCTCGTGGAACAACATCATATGCATCATCCGTTTAAGACACCCATTGTTCTCAAACTACCAATTTCTTTCCCTTTTGTATTACTTCTCTATGCTTTACTTAATGAACAAGTTTGTTGTTGTTGTTTCTTTTAGATTGATTTTCTACCTCATCAGTGTCACTATGAAAAATAAAAAAATGCCACTAGAAAAGAATGAAGACCAACATAAAAGTAACCATTGCATATTGACATTTGATGAAGAAAAGGAAAAGTCTATTGAATTGTACCCAATCTCCATATACCTCGACTAGTAAGGTTTGAGCCAAAATTCCATTGTTTATTTTTCCTTCTTATGAGAACATTCGTACAATTGTTATTTTTTAGAATTTTCCTTGTTTCTGATTAGGCTATTGGTTTTATAAATACACACTGAGGCATTTGTATGTGGAAACTCCAAGCCTTTTCAAGCAAATCTGATTGAAATCTTTATATTCGTTGATTAACAACTTTGAGCCTCAATCATTTCTTTCAAGACATTGTCTATTATACAGTCATTTGACTTGAAAGATCTAATATTTCCATTGTCTTTGGAGTTAGGAATAAATTTTAGTTTCCTTTGTCTTATGCAAAAGAATAAGTTTGGGGTTGCTCTTGAAAGTTAGCAACATTTAAGTTTTGGGTTGGGGTAGTAGAGAAAATAAATGGTCAAAGTAAAGAAAAACAAAAGAGAAATAAATAAAATAAGAAGTTAAAATGACTTTTAAAAAAATTGTGTGAAAAACAAAAGAAATATGAAGAGGGCGAACAAAACACATTCTCTAGTATCGATTGACCAGACAAAATTTTGATATGAAATGAACCATGTAACATAAGGAAAAGTAGGTACATAACTTCAAAGGTTTAAGCCTATTATCCCAAAGGGTTAAATATGTTATTGGTCCCTCTAAATATCTCATTTTTTGAATTAGGTCCCTTTAAATATTTTCTTCAAACATTGGTCCTCCAAAACATTTCCGTTTCGAAATCTAGTCCCTAACGTTAGTTTGAACTAACGGATGCTGAGTTGGCATGCCATGTGTGCGTAAATAATTTGCCATGTTGTATGAATGTGGCCAGCGTGGATAATCTGGAAAAAAGAAAAGGTAAATATGAAGAGAAATGTTAAGAGTTACATTGCAATGAAAGCATAAGTCAACCTACCTCCAAGTGATGCGATTTTGACTTCTCCTTCTGAAGCTTCTTCCATAGTGCTTTGATTCTGTCTTCTCTTCTCAAGTTTAGAATATAGTAGTTTGCCCAAGTCAACTGTCAGAGTGGTCCCAAGCAAGCGATTTTGACTTCTCCTTCTTGAAGGTGGTCCCAGGTTAGTAAAACTTGTCTGCCATTGTTATACTTGTGTGGTCCCATTTTTTTCGATTTAGGTTGTTTGATGCACTAAGTGTTTCTGTTTGTTACTGTTTGTTACTGTGAATAAAGAATTAGGGCATAGCAACATGTTTATGTTTTCAATTTTGATTTGGTGAAAATTTAGGGTTACTATAATTTCCTATATTAAACCTAGGTTAAATTATGTGTACAGGTAAATGGATAAGTTCAAGATAGTTTTCTTCACAAAGGGTCGTTTTGTAAAAGACACTAACTTAAAATATGAGGGTGGGGATGTATTTGCGTTTAGGGGACAAGAACCCGATTATTGGAGTTTCTTTGAGGCTATTGATCTGGTGAAATTGATAGAACATGAGTTTGATTATTCTAAAGTTAACATGTGGTGGAAGCATGAGGGTGGTTTGCTTGAAGAAGACTTAAAAAAATTTGTGGATGATGGAGATGCACATGAGCTAGCCATGTATGCAATTGGATACAAGTGTGATGTAGAGATTTATTGTGAAGCTAAGGTTGATGGAGAGGAAAGTTTCATGACTAAATATGTAGAGATTTCCTGCACAAACAGGGTCTGGTCCAGGTTTTTGAAGAAGAGTATCCAGCATACGAGCATAGGTTTTGCTTGAGACACCTATATGCAAACTTTAAGAAGAAGTTTGGAGGTGGCACATTGTATAGAGATCTCATGATGGCTGCTACAAAAGCAACATATTTTGAAGCACATGAGGCTAAGATGTCAATGATCAAAGAGATTAGTGTGGAAGCATTTGAGTGGATAGAATCAATTCCTAAGAACAAATGGTGTTAGCATGCCTTTCCCTTTTTTTCTTCTAAATGTGATGTGTTAATGAATAACTTAAGTGAGTCCTTCAATGCAACAATCTTGTTACAACGAGATAAACCTATCATAACAATGTTGGAGTGGATTAGAAATTATTTAATGGGGAGGTTTGCCACACTTAGGGAAAAAGTAGAGGGTTATAAGGGAGTGATTATGACAAAACCCTTAAGGAGATTGGATAGAGAGATAGATAAAAGTGCTAGCTGGACAGCAACCTATGCTGGTAGGTTGACATTTCAGGTCACCCATGTGTTGTTTACTGACAGTTTTGTTGTGGACTTAGAAAAAAGGACATGTTCTTGTAACTTTTGGGAGCTTGTAGGTATTCCATGTAGGCATGCTGTAGCTGCAATATATAGGAAGGTTGATGACCCGTTAAAGTATGTAGACAAGTGTTATCACAAGAGCACTTATCAAGCCTGTTATGGTGAGATCATAACTCCATTGAATGGACAAAACAAATGGCCTAGGACTGAGAATGCAACCATGCTTCCACCTAGGTATAAACGTGGGCCAGGTAGACCAAAGAAACTGAGAAGGAGGGAATTGGATGAGGTTGCACAAACTAGGTGGAAAAGAACAAACACTAGCCATAGATGCAAATTCTGTTTTGAATTGGGACATAACAAGAGGACCTGCAAGAAATTGAAGCAAGAGGTAGAATCAAAGTCACAGACAGGACATGCTACTGCTGAACAAACACAGCCTAATGTTGAAGACATTCCTACCCAAGCTTCTCAGAATATACCTAGGCAAGCAAATGTACCTTCAACTGTGGCAAGCAAAAAAAGGGTAATACTTATGTTGAGATAATGATTTTTTATTAGGTCTAATGGTAATTTAAGTGTATTCTAATGTTAATATCATATGTGTTGTAGGGGAGGCCCAAGGGCACCATAAACAAAGATTCCAAAAAGACCAAGGGAGCACAATCTAGCATGGAAGCAACAACTAGCAGAGGTACTGTGAACAGAATTCAAGGGGTAGCAAAAAGGAATTCAACTTCAAAGGATGCACCAATTATGAAGAAACCAAGAGTGACTAAGAATGTAAAACCTACTGTCAATGAACCACCTGTGAATGAGAATGAGAATGAGAATTCAAAGGATGCACCAATTATGAAGAAACCAAATGTGATTGAGAATGTAAAGGCTACTGTCAATGAACCACCTATAAAAGAACCAGTTGTGCCTCAACCAGCTGTGAAAGAACCAATTGTCAATGAAGCTGAGCCAACTGAGAATCAAACAACTGCTGAGCCAACTGAGAATCAAACAACTGCTGAGCCAACTGAGAATCAAACAACTGTTGAGCCAACTGAGAATCAAACAACTGATGATCATGAACCACAACCAATTGTCATTGAGGACCCTACATCATTGGATGAGATCATGGCTGCCCTACTGAAAGGTGATAGTGTATTGGAAATTCAACCTCTTAGAATTGATAGGTCACCTCTCAAATCACCTACTAAGCCTAGTGGAGCAGCAAGAGTTTTTTTTGGGAAGAAACCAAAGGTGTTTAGAGCTACTCCTTTCAAACCACCAGGGATAAGAACAGCTTTGTCAAGGCCATCGAGCAGTGAACCTATCAAACATAGGGCACAAAGCAGGTACAAATCTGGAAGCAATGTGTTACCTGAAAAAAGGCAGAGTGAGAGGTTGAGGACTTTGAAGTCCAAGAACATACAAGGGCCTGGAAAAGAACCTGATGATCCACTGGTTATAGAAGAAGAAGTATGCACAAGCAAGGGAAAAACTGAATGAAGTAGCAAACCATGTTCTTTGTTGTTTTTTTTTGTTTTAATTAAGTATCTAAGAAACAATTCTGGTGTGAAGTGTTTTTTTGATTTTGGATTCAGATGTAATGCACAATGTTAAACAATTATGATATTGGATTTTGTTTTAATGATGTACAATGCACTTTGTCGCTCCCGGGATTTTCATCCTAGTACAAACGCGAAAGTGGCGCGGAAAGGTTAGAGTCGCCAGCCAGACATTTTTATCCCGAAAGAATGGGAAAGGTAATGTTGCACAAACCTGAGGAAGAAGGAAAGGACAAGGCCTTGCGAACCAAAGATCTGAGTTCGGGAGTCGGTTACGACCTGGGAAGGTATTAGCACCCCAGATCGTCCGTCGTACCCGACGGGATCCACGCTTGCTTGTTTTGTTTCAAAGGGTGAGAAATAAAGTGCTGCTGAACAAATGAACCGCTAACTGGAATGGAATGAGAAATGAGAAAGGAACTGAAATAAGAGAATGAGAATAAAAAGGGGGAAATGTAGGGAAAATAAAGAATGTGCTCGAACGGGCCCTACCCCGCTGCCTACGTACCTCATCGGGATAATGAGGATCAGAGTCGACGTAGTTCGCCTAACCTAGGCGGGAACTATTTGTTTGTGTTTTTTACAGCTGGAACTGCGTATGTCTATGCTCAGGTGTTGCAGGCTCGTCTGGTACGAGTGCGTTTACCGTCTTGCATGCGAGACAAGTCGTCGCGAGTTCGCGTTGTGAATGAATGAGATGAGAAAGAAGTTCCCGCAGGATAGTCGGTTATTGTTTGTTTTTGTCTTTTTTTTAAAAGAAATGTTTTGAATTTGTTTGTGAACTGTCCTGTACTAAGACCTATCCATCGCGGGAAGTATTTACACCTCGCCCCGAAACAGGACGCGTATAAACACTCCGCAACAAAGTCTCGTGTCGTACAAGATTGTTCGGTTTTTATTAAGTGTTTTATTGCTTTTCTTTTGAGATGAGAAAGTGAATGACTCAAGTTGGAAAAGGAAAAATCTAATGGGAACTAAGTCTCAATCCTAATGTGTTATGTATTTACAAAGTGATCCTAATGGTTAGTGAGGTTTTCTATTCCTAATGGAAACTTAAAACTACTAGAATTCAACTTACTTCTTAATGAAGTTAAGTTGATTCTAAGAACAAATGGGAATCCTATACAAGTTGTAACAATAAAAATAATCAAAAAAATGAAGTTAAGCATAAGGAACAAACTTCTAAAAAAAATGCCTTAAAGGCATGAATAAAAAATATAGACTATTTTCATTTATTCTATTTCTAATGGAAATGAAAATTCACCTAAGTGTTAAATCTAAGTCAAACTTAATGTTCATCCTAAAACAAATTAAACTAAACCTAAGTCTAATATTAATTCTAGGGTTAAACTTAAACTAAACTATTTTATTATTTTTTTATGTATTGAACTATATTTTTTCTAATGGCCTAAATCTAATGGAAATTATGCCTAACTAAGCTTAAAACTAATATTTTAACAAAATACTAAATCCTCTAGAAAAATTATGAAAATTAAACTATGGGATCCTAACACTATCTAAAATATTATATTAAAAGGGATCCTAAAAATACTTATTTTTCTATGCCTAACAACTAATTATTTTAAGCTAGGAATTAACTATTATTTCCTAAGTATTTTATTACCAAAACCTAAGATAAAAATTCCTAAAAATTCCATAAAAAATATTCTAAGAGCTATTAGGGGTCTTTTAATTACAGAAAAAAGAATGGCTCAAAAAGATTAATGGAAGTCACTTAAATAAAATAAACAAAATCCAGCATTATTAAAGGAAATTTAATAAAAGCTAATTCAAAGAAAAATCAACATTAACTCGAAAAATAGTCAAAATTCAGAAAATAAAAATATCAAAAGTTCCTAAATTTAATTAACAACCTACTCTAATTTTTGGGGAATTTTCTCATGCTTTTTCCTATTTTTAATGAATTATTTCTAGTTTAATATTAACTTAAAATAAAATCCTAAAGAAAGGATGCAGGGGGTGTTTTCAGTAATTTTCTAAACTGACTTCGTGACTGGGACTAAAGCAGGTGTGTTATTAGCAGATAATTTAAGCCCAAAACGCAGGAAATTGAGGGGGTGCATGAAGTAGAATTTCTATTTGCTTTTCGTGGATGGGCTTAAGAAGGAGGTGCGAGTAACAAAAGGCTAAGCCCATTTCTAATAAATCTAAAGAATTAAAATTAAATCAAAACGATAAATGGTATTATCTGAAATTATTATTAATTAACTAGAATTAAACATGAGTTAATTTTTAAATTACACTTATAATTCCTCATTAACACAAATTATTAAAACTCTAATATCTAAAGATTACACAAGAACAAGAACTACCCAGAAACCCTAGGCCCCAATTCGGCGGTGGTTACCCTCCTCCTTCTCCACCCTCGCCACTCATCCTCTCTAAAATCTACCCTCACCGTTCACTCCTCAGGCTTCAATCCAAGTCTTCGTCTCCATTCTTAATCGCCAACCTCTTTTACTCACCTTCCTCTCTCAACCGACGAAAGCCACGACAAAAAGATCCTCCACAGTTCGAATCCACCATTGATATTCGATAAAACCAAACAAAATAAAAAGAATGGAGGCACCAGCAACACCACGCAAACAGCAATAACGCAATCAACGAGTTTGATAGCCTTACCTACCGGAGATAGTCCGGTGCTTCTTCAAAATCCGCGGCGGTCGACGAGAAAAAAACCAGATGATGGACTCAAAATTGCTTGCTGATGATAACGAAAGCTAACGCCGGATCCGTGTCAAAGGTAGAGCGAAGAATAATTCGGACTCGCTAGCAGCTGACGATGTTCGCTTTCCGTTTCGATCTGTGGCTAACGTAGCTTGAAACTCAATTCTCGCAAAGCCAGGGATAAATCCGTGTTCTCCTTACTAGTATGAGGTACGACTATCCACTCTCACGAAGGAGAGAAATCCATTGATATGATGATGAAGAATGCGTTGATGATGAAAACAAACTGATGAATTCTGAATCGTGAAGGAAAAATGGAGTCTGGTCCGAAATACGGGATCATGTTTGCTGAAGGTTGAAACGAATTGGCGAAAATTGATGAAGGCTCCTACCGTGCGGTTGTATGCGTTGCAATTTCAGACTTATGGTGACGGAGCCATTTGACAGTGATGATGAAGTGTTATCCAAAATTGGATATTAGGGAGATTAGAGATATTGTGAGAGGAAGAAGAAGATTCGATATGGTTGATTGAGAGAGGCAGTAGAAGAAAAGAATTGAAGAAGAGATGGATGAATGTTTAGTTTGGTGGAGGTTCAGATTTGGAACTGGTGAAAGCAGAGGGTTGAAGATTATAGCAGCAGCTTTGAAGGTTTGAGGGTTTGGTGATGATGAATGATTGGTGGCAGAGGCTGGCAGAAGAAGGTGATTATGGTGTGATTAGGAAAAAGGAGATGAAGGAGATGAATGAGAAGGATTACAATTGGAAAAATGGTGGAGTGAATTGAAAAAAAAAAGTTGTCGAAGAAGCTGAAAGTGAGCAATGCTTCTGATTTATAGGCGGTTTGGAGAAGATTCCAGAAACTTCAGGTAACAATCAGTTAGAGAATTCGGTTATGGTTGTTATTTTGATTAGGATTCGGTTATGAACTGCTTTTGATTTTTCTCTTTGGAACCCCTTTGCTAGTTATTGGAATGGATAGGTGGTTAGGATTTGATTATGACTTGGTTTTTGGTTTCGGTTAGTTATAACTGAAATTCTGTTAGTTTTTTCTTTATGAAACTTTGTTTTGAAGTTAATTGCAATATTATGATTCAGTTAGCCCTTTTTATTTTCTGCTTTTTTTGCATTTGGTAGAGATCCTTCTTGGTTGGAGTTTCTGCAGATGATGTATCAATTTCAGATCCCTCTTTTCTCTTCTTTGGGTGTTACAAATCTTTGTAGGGAACGACTTCTCTCAGCAGATATTTGGTCATCATTGCTAGAGTCAGAAAATTCCTCACTTCCTGTTGAACTGTCTCTCTCAACTTGAGCAACTTTAACTGGTGAAACATCGTACTCAATTGGTGCATCTGAAGTTGAAGGTTTAGATATACACAGGTCTTTAAATTCCTTGCTTACATCATTGTGCAGCCCATGACTTATGTCACCCGTGAGCATGGTAGTTTCATCAACATCCTGTCTTTGGTTCAGTTCTATAAACCTAGAAATAATGGTTATTGATTTTTGTGGTTCTCTTTGCAGGTTCACTAAATCAGTGGCGGTACATGGTTCGAAATCGATGAATGATTGAAGGATTTGTAACATGGAGATTGGCTAGAGTGTCGAGGATTCACAGGATAAGTAAACGACTTCTTCTGAATTTCTATGTTACTTTCTCTATTTCTCATCTGATAAACTCCGACATAACCGTTTTCAATCAATTTAATTACTTCCGTTGAGACTGATTGTAGATTCCTTGCAGCCAGCCTTTGCATTTCTTCCCTTATCAAGATGTTCATTTCGAAGATGAAGTGTCGAGCTCACTGAATTGGAAGAAACAGGAGCTGTTCACACAACGTTATTTTCGAGCCTCCTGAAACTTAGGCTTCTAGTTTCCTTCCTGCTTTCTTTTTTTTATTTTCCAATGAACCACTTTGTTTGGACTGTAATGATAATTAACAGTGATGTCAAGGAAACTTTTCTCAAAGTATGAAACCTTTTCTTGGTCTTTTATTTTATTTTCCCAGCCATTGAAAATGATAATTATGAGATGACCTTTATTCCAATTTTAAACAAGAGTTTCTTTTTATTATCATCTCTCGCTGAGTTCAAAAGTTCCCTATTGAGAATTACAATTAATTATGTTATAACAATACAACCCAAATTATTCCCTTTTTATTTAATGATTCAATTGGACCTTTGGAAAAGGTATTAGTGACTGAAAATAACGGCCCACATGAACATGATTAATTGAATGGGTTCCTTTAAATGGGCCTTGGTAATTTGTAACGAAGCATACTTTACGACTTTCTCTCTACCTTGTTCGAATTTCACCTGACATTACACAATAACCTCCATTATGACCATCTAGAATTCCTTTCATTGATCTGAACATCTCATCAAGCAATCTTCATCATACTGCATTCTCACTCATGATGAATTAATACTTTGAGCCCATCATTGAAGAATACCAGTCAACTATTACCCCCGCACAAAGCGAAATTAATTGATAATCACTTAATCCAACCTTGAATCCCACTGAAAGCGAATCAAGCTTCCAATCTCGAATAAATAACCTGTTTGACTTTCTTAAATCGATAGGCCATGAATGTTCACATTAAAATTGTCTTGGAAATACTAGAACACGACTTGAGAAGTGAGATTCAAAACCTTCATTGGAAGTAGACCAGCTCTTGATGATGCATTTGAATTTATCATGGTCTGTGCAGCCCTAATTCCGTAATCCATGGAACAACCTTATGGAATAGCCTGGCTCTTCGGAGAGCACTGATTCCCATGCCTCAGTAATACAATGCCAATGCAAAATTGTGAGTGTTAATGACCTAATGAGAAATGCTGATGAATGCAAAATGAAAAACCAATGGAGGGAATAAATATGAGGGCAAATTTTGAGGTATTACACACTTCTGTTTATTGGATTTTGTTTTAATGATGTGTAATGCACTTCTGTTTTAATGATGTAAAATGTTAAACAATTATGATATTTTCTGTTGTAATGCATTTTTGTTGTAATGCACTTCTGTTTCTGGTGTAAATCTTACTGGTTTAACATGATTATGTACCAAAGCAGAAACAACATTTGTAAAAAATAACATATTGTTCATAACAGAGTTTTAACAGATTTGTAAAAAACAAGATTTGTAAAAAGCAACATATTGTACAATTTGTATATCAAAACAAAAACAGATTGTGCAAAAACAAATAAGTACTCATCACCAAATTCACAAACATATTTGTTCATAACATTCCAACATACCAAATTACAAACATTCCAAGATACCAAATTACACAGTACCTAAACATTAGTACCTAAACATTACAAATTCAACTTACTACCTAAACATTACTTGTTCAAAACAACATTAACATTTACATCTAAGAACAAAATACATGTTGACCAACATTGAAATTACAATACATATGGTCTTAAACTTTCCAAATAATTCCTCCTTCTTTAACTTCAGCTTCAACCTGGTGTTCTTCTTCAATGATGCTTCATAAAGCTCTTTAAACGTATCAACAAACTGCATATCTCTCTCATCATTGTTGCATTCAGAATCTTCCTTCTTTAAGCAATAATCATCATCCCAGACGAACATATTACACGTTCCCGCATTCTTCCAATATGGGCATCTCCAGAACAATCTCCCATTATTCTTTCCCTTCTTGCACATGTATGCAATCATAGTAGCCTTGCATCCACACTTTTTCTCTTCATTGTTGGTGGCAATGATGGATTGTTGTGACCTTAAGTTACTTGCCCTAGATGAAGAAGACATCACGATTTGGAATAAGGAGAAGAATTTGTGGATGTGTAGAAGAGAAAATATGAACCCTAATTTACAAATTATGTGAAAATATGAACCCTAATGTTTGACTACATATACACTGCACTGCATTCACACGTGGGTTCTTTCAGTTACAACATGGCAAATTATTTACGCACACATGGCATGCCAACTCAGCATCCGTTAGTTCAAACTAACGTTAGGGACTAAATTTCGAAACGGAAAAGTTTTGGAGGACCAATGTTTGAAGAAAATATTTAGAGGGACCTAATTCAAAAAATGAGATATTTAGAGGGACCAATAACATATTTAACCCTATCCCAAAATATCCAACCTCTAACACAAGGCACGTTACAACCTTGAAAAGACCTCGAAAGTGCGTGTTTAAATATTTTTGTACATTGATTGCGTGATTACCATATCAATTGAGTGAACAAAGGTGAGATGAAAGACAAGTTGAGTACTTGTGTTGTGATGTTGGAAAACTTTTTTAGAATTATTTGGATTGATGTAGGGAATAAACGTGTTGATTAGAAAAAATAGAAAGGTGATGTTTGTAACACCCTATTTACCCCACGGGCCACAACATATTCAAACATATTATTTAAGAAAATTAGAGTTCAACACAAAAGGGCATCACATTTTTCAACATAATCATCAAATAAACATCATGTATGTGTCATGTCCCGTAACATGGGTTGCAACTTATGTTATAAATAAAACAAAGTCTCAATTAATGACAGCGGGTCATTATTCAACATCTTAAATCATCATGATAAAAAGGATTCAACTATAATCCAAAATATTGTCATCAAGTGTTAAAAATAATCAAAACAAAAAATATAAACCAAGCATTCCCCAGTGTTACAAGACATAGAGAAAGACACCACCTAGACTTTATAAACAACAAGAGACACGCTCCGAGCTACTTTCGATCACTGAACTATTTTTGAGAATCTGCAGGGTGGCATAATAGACCATCACAAAAGGCATGCATGGTGAGTAATCCACATTCAATATAAATAATATAAATATGGAATTATAAGACGACATACAATCATGCATCATTTTCATCAAATCTCACCCACATACAACTACAACAAGTCACATCATCATAAAACAAATGCATTCATGCTATGTCACAAATAATGAAATGCTACTTCATAAATGCATGTGGTACCGATTTTTAACATGTGATGGACACTGGCCATCAACCCTCCATAAGGGAGCTCAACATAAACAACAACAACTCAATCCACACAATAGGATTGAAGCCTCAATCATCATAGGAATGTCATGAATGCACGATGCAACAAGTCACAACAACATCATAGCATCATAGCACAACAAAACAAATCATCACAAGTCATCCAAGAAAAGAAATTATTTTTCAAAAAGCTACAGGTTTTGCTAACCAAACAGCTAGTTCGCTAAGCGAGCAACTCTCTATTTACGAACTTCCTAAATTCTCACTCACTCGCTAAGCGAGCTCCTGCTCGCTAAGCAAGGAGGCGATTTGTAGCAGAAAACCCTGCGATTTTCTGTACATCTCAGCCACGCCCAAAAACCCTCAAAACATCAATTTACAATAGAAAAAAACAGAAAATGAACATACAACCTATAATCATCATGTAATCATCACTTATAACCTCTAACAACAACAAAACATCAAAATCTATCAACAAATTACCCAACCCTAAGATTTTCCCTAAAAAATCCCCTTTTCTCATAAGACAATCCAAACATTATAGACATTGAAAGAGAAATACTCCCCATGCCTTAATCGTTTGAGCTTTCTCTTTCACTTCTTGAGCAATTCCCCTTTGGTCTCCTTGTTCTTCAGAGTAAACCTTCAGCCTTCACCAAAAACACGATTATGAGAATTTTGTTCGTGATCCCTTTTCTCCTAAACTTCTCAAAAGACTACTCTACCCCTTAGACCTCCAACTTCTTTTATTTTATTTTTAATAATAATATTTAAATAATATCCAATTATTATCATATCTCCATTTAATAAAATATTTCCTTCTTCTTAATATTCCACAAAATTCCACAAATTGCCACTTATTCATAAATAATTACATAATAATTAAATTATGAAATTAGGGTGTTACAACTCTCCCCTACTTTAGGGATTTTTGTCCCCGAAAATGTTAATTGAAACAAACAGAGTCAGATACGACTCCTTCATCTGATCTTCACGTTCCCAAGTCTAACTTTCACCTGCTGGTCCACCCCACAATACCTTTACTAAGGCAATCTCTTTTCCTCGTAACTGCTTCATTTCTCGGCCATCTATCTACAATGGTAAAGCTTCAACAGTTAGATTATCTCTTACCTGAACGTCATCCAAATGAATCACATGTGATGGATCACATACATACTTCCTCAACTATGACACATGAAACACGTTATGCAAATTCGCAAGCGATGGTGGTAATGCAATCCGATATGTTACCTCTTCGATCCTTTGCGAAATATGATACGAACCAACAAAACACGGAGTGAGCTTTCTAGACTTCAAATCTCTTCCGACGCCAGTCACCAGAGTAACTCTCAAGAACACATGGTTTCCCTCTTGGAATTCAAGAGTTTTTCTCCTCTTATCATGATAACCCTTCTGTCGACTCTGAGAATCCTTCATTCTTTCTTGTATCATATTAATCTTTTCAGTCGTCTTTTGCACAATCTCAGGTCCAAGTACTGCACTCTCGCTTGACTCATACCAACACAACAGAATCCGACATCTTCTACCATACAACGCCCCATACGGTGTCATTCCAATACTAGCATGATAACTATTATTGTAGGTAAACTCAATCAACGACAAATGACTATCCCAAGATCATCCTTGATCCAACACATAAGCCTTCAATAAATCCTCTAAAGATTGGATAGTCCACTATGTCTGACCATTTGTCTACAGGTGATAAGCAAAACTCATCCTCAACTTAGTACCCAAAGCATCTTGTAAACTCTTCCCAAACCTTGAAGTAAACCGCGAATCTCTATCCAAAACGATACTCGATGGTATCCCATGCAATTTCGCAATCTCTTCAATATACAACTCAGTTAGCTTCTGCATAAAATGATTAATCTTCATCGACAAGAAATGGGTCGACTTAGTCAATCTATCTACAATTACCCAAATAGAATCATTTTCCTTAGCAGTCTTCAGAAAATCTGTCACAAAATCCATGGAAATGTTATCCCACTTCCATTCTGGAATATTAACGGCTGTATCATACCTAATGGTTTCTGATGTTCAATCTTCGACTTCTGACAAGTCAAGCATGCATACACAAATTTCGCAACATCCTTCTTCATACCTGGCCACCAAAACAATTTCTGCAGCTCATGGTACATCTTCGTAGCACCAGGATGAATACTCAATCTACTTCGATGTCCTTCTTCTAAGACACTCTTCTTAATTTCCGGAACATCAGGAATACACACTATATCCCAGAATCTCATCGCATCATTCTCATCAACTCGGAATTCACCTCCGTTACCTTGGTTAATCAAAGTCAACTGATCAACCAACTTCAAGTCAGATTGTTGTCCTTCACGAATTCTTTCCATAATTTCGCTGGTCAACTTCAGCATTCCCAACATCACAATCTCAGATGTAGCTTCACACAACAAACTCATATCTCAGAACTGTTCAATCATTTCAAGTTCTTTCACCATCAACATCGACATATGTAATATCTTCCTATTCAAAGCATCAGCAACCACATTCTCCTTACCAAGATAGTAATTCAAATCAAAGTCAAAATATTTCAACAATTCCAACCATCTTCTCTGCCTCATATTCAGTTTCTTCTGATCAAACAAATATTTTAAGTTCTTGTGAACGCCGAACACTTTGAATTTTGAACCAAAGAGATAATGTCTCCAAATCTTCAACACAAGTACCACAACTTCCAACTCTAAGGCAAGCGTGGGATAATTCCTTTCATGAACCCTCAATTGTCTAGAAGCATAAGCAACCACTTGACCATTTTGCATCAAAACTCCTCCAAGTCTCATCTTCAACGCATCACAATACACCACGAACAACTCATTTGGATACATTTGCTAAGAACGTCATAAGGGATTTAACATTTTTGATCGCTTAAAAGGGCGACAAGGATCTCTCCATGATGATCCATTGTTTTTTATCACCTCAAAGGGGGGCAAAGATCCCTCTATGAGGATTCATCATTTTTTATCGCCTCAAAGGGAAGAGAGGACCATTCTATATAAATCCCTTGTTTGATCGTTTCAAAGGGCGTCAAGGACCTTTTATGATGATTCAGTGTATTTGATTGCCTTAAAGGGTGGCAAGGATCCCTCTATGAGGATCCAACATATTTGATCACCTCAAGGGGCGACAAGGATCCCATTATGATGATCCAACTTTATCTCACATCTGAGGGAGGTTTCCTTCAGTTTCATGTGAAGAATGAGAAAGAAGGCAACACAAATAACTTTTAAAAAAAAATAGGAGTCTCTTTAAAAACCTTTGCCCCATCATGTGGCACAAGGGAAAATAGTATGTCCTCAAAAAACACCTTGTTCATACAATCGACAGAAATATAATATCCGCCAAATTAAACAATATAAGCAACAAAACAAATAAATGATGATAAAATGTGAATGCATATGAGATTCATTCTATCTTATCACCCTCTTAAGGAGGATCCTTTTTATCTTTTAGAGTTGCGTTTGATGGCTTGACCCTCTAGCCCACACTTTTGGTATTCACGCCTAGAGTTCATATTTTTTTTAGCTTTAAAATTTCCATGTAGTATTTTCAGGTGATTTCTTGAATTCTTTGGAGGACTCCAATCTACCCTCAAAGAGCCAATATTTCATGGGGGAAAAAACATCACTTTTAATTAATTTGTCAAGTATAATAAATTATAAGTTTTGAAGTCAAACATGATAAATTTGTGGCTAAAAACGTCAAACCCATCTTAACGAGGTACAAAGATATGTGTATTACCATAATGTATTATATTAAAACCTAGTAGATTGAAAAGCAATACATTTTTTTAAGGAACCCTTTATATATTTTATCGATTTAATTTGCAACCAATAATTAATGAAAACGATAGGTCAATTAGAAAAAACACTTTGCATTATTTTAATAAATTTCAACCAAAAGCGTCAATAGTAGGGTCTTAATTTGTACATCATCGTTGAAACTAAAATCCACAGCTGCACACCATTGATCCAACAGGATATAGATTTTCATAGTCTCTACTTTCTATCTACCAACCAAATCAAGCAATATTATGTCATCAAAATTTGTTTTTTTTGCAACTTACAAAGTGGACTATCAAACAAGATTTTAAATTTGTTAAAATTAAATTATAAATAAATAATATTTTATAAAATATTTATTAGATTAAATTATAATACCTCTATTTATTTTTTATGAATTAAATATTATTAATTTACATAGAATCTTTATAAACTTGAGACAGCAATATAACAGCTAACCAGGATTGGATGGTTATATGCAATTTGAAAAATCAAGTCAAATAATTGAAAATCAAATACCTCATCTTGTCCTAATTTTTTTGAACCGTAGATTAATTATTTTCAAAAGAAGAGTAATCTTTTACTATTTTTGGAAAAATGCTAAAAAGCCTACATGATTAAAGTTTTCTTTAAGTTTTTAGAAGTCTATATAGATTAACCATAGTTTCAAACATGATAAAAAAAAGGTTAAAGGCAACTTTGCGTACAATATTTTTAAATAAAATGAAATTAAAATATTATATTAAAGATCTTCACAATGTAAAAGAAACTCTTAAATAGAAAATTTATAACATTTCGTCTCACTTTTATTTTAAGAAATTTTTTATTTTTAACATTAATGTATTTAATTATTATGTAAAATCGATATTTTAGATGTTTTGACATTTTATAAACATATTATATGAAAAATTGCAGTGTAATTAATAAATAATATGTGTATGATTATTACTATATTATTTTTTTAATATAAATTTATTTAATCCTATGTAATGATATATTTGTAAAAATATATAATAGGGTGGAGCGGGATCAATCTTCATCAGGTGTCTGATCCAAAATATGTTGTCTAGGTATAATTCCCACTTAGTAATAGACTCGCCCTGGAAAAAAATGTAGATGGTGACGTATATACAACCCATAACTATATGTGAAGGAGTCATAACCATAATTCTCTAAGAAGTAGGTAGTCAACAGGTCCCTTATTCAAAATGAAGCGCTTACAAATTCTCAGGATTCCCTAAATTCATACTCATATGTCTCTATAAATATCTAAATATGTGGGTTGGGAGGAAATTCTGAATTCATCATAAAATACCCCTAAGTACAAAATTTATCACCCCCATGTGAGCTTACTTTCACCTCATAGAAAACACCACAAAAATAAGGTTTCTCACAATCGTGAGTTTGCCCTCACCACCACAAACTCTAAGGCATCTGACCACCCCTTATCAGCATACGGGTGTCACGCATATGTACTTTTTTTAGCAAGTATGGTGGCACCCACTATGGGGCCTCGATAAAATTGACTTTGACCACACCTTCCATTATTCCACCGCTTTGACACCCACCAAAATCCCTACTCATAGCCCTAAATGTCCCCAATTATGGTTGCTAGGAGGGTACAATCCCCCACACTAGAGGATACTAGAGGTAGAAACGATTCTAACACCATAATAGAGATGTGTGCTACCATGGATGAGTTGCGCCGCCAAAATCAAACTTGGGAGGATAAGATCCTCAATATCCAACAACGCCAACACGAGACTACCCCATAAATGAGATGAAAGTGCTAAACCACAGTCACTCTCAGACGAGATATGGGCAACACATGTTCCTAAAGGTTTCAAGCCCCCTGGTGAAGTTTGATGAGTGTAGCAACCTTTACGAGCATCTCTTCTCCATTAACACGCTAATGGTCATCATCGGAGCAACAAATTCTTTAAAATGCAAGCTTTTATCTGGCATTTTCAAATATGCATCTTTACGATGGTACACGGGCCTACCCCGAGCTTCCATCACCAACTACAGAAGCTGATGAAGAAACTCGTGCTCCAGCTCGCAACATGTTGACATAGAAAGATGTCTACCACCAACCTGTTTAACATACGACAATGCCCCTCAAAGTAGGGCGATTTATTGGTTCAGAAAAAACCGAACCAAACTAGAATCCAAACTAAACCATGGTGTTTGGGTCGAGTTTTTTTTTAGTTTGAAACGCTAAAAAATTCTCATCAAACCTCCACCCTCTGACCGCGAGTTCACCTCCCTCCTACATACTGCTCTAACCATCTTCATTCACCACTTCAAATAGCAATGCCACGAACCTACAATATCGTGTCTCTACGAACCATCGACGCCACCACAACACCATCGTCGTCGGAAGTCTAGGATGTTCATGAAAAATATTTTGGTATTTTCTTCCATAGTTAATATTTATATTTGATTTAAGTGTTTTTTCATGGAAATTTCATTCTAATTCAAGATTAATTCATATGTATTGATATATTTTTATTAGCTTTTGGATGTGTTGGTGTTTGATTTTGTTTCGGGATTTTTGTTGGATTTTCATATTGATTGTTGTTATAACAAGTATGTTGGTTGAGACTCGTGTGTTAGTTGAGTTTTAATTATGTATGGAAATTCCATAAGGAACATGGAGAACAAAGGTAGAAGAGAGTAACAAGAGGAGAAAGACAAAGCTAAGAAAGCTTATGTAATTATATAGATTATGCTTCACGTGATGTTATATTTGTCTTTTTTTTTTCTTCTTCAATTTGTGATATGTCTAGCTCTCACTGGCTAGGGGTTATTTTGAAAATGTCAAAATTAAATGATATGTTATGCTGAATTAAAAACAATGGGGTGCTCTCCAATCTCTTTCAAGTTGGTTTACTTGTTTTATTTTTCTTGTATTATTTATTTATTTATTTTAGAAAGACAAAAATATACCCTTGGTCCTTTAAGTTATTTTATTATAACAAGTCAGCTCTTTATTTTTTTATTCCTATAATTTGGTCTTTTATGTTAAAAAATGTGTTCATCGTTGACCTTTTTTACAAACTCCGTTCCAAAAATGCTTATGTGACAGAAACAATACTGATGTGTCATTTAACCTTGATGAATATGCATTATGATTGTTTTAAAACTTGGTTAATATGAACCATGGAGAAAGAGACATGTGACATGGCTTAAGATAAGTTTTTGACTTTACTCTTCCTATTTCCTCCCACGACTTTCAAATATTTTGGGGGAAAAATTATGTTCTTTCCCATTCATCTCTTTTTTCTCTCTTTGCTATTTCACTGCACCTCACTATTCACTCTTCATCACCACTAAAACATCAAGCATGTCTTCCTCTCTACATCAATAACACCAATTTCCAAACATACAACATATTCACACCACTCAAACCAACTTCTTCTAACTTGAACCATCATTAACTTCAACCACATCATCAACATAACAAAGATTCTTACACAAACATAACTCATAATACCATCACCACCATCTCATGAACTTATTAAAAAAAAAAAAAAACTCATTGTGAACATTTTTTCAAGATACACAAACCAAACACATCAATATCATCACCTTTTACAACAACATCAACACATAATAACCAAACACAACAACATGACCATGACCTTATTTATCCTACACACCATAAACCTTCAAACTTTCCTCTTCATTGTCATCACCTCAGATAACTTTATAAACACAAATATCACATCTCCAAACATCATTAAACTTCTCAATGAACATCCCTACAATAAGAACCTTCATCAATCAACCTCAAACTCTGCATCATAACATTTAAACCATTCATAAAACATAACAATGACGACACATAAATTTAACAATAAACAAAATGAAACAAAAAGGAAGAAGAACTGAGTTCTATCACAAACCACCTTACGAAATACCATTCTATCTCATACGAAAGCAACAGAGTCGTTGGAAGCTATGGTGGGTTGAACGAAAATGTTGTTACCTCCAAATCGAAAGAGACCATTCTCAAAGACGATGCAATTGCTTTCTCTGACAACTATTTTCCACTGCAACATTCACCACTGTTATTTCTGCCCAGTTGAGGTTGACAATAATTTTGGTAAAACAAGTTATATTGGTCATGTTTGACAAGGTGTAGTGACATGCTGAAGGTGAAGTTATGTTTTGAGGAAAAACAAGTTTTTGGAAGATGTCGAAGGAGATGTCCCAACTTCGGTTCTTCGACTTCTAAATCAGTGACAATTTTAGTAACTGTTATAATTGAAGAAATTCACAGAATGTTCGGTGGAATATTTGTGATTACAGCTGGCGTCCAAGATAAAATATTTGCAGAGATTGAAGGCTTGAAAATCGCAAATCAGGGAGGATTTTTTATAGAAACTAAACATTGAAAAGTTTCTATATTCTTGGAGAATTTGAGTAGATTATGTGGGATCATAATACTTTGAGTTTAAAGCCCAGATCCAATGTGTTCTTTTGTTATAAATAGGTTAGGTTAGACCTAGGTTGATAATAAGAAAAAGAGATATATTACTTGACAGAAAGTATTAGGGGTTGCTCTTTTGTGAACCTTTCTTAGATCATAGTGGATGCTAAGAATAAGAGAACTTTATTGAGATTATAAAGTGTGTAATCTAAAGAATTTAAGCATATAGTATGTTGTTGATCACGCAGTGATTGTTAAGGAATAAAGGAGGGACTCGACCTAGGAAGTGTCTTAGGTAGAAATATAACACGAGTATTTATTAAGTGAAAAGTTGGAAACCGGAGGTTGTTTCACTTTGAATTAATATTATTTAGTGGATTTCATTCCTGGATTGGTATCCCTCAGAGTAGGTGTGTTATACCAAACTGGGTAAACAATTGATGTGTGTTCATTTACTTTCTGCAGATTTAATTATTCATATTGTTCATTGCTTGCAAAAGCAAAGATCAGCTGTTCTGAGATCTTATAAGACATGTGTGATATGTTATACAAGAATTTCAATTGTCATCAAGAGAAAACACTCTATTGTGTTATTGGATGAGATCCAGATACGATACTTTCTGGTACAATGAACAAGGACAAAATAGTGGTGGGAAGACCACTTGTTCTGGATGGAACAAACTATGATTATTGGAAGTCTCTCATGGTAGCCTTTCTTAAATCCATAGATGGCAAGGCCTGGAAAGCTGTGGTGAAAGGATGGGATCCTCCAAGAGTTAAAGACAAGGATGGTGTCATCACTGATGTGGTGAAACCTGAAGAAGATTGTGATGATGAAGATGACAAACAAGCATGAGGGAACTTCAAAGCATTGAATGCATTATTCAATGGAGTAGACCGGGACATATTCAAATTAATCAATAAATGCACTATTGCAAAACAGACATGGAAAATCCTGAAGACCACTCATGAAGGGACATCTAGAGTGAGGATGTCAAGGCTTTAACTTCTTGCAACCATGTTTGAAAACTTGAAGATGGAGGAGGACGAGAGCATTCAGGAGTATCACATGACATTCATAAATTTAGCAAATCAGTCAGATGCTTCAGGATAAAGGATATCAGAAGCCAAACTGGTTTAGAAAATTCTAAAATCTCTTCCAAAGAGATTTGAGATGAAGGTAACCGTTATTGAAGAATTTCAGGATATCAACACCTTGAAAGTTGATAATCTTATTGGGTCACTATAAACCTTTGAAGTTGGAATCAGGGGTAATAAGACTGAAAAGAGAAAGGAAATAACCTTTACATCCAATGAAGATGAATTAGACCATTACTCAAAAGGGAGCCCATCTAAAACTATTGGACCTCGTGGAAGACAGTTTAATCATTCGCCTAACAACTGGAGACCGAGACAAGATGTCAAGAACAGGTAGTTTTACAAATGGTCAAATCCTAGGAGACAAATCAGAACCGAATACAATCAAGACAATGGAATAAATTTCTATGAATGTGAAGGGTTCAATCATGTTAGGTTTGAATTCCCTACCTTTCTAAAGAGAGAAAGAAAAGGCTTAGTAGCATCCTAGTTAGAAGATGAATCGAGCAGTGAGGAGGAATCTACTAAGCAAGTTGCCGCTTTCATGGGAGTTTACCAAGAAGATGACGTTGCAGAGCTTACTCTTGAGGAACTTATTAATGACTTTAAAGTTCTATGGTTTAAAAGTGCTGAAATAGTCTGAATAGCAACAAAACAACGTGAACTCATTGGTACACTTCAAGAGGAAAGGTCTCAGAATCTGAAAATTATCTCTAATCTCGAATCTGAGATTGTGGTGCTTAATTCAGAACTTGACTCCGATAAATTTTGTAAGGAAGATAAATAGCGGATATGACATTCTCGATAACGTCCTTCTATGTAAAAAGAATGTTGGCAATGTTACAGGTCTAGGTTACCAAAAGAAAGATAGATGGTATGCATCGATGTCAAAGGAGATGATCCAATATCTCAGACAACATCATAGAAGCCAGTTGGGAAGCAAGTCAAGGAGCAAAAATAAATGGTTGATATGCCACCATTATGGTAAATTGAGCCACATAAAACCCTACTGCTATAAATTACATGGTTATCCCAAATCTGATGGCCAGTCCAGAGAAAAATAGTACTCCAATAAAGGCGGGAGAAATAATGATGGAGAAAGAATTAATTCTTTCATGGCTCACATCTCCCCTGAAGACAATTCTAGACATAACTGGTACTTTAATAGTGGTTACTCTAGACACATGACTGGTGTCAAAATATGTCTGATGAACTTTAAATCTCACTTATCTGACTGTGTTACCTTTGGATACGACTCAAAAGGTGAAAAAAAAGGAGTTAGAGATATAAATCATATCAGTTTGCCTAGAAAAAATGATGATTTATTGGTTAAAGGTTTGACTATAAATCTAATATGTATCACTTAACTATATGATCAAGAATTCCTGGTCAACTTTACAAAGGAAGAACACATAGTTACAAACAAAAAGGAACATATAATCATGAAGGCCATGAGAACTGGAAACAACTTCTGCATATGGACACATCAAGTTGATAGCTCTCTGAAAGAGTTGTCATCCAGACATAGTGTAGAGAGATTATGGAATCAGAAGGTTGATCAGTTTCTCCTGGATAAAATGAAAGAAACCATGGCAAAAGGTAGAATCACAGGCATATGCAGAAGAGCATTTTATTCTATCATTGAAGGAAATGTTTTATTAGTGAAAAGCAACATGAATGATCAGAAGAGGGGATACTTGCGTAGCAAGAAATATATAGTAAGACCTAAAAAAGAAGATAGCCACTATGGGTGGAACTAGATGGATGTCAAAATCAATTTCAGAACATTGTTTTACGACATCTAGGAGAATTTAGGGTCAGAAGACACTTTTATTATTTGGATTTGTCAAATCGGGTGTTTTCAAACCCCTTTAAACTACCACCACATCCTAGTATTATGTTCCCCATGTCTCTACGGAAGAAGAAATCATCTCATGAGTGCCCAACCAAAGTCATTCAAGATGTCTCATCTTCATTCGATCAAGGATTGCTCAAAAGAAATAGCTGCTTACTCGTCGATTAGGGCACTAGATAAAGCTATGAATGTTGCCCCGTTAAACATGATTCCTTACTCATCTCAAATATCAGAGAAGCTGAGGAAACTTGAAGTAAAATGGGCAAAACGTTTAAGACCAGGTAATATGACTGGTGAAGAAATCCATGAGACTCATAGAAACATCTCAAAAAAGGTAGTTGAAACTCTTAATGAGGATAGAAATAGAAATGAATTTGTGAATAAGAAGTTTCTAACTCAAACCAGACTTCCCAATATAAGGGTTCAACATGAGTGTGAAAGGAATAGGCTGGACAATGGTAGTGAGTCTAAAGGAGAAGACTCCTCCAGGAACCTTCAAACATCTACAGAGTCAAAATTTTGGAGAGCTGAAAAAATGTTGAGACATCTTCTTACGAGGAAAGTAACAGTAATGAGGTCATGAATGTTGATGGACTACCCTCAGATAATGAGGTTGTTACCAAAATTATTGATTATGGTATTGCAAAAAGACTTAATCAAAGACATCCGAAGGACCAAATTACTGAGAAAAGATTTTGGAAGACTGTTGCAGGAGGGCCCTCTAGGGCTTAGAGTAAAGTTGAAGTAAACTCAAAGAAAAGAAAAAGTACATCTAAATCTGACAATGATGTTGAAGAAGGTGTTCATGACATCATCCCTGTAAAAAAAATATCATAGGAAGACTAGGACTATTTCCAAGGAACCATTTGATAATGTGTCATTTCACAACATCGAGAGTGTTACAGAATGACAATATATTTATCACAGAAGAATTGCTCTTGAAAGAAGCTTGGGAAAACTGCCCTGAGTTGCAAAGAGGTTATGAAGTTGATAGGATATGCTGGTCTAATGAAGACAGTTGCTAATTTTGGTTCCTACTACAATAAACTTGTCAAGGAATTCATTGTAAACATTCATGCAAACTGTAACAATGAGAAAAGTGAAGGGTATCGAAAGATTTATGTTAGAGGAAAACTGGTGAATTTTTCTCCTCATATCATAAATAAATTTCTTGGAAGAGCTGAAGACCCTTAACCTGAGGATGAAGACATTGATGATCAACTATGAAGAGAGACCACCTGTAATACTATGAAAAAATGGTATGTTAAAGATAATTTCTTAGCAGGGAAGCTCAGTGTTAAGTATGCAATTATTTATAGGATTGGTATAAAAAATTGGGTTCCAACTCATCACACCTCTATAGTTTCCATAGGTCTCGGAAGATTCATCTGCACTATTGGCAAAGGAAAGAAGTTTGATTTTGGAAATTATATCTTTTACCAAATTCTAAAGCAAGCCTCATCCACATCCATTAAGCTTCCTATTTTCTTCCCCTCTCTCATCTGTGGGATTATCCTAGATCAAGTTCCAGACATTATCACATTAAATGACAGTATTATAAAGAGAGATACTCCTTTGGGCCTGCATTATAAAATCTTCTCTGGTGACCATGTTTAAGATATTGCTACAACTGTCAAGCAGCATGCTCCTGGTACTACCAAAGAAGACATTATTATCCAATTAAAGAAAACTTGCAAGGAGCTTGCAAATTCTATCAAAGTCAACACTACACAGAAGAAGGAGCTTGAGTATTTGATTCAAGCATTAATGGCTAACAAAGTTGAAAAGGAAGATACCTTCAGACCTGCTGAAGTGGATGAAGAAGTAGCTGGAGATACCGGTGAACAAGATAGAAATGAGGAGGCTACTGAGTGTGATGCTTGATGAAGTTGTTTTTTTGTGGTTTTGTAAGGGTTATATACCCAAGATATTTTGGCACTTCATGTGCTTATTATTGTGTTTTCTTTGTTATTCAATCTTTAAATCATCCTTTGTCAAATCTGGCTAAAAAGGGGGACTAATACTGATACTGACTAACTAACTTTAAAAATACTGACTTTTGAGGGGGAGGATCCTTGTTCGCTGATATTGAGGGGGAGATAGTTCCATGAAGAGGAATTCATGGTGTATAGTTCATGGTGTGTTCCATTTTTAACCTCTGAAGGAGTGTATGGTGTTGTTGTGGTTATTTTAGCAAAAATTTGTCAAATGGGGAGATTGTTATTTCTGTCCAGTTGAGGTTGGCAATAATTTTTGGTAAAACAAGCTATATTGGTCATGTTGGACAAGGTGTCATGACATGCTTAAGGTGAAGTTTTATTTTAAGGAAAAATAGGTTTTTGAAAGATGTCAAAGGAGATGTCCTAGTTTCGGTCTCTCGACTTCTATATCAGTGACAATTTTAGTAGCTGTTATAATTGAAGAAAATCACAGGATGTTCAGTGGAATATTTATGATTACAGCTGACATCTATGATAAAATATTTCCAGAAGTTGAAGGCTTGAAGATCGCAAATCAGGAAATATTTGTTATAGAAACTAAAGATTGAAAAGTTTCTATATTCTTAGAGAATTTGAGCATATTCTGTGAGATCAGAATATTGCGAGTTTAAAACCCAAATCCAGTGTGTTCTTTTGTTATAAATATGTTAGGTTAGACCTAGGTTGATAACAAGGAAAATAGATATATTACTTGACATAAAGTATTAGGATTTTTTCTTTTGTGAGCCTTTCTTAGATCATAATGGATGCTAAGAATAAGAGAACTTTATTGATACTGTAAAGTGTGTACTCTAAAGCTTTTAAGCATAAAGTGTGTTGTTGATCACTGAGTGATAGTTAAGAAATAAAGGAGGGCATCAACCTAGGAAGTGTCTTAGGTAGAAATATAGCACGGGTGGTGATTAAGTGACAAGTTGAAAACCAAAGGTTGTTTCACTTTGAATTAATACTATTTAGTGGATTTCATTCCTGGATTGGTATCCCCTAGAGTAGGTGTGTTAGACCGAACTGAGTAAACAATTGATGTGTGCTCATTTACTTTCTACAGTTTAATTGTTCGTATTGTTCATTGTTTACAAAAGCAGAGATCGGTTGTTCCAACATCTTATAGGAAATCTGTGATCTGCTATACCATAATTTCAACCACCACCGCAAATAATGATTTTTGTCGACATCCCCCTCACGAGCGCACCATTCCCGTCATGACCGGTCGCCGTTTTAAAATCTGCCACCGATATTCTTCCTCGATTTCCTTGTCTTCATTTATTTGTTTATATTGTTGTAATTGATTGGAATGAATAATATGTTGGATTTTGTTAATTGTTTTTTTTATGGAAAAGAGAGAGTTTAAAGAGGAAATATATAAGAAACTAACATAATGTGGTTGGTGGTGATTTTGAAAAAGTCAAATTTCTTTATTTAAATTTAATTGTTTTTTTCTTCTTTTTTACATTTCCATTGCAATTTAAATGTTTATTCATCAAGATTAAATGACACATCGGCATTGTGAAAAGACATATCATTGTCGTTTGTGCCACATTAACGTTTTTGGAACTGAGCCTGTGAAAAAGTCAACGGTGAACATGTTAATTAACATAAAGGATCAAATTGCAGAAGAAAAAAAACAAATTTATTATAATAAAATAACTTAAAGGCTATAGTATATTTTTACCTTTTAGAAATTAGTTTTGTAGTTTGAATTGGCCCTAGCCCATTCTAGGTTTTTTTTTTCTAGTTTTGCACCTCTTCTCTTGTCCATTCCTTTTTTTTTGTTATTTATTTTAATTGTTTTATTTTTCTAACAAGAATATAAAAATATCAAAAATATATTTCTTTTCAGTAAATTAAAAAAAATTCCTTTTAGTTTTATTAGGTTTATTCAATTTGCTTTGCCAGTTTATTTAGTTTTTCATAATTAAATTAATTTATTAGTTGTGCTTAACTTTATTATAAAATAAATACAAAAAAAAAAAGAATAGTAGGTTATTCAATCAATCAAGAAAAATACTAAAATATATTTTACTAATCAAAAATATTAAAAAAATATATAAATCTTTTTCACCTATACATTACTTGTAAATAAATCAATAACTAAAAAACAAAAAGGCAAACGATTTTCTGTCATCTTAAAATCCAATTAAATCAAATTTTTTCGTCTTGTGCGACAATTAATATTTACGCCTCTGTGAGACAAATCAACTTCTTTTTTCCCGTGCATTTAATTTTAAACCAAGACAATTTTTCATAAACTAAAATCAACCAATCAATAAAATGTCAAACTATGTAGATTATAACTTTCTTACCATTTAATAAGAATACATAGGTACAAGTTTGCGAAACTCTAACGAGTCCCCTAATCTAAAACTAACTTTTTTCCCATTTTATCCTTTTGCACAAACTCCTCTATTTGTAAACTATCTTTAGTCCAACATTTATCACCTCATAGAAAGCATCACCAAAATAGGATTTCTCACAAATGTGAACTAGTCTGACCACCACAAACTCTAAAGTCACCCCTGCCATCATAACTGTGTCATACATTATATATATATATATATATATATATATATATATATATATATATATATATGATCTTACCTGAACAAAAGGGCATTCTAGCAATTGGGTGCAACAACAAGTGGATGAAATGGAAGGGGTGCACATGCAAGGCGCTCCGATGCCAAAGTCAATAGAGGTACAACAAATAGGTAAGTTATAAGAATAAAATCAGAATACCTGACCCTTTAGTGAAAAAGGGTATTTATAATGCCCCTAGCGCTGGGCCAAGGTCCTCCCTTGGGCTGGATCAGCTAGGCCCAAGGAAGAAATGCCAAGGAACGCGTGAGAAGCGTGAAGACCTAGCAAAGTGGTCTGATCCTTGGTCCAACCACCCCTATCCTTCAGGAGATAAAAAAGGGGACGGTTGAGTGACGTGGCAGGGGAACGGGAAGAAACATTCTCTTCCCGTTATGAGTGCATGCCCGACACCTAGCATGCGTGCCCGATCGTTAAGCGTCCTTGTCCGTCTAGAAGGCATGCTTGCCTGAGAATATGGGCCTCTGCTCGACATATTGGGTCGTGGCCCCATATAGTTTGGAGGCCCAGTCCGGAACAGGAGCCCCCCAAGTCGAGTCTCCGAATCGGAGTGATGAATTATGAAGTAATTGGGCATGGGAACGTTGAAGAAGGTGAAAGAAACATATCCGTGTCGAGCATGGTGTTGGTCAAACCGATGCATGTGCCGATGAGGCTGACGGGCATGTGGTGTTCACAGAGGCCGAGGACGTTTCCTGTGGCCGGGAGATTTGTAGTCGCTCGACGTCGTTTAGGATTCTCGTGGACTGACGTGTCTCAGCATTAATGGTGCGTCGCTTCGTATCTCGTGCTAGCACCGGCATAGGGTCTAGGTAATGATTACCTAGCGCGTCCGTCCACGCGCCTTTTACTATATAAAGGGGTTGGATCATTTCATTTGAACTTTTTCGCTCTCACGTTTAATCGGAAGTACTGAGAAGAACTCCCCTTTTGCCCATTCTCCGTCGTCTGCACCACCATTTTCTGCCCGCGTGCCGCCGTCTTCTCCTCGTCTCCATTATGTCAGGTAACAATCTCAACTTCTCTGTTTTGTGTGTTTTTTCGTTTGGTAAGTAGAAAAATGCCTAATATGTTTGTGTAGAGTAAGCAAACTTTCGTTTAGAGTAGCTAAATCTGGGTTTAGGATTAGTTTTTAGGTTTTAGGTATGAATGTCCCGGGCAGGATTAACATGCCGCGAGCAAAAATTTCATATGCGCATGAATATCCCGGGCAAAATTATCATGTCACGGCGTGAAATTCATACACGCATGAACATACTGGGCAAGGCTAGCATGCCACGGGCGTAGAGTTCATGTATGTATGAATGTGTAGGTTAGAATCTTCACGTGGGCGTCGACATCCGATGCGTTCGCCGAGCAGAATCTCTTTAATTTTATAGGGATTTTGCACACGCTCGAACGCGTACGGGGGTTGTCCCTTCGTTGGTCTGGTTTAGTCTAGTGGGATTCTGGGCGTTTTAGCCTTTCTCCCTTTCACTTGACTTGCGGTGGAAGGGTGGATTTGATACGATGTCGAATTCATTTTTCATGTCTACATTTCAGGTACGGCCGAGCATCGGCAGGTCGAGGAAGTAGATGTCGAACATCGTCAAGTCGACGAAGGGGAGGTCGCGCATCGGAACATCGACGAAAGGAATGCCGAGGAGGACAACGAGCATGTCTCCTCTTCTGGGCGTAATGACTTGTTGTGGATCGCAGATGAACTATTGGAAGAAGAATCATACTTTGCAGATGAGACGACCGTCGCATACGTCGTGGTGGAGGACATCAGCCCCGAGGACCCTGCGAACTGGCAATGTCTTGCTCCTCAGGAGTCGGACCAGATATGTCACCGCTTCCCAGGGAAGAAATTCGCTATGTATGAATTTGCTTTTCGCGAAGCGAGGGTCAGGCTGCCCTTCAACGACTTTCAAATGGGGATTTTTAGGTGGCTCAGATTGGCGCCCTCACAATTGCATCCGAATGCTATCGCTTTTGTCCAGCATTCGAGCTAGTCTTCCGCTTCCTTGGCGTCGGGTGCACCTTGCCTCTCTTCTTCCACATCTTCCACCTGCAACAGTCGGGTGCCCGGGGGCGTCACAGCTGGGTGTCTCTAAAGCAACTAGTGAGATTATTCAAGACTTATGTCGATTATGCCTGACATTTTAATGGGCGATGGTATACGGTGAATCCGATCACCCGCTTTGCCTTAAACTCTCTATACTATTACAAACGGAATGCGGATGGGGAGGAAAAGCTTATGTCGAGGATCCCTTTGAGATGGCAGCCCGACCATTTCAATCTATCAACCGGCCACTACCGGGTCAGATTCTCGAGCATGGGGGTCGAGGACAGACTTGCCTATAAGAGGCTGGTGGAGTACGTACAAAGCTTCACCTTGGCGGTCTGGGTGGACCGACAGAACAACCCCTGCGTCGACGAGGCCGGGATGCCTATTCAAGAACCCCGTCTTATAAACACCAGGGCTCTGCTTGCATGTGATACGGACGAGGAGGCCATGGAATTATTGCGTAGGTCTTTCTTGTTTTCTTTTCCTGATCTTGTGTCCGTCCAACTAATCTTTGTTTTTGTTTTGTAGGAACTATGCCCGCCCACTGTGAGCGAGTTTTGAAGCTGGAGGACCAAGCTGGGGCCCCTGACAGGGTCCCAAAAAAGAAAAAGAAAGCGACTGCTCGTGTCCAAGAGGTAGCTGCGGAGCACGGGGTAGGCAGTTCGGGGACTGTTAGCCCGACAACCATTTCTCCTCAGCCTGCTCAACAAACTTCCCCTATCCACATACGGGATAGTCCTCCACCTTCCAATTCTCCTCTGCTGAAGCGGAAACGTCTGGACGGAGCTCTTGCCTAGTCCGCTGCTGTGGGGGGCAGTGAGTCTGGTTCCCCTGGGAGTTATCTGCTGCCTACTTGCTACCTGGAGCAGGAGTTCTTCAGGGCTGAAGGTTCCGTCGTTGTGGCGGCGCCCGAGGCGAGGGCCATTCTGAACCAGGATGCAAACGCCCAAAGGAAAGATCTAGCTAGAGACTTGGCCGCTGTCATCCGGGTGATGGAGACCGCCATGGTCCTGTCAGAGACTTCCGTTTCCACAGCTTCTTTGGAGAACGCCCTCTTGGCTGCCCGGAATGAGAAGGATAAATTGTCTAAGGATTTATCCGACTACAAAGAGGAGCACCAGTTACAGTCGGAGCTAAAGTCTGATCTGGAAGAACTGAAGCTCGAGCGGGATACTCTGAAGGCTGAGAAGTAGAGTTTGAAGGATCAAGCCGCGGGGCATAAGAAGGTGGCTGAAGAAAATGTGCAGCTCCATGCCCGGGTTGCTCTGCTCGAGGGTACGATCCGCCCTCGGGATGATGAGACTGAGGAGGAGCTTGCCCTTCGCACCCGGGGCGAGTTGGTTGGCCATATCTGTGAACTCAACAAAGAGCTGGTTGTAATGTTCAAGGATGGGTTTAACAACGCCACCGAGCAGCTTAAGGTGTTGAACCCGGGGCTTGTGACGGCGGGGTCAGCCCATAACTACTGCGTGGCCGACGAGAAGATTGTGTGCCCCTTCGAAGCTGAGGAGGAGCTGGAAGAGGAGGAGGAGGATGGCCGTGAAGAGTAACTCCGGGCGGAGTCTTCAGAATTTTTGTTGTCTTTTTGTTGGGCCTGCGTGCCTCTGTTTATGTAATGGCCTTCGTGCCCGTTTGTAATGGCCTTTTGTGCCCGTTTGAATATTGGCCTTCGGGCTCCCTTTGTAGTTTCCTTGGTCGGTTTCGACCGCGCTTAATGAATGTTACTTTTGTTATTAACTTGTTTTCGTTATTTATTTTTGAACTGTTCTTGCTCGACCTAACTGGGCTCGTTGGTTTGGGGAACCGACGAGGTGACGAGTTTTGTGCTCGCCCTGGATCGAGGTAGGGTTTGCGATCGAAAAACTCTGACCTCGAGGCTTGGGCTTTCCCATCGCGAGCTAGGTGCCCTGCCAACGTGGTACTGTGACGCTGGGGCTTGTTTGAGATGTCCAGCGTCGGGAAGGGTTGTGCACGCCTCTGAGGGGCGTATATCCTCACTTTCGTTTAGTGGTGGAGAGTGTGGTCGTACCTCCCATGTCTCCCCAGGTTTCTTTTAGTTGTAGTATTGTCTAAGTTTTTATGCGTTCCATGGTCGAGCGAGTTCTTCGCCTTGTAGGTTTTCCTGATAATAGGCCCCATTGCTCGTCTTGTCGCGGACGCGGTATGGACCTTCCCAATTGGAGGACATTTTTCCCTCTCTTGGGTTTTTCTGGTTTCTTCTGAGGACAAGGCTGCCCACCTGGAACTCTCTTTTTATGACCTTTGCGTCGTGACGCAAAGCTATTATTTTCTTGAGGGAGGTTTCCCTTAGGGCTTCCTCGGAGCGGATCTCGTCGACGAGATCCGGCTCGGCTCGAAGTGCCTCGTCGTTCATCTCCTCGTCGAGGAGTGCTTCTACACGTCTCGTTGGTTCCCTAATTTCCACCGAGATTACCGCTTCGGTGTCGTACGTTAGTTTGAATGGAGTCTTCCCGGCCGTGGAGTGTGGCGTCGTGCGGTATGCCCAAAGGACGCTATGTAGTTCCTCGACCCATGCCCTATTTGCCTCGCCGAGTATATGTTTCAGTCCGCGTAGGATTACCCTGTTGGCCGCCTCAGCTTGTCCGTTGGTTTGAGGGTGTTCGACGGAAGTGAAGTGTTGTTTAGTGCCTAGACTGGCGACGAAGTCCTAGAATCCTTCGTCCGTGAATTGCGTCCCGTTGTCGGTGATGAGGACTTGGGGTATGCCGAACCGTGCGAGGATGTTTCGTTTGAAAAATCGAAGAATGTTCTGTGTCGTTATTTTGGCCAGTGCTTCTTCTTCGATCCACTTGGTGAAGTAGTCCACCCCTACGATGAGGTATTTGTTTTGGTAAGAGCCGGTCATGAATGGACCGAGGATGTCCATGCCCCACCAGGCGAAGGGCCAAGGGGAGGAGAGTGTTTTTAGCTCATTGGGAGGTGTGATGTTCATGTCGGCGTATCGTTGGCATTTGTCGCATTTTTTAAGGTGCTCTTTAGAGTCGTGCTGCATAGTCGACCAATAGTAGCCTGCTCGTAGGGCCTTGCACGCCAGCGACCTTCCGCCGGGATGCTGGGCATTGATTCCTCGATGCATTTCCCCCAATATGCTGGGGACTTTTTCTTCCTCGATGCATTTGAGCAACGGGATGGAAAGTCCCCTTCGGTAGAGTTTTCCCTCGATGAGGACGTACGAGCATACCCTCCTCTTAGTTGTGGCTGCCTCTTTGGGGTCTGATGGGAGTTCGTCTTTCGTGAGATAGTTGTAGATGAGTGTCATCCAGAAATGATCGTCTCCGATCACGTTTATGTTGAGCGGGGTGGCGGTCTTTCGGTTCTAGGTCGAGGAAGGATTTCTTGGATTACTGATTTGTTTCCGCCCTTCTTCCTCGTGCTCGCGAGTTTCGAAAGGACGTCCGCTCGCGTGTTGTGTTCGCGTGGCACGTATTGGACCTCCCACTTCTCGAATTTTTCGAGCCTTTCTCTTACCAATGCCAAGTATTCGATCAGGTGGTCGTTCTTGGCTTGGTATTCCCCCCGTACATGTGATGCCACGAATTGGGTGTCTGTTGAGATCTTTACTTCCTTCGTCCCTAGGTCTTCGGATAATCTTAGACCGATAAAGAAAGCTTCATACTCGACTTGGTTGTTGGAAGTCGGGAAGGCTAACGCCAATGAGACCTCGATCAGGATTTCGTCCTTGTTTTCGAGGATGATTCCTGCACCGCTTCCTGCCGGGCTAGAGGCACCGTCGACGAAGATCGTCCATTTGTGGGTGCCATCCACTGGCTTTGGGCTGTACGTCATTTCTGCGACGAAGTCAGCCAGGGCCTGAGCTTTCAGAGCTTTCATGTTCTTGTATTGGATGTCAAATTCAGAGAGTTCCAGCGACCATTTTAACATTCTGCTGGCCATGTCTGGTCGACCAAGAAGTTTTTTTATCGGTTGATCGGTTCTCACCTTGATCGTGTGGGCGAGGAAGTATTGATGTAGTCTCCTCGCGGCATTTATGAGGGCTAACGTGACCTTTTCGATTTGTTGGTATCTGAACTCGGGGCCTTGGAGTGCTTTGCTCGTGAAGTATATAGGTTTTTGTCCTTCGTCGGTTTCTCTGATGAGATCGGCACTGACGGTCTCGGCTGCCACAAACAAATATAGGTACAAAGTATCCTTTTCCAGTGGTCGGGATAATACCGGGGGCTCGGAGAGTGCCTTCTTTAAATGGAGCAGTGCCCATTTGCATTCATCGGTCCATTCGAAGGTGGCCTCTTTCCAGAGGAGTTTGAAGAAAGGTAAGGCGTGTTGGGCAGATTTGGCGACGAAGCGAGACAGTGAGGCGAGCACCCCGTTGAGGGATTGAATGGATTTTTTCGACTTCGAGGTTGGGAATTCCGAAAACGCCCGACATTTGTCGGGATTGGCCTCGATCCCTCTCTCGGTGAGGTAGAAGCCTAGGAATTTTCCTGCCCGAACACCGAACGTGCACTTCTCAGGGTTAAACCTCATTTTGCATTGCCTCGCCTGCTCGAAAACCTTGCGGAGGTGTCGCGCGTGGTCGGTCTCTTCGTGTGATTTGACGATCATGTCGTCCATGTATACTTCAAGCATGTCCCCGATTTCCCCTTGGAAGACTTTGTTCATCATGCGTTGGTATGTGGCCCTGACATTCTTTAGTCCAAAGGGCATTACATTGTAATAGTAATTACCCGTCGGGGTCATGAACGCGGTGTGTCTCTTATCCGTGTCCGACATAGGGATTTGGTTATATCCACTATATGCGTCCATGAAGGACAAATAGTTTGAAACCTGCAGAGTTGTCAACCAGTTTATCTATGTTAGGGAGAGGAAAAGCATTTTTGGGACAAGCCCTATTAAGATCGGTATAATCAACACACATACGCTGTTTTCCATTATTTTTCTTAACGAGGACTACATTAGAGAGCCAGGTTGTGTACTAGGCTTCAGAAATAAAATTTGCCTCTAAGAGGTCTTTTACAGCTCGCTCGGCAGCCTCCTCTTTCTCGGGAGACTATTTGCGCCTACGCTGTGCTACGGGCTTAACCGCCCGGTCTAATGATAACTGGTGGCAGGTGACTTCAGGATCCAGGCCGGGCATCTCCGTGGCGTTCCATGCGAAGCGCTCAGCGTTCTCCTTGAGGCAAGTCGCGAATTGCTTCCTTGTTTCCTCAGGCAGGCCCGTACCTATCTTCACTGCTCTGTTGGGGTCGTCTCCCAGTGGGATGAACTCGAACACTCCGTCCGGGACCGGGCGGAATGGGTGAGTGAGAGCTTGCCCCTCGGCGGATCCCTGTGTTTCAGCTTCGTCCGCGCCGATACGGCAATCGAGGTCGATGATATTGATTCCTTGGGGAGGCTCTTGGACTCTGGGCTTCTTGTTGTTTTTGGTGTTGATTGTGGCTTGTCCCTTTCTGCAACATCGTAACACCTTCGTGCGGCCTCGATGTCACCGTGGATTGTGACCACGCGGCCCAGTTTGGTGTAGTATTTCATCTTCAGGTGTACGGTGGACGGGACCGCCGTTAATTCAGCCAGGGTCGGGCGACTGAGGATGCAGTAGTAAATGGATGGGAATTCTATGACCAAGAACTGGATCTTGACTTCTCTGGCCATTTCTTGCTCTCCGAAGGTAACAAGGAGCTCTACGTAACCCCATGGTTTTGTCGTGGCTCCGTTGAACCCTTGGAGGTCGGATCCGACGTAGGGGGATAAATTGGTCTTGTCTAACTTCAGGGTTTTGAATAGGTGGACGTACATGATGTCCACCGAACTTCCTTGGTCGACCAGGATGCGTCGAACGTCAAAGTGTGCCATTTTGGCCCTTATCAGTAGTGGGATGCCCGAGTTGGGAGAACCGCCCGGAAGCTCTTCTAGGAAAAAAGATATCGGGTTGGACTTGCCTCTGTACTTAGTCAATGTTGCCTTTTGCTCGGGCGCAGTCAGCAAGAGTTCGTC
Source organism: Lathyrus aphaca (assembly GCA_963966055.1). Classification (NCBI taxonomy): domain Eukaryota; kingdom Viridiplantae; phylum Streptophyta; class Magnoliopsida; order Fabales; family Fabaceae; genus Lathyrus; species Lathyrus aphaca. Next base: position 159,179,593 of record OZ014520.1, read on the forward strand.
GAACTTGTGTTTTACTGAAAGGGCAGCGTTCTCGCCGTTCATTCCTCCTCCTGATATGACAAGAGCGGTTGGGAAGTCTTTTCAGGGGCTAAGGGCAGTGATTCGCCCCTCTGGTGATGAGTCGGGGAGGATGAAGTCCTCCGGGCGTGATATGCATAAGGCCACTTGATAGGAAGAGTCGTCAGGGGGTGTGTCCTCGCGGGGCCTCTTCTTTCTTGGTCTTCGTGCCTGGGAGTTTCATTCTTCCTAGTATACTGTTTGAGATGACCCTCCTGGATCAAGATTTCTATCGCATCCTTTAGGTGGACACAGTCTTCGGTCACATGTCCATGGCTTCTGTGAAACCTGCAGTACTTGGATTTTTCTGTGTGGGGCTTGGGTGCAGAAGGCTTGGGAAACCTCACCCTGCCCTGCTTGAAGTCCGAGTTGATGCATTCCGCGAGGATGCGCTCGCGGGGAGCTTTCAACAACGTATATTCGCTATATCGGCCCGCGGGTCCCCTTCCCTCATGGGGCTTCTCCTCCCTTCGCCTATCTCTGTTGTGACGGGAGATGTTGGTCTCCTCGCGTTTGGGATGGTCGGTCTCCCCGGCATTGCGACTGCTGCGAGCGTTGTGGGCAACCTGTTTTTCTTCATATCTAATGTACGCTTGAGCTTTATGTAGGAGGTCGTTCAGGGTACGGGGAAGTTCTATCCCGACTGCCCTACTGAGCTCACTTCCGGGCAGGAGTCCCCTCTCGAGGAGGTATTTCTTCATGTGTTATGTGGTGTCCACCTCGACAGCCTCTTGGTTGAATCGCTCGATATATGAGCGCAGTATTTCATTCTTCCTTTGCACTATGGCTTTGAGGGTCGCCTCAGTCTTGCGATGGCGTCGGGAGGCTGTAAAGTGCCTGGTGAACATGGATTTCATGACCCTCCAGGATGTGATGGATTATGGGGCCAGACTTTTGTACCATGCAATGGCCCCCTTCTTGAGAGTTGTTGAGAACAACCTGCATTTGAGATGCCCGGTGATTTCGTTGCGGTAGTCGAGCATCGCGTTGATGTTGTCGACGTGATCGTCAGGATCAGTGGTCTCGTCATAAATGGCCAAATTCGGGGGTTTCTCCATGCCCTTGGGGAGTGAAGCCTCTATTATCGCCCGCGTGAGGGGGCAATGTAGTTCTTCATCATCGCTTCTCAGTGGGGAGAGCTCATCGTGACCATGGCTCTGGTCGTGCCTTGGCGAGGCCCTTGATCGGTCGGTATCACGGCGTGCTTGTGACATACTTTTGTTGGGTTCCCGGGAGCGTCGTCCCCGACGTGGAGGGGAACGTCCCCGCTTTTTCGCAGCTTCTGGACGTGGAGGGGAACGTCCCCGCTTTTTCGCAGCTTCGTTCTTACTGAGGTCGACTCTCTTGTCGGTCAGCCTCTAAGGCCATGATTCTCTCGTGCTACTGGTAGAGCATGAAGCTGACCTGATTGAGGGCGTTCACCATAGCAATCATGGTGGCGTCCCCCTCGACGGGCACGGGGATGGGCTGGAACGCAGTGATCGCCGGGTCCTAAATCTGAGGTTGATCCCTAGTGTTCAGGAGACGAGGTGGAAGGGCGTCTGTCTCGGGCGTCAGATTCGTGGTAGTTCAAATTGTCCTCCACCGTGTAGTCGATGATGGGACGATTACGGTCGTTGGGCTGTTCTCCGACCATGCTGAAAGGGTGGAGTAATTGAGTTTTGATCTTCTACTGCGGAAGAAGGGGAAACTAGGTTCCCCCAGACGGCGCCACTGATCTTGCTTGATCAGGAGGGCCTTCTAGCAATTGGGTGCAACAGCAAGTGGATGAAATGGAGGGGGTGTCCCTGCAAGGCGCTCTGATGCCAAAGTCAATAGAGGTATAACAAATAGGTAAGTTAGAAGAATAGAATCAGAATACCTGACCCTTTAGTGAAAAAGGGTATTTATAGTACCCCCAGCGCTGGGCCAAGGTCCTCCCTTGGGCTGGATCAGCTAGGCCCAAGGAAGAACTGCCAAGGAACGCGTGAGAAGCGTGAAGACCTAGCTAAGTGGTCTGGTCCTTGGTCCAACCGCCCCTATCCTTTAGGAGATAAAAAGGAGGACGGTTGAGTGACGTGGCAGGGGAACGGGCAGAAACGTTCTCTGCCCGTTATGAGTGCATGCCCGACACCTAGCATGTGTGTCCGACCGTTAAGCGTCCTTGTCCGTCTAGCAGGCGTGCTTGCCCGAGAGTATGGGCCTCTCCCTGACATATTGGGTCGTGGCCCCATATAGTTTGGAGGCCCAGTTTGGAAATATATATATATATATATATATATATATATATATATATATATATATATATATATATATATATATATATACCAAATACAATAAATTTTGTAGTATTAATAATTTTTCTTTTAAATTTTTTAATTAAAATTATCTAAAATTTTGCAGAGAAACTTACGAAGAAAAACAAACAAATATTTTAAATTTATCGGATGTTAAAAGTCAATCTAATAGCACGACTCTTATGAATCTTCATTAGACTTTAGAGTGAGATTGGTAATGAATTTCTCTTGTCCTATTTTTGTAAAAGTTAGAATACCTCATGTATTCTTATTAATTCAATTGCCTTTAAAAAAATATATAGCAAGACTCTTAAAATCATCACTTTAGACCGACAAACAAATATTTTTTTATTAAACTTATTAAATAAAAAAAGTCTCATTCACTTTAATAAAACTTTATATACTATGAATTACTTTTAATGTTAATATTAAAAAAATACATTAACTTGTATTAAAAAAAGTGTCTTAACTTAATATTAAAAAAATACATTAACTTATGAATTACTTTTAATGTTAATACTAAAAAAATACATTAACTTGTATTAAAAAAGTCTCTTAACTTAATATAAAAAAATACACTAACTTGTATCTTTATTTTAATTTTTTAAAAGTTGAATATACAAGTTTTGATGCGAATATTTATCTTTAAAAATACTGTAATAATAAGAAGAAAAAAATTTGTACTCAATGAAAAGCAAGAGTAAATTTTCCCTTGATATAGGCCATATACTAATGAGAACATTGACTAACTCATATTTTTTTTTAAAATGAGATATTAGAAATCACTTTTAATTTAATTAAAAGTTTAGAGATTGAACTCAACACTGCATATCATGAGTGTTTAATTTTTTAAAGAAAATTATGTCGGTCATTTTAATTTTTTTAAAGGTGAAATTAGCCTTTACATCTGCTAAAAAAAGGATATTTACATTTGCTAGTAGAGAATATTGGATTTAAAAGAAAAAGTAAATCATGACATTGATTATGTTTGTCCATCATGTTTTAGCATGTTTGCTATACTTTGAATTTGATTGGAGGGAATGGTTAGAAAAATTAATGAGGCAGAGGAAACTTGCATGGCTTTTTCAATTGATTGAAGGGTCAAGGGAATAATGGATGAGAGACACAATCACAACTCAAAAACCAAAAGTGTTAGTACTATCTAACTATTGCAGGCCCACTTTAATTGAGAAATTTAATGTATACAGCTAATCACATGTACCGACTCTCACACGTATGCTACATTAATTACCATAACTAACACATGATTTAGTTTGGCATTCCTAACATATGAAAACATTCTTTAATAACATATACTCCATTATCAATACTTTCTTTCTTATAGAATATAGTTGCTTCTCTCGGTTTTAATATAGTATTAAGAGTTTGGTTTAAGATTCGATAAGTTATCTATTATTAGATTTCCGTTATCGTCAACTATAATTTATTTTTCACACTTTAGATGTTCCTAAGCGTGAAAGGTGTGTTAAAAATCTTATATCGGACAAAATATCGTTATAAGTGTGGACAATTCTCACCTTACAAGTCGATTTTGTATGAATAAGTTAAGTTCAACCACATTTCTTGAAATTTTTGTTCTATGCAGTGATAAATGTTGGACCAGATGCCTAAGTCGATGTGTTCAACATCTTATACGAGAATTGATAGATATCATAAAACAATATGATTAAACATAAAGAAATTAAAGAACACAATAGAAGTGGTAACCCGATCCGGTGCAACGTCACATACATCTGGGAGACTTCCAACCCAAAAAACAAAATTCACTCTCAATAGAATTAGTATAAAATTTCTTAGATAAACAACTCTTGTTCAATGTCCCTCTTCTTAATTCTATATGTGTATTTCTATTTACAACTCCCCATAAATATGAGATCCTTCTCATTTTCTCTTAGCAACTAACCCTAGTGATCAATACAATAATCAAAATATTGATGGTTGAATTACAACTAAACTAACAAACCAATCTTTATGCCTTTAGATATGAATTCAGGCGCTAGAATGGTGCACAAACAGTAACACAACAAATGTTAGGTTTAAACATTCTTAAATAACAATGTAACTTTTGGGCTTTTCTTTAATGGGCATAAGATTTGATTTTGTCCAGATTTGTAGAGGATTTTGTTTTGATTTGTTTTTTCAAAAACCTCCAACAAAAACATTTGATTTGTTTTGATTCAAATATAAATCTCCTTATAGATTTGATCATATTCAATCTTCCAAACAAATATAATTAACACATCGCTAAAGGATACCAACAAATCTGATTGAAACACAACCATAATTTTCGCTCGGAACAACAACAATCATGGTCTGTTGACAAAGGTCAGGTGTTGCACACATGCTGGAACATCGTGTCTCACATTTTTTATTTTCTTCACTCAAATATCTTGTACACTTCATGTTGTTTTTCATGATACAATAATTCAAAAGGAACAATAATATTCCCCTTTTGAAAATTTTGGTAAAACAACAGTTTCAAAACTTACAAGATGTGCATGAGTAAATCTTCAAAAATAGCATACCACACCCAAAACAAACAGACTATATAGCAACATCAAAAGTCAAACATCAGAGTTCACACGCATAAACATCGTCTCACACATTGCACCTTCATACATATCAAAGGTGGACATCTTGAACTTGGGAGGTATCACTAGTCCAGACACAAGGCACATCTCTCTGGCAGCAACACCAAAGATTTGGTCACCTTCAATTGCTCTCAACCTCTTTTCAAGAGTGTCAAAATTCTCTTGCAGTCTCTCGTGTTTCTCATTACCATTTTCTGACATGCCTGGCACATCGTACACTTGATGAGGATCATTAAAGTATGGTTGAACACAGGTGTGCACAATATCTGGTGTAAAATTAGGAACCACGTGGTTCTCCTTGGTAGTCAAAGGAATAGTTTGCTGAGTGGTAAATCCTTGAGGAGGAGGCACAAAACCTTGAGAAGGAAGTGCAAATCCTTGGGAAGGAGGTACAAAACCTTGAGAAGCAAATCCTTGGGAAGGAGGTATAAAACCTTGAGAAGCAAATCCTTGGGAAGGAGGTATAAAACCGTGAGAAGCAAGTCCTTAGGGAGGAGGTACAAACCCATGAGGAAGCCCAAAAGGAGGCCAGGTTACATGGGTAGTGACTGATGGTGTAGGCTCAGTCGTTAAAGTGACAATCTCAGAAACCACAGTCTGTTGGGTATCCATCTTTGCTCGGATGACTTGCAATATTTCCATAATTTGGCCTACATTTACACGAAGATCAGTAAGCTCCTCATTAACCTTGTTCACCTCTGGGTCTCTGTCAGCCATCTCCTTCATGGCCTGAGCTCGAGTGGAGTATTGGCGTGAGATCCTCAGTGTGACAGTTGGAAAGGAGGTGACGGGAATGAGTTTTTGACAGATGAAATGCGGAGATGCACTCATGAGTAGAGAAATGCAAACATTTCAAGGAACATAAGAAGTTATTGCAAACACCAAGATGGACAAAACTTTCTCTTTTTCAATAAGTAATAAACTGAAGTCCATTCATGGTAAAAAAAATGATGTTTGCAATAGATATTTCCTTTGCTCCTTGAAGACTTTACTAAAATGATGCATATGATGCTGGGATGCAAAGATGCAGGGATGCAAGGATGCAATGTGTCACAAGTAAATCCGAAACTTTCTTAATAGGTGGGTTGTAAGAGATTGGTTCTATATTTTTCTACCCATAAATCCCATTCACAGGATGGTTTCTACGATGATGGTTTAGGAAACTCAAGGTCACTGACGTTTATCGTACTAACGCCCCGCCGCAGGCTAGTTGCATTTTGACGATAATAACGATAAGGTCTACCTTGAATGGAGTTCTCATGCTAGGCTGGCAAAGAGGCTAGTCCTCAGAGACTAACATTACACAACTGCCAATATTGAAACTGGTTCTAGGGGGTCCAGAGTCACAACCCTTTCCTGAATCAGGTCAGGCGACAGACTAGCTGTGTTGCGACAAGATCTATGAAAAATATACTATCTGGGGGAGCTATCATGCTAGGCTTGCAAGGAGCGAGTCCTTGGAGACTAACACTAATAACTACCAATTCTAATCTAGGTGTTCCCTCTTCTTTTTCAAAGCTCATTTTTTACTCGTGATGTAACCCCTAGATTCCACAGACAAGTATAATAATAAGCAATAATAGAAAGCGAATAAGAACAAATAGACAAAACATAAATAACAAACATAAAGAAGATAAAAAGACAAGATCAACAAATAAAAGCACAAAGCTATCCTAAGTTAGGCTCGACCCTCTCTAGCATGTAGCTTTTTCTCCCCAACAGAGTCGCCAAGTTGTCATACCTCGAAAAAATACGATCCTCGCGATGGACGCGGAAAGAACAACAAAGTCGCCACCTAATTATATTTATTCTATTTAAAGAAAAGGGAGATATAGATACAACCTAAATAGGACAAGAAATGGTCAACGAAACCAAATTCTAAGTTCGGGAGTCGGTTACGCAAGAGGAAGGTACTAGCACCCTTCACGTCCGTTGTACTCAACGGAACCTCTTAGTCTAACTATGCGATTAAATGTTGATTAATGTCTTTGTCTTCTAAATGTTTGTTAAAGGAAAAGAAAATTTAATTATTATTATTTATGACAGAGAAGAGATTAAAGTTTTTTATTATTGTGCTCACGAAGGATTAAAATCCATGTGCCTACGTATTTCCTTGTGCAATGGGAAAGTCAGAGCTTCGTAGTTCGTGCTACTACGATTTGTGTTTTTTAATGAACAAATGTTTAAAAACGCTTTCTAATCTTTTAAGTGTTGGATTTTACTCGTGGTGGAGGCCGAAGCTCTAGCTTGTTTGAGAGATAGAAAGATTTAAACAATGTTCGTTTAGAGAAAAATGTTTGACCTTTGTTAAGGTGTTTTAAACGAAAGGGCGAATGAACCACAACGCGTGGGGCTAGCCCATGAGTGATTTCATTCAAGAATTATGTGGAGTGTTAGACACCATAATTCAGTTCCTTCGCTGATTAATTATAAAAAATGATTTGTATTGGTTGGTAAGTTTTAAGTTGTATTTTGAAAGAAAGAGACAAGTTGTCATCTTTAAGGGAAATGGCTCGCTTATTCTACCACAAACATTTGAGGAATGAAATCGAAAGAAGCTTTAAACTTGGATACGGTGATCGACAAGCAATGCCACATTCTTCCTTTGAGAAATGAAATCAGAAAAAGCTTTAAACTTGGATACGGAGATCGACAAGCAATGCCACATTCTTCCTTGATAGAAAATGTTTGATAAAATTGATTTGTTTGTGTTTGTGGGAATAGGAGAAATATCTTTCCTATGGAGATGAATCATGTCTCATCTTTTGAGTTGTTAAGTGTTTTGAATACTAAAGAGTGAATGAATTACAACCCGAGGGCTAGCCTCAAGAGTAATTCAATTCAAGAACCCGAGGAATGCTAGATTCCTGAGTTCAGTTCTTCCGTATAATTAATTGAAAGATTTCCGGTATTTTAGGAATGAGAGGGCGAATAAACCACGTCGTGTGGGGCTAGCCCAAGAGTGATTTAATTCAAGAATTATGTGGAGTTCTAGACTCCAGAATCCAGTTCCTCCGTTATTTGATATATGGTAAATTAGATGCTTTGTTTTGGATGTTTTAAGATTTAATATTTTTAGTAACGAAGGAGTAAATGAAACACTACGCGTGGGGCTAGCCCAAATGTGATTCATTAAAGAACTCGTGGAATGCTAGACTTCAGGGTTCAATTCCTCGTTAATTAATTTAGACGCTTAAAGTCGTGTAGATGGTGATCACATAAGTGACTGACTTACGTGTGTGCAAAATGTAGGCGTATGAATTGTTTTAATTGATTATGTGAATTCGAATCCTAGTCCCTAAAGGTGTTCCTAGTAATATGAAACCAGTAAAATAAAGGCGGAAAGATAAATTGCGTACAAAATAAGCGGGAGAGGAATACATGATAATTTACACGGGATTGCGAAGAAATAAAGGGTCTCGTTGTAATTTGCCCAAGAGAAAGCGTGTGTGCAGTGTATGAATATTTTGGAACCGTTAGAACTTGATATTGTATAAGAATAAAATAAAATAAATAAATAGGCTAAATAACAAAATAAAATATGAAATAAAATAAATAAAATAAAATGACCTCATATTGGTCGCGATTTTACCGATTTATTGAAATTGAATTAAATTAGACCTTTTGTTATATCATTGGCCCTATAAAATAAAGATAATAAAAAATAAAGAGGAACAAAATAATAGATCCAGAAAATATTTATAATATCAAAATAAACTACTAAAAAAAAATATAGAAACTTTACCAAAAAAATGTAAACAAAAACAAGTTGATGAAAAATAAATAGAAACTAGTATAGAACAAGGAAGGGTGTCGCTGTTTTAAGTAGGTGTGTAGTGAGATTGGGTTGAGCCCAAAAAGTTAGCAAAAAAACTATTGTAAAATAATCATAAAAGAAACAGTGAAGGAGGTGCGTCGGGTAAAATCAGTGTGTGGATAGAAAATAAATGTATGGGCTTTCAAAGCTCAAGATCAAAATATAAGAAAAACAAGGATTGAAAATACAATAAAATAAAAGGATGAGTATCAGAACATAAAGGAACCGTATGTTCCTTCTCTCATCGTTCAAAAAAAACAACTCTGAGAAAGAAAATATAGACCCACCCTATGTATTCCGTTTTCAAAACCGCTTCACTCTCACAGTTTTTTTTCGCTCCACTTGTCTCTCCATCTCGTCTCGGCTTCAATCTCGCTCACGATGCTCACGCGATTTGTGTTCAATCGATTTTGGCTGTTTTGAAGGTGTATGTTTCCAAATTTGTTTGGTTCGGATTTGCGGTCGTTGTTGATGGTGGTGGGAGAACTTCGCGTCGGTGAGGTTTGTTTTTGCGGTTTTGGGCGGAGGGTCTGACGCAACGGTGGAGGAGTGCGGTTGAGGGATGAAGATGAAAGGTTTTCGCGTTTATGGTTGTTTCTGGTTTTTTTAGTTTTCAGGTTTTGAAAAAAATGGATGTGAAATGAATTTTTATTTTTGGTTCTGCTATCTGGTTTTTTCGTTCAAGGATAGTGTTTTTTCCTCCTATTTTTTTTAAAGTTCCTCTAAGTCTCTCCCTCATGTCCTTTTAACATGTCAAAAGTTCAAGCATCAGTTCTCTTTTCTTGAAATGTTCCTTTCTACTTTTCTTGTGCAGGTATTGATTTATCCATTTTGTTGATTGATTATAGTTGTTAATGTTGTTTTGTATGTGCAGGTCTGAGGCTTTGTGCAGAGCAGTGGCATAATAGAGTGTTGTTGGTTTTGTACATGGGGATAGGTGTGGTCAAAGAAAAAAAAACAGGCTGGTTTGGGGTAGCGTGTTGCAGGCTTGGAGCTGATAGAGTGTAGTAAAACAAACTTTTTTTAATTAACTTTTAAAATAAAATAAGTTATAATTAACTTAAACTAATTAAAACTAATTGATTTAAAAACTAATTAAACACTAAACTAAACTTGGATAAAACTTAAGTAATATAAACTAAAATAAAATTCTACTACAAATAAATTAAGCTAAATAAAGATTAGACTAAATTAGAATTAAAATAAACCAAATGTAAAGTAAACCAAAATTAAATTTGAATATAAGCTAATTAAAAATAACTAAATAAAAGAAATTATACTAACAAAATATCTAATATAGTCATTGAACTAAATATGAAAATAAAAATAAATAAATCACAAAGTGAAACAACTATCCTATTTAAAAAATCGGAACATATTTTAAAAACTAAAACAAGAATGACATTGAACGATGAAATCGCCTAAACAAATGTATTATTTGATTAAAAGAACATTTTTTGGTCAAACATGCAAAATATGAACTAATTTTTGATGCATTAGATGGATGAAAAAAATGAAAAAGTCCGGCCAAAATTTAGGGCGTGACAAAACTGAAACTGCTTGCCTAATCTTCGACTACTTTAAATCCACACGTATCAGACTGTAGGTATCCTCTCTCCGCAGGATTGTATAATCCCTACCATCTAATTTAATCAAGCATTTATCTTGTAGAACAAATGACACAGGCACCCTCACCATAACCCTTTCCAGGCCGTTTTAATACCTTTAGTTATGTCTTCTTCGGAACAAATGTAGCTACCGAATGAATTCACAATCGAATAAAAAATCTCCACACTACAGGTATGACAAGGCACCCCATATATCCTAAATCCACATAATTATTTCTTAGTCTACGTCGGTATCCCTCCACTCCCTGATCGAACTAAACCATTGATTCCACCACGTTGAAACATCGACAATAAAGTCATTCAATGCTCTTGTTTCATTTTCTTCAAGCAAACACATCCTTGAGCTCAACGACGTAATCTTGACGTAAAAAATGCTTTCCATTTCAAAGATTCTTTGCATGTTAAACGACATTCCCAGAGAATGCGTAAAACCGACAAACGCTTTTTCCATTCTAGGCTTGATATCATCAGGTGAAGAAAAAGAAAACAAACATTTAGTGACCTTAGTAGTATTGCCCACCATCTCTGCATATGACCCGCTGTTAACATATGCAGTAGAAAACGACTTCGCCATCTTTACTTGTTCTATAAAAGTCTTCCTTTCTATATAAAATGCTTCATGATAAAAGTGTAAGTATACGAGTGTGCGAAAGAGGGGGGGGGGTGAATTAGGTTCTTAGATATTTTTCCGGAGTTTTATCGATGGTTGAATATTTTTTTATTATTGTTCTAAGATAAGAAAGCGGTAAAGTAAAATGGGCACGGCGATATATAGTGGTTCCCCTCACAATCTGAGAGTAATCCACCCCCCTTTCAACACGAAAGAGAATTTACTATAGTTTTGGACAATACAAGACTCTTCCTAGTCTTTCTATACAAGTCACTAAACTATACTCGCCAAGACCAAACCTCTTGGATTTTTCACTAAGTCTTATTGAGAACAATCCTCTCAATAATGGACCTCTTGTATCCACAATCCAGATAACAAGAAATACAATAATCTGAATTTTTATAAGAGTAGAAAGTTGAAGCTTTGATTCTTTATCAATATAACAATTGATCTTCTCTATCTTTCACCAACAATAATTCACAAAGACATAAAGTAATAGATAGCTCAAAAATTTTCTGATTATATGATATGAAGTAATGCAGAAAAATTCTTGTTATGAAAGTTTAAGAGTTTTTGTGAATTTTTGAATATGAATATTTTATTGAATGAGGTGTGTAAAAATTGATTTGAAAAAGTTTAGAATTTATGTGCACATAACACCCTTATGAAACAAGGCAAAAACTGTAAGAATTTCATGAACAAATGTCAATGCATCATGAGAAGGTTCCATGAAAAGATGCTTGAAGAGGTGTTATAAAAAATAAGGATTTTTCAAATCTGTACAGGTTGCAATCGATTGCACATGCCCGTGTTAACCAATTTTTCAAAATTTTGCAGTATGCAATCGATTGCATCATGATGTAAGTCGATTGCACCTAATGAAAAAGTGAAAAATGCTTTAAAAAATAAGATGTAAATCGATTTCATATAAATGTAAATCGATTTACATATTCCTAAAATTGAAAAATTCAAATTTTAATCATGCCAAGGTTAAGAAATAATTATGCAATGTTGTTAGTTTTTATTGAGCATCTAAGACTTTAATATTTGTGTAGAATTGTTATTATACCTTCATGAAACATCTTCTTGAATACAAAGTCTTGAACATGATGCTTTAATCTTGAAAACTCATCTTTGCCTTCTAATCATATTTTGCTACTAAGAGATTTGTCTTCATCAAAACAAATGTTGACCATGGAGAAGCTTGACTTCACATTCTCCCCCTTTTTGATGATGACAAAACAATCTTCTTAGATGCTTTGTAATTTCCGGAATACATCTCCCTCTAAGATGTATATCTCCCCCTTTGTATGTGAAGCAAGCTTTGAACCTTTAAAAAAATTGAATACAAGGAAATATACAAGCATAACATCTTTCTCCCCCTTTGACATTATCAAAAAGAAGGGAAATATGAGTGAAAATAATGATAAGCCATAGACAAGAAACATTGATACTAGAAGTAACTTATCATAGATTAAAAAACTTGAAGTGCATACATAGCTTAAGTGCAGAATTTTACATCATAAAGAAACATAAAGTTCATACATTAGACATTACAACCATTAAGCATTTAAAGACTACATAAAGAGAACATTCAAACAAAGAACATTAAAACATTTTAAGAAAGATAAATATGAAGGAATAAGAAAAAATAAAAAATATTCAAAAAGTTCCAGACTGCAATCGATTTGCATTAACATGCAATCGATTGCACATAACAAAAAAAGCGCAGAAAACCATTTTCTTCAGACTGCAATCGATTTGCATAATAGTGCAATCGATTGCACTATACCCAGTTTTGAAAAATACATAAAATTGCAGACTGTAATCGATTGCAGTAATGATGAAATCGATTGCATCATTAAAAAACTTGCTGAAACTGAAAAACAAAAATTCTAAAACATAACTTAAACATATTTATTGTATCATAAACAAATATGGCACATATAAGAAGGGAGTAGAAGCAGAAAAACATTGATATAATTTGCATAAATAAGAGAAGAATGAATTTTGTGCACCTTTGCTAATGGAAGATCTATAAATCATTTTCATCTAAGATTCCAAGTTCTCTTCTAATCTTGTAAAATGATTCTCTTGCGAGCGGTTTTGTGAAAATGTTCGCTAGTTGATTATGCGTATCCACGAAGGTAACATCTACGTCTCCGTTAAGTACGTGATCACGAAGGAAATGGTGCCGGATTTCTATGTGCTTTGTTCTTGAATGCATGACCGGGTTCTTTGTGATGTTGATGGCACTTGTGCTATCGCATCGAAGAGGGATGCAACCGATATCTATGCCATAATCAAGAAGTTGTTGCTTAAGCCACAAAATTTGTGCACAACAACTTCCTGCTGCAATGTATTCCGCTTCTGCCGTGCTAAGTGCGACACAAGCTTGCTTCTTGCATGCCCATGACACTAGTGCATTCCCGAGAAAATGACAAGTGCCACTTGTGCTTTTTCTATCGGTCTTACATCCTGCATAATCAACGTCAGAATAACCAATTAAAGAACATGTATTACCTTTTGGATGCCATAGTCAGACATTCGTTGTTCCTTTGAGATACTTCATAATCCTCTTCACGACGGTGAGATGCGATTCCTTTGGATTTGCTTGAAAGCGTGCACACAAACATACACTAAACATAATGTCAGGACGACTTGCCGTCAAATATAGTAATGAACCAATCATACCTCGGTATTTTGTGATATCTATTGAAGTGCCATATTCATCTTGATTAACGTACGTTCCGGATCCCATTGGAGTGGACATCACCTTGCAACTATCCATATCAAATTTTTTTAATAATTCCTTGCAATACTTGGATTGGTTGATGAAGATGCCATCCTTTGTTTTCTTGATTTGTAGTCCAAGAAAATAGTTCATTTTTCCCATCATGGACATCTCGAATTCTCCTTGCATCATAAGTGAAAACTCTTCGCAAAGATCTTTGTTTGTTGAACCGAAGATGATGTCGTCGACATAGACTTGAACCAATAAGGTGTTACCCTTGAACTTTTTTATGAACAACGTCTTGTCAACCTTTCCTTTTGCAAAACCTTTCTCACATAGGAAGTTGCTGAGGCGGTCATACCACGCTTTTAGCGCTTGCTTTAAGCCATAAAGAGCCTTCTTCAACTTGTAGACATGAGAGGGATTCTTGAATTCTTCAAAACCCATAGGTTGTTTGACATAGACTTCTTCATTGATGTACCCATTCAGGAAAGCGCTTTTGACATCCATCTGGATCAATTGAAAATTCATAGAACAAGCGTAAGCAAGTAATAATCTAATTGCTTCTAACCTTGCTACTGGAGCGAACGTTTCATCAAAATCAATTCCTTATTCTTGGTTGTATTCTTGTGCGACCAATATTGCTTTGTTATGAACTATGATTCTTATTTCGTCAAGTTTGTTCTTGAACACCCATCTTGTTCCTATGATGTGCTTGTTGGTACAAGACTCCAAACTTGATTCCTTTCGAATTGGTTGAGTTCTTCTTGCATAGCTACTATCCATTGATCGTCGCCTAAGGCTTCATCGATTTTGATTGGTTCAATTTGAGACACAAAAGCCATGTTGAGACAAGCATCCTTGAGATTTAGTCGAGTTGCAATGCCTTGGCTAATATCACCAATAACTTTATCTATCGGGTGATCTCTATAAGTTCTCCATTCCTTCGGAAGATCTTGATGTTCTTCAATGATTGGTGAGTCATCTTCTTGTGGCATTGCTTGATCCTTTGACATCTCCTTTTGTTGTTGTGGCGTATCTACTATATCATCATCATCATCCACAATAATATTATCCTCTTTCGAGGGGTTAGTCTCATCAAACAAAACATGAATAGATTCTTCAATAGTAAGAGTTCTTTTATTAAAAATTCTAAAAGCTTTACTAGAGAGGGAGTAACCAAGGAATATAGCTTCGTCGGATTTCTCATCAAACTTACCGAGATTGTCCTTGTCGTTGTTGAGAACAAAACATTTGCATTTGAAAATGTGAAAGTATGATATGTTCGGTTTCCTACCCTTGAACAACTCATACAGAGTCTTCTTGAGAATTGGTCGAATGTTGACACGGTTGCTTACGAAACAAGCTGTGCTAAACGCATCCGCCCAAAAGTACTTAGGGAGATTTGAGTCGCTAAGCATTGTTCTTACAAGCTCCACCAATGCCCTATTCTTCCTTTCTACGACACCGTTTTTTTGAGGAGTCCTTAGTGCGGAAAAGTTGTGAGAAATTCCATGCTCTTCGCAAAAATCTTCAAAAGATGAGTTTTGGAATTCTCCACCATGATCGCTTCTAATGGAGGCTATAGTGAGTGACTTCTCGTTTTGTATTTTCTTCGCATACTTCTTGAATGTTTTGAAAGCATCACTTTTCTGCACTAAAAACAATGTCCACGTATATCGAGATAAATCATCAACAATAACTAATGCATACATGTTACCTCCGAAGCTTTTCATTCTCGATGGACCTAAGAGATCCATATGCAACAATTGAAGTGGCCTTGATGTGGACACCACTTTCTTGGACTTGAAAGTTGTCTTGGTTTTCTTTCCCTTTTGGCAAGCATCGCATAACTTATCCTTGATGAAATTTATCTTTGGTAGACCAATAACTAGGTCATGCTTTATTAACTTGTTCAAGTTCTCCATGTGAATGTGAGCGAACCTTTTATGCCATAGCCACGCCTCGTTGTTGTTTGCCAATAGGAATTTTACCTTCAAGGAAGAGTCATCAAATGAAATCATAAAAATATTATTTATTCTTTTACCTTTTAGAAAAATGTCGTGTGTGACTTCATGTTCGATTAGACACTCGTTCTTTGTGAAATTTATTCAGAACCCTTTGTCTCATAGTTGACTTATGCTAATAAGGTTGTGCTTTAGGCCTTCAACATAAAGGACATCTTCGATGATGGTAAAAGGAGGTGCTCCAATAGTTCCTACTCCAAGGATCTTTCCTTTATTGTCATCACTGTAAGTGATGTATCCTTTGGCCTTTAAAGATAGACTTGAAAATTTGTTGATCTCACTCGTCATATGCTTTGATCAACCGCTTTCAAGATACCATTGATTCGAAGTTGTCTTCAAGCATACCTACAAAATAAAATCAAGTATTGTTAGGTACCCAAATTGCTTTGGGTCCTTGATAGTTAGTACCCTTTTCAACCCACACATAATGCCCTTTAGCAACACCAATGTTGCGCACATAGCAAACATTAGGTGTGTGGCCTTTGGTTCCACAATAAAAACAAGTAGGTTGAAAATGACTTCTATATCTAGAAACTTAACTCTTTTTCTTAACAATTATTTTCTTTCTATGACTTTGATGCACACTTTTAGAATTGTTTGCTTTTTCTTTAACAATTTGTTCACTTGCTTTAACAAAAATGCTCTCATTTGTGCTTGGTTTGGAAAACTTAGAATATCCTAATCCACTTTTATCATTAGGATACCTTTGGTGCCTAAGAATTTCCTCCAAGCCAATTTGACCTTTTTCATATCTTTCTAAAACTCTTGTAAGTTGAACAATTTGGAAATATAAAGACTCACAATTTTTACATACAAGACTTTGTTTTTCATCCATCAATTTTTGCTTTTCACTTTCAATATATTTTTCCAAAGAAATATTATTTTCTTCTAAAGATGGAATTCATTTCTTTTGGGATGAAATACTTTTATACAAAGTCTTACATTCTTTTAAAAGTTCATCTATTACATCTTATGCATCATTATCATAAATAGAAAAGTTGCTACTAACCTCACCGTTTTCTTCATCGGAGTGATGTGAAGCCATTAGAGCCATATTGGCACATTCATCGCTTTCCGATTCTGATGAGGAACTTATCTCATTATCGTCCCAAGCAACATAAGCCTTCTTGTTCTTGAATTCCTTCTTGCCTTTGAATCCTCCTTTCTTTGCAAGTTTCGGGCAATCTGGCTTTATGTGACCTTGCTTCCCACATCTGTAGCATGTGACTTCTTGCATTGATGTGGATGCTTCCTTTTTCCTGAAATGTCTATTCTTTTTAGCATAAGAGGAATTTTTATTTTTATTAAAGAACTTACCAAGCTTCTTTACAAGAAGCATAAAATTCTCATCTTCAGAAGTTTCGTCATCTTTGTCATCTTTTGTATCAACCCTCAAGGAAATTCCTTTGGACTTCTTTTCTTGACTTTCGTTCTTCTCGAGCCTTCCAAGTTCCAATTCGTGTTCTTGAAGTTTGCCAAATAGAGACGCGGATGTCATCATTGAGAGACTTTTCTTTTCCGAAATAGAGGTCACCTTCGGTTGCCATTCTCTTGTTAAGGATCTTAGGACTTTGAGGTTGAGATCATCATTTGTAAATGTTTTTCCTAGAGCAATCAAATGATTTGTAAGATGGACAAATCTCTTTTGTAAGGAAACTATAGATTCACCGGGCTGCATGCGGAACATCTCATATTCTTGACTTAGTGTATTTAGCCTCGATCTCTTCACTTCGGTGGTTCCTTCATGTGTTTCTACCAAGGTGTCCCAAATCTCTTTGCCGATTTACATTGAGATATGCGAAAGAACTCATCCATACTAAGAGCTCTTTGGAGTATGTTGATTGCCTTCTTCTCATTTAGAATCTTTTTCTTATCATCTTCGTCATAAGTGTTTTTCAACTTCGCGGTTCCAACACCATTGATCACATTCACTAGATTGTGTGAACCTTCTTCGATTGCTTCCCATATACCTTCTCCTTGGGCTTCAAGATGTGCCTTCATTCTGATTTTCCAGAAATCGAAATATTCCCCGGAGAAGAGTGGGGGCTTGTTGCTACTTCCATCGTCTTTGAAAACCAGATTTGTGCTTGCGGAAGCCATGCTGGATCTAGGAACAAGTTACCTATAACTTGCTCTGATGCCAATTGTAAGTATACGAGTGCGCCTAAGAGGGGGGGGGGGGGTGAATTAGGTTCTTAGATATTTTTCTGGAGTTTTATCGATGGTTGAATATTTTTTTATTATTGTTCTAAGATAAGAAAGCGGTAAAGTAAAATGGACACGGAGATATATAGTAGTTCCCTTCACAATCCGAGAGTACTCCACTCCCCTTTCAACACGAAAGAGAATTAACTATAGTTTTGGACAACACAAGACTCTTCCTAGTCTTTCTATACAAGTCACTAAACTATACTCGCCAAGATCAAACTTCTTGGATCTTTCACTAAGTCCTATTGAGAACAATCCCCTCAATAAAGGACCTCTTGTATCCACAATCCGGATAACAAGAAATACAATAATTTGAATTTTTATAAGGGTAGAAAGTTGAAGCTTTGATTCTCTATCAATATAAAAATTGATCTTCTCTTTCACCGACAATAATTCACAAAGACATAAAGTAATAGATAGCTCAAGAATTTTCTAATTATATGATATGAAGTAATGCAGAAAAATTCTTGTTATGAAAGTTTAAGAGTTTTTGTGAATTTTTGAATATGAAGATTTTATTGAAAGATGTGTGTAAAAATTGATTTGAAAAAGTTTAGAATTTATATGCACATAACACCCTTATGAAACAAGGCAAAAATTGTAAGAATTTCATGAACAAATGCCAATGCATCATGAGAAGGTTCCATGAAAAGATGCTTGAAGAAATGTTATGAAAAATAAGGATTTTTCAAATCTGTACAGGTTGCAATCGATTGCACTATAATGCAAATCGATTGCACATGCCAACGTTAACCAATTTTTCAAAATTTTGAAGCATGCAATCGATTGCATCATGATGTAAATCGATTGCACCTAATGAAAAAGTGAAAAATGCTTTACAAAAGAAGATGTAAATCGATTGCATATAAATGTAAATCGATTTACATATTCTTAAAATAGAAAAATGCAAATTTTAATCATGCCAAGGTTAAGAAATAATTATGCAATGTTGTTAGTTTTGATTGAGCATATAAGACTTTAATATTTGTGTAGAATTGTTATTATACCTTCATGAAACATCTTCTTGAATACAAAGTCTTGAACATGATGCTTTAATCTTGAAAACCCATCTTTTCCTTCTTATCATATTTTGCTATTAAGAGATTTGTCTTCATCAAAACAAATGTTGACCATGGAGAAGCTTGACTTCACAAAAAGTTCTTCGACACCTTTTTTAAGTTGTCAATCTGAAATCTGGGAAGATTTGTATGGATCTTTCTACCGTCAATCAAAATGTTATCTAGCTTGATGCCCAATAAACGCTCATCTCCCACCTCACAAAATCTCGCAAAATCGAACCGTTTATCGATTTTGTTTCTCCTAGGCGATATCACAACTTTAATGCAACCAAATAGACCACACAAATCTCTAGAATTAATCCTATCTAAAAACTATGAGATGAAGAAGAAACAAAGCTCCTTCGCCGCCTTCTCGGAAATTCCACCGCTGAAAGGGAAAACGTCCAGCTTGTTAGCTTCCTTGTAACCTCTCCTACACTTGACCGTAACCCAAGCCATAAGGTTGCCGAAACAGTAACAGAAAAACGATCCCAAAAATATTCTTAATTTTTTTCTTCTCTTTATTCTGCTACCTGAATAGAATCGTGATTCTCAACATTTAGCCTACTTTATTCTAAGATTCATTATTAAGGTAATATTTAAAGATTTTTCCAATGAAAGAATAGTGAAAAAAAAACTTGTCATTGTACCTTAAAGTTATGAATACAACATTTTTATCGCTTAGAGAAAAAGTCAAAAGATCTGTCATGGATCACCTTGATAGAATTGGTAAATGCATTATAGCCATAATAACAATACATGAGGTTTCAGTACAAGGTATTTTTCAAGCACAGAATTTTGAAAGAGACAACAAAATAAAATGAGGCAATACAGGAATTATGATGTCAACACTTTTTGAGGAGGATTTTTCACCAACCTGCACCACAAGAGAACAAATAATCCTCAAAGGTAATGTTTGTGAAGTCCTGATGTTAGGTGCAAGTGGGGTAATATGGGACATGTGGGGAGAATATGCGATGCCAAACTTAAAAGTTATGAAAACCACATGAGGCTCTAATTCATTATGCGGTGCCAAAAAATTCATTTTGTATTGAAATGGAATATAAAGTTATTTATATTGAATATTAACTTTGTAAAAATAGATTTAGTTAAAATTAAATATAAAATAATTTATATTTTTATAATTTGAGTTAGACGATATTGAGAAAAACCCAAGTTCCACATTCGCTAAATATATAACTCACAAAGAGTTTAAATAAGGTGACACTCTCCACCTTACCAACCAGTTTTGTAGGGTGAATTAAGTCAAACTCTAATTCTTACACTAGAAGACATTTTTTAACTATAATTAATTCTAGTGAAGGATGTTTTAATATGTGGAAATTAATTTTGCACTTTTAAAATCAATTTTAAGATTTTAAAATGTAAATTAAAAATGTAATTGTAAAAATTATGTTTATATTCAAATGTTATAGATTTTATATTCAATCTACAATTAACTCTAGAGATAAAATAAACAATATGTATGTTTCAGTTTGTTAAAATGATTTTTATAACGTTATATATTTTTATTTTAAAATGGTTTAAATGTTTTTTTCATAAAATATTATTTTAAATATTTAATTATTTTATCATGACTAATTTTTTAAATATTAAAGTTTAACAAAAAAGTATTTAAATTTAAAGTTATTTGAAATTATTTTTCATAAGAAAATTGATATTTTTTTAAAATTTCATAATTTTAACTATATTTTTTATTTTTAATAATAAATAAAGTTACTGAGTGTTGAGTATGAGTAATTCAATTGATATATGTTAGTTGAGTTAAATAGATATAAATTTGTTGTCTAAGATATGATTTTTTGACGATATTATTTATTTATATTTTTGTAATATAAATAAATTGTTGATATTTATAAATTAATTTTCAAATATAAAAATTGAGTGTTATTAACAGTCTTCTAATCCATAGAAAATGAATATGAAATAACTTTTATTACTTTTGAAAAAGTTTTCGTAAAAATGAATTTTAAAAATACATTTTTTCTTAATTATAACAAACTAGATTCATTTATATCTGAGATCAATTAAATATCATAATTAATTTTAATTATTTCAAATAAATAAATAAAAATGACTTAATAAAGCTGGAATCAGTTATTCCGCCACAACCCATTGTTCAAGGGAAATTGCTTTCCCTATTTTTGCTTTTAAAAAAATACATTTAGATTTTTTTTTCAATAAACAAATTGATTTAAAATGAGCATAAATAGTGTTCAAATAAATTATACAGTTATCATAAGTTGAGATATTCTATAGGGTTTCTCCATCAATTATTAAAAAAAAAATCGATATATATATATATATATATATATATATATATATATATATATATATATATATATATATATATATATATATATATATATAATTCCAAGAAATTAGTTTAATATGATAACTAGTTTCTTCTACACACCTAATGACTTAGTTGTTGAAAATTATGTTATTTCTCCGTAACCACAAACATCAACAAATCACCAACTTATATCAACATCTTCTTGCTCCTGGTAGCTTTATCTCTTATGATAGAATATAGATGATATGCATGACTTAAGATTGAAGTTTCATTAATATGTCCAAACTCCACCATTCACCTATGGAGTTTCACACCCTTGATGCAAATGGGCAAGAGATTAAAAGATGAAAAAGATTTTCCTGTATAGCAAAACATGATACACACATAAGATCAATGTGAGAGTGACACAATCCTCTCTTATCTAACTTTTTTTACGATGGAAATCTGTTGATAATCAATCGACATCCGAAGATTTGAATTTTAGACGGTGCTTTGATCTTCCATAATCTCTTCAGATGCAATTGATTCTCATTATCGTCCTTGTTATCAAGCTAAAAATTTGACAGACACAAGTAACCAGACTTAATAGAAAACAGACCCGAAAAATCAATAGACTAGATAAAACAATCTTCCTTTTCAATGTCCAAATTAAATAAAGATAACTCCTCTCTAAGCTTCAAACACTAGGGTGTATTCTGCGGACCTACAAGGGAAAAAAGAGACCAATTCCTATTCCAAACATTATTGTCCCATCTACCAAATTCGCTGACAGAGGCATACAACTTAGATGAACCAGAGAATAAATACGGAAACCTTATGCACAAAGGCAACTCTCCATTCCACAAGTTCTACCAAAAAAACATTTTATCACCTCTCCCCAACTTACAATGTATACTCTCACCAAACTAATCCATGCAGTTGGTTAAATATGTACCCACCAAGTTCAAATCCCTCCACTAAATGGATGTCTTTTTCAATTATTTAGAGGCACTACGCCACAATTGGCCAGTAGCAGCGCAACAAAGACAACGCTTTCTGGAGAAAGCGCTGTTATAGGTATTTTAAAATTTCGCTAAAACAAAGCGCTCTAAAAGCCAACCTTTAGAGAGAGCTTATAAAATCGTTGTTATAAGTCCTAAATTGAAGCCACCTTAGACATCGTTTTCTCAAAAATGCTGCTACAGGGAAACCTTAGAAAGCGTTTTCTTAAAAACGCTCTCTAAAGTCAATAAATATATTGAACTTTCAAAATCTCAAAAATGACAAACGGGGGTTCGAACCCACGCCCTTGAGGTTAAAAATAAATATAGTAAACCTAAGACATCGTGTTTTTGCAAAAGCGCTATTATAGGTTATATTTTAAAATCCATTGCATCGACTTTCTCTCTTAATGGGTCGACGCAATGGACATTAATTTCATATAAATTATATTTTAAATACCTTAAACAACACTTTCTTTAGAAAACGCTCTCTAAAGTAATTTATTTAATTAAATTATTATATATTATCAGAAAACCTAAGAAATCACTTTCTAAGGAAAACGATGTCTAAGGTATTTAAAATTTAATTTATATGAAATTAATGTCCATTGCGCCGACGCATTAAGTGAGCAGGCCGACGCAATGAATTTCAAATTTGTGACAGCTTGCTCTGTGCGCATGGGGAGTTGATCTACTTTATGGAGATTTCAAATTTTGACTCTTCAAATGGTTTAATATAAATTATATTTTAAATCATTTATTCTTCTTCTTCCAATTCTTCCTAAAATTCCTCAAAAACTCTAACACTCATATTCTTTTTTCCAAAATTTCTATTCTCCTTTCCAATCTCTTCGACTTCCTCATGGCTTCAACAAAAGATGTTGGTAAAAGGTCAAGCTGGTCTGTCTCAACATCGCATTCGTCTATATTGATAAGTGCTTTATCACTCCTTGGAGATGAAATTAGGGATTCATATAATGAGGAGTTCAAGGATAGAAAATTTATTCCACAATATGTCTATTCTAGACTTACTGTTAGCCAATTGCACTTGGATTATATTGTGGAGCTCATGGACTATCAAGACATAAATTCTTTCATAGGATTAAAAACTGAGTATAATGAGGATTTGGTTCGTATGTTTTATGCTGGCATTATGGAAAAATTTAAGGGCTATGAATTTGAGTTTAGGATGAGAAATTTGATTTATAAGGTTGATGCCAAAGTTTGGAAATCCATTTTGGGTGTCCCTCCTGCTAGATCAGCAGATAAAGCCTTGATAACTGATGCCTCCCCTATTACTGGTTTTAATTATAAGGTACAATTAAATAAGATGTTGTGGTATCCTCATGATAACGATACGGTAAATAGTGATATGTTCCCAAAGGAATTCACAACTGGTTATTTGAAACCGGGTATCCGGGTTCCTCATTGGATTGTGTCGTATAATATTCGTCCCAAGAAAGACGGATATTCCAGAATTGACAAAGCCGAAGTAGCCTTGATGTATGCTCTCATAAAGAAAGTCAAGGTTAATTGGTCTTACTATATTACTAGTCACATTTTTGCACTGAGAGAAAAGAACAACATGACCTTGAGTTATTCGTCTCTCATTCAGTCCATTTTGAATAATGCAAAGGTTGTTGTGAAAGGGTTGCCTATGATGTCCATCAATCCAAATCATGAATTTCAAGGCAATAATCTCAGTCTTATGGGACACTCATGGGATCCCGTTCGAAATAAATTTGTTATAACTTTGAGACCTGGTAGTCAAATGGAATCTGCTATAGCAGTTGGTGAGCAAGAAAATGCTCATAGGGGTGACAACATTGAATCTGATGAGTAAAATCATGATGATGACACTCAGCTTGTGGAGGAAGATCATGGCAACTGGGTCAGAACAGATGTACAAGAACATGACTCAGTCTATGGTTGGAATAGAAATGAAGAAGAGGTTCTCTATGATAATCAAGGTTAGGGAGAGTGTCAACACACTGGCTGAACTCAAAATAAGTCATTTCAGGCATATTCTTCACCAGATTACACTTCGCCTTCTACTGATGAGCTGACTATTCGTGCTATGTTGCATAATATGCAACTTCAACAGCAAGAACACTATGAGGCTCAACATGTCTGGAACAACGAAATGGAAAAACAAATCAAAGGTCGGAATGAAGCTTTCAACACTTTCAACCAAAACTTCAACCAGTTTTTCGAGATGTATGAAAATGATAAGGGTTCGTCTTCTGGCACATATGGTCATAAAGGGAAATGGGGGTAATTTGATCATAGAAGGGAATATGATTCATCTAGTTCTTAATGTGTTGTCTATGTTGCTTCTTTTTAAATGTAATGATACTTCAATTACTTTGGTTTATATTTATCTCGATTTTTCAATCAATCCCTTATCATGTTATTGTGTGTAAGAAAATATTGAAAAAACGAGTTTTCACCCTGAACAGGTCGACCTATCTCACTCTCAGGTCGACACATTTTATTCACAAAAATTGATTGGCAGTTTCTAGCACTGCCAGGTCGACGCATTTTGTAAAACAGGTCGACCTGGCTTTCTGGGTAGTAAAAGGCCGACCTACCTTCTAAGGAGGTCGACCTGTCCTCATAGGAAACCCTTAGAAAACACTTTTGAAAGAAAGCTCTCTCTAAAGTGTATCATATGTTAACCTAAGAGAGCGCTTTCTCAGGAAAGCGCTCTCTAAGGTAATTGATTAAATAAATGTAATTAATCAAAAGAAATTAATTTTAAATATTATAATTTGATTAATTTTTAAATATTATTATGATTTAAAAATATTTAGAATATTTTAAAGAATTTAATCAATTATTATTATTTAAAATGAATCAAATAATAATATTTAAAATTAATCAAATAATAATATTTAAAAATTAATCAAATTATAATTAATTGAAAAATATTATAAAAGTAAATTAAAAATAATTAGAGAAACTCATATATTTAAATTTGTATTTAAATTATTGGATGTATCACCACCCCAGTGGTTAAAACGCTTTTACAATGCCTTTCCCTATCACAAGGACGTGGGTTCGACATAACTTTTGCGCTTGTTGAAGTAAAAACTAACCAGGTCGACCTATTTTTGTTTTTTTTGCGCTTGTTGAAGTAAAAACTAACCAGGTCGGCCTACCTTCTAAGGAGGTCGACCTGTCCTCATAGGAAACCCTTAGAAAGCGCTTTTGAAAGAAAGCGCTCTCTAAAGTGTATCATATGTTAACCTAAGGGAGCGCTTTCTCAAGAAAGCGCTCTCTAAGGTAATTTATTAAATAAATATAATTAATCAAAAGAAATTAATTTTAAATATTTAAAGAAGTTAATCAAATATTTTATTTAAATGTCTTATTTGATTAATTTTAAATATTTATCAAATAATAAATATTTAAAGAAATTAATCAAATATTTTCTTTAAATTATTTAAAATTAATCAAATATTATTATGATTTAAAAATATTTAAAATATTTTAAAGAATTTAATCAAATATTTTAAAGAATTTAATCAATTATTATTATTATTATTATTATTTAAAATATTTAAAATGAATCAAATAATAATATTTAAAATTATAATAATATTTAAAAATTAATGAAATTATAATTAATTGAAGAATGTTATAAAAATAAATTAAAAATAATTGGAGAAAGTCATATATTTTAATTTGTATTTGAATCATTGGATGTATCACCACCCTAGTTGTTAAAACGCCTTTACAATGTCTTTCCCTATCACAAGGGCATGGATTTGAACCCCCCATTTTGTATTTTTTGGTTTTTTTTGCGCTTGTTGAAGTAAAAACTAACCAGTGAGGTGCAACACCAGAATTCAACATAATTGCAATAACAAGTTCAGTAAGAGTTATATTCTTTCTTTCTACTTTACCATTCATTTCAGGAGAGTATGGAGCATTCGTTTCATGTATAATGTCATGTTCAATATAAAAATCATTAAATAAACTAGAGTCATATTCAGTTCCCTTATCACTACGAAGTCTCTTAATCTTCTTGTTAAATTGATTCTCAATTTCAGTTACATACATCTTAAACATGTCAAGCGCTTCACTTTTATTCTTCATTAGGTATACATAAGTATAATCAGAGCAATCGTCAATAAAAGTGATAAAATAACGTTTACTACTTCTAGTTAAACTTCCATCTAATTCACATATATCAGAATGTATAAGATCTAGGGGATAAGATTCTTTTATAATTGATTTATGTGAAGTCTTTGTTATTTTAGCTTGACTACAAAATTCACATTTATTAGAATCATTGACATTTAATTTAGGGATAGGCCTAAGTTCCTTGCTGTCGCTCCCACCAAAATGACAACCGGGTCAAATGGGTACAGACGCGAACGGTCGGCGAAAGAGGAAAAGAAAAGAGTCGCCAGCTAGGCATTTTTATCCCATAGGAAAGGTAATGCTGCATAAACCTAGAAAAAGGATGGATAAGACGGCTGCGAACCAGAGAGACTGAGAAAGGGGGTTGGTTACAACCTGGGAAGGTATTAGCACCCAGATTGTCCGCCGTACTCGACGGGATCCACGCTTAAAAGATTTGTGTTTTAAAGGGGTAGTGTCAGTGCCACTTGTGTATCAAAGCTGGAAAGAATGCAAGTGTTAGTGTATAGTGTATAAGTGATGTGAAGTATGAAAGTGTCAGTGTAAGAACATGAGTGAAATGCTCATGACCATGAGGCTAAAGAATAATACTGGAAGGAGGGGGAATATACAGAGACTTTTGTTCGATAACTGTTAAGTTATGCCTACGTATCCTCTCGTGCAATGAGGAAGTCAGAACACCGTAGTTCGACTCAAAGAGACTGAAGGATGAATTGACTTGTGAACTGCTTACTTGTCTATGCTCAAGTGTATGACCTGTCTGGCTCAGGTGCAAACTGTCTTGCATTAGACGGAAGGAGCAAGTTCTCGTTTATGAGTGAATGAGATGAGAAAAGAATCCCGGAGGAGACGATTATTGTTTGTTTTTGATGTGTTCAATCTTTTATTGCTTTTGGAAATTTGTCATAAGAAAATGAGCTTAAGCCCAAACCAATGGATTTAGTAAACTCATCACATCCTCCCTCTGATTAGGGGTAATGAGAATACCTTAAGTGTGAAGTCAGCATCTCACTCTTAATCACCATGATGTAGGATTGAGATCATTAACCTACTTGTGATTAGTTAGATGTTTTTGGTGTTTTTGTTTAGTGTTAAGTAATGAGCTTAAGCCATAATCAGGGAATAAACAGACTCATTACACCATCCTAATAGAAGGATAATAGATGAGAATGTTTAAGCTGAGGAAAGCTCCTCAACTTAATCCATGATTAGGGATTAACCTCATGACAAAACAAAACCTTTATTAAATGGATTTTAGTTAATGATGTGATGAAGAAGTGATTTTTATGGTTTGTAAGACAACTTGAGGGGGACTTGTCCATTAACACTAGGGTTAGTCCTTCTTAACCAATTAAGGAAGAATTAGAACCCTAATGCAAGGCCCAAGTTACAAGCTTGATGTCTTGATGATTATTAAGTGGATTGATTAAAGGATTTAAACGCATTAAGGGTTTAACACTTAGGATTAAAGTTATACACTCCATCCTAATAGAAGGATGCAGGCATAAGCTTAATCACAAAGCCTTAAAGCCTTTAGGGTTTAGTCCCTGATTACGAGATGAGAAGAGAAGACTCAAAGATGACACAAAGGTGAAAGCTAAGTGGGGGGACTAATCAACCCTAATTGTTATCATGCTTGGAAGTCCTAGGGTTTGTGAGGTTTAAGAGAAAGATCTTCACAGAACCACCAAGGAGAGAAGTAGATGAAAGGATCAAGAAGCAAAGAGAAGCAAAACAACTTGCTTCACTTAAGAAGACAAGTTGCTTGAAGAAAGAAGGTAAGATGAATAAGAATGAGCAAGCTCAATCCAATACACATACAAAAATGCAGCAATGATGCACAAAGGAGATGAAAAGAAATTGTGAGAAGTGAAGGCAAATTCACTTCTCAGAGTACTTACCACCTGAAAAGTTAGCACAAAAGAAAGAAATAAAGTGAAAGTGAAATTAATGCTGGGATGCAAACCGAAACCAGAAGCATGTTCATGATGCAGAAGATGTTACGAGATGATATGAATGATCATACAAGTGAAATCGAACAAAAGATAACTAACTAAATTAAAATGAAATTATTTAATGGAATGGATTAACAAATTAGCTAATAACTTTATCTTATATAATTAGTTAATATAAGTGTTTTTCTTTTTTCTTTATTTTGTTTATATAATTTTATCTAAAAGAAAAATAAATAGTTTGTATAATTTTATCCAAAAGAAAAAATAAATAGTTTGTATAATTTTATCCAAAAGAAAAAATAAATAGTTTGTAATATTTAAATGAGCAAAAGAAGAAAAAAAAACAAAACAAAAAGGGCCTTCCTACAAGCAAAAACGCAGGCCCAACGCTGATAACCCCCCCCCCCCCCCTAAATGGATTCGGGTCACGAAAGGCCCGGATGTCCCACAATGCCCAACCCAACGCTAACAATCTGAGAAAGAAAAACTGCAAATCCTAGCCAACGGTCAAACGTCTATGACGTGTCTAAGGGATAACAACAAGTGGCCTTGGGAGAAACAACACGTTGTGGTATTGGAAAATGAAAGGTAGCGAATCTTGCTGTTTCCAAAAGCTTTTAATGATCATAAACAAAACAAAATTGGGACTACATATTCACGACAAAAGAGTAGAAAGGTCTCAGTGACCTTCATCAACCTTTCGACTCCCTTCTTCTCTACTGTCCAAATCTGAAACTCAAATAAAGTGAAACCAACAAAACACATCCAATCCTTGATCACAAACGCATGGCGAAAACGGAGTACCCGAACGAACAAAACGGTGGAGCTATCCTCAACCCCAATCAAACCCAAAACCCTAACGTTCATCAATATCAATCAAACAACCATTCTAGCACCAACCAAACAACAGAAATCAACAGAGGCATCGAACAACAGAGGCAAAAGAAAATTCGAAACCGATGCCCAACAACAACAGCAGGAGAAAAGGGAAGTCAAAAGAAAACCGAGTTTTATACCTGCTCTGAATGTTCTCAGAGGGACAATTTTCTCTCCAGGTACTCCGTTCTTTAGCTCAAGCCTTTCTTTTCTTTCTGTTTGAAACTCCTCCTTCTTGAGTTTTTGCTTTTTTTTTCAACGAGAGACAAAAGGGGATTTTTAGGGTTTTTCTTCTGTGTCCTTGTATTCGGTTTTTTGAATCCTCTTTATAATTGCGGATTAGGGTTTCGAAATTGAAATCAACTGAAGCATTTTTCACTTTGGCTATGTTTGTTTCTTCTTTTTTCGTATCAGAGCTTTTCTTTCCTATTTTGTGAAAACTTTGGTTCTACGATCCTGCTGATGCTTCTGCTTTGCTTTTGTCTGCTTATACCTTGGCACTGCACCCTTGTTGACTTAGTTAGAAATGAACTGAATTGATTGGGTTTTGATTGAATTGAGAGATTGGTTTTCAATAGGTTCAGCCTGTGTTTTTTACTACTCGTTCTCTTTTTTAATTGCAGTAAAAATCTCCCTTCCTTTGTAGGTTTGGAAAGAGGCATAGCAGATGTGAAACTTCCAACAAGCAAGAACACAAGTTGGGCCTGAATTGCCAGAATCAGGGCCAAACTTATTACGACATTCGGTCATTTCCCATTGTTTGGACTAGGGCCAATGGTTGGATCAACTGGTGCAAGAGAGGTCTGCGAATGTTCATGTTCTTTCCAACATCAAATGTGCCTAAAGCTGCAGGAGTTTGAGGAAAAGAGCAGACCACCAAGCAGGGAGCTCAAAAATTGATCAATGTGAGGTTTGTAACCAACTCAGTATTCTTAATTTTCTGCTGTCATTGCGTCTGAAAGGAGGTCGTTCATGTTGGTTTGATCATCTTTACAATTCTCAGGATCAAAGTCCAGGATGGTGCTCTCTACTTCCGTTTGAGATGGAGATACATCACTTCCAACTTCATCGAAATTATGTGGGGTGCGTACTGGTGAAGACTTGAAACTTGGAGGAACAACACCGGCCGCATATTTTTCTACAGCAAACGACTCCACTAGTCTAGCATCATTAGATCTTTCTGAATTTGCAATTGTCCTGAAATTTCGACTTCAACTTTTGACAATCCAGAGGCAGAACATTCGTGCTATAACTGATCAACCAATTGACCGGCGTTTGTACTGAAGTTATTGAGAAAAGAACGCATCCTTTTTTGAAAGAAACACTCTTTCCTGAGCTATCCAGGCCATCAATCGGCAAGACCAAACTTGGGCAAACCTCATCATGAAACACAGCTGGATTCGGACCTTCAGAGTTTGCTGTTGGAATGTCATGAAGACCTGTAGCGGCCTGATTCTGAGAAGGCTGAATGTGTGAAGGTTTAAGAGAATGTGGATCAAAAGAGAAATTGAACAAATCATCTCTGATTGAATTCTTGTCGCGAGGGTTTTCTGTATATTCTGAGATTGGAGAATTTAAATTCATGTTTTCAGTGTTTCTGCCATAACTTGTCTGTTGTAATCTCTTTGGATTTTTTTCTGACGGCCTTGTTTAACTGTTAACAAAAACTTTGTGCCATTTAATCCTTCAGTATAATCTGTCTTTTATTGCTTTTCGCCTCCAATTGTCTTGACAACGTACCAATCAAGATCTCAACGTCTTGTAAAACTTGGAAAACATCAATGCTACCATGCTTGAGAACGGTGCACCTTAACTAACATACATCAATCTAAAATGAATCATGACTCAAAACAAACGTGCATCCAAATCCAACATAATCCAAATCCAACATAATCCAAATCCAACATAATACCATGAAATGCCCATGCAATGCCGTTTGAATCCAAGTCCAACATGATACCATGAAGTTTTTTTTTTTTTTTGAAACCAATGAATCAAATCCAATAAGCCATCCTCCTTAAAGTTAAGTTTCGAAACCAATGAACCAAGGAAGTCACACTTATTTTTAAAAAATAGTGAAATAAGTTTAAACCCATGGCCTAACAATTTATTGAAAATAAATTCAAGATAACTTAAAACCACTTTGAAACTTTAGTGATGCTTAATCATCAATGAAACTCCAATTGATTGTGCCTTGGCATTTGTGTACCTGAGATGTAACTCCCTATAGGCGATGATTCAGGCAGTTTCAGGGGGTTTCAGGGCAAGGTGAAGGGTCGGGGGTGATCAATGGGATGTTTCGAGATGGATGGTGGAAGAAACTTTGAGGAATGGGTGACCGAGTTAAGGGATTCAATGAAAAATGCAAGGTGGGGGGTTTTGTGTAGGCTGACTTGTGTGTGTGTTCAGGCTCCCAGATATTGTGAAATGGCTTGCTGGAAGCGTATTTGTAAGGCCTTTGATTGGTAAGAATAGTTGGTGTGGCACAGGCCTATGGATCAGATCTTGGGGATTGCGACAAGTGGAGGCATAGTCACATGGGCTTTTGCAAATTGGTACAAGTCTGGCCCCTTTGTGATTTCTTGAAGCATAAGTCATGAAACTTGGAGATTCTTTGGTGCATTTTGAATTTAAGGCCATGGTTTATGCTTGCGTGATGATTAGAGGTCGCATTGAAGTCACATAAAGGCTTGCCATGAGAATTTGCAAGTTCTCCAACACAAGTCATTTTTCCCAAAAAGGCAATTTTGCAAAATGGCTCGAAATTATTCAATCTTGTGAACTTCTAACATCTTCTATGACCAAATAAAGATCATACACACTCAAAATGATGAAGAATACCCTTTGGTTGGGTCATTGGGGCTTCAGATGCCCTGATTTTGCACTGTCTTGCTCAAGAAGCCAACCTTTGATCAGATGACTTCCCCATTGAATTTCTTCATGAAAATTGATATGCATGATCCCTATACCATATAGAGACCAATAGAAACAAGAATGACCAAAAACTTTGGAGTTATGGCCTTTGAAACCAAAACCCTAATTCTAGGTCATCGGTGCAATTAAACCTGGTTCTGCTTCCATGCCTTTCTCAGTTCTTGTGATTCTTTGACATTCTTGACTTTGTGAGGATACAATATGATGCTTGAACATGCGTGGACCCCTTTGAAGTGATTGATGACCTTTGGAGCGGCTCAAACGACTCTTGGATGGCTCAGATCACAAACCCTAGGTGCAGATGACTTGGGAACAATGCAGTGAATCAAAGAAATGCAAAAATGAGATGCCATGACTGAACTTATGCATATGAAGATATCACAAGCCATGGTGTGAATGGGTGAGGGCAAATTTGGGGCGTTTACAGCTGCCCCTATTCAAACATGAGTTAGCTGTGCAGGATGTAAGCAACGGCTTAACAGGCACACAAGATAACTTGTGGTTGAATACCAAAGACAGTCCAAAATTTGCACTCACAAAATGAAGAAGAAAAGGGACAATAAAGTATATTATAAAGTGTGGGCGACGGAGGACGACCGTCGAGCAGAGGACGACTGCTGGGGAAAGAGCAATGACGGGGACTGCCGACATGCTGGGGATATAAGAGATTATGATGGGGACGACCATCAAGTTAAGCTATAAGGCTCTCTGGGGATTATGGGTAAATGAAACAACATGATGAGGCACGGTCATCAAAGGCGAAGGACGATCACCTAGCAGGGGACGGCTGCTCTGTTGGTTTATCATGACATAGGACGAATGTCAGATAACAAGATCAACGACGGGGACGACCATCGGATAAGAATGATGAAGGACGATCATCAGGAGGTGAAGGACGATCACCTAGCAGGGGACGACTGCTAAATATCACGACATAGGACGAATGTCGGACAGAGAAGGGTTCCAATAATGGAGACTCCGCTGGGGAGAGGATGAAGGACGATCATCCAAAGGTGAAGGACGATCACCTGGCAGGGTACGGCTGCCGAAAAGGTATCATGACTGTAACACCCCAAAATTTGCCCTCTCATTTTCATGCCATTTAGCATATCCTTTCATACATTGCATTGCATTTAGATCACAATTGCATCATAAACATACATGAATATACATCTCCATTTGAGCTTTCACAGGTTGCGACTGGCCTTTATTTTTTTATGCGGAACGTGCACAAGAATCTTAGAAGAAACCAAAAGTTCTCGGTTGATTCAAAGGAGTTTAAGCAGAATATCAGTTTTATGGTGCAGTTTGCAAAAGTTGTAACTTATGCTCGGAAACTCATTTTGGCTTGAAACTCAATAGTTTAGACTATTTCGGTATTCTCTACAACTTTTGTGTTCGGCTCGGAGGCCAATTCATCAAGGAAAATGGCGGGAATGATTTGTTTTTGAAATTTCGGTTTCGCCGATTAACCGTGCTAGCGGTATTCAAGAGTTCGTAACTTCTGATTGGGTCAACATGTCTGAGAGATTCATATGCCAAAAGTTCCGTCTTAATATCCTTTCTAACTTTTGGGTTTTGGCCGAGAACTAATTCTTTGAAGAAGATCTCAGAATGTGCGAGTCTTTAGAGTCGACATAGTGAAAAACAGTGCTGAACCGGTGAGTTTTGAACACTAAAAAATTCATAACTCTTGGCTCGTTCATCGAATTGATGTTGTTTCGGTGCCTAAAATTCCGTTTAGATGTTATATTCATTATGTGAATTCAGTTTGGGTTAGGTCCGAGCGGAAGGATCTCGAAAATGCGAATTACCAGTAAGGTTCTTTGATGCAGTGCACTATCTGTCAGATTTTGTAAAATTCATAACTCGGTCAATTTTCATCGGATATCACCCGTTCTTGAAGCGTTGGTTCAAAAATTGTATCCTCTTCAATTTCAAATACAAAAGTGAGTTCGAACGGTGCTCCAAAGATTGTCGTTTTGGTTTATTTCACAAAACGGAAGTGCTGAACCGAAGAAAAATGCTGAAAGTGGTTTCACGAGAAAATTCATATCTCCCTCGTCGTTTGTCCGGTTGAGCTTAGATTTTAACACCAGGTCACTGACTCATATATCTACAACTTTGCTGACAAAGTCGAGTCGAGATTATGCTCTTAAGAGGTTGACCTAGTCACATTTTCGAGTAGCGGACACCAAATAAGCCGAAAAAATAACTTATTCAGTGACGTCTTGCAACTTAAACGTATCGATCACACTCGATTTTGATCGTATGACATTCGTTCTTTTTGTGTTGCAACCGTGATTCAAAGGTGGACAATGTTGTGGAAGGCTCAGAGTCGAAATTTCTTGCCGAAGATATTGTTATTTTCACTTAAGCCGAAATTCTACCTTTTGCCTTTCATTTTACACTCCACTATATATTCTTTTGACCCACAATTTGTCTCATAACTTCAATCATAATTTACAAACACCAAAAAACTCTCACAAACTCTCTCTAAAGGATCAAAGTTCATTCTCTCAATTCTTTCTCAAGAACACAACAACAACTTCATCAAGAACTCAAGAACACAACAATTCCGATCAAGCTTCCGGTAGCCGAGCCGCCACGAACCACCACCTCCGGTCAACTTCACAACCGTAAGACTACCATCTTCCGCTACCGGCAGCCGCACGGTCTCTCCTCCTCTCCTCCGTTCATGATCGCGTCTCACTTCCTTCGGATTCGCAATTTCTTCGTCGATTCTTCATTCGGTAAGCTTCTTAAACTTTAATTCATGAATAATTGTTGAATTGTTTCTTGAATTGAATTTTGAAGTTGAATTAATCTTGTGGAGATTATGTGCATTGATTCATGATTTGATTATTGATTGATTCTTGATTAATTTATCCTAATAATTGTTGTGGTGCATGATTGAAAAGGCTTGGTAAAGTTGACATAGAATAATCGGTGAATGTTAGGTGTTTGACAAAATTCCTAAGAGAGCTAATTATTATAACTTGATATTGATTGAAGTGCTTGACTTTTAAATTCATGCTTGTTTCAATGTGCAAATTTGAAATAGGATAGGTTGAGGCTTAATTGTTGATGTTGTTCATGTGTCGCGTGTCGAGAATATGTTTTGGTCATAACTTCCTAACCGTAGCGCGTTTTTGCGAATGTGAATAGTATAAATTGACTTTGTTGATTATTTCGGAGCCATTGGTGAACTTTTTAGTCGATTTCGGACAATTTTTTCCGGCTATTTTGCTACTGCCAGCCGACGAAATCGGCCAAAAAATATCACTTCCAAGCGGAATTTTCAAAAACCGATTGCATATTTGAATCCGTTGGCACGTTTGTAAGTTATCATGCGATTTTCGTTCAATTCCGAGTCGGTGATTTTTGACGCGTTTTTTCGTTTTAAGGCTTTTTAAGTTCGGTTTGGTGCGATTTTGATGCATTGATCTTGTTTTGACTTGTATATATGTTTGTTGATCATTTGCCATTCATTGCATGTAAATTTGTTCGATTCCGATTTGAGTTTGCATGTTGTTTATGTTAGAGCATAAGTGCTGCCCCGTTTTGAAACGTAAATTTCAATGCATGTCCATGACTCGTATATTCATATTTCTACTTGATTTGGAGTTGTGAGGCATAGGTGCAACTTCCGGTTGCACCTCTTTTTGGTTTCTAATGCGTTTGTTGAGTTCATGCAAGGTTCTCGCAAAGATCTTAACGACGGTTGTTTGGTTGGTATTCCACTTTATTTGTGGGATACCTTTGGATTCAAATGATATTTTGTGCCGTTGTTTTTGTTTCGATTATGGGGGATCTTCACAAAGCAATTATGGAAGATGAGCATTTATTTTGCTCATGGGAGATTGCAAGGCTTGGCTTGAAGTTTTTTTTGTTTGGATTTCTTTTATGTGAAAGAATCGGCACTTCGACCAAGTAAGTAATCTCGATTCTCTACTTTAATGCACCATTCTAGTTGTATGCGACTTAGGATCATATAACTTAAGGTGCATACTGAGTCCTCCCACCTGAGGCATTGGATTTATTTGTGATATATATTTATATGTGTCGATTTCGGAGTTTAGGGATTAGGTTACGGATTAGAGAATTCGATTCCTTTCACTTTCCCTTACAATATCGTTTTTGCCCGTTTCGTCTCAATTATTAAAAATAGTTTTAGGTGTGATAAAATTCTGGAAAAATTCATGAGTGATCTTCTTCCTCTTAATTAATTTTTCATATTTTTTGTTTCCAGATTTGGGTGGTTTCAATATTTTATTTGGATTTTAGATCACAAGCTGTCCCAAAAAGGAAGGTTTTGGCATAAGGGACCGAAATCGATTTTTCCCCATAGGTGTGAGACCTATTTTTTGTATATGATTAATCACTGTAATTGGTGACATTTTGATGCTCATTAGGCATTTTTTTCATAATTTTTAGTGCCA
Source organism: Lathyrus aphaca (assembly GCA_963966055.1). NCBI lineage: Eukaryota > Viridiplantae > Streptophyta > Magnoliopsida > Fabales > Fabaceae > Lathyrus > Lathyrus aphaca. The sequence goes on from OZ014520.1 coordinate 159,216,273, forward strand.
TTTTTGATCCACTTTGTGGAGTTGTTTTTGGGTGATCATTCATTGCTACCTTGCTAGTCAAGTAATTGTTTTGGCACTTTGGTGCATAATTTTGTGGAATCCTTTTGGAAAATGTGAGATAATGACTTTATTATTCCAGGGATTTAATTTCATAATTTTTAAAGACTTTTTGCTATTTTTCCATGTCACCTAGATCCTAGGTTGATTCATGTGTCTATTTGCTCCATAACTTAAATGATAAGAAGGCATTCATGCCATTTTCTTGAAGGCATTTTTGGTAGATTTTAGGAGTTGATTATAGGTCATTTGTATGCCTTTAATTCCATTCATAGGTCATTTTTTTAACCATACTCATTTGGTTTGTTTTGGTGCTTTAAAGTGCATACTTATGTGAATTAACTTTAACCTAAACTAGATTCTCTTCTCCTCTAAATAATAACTTGAATTATGTGGAAATCATTAATGCCTATTCATGCATTCTAATTGCATCTCATACCTTGTATGCTACTGACCCATAATCATTTCATGCATATTCACATGCCATTCTTCCTTAACTTTCATCATGTGCGATCTTATGCGATTTTTGTTCGTTTCTTCTCATATCTTCTTCTCATTGCTCCATATGCCTAATCCATTGAATCCATGATTGTATATTCAATCATCCACCTTCATAAGCATTCACTACTGACTTTGATGTTCATTTCATGTATTAATTCATGCTTGTAAGCCATATGCATTCATACTTCATCCATAAACCCTAACTTGCATTTAGGTGAACCTAGGTGAACTTTTTGTACATAGTTTGACATAGTTTGATCTTGTGAGGTATCCTAACATATTTAGGGACCTATAGCATGTATCTACTGAATTTAGAAGTCATGTAACCTTTAGGTACCTTCACCTTTAGACTTAGGTCTTATTTTGAACCCTAGTTCCATTCTAGGACGTTTATGGTACTTAATCGCTTTCATGCTTTGATTTTATTTTCAATATGCATTGTCATGCTAACTTTTGTTTTGTAGGGGGGAAGATTGAGGTAAGTCTCACTTTATTCCTATCTCTTATGCATTTTAATTGTGTTTGCCTTAACACCTTGTGCTTTGCTCTTAGGATTTCCCTTTCTTTAGAGACAACTTAACTTCCTTAGGAAGTAAGTTAGTTTCTAAGCTCTCTTTTCTTCCTTTCCTTTTCTTTCTTAGGATTAGAATACCTCATTAACCATAGGATCTCCCTTTTGTATATAATAAAATTAGGGTTGTGTCTTAGTCCCCTTAGTTTGTCATTTTCCAACTTGAGTCATTCTTTCTCATATCAAAAAGAAAAGCAATAAAACACTTAATAAAAACCGAACAATCTTGTACGACACGAGACTTTGTTGCGGAGTGTTTATACGTGTCCTGTTTTGGGGCGAGGTGTAAATACTCACCGCGATGGATAGGTCTTAGTATGAGAATGTTCACAAACAAATTCAAAATACTTCTCTTAAAAGACCAAAAACAAATAACAAGCGACTATCCTGCGGGAACTTCTCTTCTCATCTCATTCACTCACAACGCGAACTCGCGACGACTTGTCTTTCATGCAAGACGGTAAACGCACTTGTACCAGACGAGCCTGCAACACCTGAGCATAGACATACGCAGTTTCAGCTGTAAAAAAACACAAACAAATAGTTCCCGCCTTAGTTAGGCGAACTACGTCGACTCTGATCCTCACTATCCCGATGAGGTACGTAGGCAGCGGGGTAGGGCCCGTTCGAGCATATTCTTTATTTTCCCTACATTTCCCCCTTTCTTTCCATTTTCTTATCTTAGTTCATTTCTCATTTCCATTTCCAATTTCCAGTCAGCGGTTTTATTCAGCAGCAGTTATTCTTCTCACCCTTTGAAACAAAACAAGCAAGCGTGGATCCCGTCGGGTACGACGGACGGATTGGGGTGCTAATACCTTCTCAATTCGTAACCGACTCCCGAACTCAGATCTTTGGTTCGCAAGGCCTCGTCCTTTTCCTTATTCCTCAGGTTTGTGCAACATTACCTTTCCCATTCTTTCGGGATAAAAATGTCTGGCTGGCGACTCTACCTTTTCCGCGCCACTTTCGCGTTTGTACTAGGATGAAAATCCCGGGAGCGACAGCTGGCGACTCATCTGGGGACTAACCTGATTCTTCCGGTTTCCCTTGTAGAGTCAATCCTAGCGCCTGTTTGGTTTTGTTTCTTTGGGTGTTTACTGTGTGCTTTAGTTTAGCTTTATTGTTTTTATTTACAGTTCTTTACAGCTTTACTTTATCGCATTTATTTACCGCTTTCAGTATTTTATTTTCCATGCATCATATTATACTGGACTGTCTGGCTGTGCTGGTTTTCATTTTTTCTGTGGGATGGGGTTACTGTGAGATGAGCTCGTAACCGGGGCTCGAGTGCACCTTAGGACTTAGAGTGGTTCCACTTTGGCTTCATGGCATCTTGCTATGTTGGTAGTAGTGAGTTCCACACCTTGACTTGCGACCTTCTCGGGAATGTATTGATACCGGAATCTTTCTGGATTAATGCGCTACCTTGATAGTTATGTGCAGTCAGGGGACCGATCATTGAGAACCTTTGTGGAACCATCCCTCTCCAGTGATGACAGTGGCAGACCACATTTGTTGGCAAACCCACTCGCATCCGAGGGCCCACGGGGAACTCGCATAGGATGGCCTGGTTCTCTCATAGGAATCCAGTCAAAGCAAACTGTTCGTATGACGGTAGTATTGTACCCTTCGGGATGAATGTACTATTGTTTCTCGATTCAGTGCTTGAAGCTGGAGACTTGTGAGGGATGCTTGTTTTTCCGGACTCAACTGAGACCTCCCTGAGTAGTACATAATGCCAAACCGATTCCCTGATTTGGTCATGAGCCATTTCTCGGAAATGGTGAACGTATTATTGCTATTCGGCTTTGAGAGTCTGTGATGTTGACCCGAGTAGCACACCCGTGAGATTGGGAGGGGTTTACAGGTTTGCAGGAACCTTAATACCTTCAGCATACCCACTTCGTCAGTGTTGTTCAGTATTCTATGGTTCTCTGATTCTGAGATTCGGGGTTTCTATTCAGAGAAATTGTTACTGTGATTACCATCGTGACCCTGATATTGTGACTGTTATTATGACTCTCCACATACACTTGGCTCGTTGTTCAGCTTCAACACCATCAGTGACTGTTCAATTATGTGATCTAGTTCTACAGTTATTGGGTTCTCAGTTATGGGGTTCTGTACAGAGATGGTGCTGCTATTATGGTTCTATTCAGACACTTGACTCGTTGCTCAACATCAACACTAATATCAGACTATTGATCACGTGCCTATTGCATACATGACATCATAGCATTTCTGCACACATGTTCAGTTATTTTCAAGGATCACATATCTGAATCATGCTGTTGGATTTTTCTGTATCAAGACTTGAATCAAAGCAGATAGATTCCTCAGAAATAATTGAACATGGCATTTGCATACATCCTTGCATTCTTGACAGGTGTTCAAAGACAGATTTCTTTTCCTGACTTAATTTCTCATCAGAATGGACAACTTGAATCACAGTAATCAAGGTATATATTTGAAGCAACTACGGGCGAAGGTAACCGAAAGGAAGACCCAACTGGGGCAATTCAGGGCAGAGGTATAAGCCTTATTTCAGAATCAGAAACTATTGAAAGAGGAAGTCAACCAGATGAAGACTCAGATGAGCCGGTTATGGAAATCCTGAATGTGGTGTCAAGGAAATGAAGCTATTTTCATCCCTATTAAGGGGAACTACACTGCTCTGATTCTCCATTGGTCAATGGAGATACGTAGGCAGGAGATCATATGAGATCTTTCCGAGCAACCTTATCTATTAACTTTATCAACCTCTTCCCTCCAGATGTCGATTGTCAGCATCCAACCTCAGCTTCCCAAGAGAATCCTTGGGGAAAAGCATATGGGTAAAGGCCAGAACAACCCGAGAAGAAGTTTGATCATATTCTGAGGCCGTACGTGCAATGAGTTTCCTCATTTACTCAAGTTCAAACCAGTTGATCTAATCACATCAGGATCATCTCCGACAAAGCTTCCCTTGAGGTTTCAAGGCCAAGTATGACTACCATTCTGGGGCACCTGGCCTTTTAATTGAAGATTGCAAGTCTTTCAGAGGCAAAAGTGAAGACAAGGTTCAAATTTGATCGACTCAAAGGTCATCATACCAGAAAGTCTGCCCAGATATGAAGTCTCCTCATCAAATTGACATCTCAGTTTGCAAGGGCATCTTCAGAAGCAATAAGTCCAGACGGAGTCAAGTCTCCTCAATGATGGCAATGTTCAGCTTCTTTACTACATTTTCATTTGTAGTTTATATTGTTTGTTTAAACATTTGTATGCATGCATGAAACTTATTTGTTTTTGAATGATAACCATAATAAAATGCACATGTTTTTCTTGAAGTAATCCATTCGTATTCACTCATGATTTTGTGTATGTGCATTGCAATACCAACTGTTGTGCTTAAACTCTATCAGGGAGGATGACGAAATGAAAATGCAGGAATCTCTAATTGTGTGCTTTTGAGAAAGACCCTGTTGACGATGTACAGGCATTGTTTCAAATCCTAAACACCGGAGATATAAGGGAGATAGACCCTCGCCAACCCATTTGAGCCTTGAAGTAGAAGTTTATTTTTGCATGAAAAAAACCTTTGCACTTAACCCAGGGGCAGGGTAGGTGTCAGTTAGTTTGACCGAGCATTCAAATTTTAAAAAGGAGTGTACATCTGAGGATCCGTTACCTTTCGTTTTACCAAATCAAGAGGTCCAATGACCAGAAACCACAATGGTTATCCCAAGAAAGAGGTCCAGAGATCGGAAACCACAATGGTTATCCCTCATCAACTAAAAAGTGAGACAATCACGACCCTTTCAAAGCAATCAAGACAAATAGTGTCACACGATTTGTTCAAAAAAAAAGAAGAATTGAAAAAAAAAATGAATGAGAAAGCCCGCTAAGTCGAAACTTGAAAACAAGCGACTTAGGCAAAAATTAGGGCATCCCGCTGGACTTCGCAATCAAAGATTCACAAGAATCGGTCCAGGAAAAAGTTAGGGATAAGAAAAATAATGCAAAAGCGAAAGACGAAAAGGATTTCACGAGAAAGATCCTTGAATAAGAACAAAGTCGTGTGGCACAGACACCAAAGATAAGAGGGGTGACTGACTCCAAACAACAATCTGATTGGTGCTTAAACTGTTAGAATAATTGGTTCCTTAATCATCATAAAATCCTTTTTGAGAGGTGAGCGCTTGTGAAAGCTAGCTGAAAATAGGAATGGAGAACATCACGAAGATGGGTGGGCACAAATAAACTTCGAGCCTATATCCTTTGTTCCTATAACCGTTAACCAGGCCACGATACAACCCTCAAAAGTCCTAACTGAAACAGGGTTATTTCAAGAGCGTACTACCACAAGATCGCATTCCTGACTCCTATGAGTTGTGCTAAAAGTTCTTTGTTGGTGTTGCATGTTTTCTATTATTCAAAAAAATTAATGTCGTATCTTAACCAGTGATCCGCTCACAAAGGTTGGCGACATCTTTTTACAGTAAAACTTCAAGATTAACATGTGTGTTGCATTAGAATTTTCATTCTTAGAATAAACATTTTCTGCTTGCATATATTTGTTGGGCATCATAAAAATTCACATACGAAACTTCAGTCCAGAAGCTTAATCTTGCCAAGTTGAGAAGTCTGAAACTTCCGAAGGACAATCTGTCGAGGTGCACTTTTTAAGAAAACTCCATCGAGTATGGACTTTCCCAACATTCCTGGTAAGAGCCAACTAATCTGGGGCAATCATGTCGAGCAATCTCTTCAAAATTCAGCCAAGCTGGGGCAATCACTTCGAGATTCAAATCTCTCAAAGAGCCATCTGGCGGAAGCATTATTCAAATTTCAGCCAAACTGGGGCAATCACTTCGAGATCCAATCTCTCGAAGAATAGTTGATCTGGGTGTTTTCTTCAAAGCAGTCATTCAGAGGTGATCACTTCAAGACTTGTACTGGGGCAGGCCACCCCAAGAGCACTGGAAGTTACTTTCTCCTGAAGACGGTTAATCAGAAGCAGCTACCCAAGGTTCAAAATACTAGGACACACTATCTCACAATGATATGAGGTTTTTCATGAATCCTCGCGAGGAAAATTCTTGCACAGACCATGCAGTCTGGGGCAGTTATTTCGAGATCCAACGAATCTCTCCAAGAGTTTGAAGACACTGAGGCATTTCATATGCCATGTTTTTTGTAAAATCCTCTTGAGACATTTACTTCTGACGGACCTTAATCTGAGGCGAGTTGAAAATTGCAAAGAACCATTGTTCACTCATGATTAGTTGACAACCTATCAACCCGGGGCTAGGGGCAAAGCCATTGTCAGCACAGTACTTCAAGAGTTATTTCATCAGCAAGCTTCATTGATCAAAATTCCTTAGCAAGTCTCATTAGACAATCCCTTCTCCAGTAGTGCGGAAAATGGAAGATTACTTCTTGAGCTGAAGGATATCATCGTCTCTCATCCCCGGCATGAGACGCCTTACATCTCTCATTCCCAATATGAGAGGATTTATCTTTTATCCCCAGCAAGTGGCAACTTGAGCTCTTATCTTCAGCGGGAAGCTTTATCATTGACATTATCTGTCATCCCCAGTAAAGTGGAAGTTGAAATCTCTCCCAGCAAGGCAGCAGAATGTGGGTGTCATCCCCAAGTAGAAGTTTCCCTTCAGACAGGGGAAATCCTCAACAGTACAAGGAGTTCTTTCCTCCCCAGCAAGGTGTTTCCTCAACAGTGTCATGCCTTTGGTTCTCCGCCAAGTCAGGAGGTCCTCACTTCCTCACCAGAGTTCAAGAAGAGTCCATCTCCAGCAGGGTCTTGGCACTCCAATCTCAAAGTCCAATTTATTTTTGGCAGTGGCGGCTGTTCAAAGCCGGTGAATTATTAACAGTTTTCCCCGCAGAGTTGTTTCCTCCTCATCAGGATGAACCAGATCAATGCAGTGATCATCATTTCTCCCCAGCCAAGTTATCTGGGATACCTGCAGTCTCCTTATTAGGAGATATCCTTGCATTTGCATATGTATAATCATCATCACATTTGCATCCTCCAAAGCGTAGCATTTCCATCGTCATGGAGCATTACGCCATAAATTCAAACATATGCATACCAGCATGGGCCAGTTTTGAGGTATATTACATGAGACCCGTTATATCTCCAATCATGTTGAAGTGTTCCCCACAGAATGCAACTCCGTTTCCCATGGTGGTTACTTTTACCAAGTCTTGTTGTTATCCCCAGTTGAGTTTTGTTTCAGTACAACAAACTCAATCTTTTCGCGTCTCCGTTTCAGTACAACGGTTGCGTCTTGGGCTCTCGTTTAAGTACAATGATCCCGCTCTTTTCGAGTTTCCATTTAAGTACAATGGTCTCGTATTTGAGTATTGTTTCAGTACAACAATCTCATTTCCTCGTGTCTCCGTTTCAGTACAACGGTCGCATCTTGGGCTCTCGTTTAAGCACAACGATCCCATTCCTTTCGAGTTTCCATTTAAGTACAATGGTCTCGTATTTGAGTCTTGTTTCAGTACAACAGTCTCATTTGTTCGCGTCTCCGTTTCAGTACAACGGTCGCGTCTCAAGTTATCATTTAAGTACAATGATCCTGTTTGCTTGGGCTCTCGTTTAAGTACAACGATCCCGTTCCTTTCGAGTTTCCATTTAAGTACAATGGTCTCGTCTTTGAGTCTTGTTTCAGTACAACAGTCTCATTTTTTCCGTGTCTCCGTTTCAGTACAACGGTCGCGTCTTGGGCTCTCGTTTAAGTACAACGATCCTGTTCCTTTCGAGTCTCCATTTAAGTACAATGGTCTCGTCTTTGAGTATTGTTTCAGTACAACAATCTCATTTCCTCGTGTCTCCGTTTCAGTACAACGGTCGCATCTTGGGCTCTCGTTTAAGTACAACGATCCCATTCCTTTCGAGTTTCCATTTAAGTACAATGGTCTCGTATTTGAGTCTTGTTTCAGTACAACAGTCTCATTTGTTCGCGTCTCCGTTTCAGTACAACGGCCGCGTCTTGGGCTCTCGTTTAAGTACAACGATCCCGTTCCTCTCGAGTATCCATTTAAGTACAATGGTCTCGTCTTTGAGTCTTGTTTCAGTACAACAGTCTCATTTGTTCGCGTCTCCGTTTCAGTACAACGGTCGCGTCTTGGGCTCTCGTTTAAGTACAACGATCCAGTTCCTCTCGAGTCTCCATTTAAGTACAATGGTCTCGTCTTTGAGTCTTGTTTCAGTACAACAGTCTCATTTGTTCGCGTCTCCGTTTCAGTACAACGGTCGCGTCTTGGGCTCTCGTTTAAGTACAACGATCTCGTTCCTTTCGAGTCTCCATTTAAGTACAATGGTATCGTCTTTGAGTCTTGTTTCAGTACAACAGTCTCATTTTTCCGCGTCTCTGTTTCAGTACAATGGTCGCGTCTCGGGTTATCATTTAAGTACAATGATCCTGTTCCTTTTGGTCTCGTCTCAGTGCGAGGATAATGGATCGGTTGATACCATTTCCTAGTTGGATCGGTTGATCTTATTTGAGTCATGAATCGGTTGATATCATTTCTCTTCGAGTTGTAGATCGGATGATATTACATTCTCGCTTTCCGGGGTGGATCGGTTGATACCATCTCCGTTTTAGATCGGTTGATCTTATTTGAGTCGCAAATCGGTTGATGTTGCGTTAAGTCCTGTTTCGATAACAGGCATCTTCTGTGACTTGGTCCTACCCAACAGTCGCGTTGCAGGTTCCCGTTTTGTACAATGGTCCTGTTTGCTTGGGCTCTCGTTTATGTACAACGATCCCGTTCCATCTTGTCCTATTTTCTTTGTGTTTCTGGTGACCGCCTGCAGCCGGTATACCTTTGCGTCTCCATTCGAGGATGGTTTTGTGTTAGATCCGAGGATCTTTTGATTTGTCATTCGAGGATGACATTTCTTTTCTTCAAGTCCCTCTGCGGTTGGTCTTGTTGTTGTGGCTATTATTCGAGGATAGTAGTTCATTTTTTGAGCTTAATGATCGAGGTCAGTTTGTCTCTTTTGCAAAGTCTGTCTGAGCTCAGCTTTGTGTTTGGTTATCAGTCGAGGCTGGTATACCTTTGCGTCTCCATTCGAGGATGGTTTCGTGTTAGATCCGAGGATCTTTTGATTTGTCATTCGAGGATGGCATTTCTTTTCTTCAAGTCCTTCCGAGGTTGGTCTTGTTGTTGTGGCTATTATTCGAGGATAGTAGTTCACTTTTTGAGCTTATTGATCGAGGTCAGTTTGTCTCTTTTGCAAAGTCTGTCTGAGGTCAGCTTTGTGTTTGGTTACCGCCTGCGGCCGTTATACCTTTGCGTCTCCATTCGAGGATGGTTTCGTGTTAGATCCGAGGATCTTTTGATTTGTCATTCGAGGATGGCATTTCTTTTCTTCAAGTCCTTCTGCGGTTGGTCTTATTTGTTTTGTTGTTGCTATTATCCGAGGATAGTAGTTCATTTTTTTTGAGTTTATTGACTGAGGTCAGTTTGTCTCGTTTGCAAAGTCTGTCCGAGGTCAGTCTTTGTTGTTGATGGTTATCGCCTGCGGCCGGTATACCATTGTGTTTCTATTCAAGGAGGGTTTTAGTACTGAATCTGAGGATCCCGTGTGAGTGGTCATTCGAGGATGGCATTCTTCCCAGCATATTTCCACCTGGTTCTATTTTCGCTACCTATTCAGAGGTCAAAACAAAAAATATATAAATAAATAAATGGGCAGATGGCATTTCTGTTGCCCTCAGTGTGCAAATTTTCAGGTTTTATTCGAGTATTCATTCACTCCATACCTTGAATGTCTAAAAGCTGTTGCAATTATCCATTCAAGTCTGCAGATGATTGAATAGGGGCAGCTGTAACACCCCAAAATTTGCCCTCTCATTTTCATGCCATTTAGCATATCCTTTCATACATTGCATTGCATTTAGATCACAATTGCATCATAAACATACATGAATATACATCTCCATTTGAGATTTCACAGGTTGCGACTGGCCTTTATTTTTTTATGCGGAACGTGCACAAGAATCTTAGAAGAAACCAAAAGTTCTCGGTTGATTCAAAGGAGTTTAAGCAGAATATCAGTTTTATGGTGCAGTTTGCAAAAGTTGTAACTTATGCTCGGAAACTCATTTTGGCTTGAAACTCAATAGTTTAGACTATTTCGGTATTCTCTACAACTTTTGTGTTCGGCTCGGAGGCCAATTCATCAAGGAAAATGGCGGGAATGATTTGTTTTTGAAATTTCGGTTTCGCCGATTAACCGTGCTAGCGGTATTCAAGAGTTCGTAACTTCTGATTGGGTCAATATGTCTGAGAGATTCATATGCCAAAAGTTCCGTCTTAATATCCTTTCTAACTTTTGGGTTTTGGCCGAGAACTAATTCTTTGAAGAAGATCTCAGAATGTGCGAGTCTTTAGAGTCGACATAGTGAAAAACAGTGCTGAACCGGTGAGTTTTGAACACTAAAAAATTCATAACTCTTGGCTCGTTCATCGAATTGATGTTGTTTCGGTGCCTAAAATTCCGTTTAGATGTTATATTCATTATGTGAATTCAGTTTGGGTTAGGTCCGAGCGGAAGGATCTCGAAAATGCGAATTACCAGTAAGGTTCTTTGATGCAGTGCACTGTCTATCAGATTTTGTAAAATTCATAACTCGGTCAATTTTCATCGGATATCACCCGTTCTTGAAGCGTTGGTTCACAAATTGTATCCTCTTCAATTTCAAATACAAAAGTGAGTTCGAACGGTGCTCCAAAGATTGTCGTTTTGGTTTATTTCACAAAACGGAAGTGCTGAACCGAAGAAAAATGCTGAAAGTGGTTTCACGAGAAAATTCATATCTCCCTCGTCGTTTGTCCGGTTGAGCTTAGATTTTAACACCAGGTCACTGACTCATATATCTACAACTTTGCTGACAAAGTCGAGTCGAGATTATGCTCCAAAGAGGTTGACCTAGTCACATTTTCGAGTAGCGGACACCAAAGAAGCCGAAAAAATAACTTATTCAGTGACGTCTTGCAGCTTAAACGTATCGATCGCACTCGATTTTGATCGTATGACATTCGTTCTTTTTGTGTTGCAACCGTGATTCAAAGGTGGATAATGTTGTGGAAGGCTCAGAGTCGAAATTTCTTGCCGAAGATATTGTTATTTTCACTTAAGCCGAAATTCTACCTTTTGCCTTTCATTTTACACTCCACTATATATTCTTTTGACCCACAATTTGTCTCATAACTTCAATCATAATTTACAAACACCAAAAAACTCTCACAAACTCTCTCTAAAGGATCAAAGTTCATTCTCTCAATTCTTTCTCAAGAACACAACAACAACTTCATCAAGAACTCAAGAACACAACAATTCCGATCAAGCTTCCGGTAGCCGAGCCGCCACGAACCACCACCTCCTGTCAACTTCACAACCGTAAGACTACCATCTTCCGCCACCGGCAGCCGCGCGGCCTCTCCTCCTCTCCTCCGTTCATGATCGCGTCTCACTTCCTTCGGATTCGCAATTTCTTCGTCGATTCTTCATTCGGTAAGCTTCTTAAACTTTAATTCATGAATAATTGTTGAATTGTTTCTTGAATTGAATTTTGAAGTTGAATTAATCTTGTGGAGATTATGTGCATTGATTCATGATTTGATTATTGATTGATTCTTGATTAATTTATCCTAATAATTGTTGTGGTGCATGATTGAAAAGACTTGGTAAAGTTGACATAGAATAATCGGTGAATGTTAGGTGTTTGACAAAATTCCTAAGAGAGCTAATTATTATAACTTGATATTGATTGAAGTGCTTGACTTTTAAATTCATGCTTGTTTCAATGTGCAAATTTGAAATAGGATAGGTTGAGGCTTAATTGTTGATGTTGTTCATGTGTCGCGTGTCGAGAATATGTTTTGGTCATAACTTCCTAACCGTAGCGCGTTTTTGCGAATGTGAATAGTGTAAATTGACTTTGTTGATTATTTCGGAGCCATTGGTGAACTTTTTAGTCGATTTCGGACAATTTTTTCTGGCTATTTTGCTACTGCCAGCCGACGAAATCGGCCAAAAAATATCACTTCCAAGCGGAATTTTCAAAAACCGATTGCATATTTGAATCCGTTGGCACGTTTGCAAGTTACCATACAATTTTCGTTCAATTCCGAGTCGGTGATTTTTGACGCGTTTTTTCGTTTTAAGGCTTTTTAAGTTCGGTTTGGTGCGATTTTGATGCATTGATCTTGTTTTGACTTGTATATATGTTTGTTGATCATTTGCCATTCATTGCATGTAAATTTGTTCGATTCCGGTTTGAGTTTGCATGTTGTTTATGTTAGAGCATAAGTGCTGCCCCGTTTTGAAACGTAAATTTCAATGCATGTCTATGACTCGTATATTCATATTTCTACTTGATTTGGAGTTGTGAGGCATAGGTGCAACTTCCGGTTGCACCTCTTTTTGGTTTCTAATGCGTTTGTTGAGTTCATGCAAGGTTCTCGCAAAGATCTTAACGACGGTTGTTTGGTTGGTATTCCACTTTATTTGTGGGATACCTTTGGATTCAAATGATATTTTGTGCCGTTGTTTTTGTTTCGATTATGGGGGATCTTCACAAAGCAATTATGGAAGATGAGCATTTATTTTGCTCATGGGAGATTGCAAGGCTTGGCTTGAAGTTTTTTTTGTTTGGATTTCTTTTATGTGAAAGAATCGGCACTTCGACCAAGTAAGTAATCTCGATTCTCTACTTTAATGCACCATTCTAGTTGTATGCGACTTAGGATCATATAACTTAAGGTGCATACTGAGTCCTCCCACCTGAGGCATTGGATTTATTTGTGATATATATTGATATGTGTCGATTTCGGAGTTTAGGGATTAGGTTACGGATTAGAGAATTCGATTCCTTTCACTTTCCCTTAAAATATCGTTTTTGTCCGTTTCGTCGCAATTATTAAAAATAGTTTTAGGTGTGATAAAATTCTGGAAAAATTCATGAGTGATCTTCTTCCTCTTAATTAATTTGTCATATTTTTTGTTTCCAGATTTGGGTGGTTTCAATATTTTATTTGGATTTTAGATCACAAGCTGTCCCAAAAAGGAAGGTTTTGGCATAAGGGACCGAAATCGATTTTTCCCCATAGGTGTGAGACCTATTTTTTGTATATGATTAATCACTGTAATTGGTGACATTTTGGTGCTCATTAGGAATTTTTTTCATAATTTTTAGTGCCCTTTTTGATCCACTTTGTGGAGTTGTTTTTGGGTGATCATTCATTGCTACCTTGCTAGTCAAGTAATTGTTTTGGCACTTTGGTGCATAATTTTGTGGAATCCTTTTGGACAATGTGAGATAATGACTTTATTATTCCAGGGATTTAATTTCATAATTTTTAAAGGCTTTTTGCTATTTTTCCATGTCACCTAGATCCTAGGTTGATTCATGTGTCTATTTGCTCCATAACTTAAATGATAAGAAGGCATTCATGCCATTTTCTTGAAGGGATTTTTGGTAGATTTTAGGAGTTGATTATAGGTCATTTGTATGCCTTTAATTCCAGTCATAGGTCATTTTTTTAACCATACTCATTTGGTTTGTTTTGGTGCTTTAAAGTGCATACTTATGTGAATTAACTTTAACCTAAACTAGATTCTCTTCTCCTCTAAATAATAACTTGAATTATGTGGAAATCATTAATGCCTATTCATGCATTCTAATTGCATCTCATACCTTGTATGCTACTGACCCATAATAATTTCATGCATATTCACATGCCATTCTTCCTTAACTTTCATCATGTGCGATCTTATGCGATTTTTGTTCGTTTCTTCTCATATCTTCTTCTCATTGCTCCATATGCCTAATCCATTGAATCCATGATTGTATATTCAATCATCCACCTTCATAAGCATTCACTACTGACTTTGATGTTCATTTCATGTATTAATTCATGCTTGTAAGCCATACACATTCATACTTCATCCATAAACCCTAACTTGCATTTAGGTGAACCTAGGTGAACTTTTTGTACATAGTTTGACATAGTTTGATCTTGTGAGGTATCCTAACATACTTAGGGACCTATAGCATGTAGCTACTGAATTTAGAAGTCATGTAACCTTTAGGTACCTTCACCTTTAGACTTAGGTCTTATTTTGAACCCTAGTTCCATTCTAGGACGTTTATGGTACTTAATCGCTTTCATGCTTTGATTTTATTTTCAATATGCATTGTCATGCTAACTTTTGTTTTGTAGGGGGGAAGATTGAGGTAAGTCTCACTTCATTCCTATCTCTTATGCATTTTAATTGTGTTTGCCTTAGCACCTTGTGCTTTGCTCTTAGGATTTCCCTTTCTTTATCGACAACTTAACTTCCTTAGGAAGTAAGTTAGTTTCTAAGCTCTCTTTTCTTCCTTTCCTTTTCTTTCTTAGGATTAGAATACCTCATTAACCATAGGATCTCCCTTTTGTATATAATAAAATTAGGGTTGTGTCTTAGTCCCCTTAGTTTGTCATTTTCCAACTTGAGTCATTCTTTCTCATATCAAAAAGAAAAGCAATAAAACACTTAATAAAAACCGAACAATCTTGTACGACACGAGACTTTGTTGCGGAGTGTTTATACGCGTCCTATTTTGGGGCGAGGTATAAATACTCACCGCGATGGATAGGTCTTAGTATGAGAATGTTCAAAAACAAATTCAAAATACTTCTCTTAAAAGACCAAAAACAAATAACAAGCGACTATCCTGCGGGAACTTCTCTTCTCATCTCATTCACTCACAACGCGAACTCGCGACGACTTGTCTTTCATGCAAGACGGTAAACGCACTTGTACCAGACGAGCCTGCAACACCTGAGCATAGACATACGCAGTTTCAGCTGTAAAAAAACACAAACAAATAGTTCCCGCCTTAGTTAGGCGAACTACGTCGACTCTGATCCTCATTATCCCGATGAGGTACGTAGGCAGCGGGGTAGGGCCCGTTCGAGCATATTCTTTATTTTCCCTACATTTTCCCCTTTCTTTCCATTTTCTTATCTTAGTTCATTTCTCATTTCCATTTCCAATTTCCAGTCAGCGGTTTTATTCAGCAGCAGTTATTCTTCTCACCCTTTGAAACAAAACAAGAAAGCGTGGATCCCGTCGGGTACGACGGACGGATTGGGGTGCTAATACCTTCTCAATTCGTAACCGACTCCCGAACTCAGATCTTTGGTTCGCAAGGCCTCGTCCTTTTCCTTATTCCTCAGGTTTGTGCAACATTACCTTTCCCATTCTTTCGGGATAAAAATGTCTGGCTGGCGACTCTACCTTTTCCGCGCCACTTTCGCGTTTGTACTAGGATGAAAATCCCGGGAGCGACAATGACATAGAACGAATGTCAGATAGAAAGAAAATGGTTTAACAAGTTTTGTTGGGATAAGTAAACACGGACGAGTGTCTATATCCAAGAAATAAGAGGTATTAGTGTTTGGTGTACGGTGTATAGATTAAAAATGCGGACGAGCATCCCTAAGGATATGATACGGACGAGTATCAGGTAGAAGCAAATGCTGACACATGTTCCGAGATGATGATACAGACGAGTATCAACTGGTTAACAAAGAACGTGGACGAGTATCGATTCTGTGGGGACTCTTATGGGGAATAGTAGACACAGACGAGTGTCTAAATTCAAGAAGACATAAGTGTTTGACACGTGTATGGATTAAAGACGCGGACGAGCATCCTTAAGACTGTGATACGAACGAGTATCAGGTGGAAACAAACGCTTGACACATGTTCTGAGATGATGATACGGACGAGTACCAACGGGTTAACAAAGAACACGGACGAGTGTTGAATCTGAGGGGATTTAAGTGGTATATACAAGATACGGACGAGTATCTGTATGAGTAAAAAGATGATGAGTAACAAGTATGAGTGAAACACGGACGAGTGTTTAACTTGCTAGGGAGAGTGCGACACGGACGAGTGTCGGAAAAAGTGTATTATAAACAAGTGTGATGTTTCCAAAGTGTTTGGGTAACTATGCTGGGGAGAATGACACGGACGAGTGTCAAGGAATTGTGTATATATGTATCTGTGGGTGCAAAGGGGACGCTTTGGCTTTCTACTGGGGATATGACACGGACGGGTGTCAAGAAGTATCCGTATTGTATATGCATCTATTTGCTTCAGGCAACTTACTGGGGAATGATGACACGGACGAGTGCCGAAGGGAGCATGTATTTGTATCTGTAAGGAAAATGCTTTGGCTCTCTGGTGATGAATTTGAGAGGTATTTTTGTATATTGTTGATGAATGGTCGGTATTTACAAGTGTTCAGTTCGACACATGGCTTGCGATTATGCAATATGTTTGACTTTTGCCGTAATGCTCCGCATTAGACGGAATGCTACGCTCTGTGGGGAAAATATGATGCGAATGTTATGATTATGCAAAGATAACGATCCGGGACTCGGACCCCGTTGCCGTGAAGATCTCTGACTGATCTGCTTGAGTGAACAGCCCAGCTGGGGATGAGATCATTGGTAGATCTGACATATGGGATTCTGCTTGGGGATATAGGTCACTGATAGACCTATCTTTGGTAATGAGGGACCCAGCTGGGGTTTGTAGAAGCTTGCTTCACTCTGTTGTGGTTTCTTTACACGTTGCTCTTCCGGGTAGAGGTTGACACTCTGTGGGAGATGGTTCCCAGGCTCTTGTACTCGGCTGAGGAGGAAATAACAAATGGCAACTCAGCTGGGGAGAAAGCACTTCTGGTGCTACGACTGAGTAGATAATGATTTGCCAACTTGCTGGGGTGAAGCTTTCATGCCCCATGTCGTGCTTTGAATGCTTGCAATCCTGAAAAGACAGAGAAATGCACAAGTAATCCCGAGGTATCCCTTACTGGATTCCATCATAGGAATTTAGGCACTCGCGGGAGTAAGCATATTTCCTGCGAGCATGTATTTTAGAAGAGAAACATCTGTATTTATGCAATCAGTATCTTAAAGACATCGGACATTTTGCAAACGAAAACAAAATGTACGAGACGAAACATGACTGGAAAATCTGATTTCATTAATTCATGTGCCCTGAATTGGCAAGATACAGTCAAAGAAACAAATCCCTTAAAATGAGGAGATTGTTACAAATTGAGAAATAAAAGGTATTGACAATGTTGATGACGCTTCGAGGAGCTTCCCTCTGGCTATGACTCGTATGACATTTGACATTCTTCTCGTCTTGCTTTCTGAAGAAGGCTGACTCTGAAAGGAGCTTGGTCCTTTTGAAGCTTAACAAGCTGTAAGTGATACAAACGAATTCAGAATGCATTTGTTCGCTTATTCCCTTATTTTGCGTGGATCGCCCTTTCGGGTTTTCGATCCACCGGGATACCCATTTTTGCCTGAGTTGTCCAATGCGGCTTTTCAACTCAGCGGGTGTACATTTTTTGTTTATTTTCCCTTATTTTTGCCCGAGTCTTTTATTCTGTTTTTGACTCGCCGGGATGCCCTATTTTTGCCTGGACTTACATTCTGTTTTTGTGTCCAGCGGGTCATTTTATGCGAAGTATTTTTTAACTGCATCTGAATTCACAGGGGACGGGAAATCTTCACCATCCATAGTACTGAGCATGAGTGCTCCGCCGGAGAAAACTTTCTTTACTACGAATGGCCCTTCATAATTTGGAGTCCACTTGCCCCATGTGGTCTGTATGAGGAGGGAGGAGTCTCTTCAGCACGAGATCTCCTACTTGGTATTCTCGGAGCCTGACTTTTTGATCGAAGGCTTTCTTCATTCTTTTCTGATACAGCTGTCCATGACAGATTGCAGCCAATCTCTTTTCTTCAATCAGACTCAGTTGTTCGTATCGGGATCAGACCCAATTTGCTTCATTTAACCTAACATCCATTAGTACTCGCAAGGAGGGTAATTCAACTTCAACAGGTAGGACTGCCTCCATACCGTAAACAAGCTGATACGGTGTTGCCCCAGTGGATGTTCTGATTGACGTTCGGTACCCATGTAAGGCAAACGGTAGCATTTCATGCCAGTCTTTATAGGTAACCACCATTTTCTGCACAATCTTCTTGATATTCTTATTAGCTGCCTCGACAGCGCCGTTCATCTTTGGCTTGTAAGGAGAAGAATTGTGGTGTTGGATCTTGAAGTCCCGGCATAGTTCTGCCATCATTTTGTTGTTTAAATTGGAACCATTATCAGTAATGATTCGCTCGGGAACTCCGTATCGACAGATGATATCTCTCTTCAGAAATCGGGCTACCACTTGCCTCGTAACATTTGCATAAGAAGCTGCTTCGACCCACTTGGTGAAATAGTCAATAGCAACCAGGATGAATCTGTGGCCGTTTGAAGCAGTTGGTTCAATCTTTCCAATCATGTCAATGCCCCACATAGCAAAGGGCCAGGGTGAAGACATCACATTCAAAGGATTCGGAGGCACATGCACTTTATCCGCATAAATCTGGCATTTATGACACTTTCTGGCATAAGCACAACAATCTGCATCCATTGTGATCCAGTAATAGCCTGATCTTAACAACTTTTTGGCCATGGCATGCCCTCCCGCATGGGTACCAAAGGATCCTTCGTGTACCTCGTGCATTAACAAGTCTGCTTCTGTTCTATCAACACATTTGAGGAGTACCATATCAAAGTTTCTCTTGTACATGGAACCATCAGTATTCAAGAAGAAACTACTAGCAAGCCTTCTCAAAGTCTTCTTATCATTGGAAGATGCCCCAGGTGGGTATGTTTGATCCTCTAAGAAGCACTTAATGTCATGGAACCAAGGCTTGTCATCCTTAACAACTTCTGCTGCAAATACATACGCTGGTCTGTCAAGTCTGTGTCGCTCCCGACAAATGAAAATGGATCATATGAAGGTACAGACGCGAACGGTCGGCGAAGGGAACAGTGAGAACACACAGCCGTGAACTCACTGGAGATGAATAGAGTCGCCAGCTAGGCATTTTTATCCCGGAGGAAAGGTAATGCTGCATAGACCTAGAAAGAGATGGATAAGACGGTTGCGAACCAGAGAGACTGAGAAAGGGGGTTGGTTACAACCTGGGAAGGTATTAGCACCCAGATTGTCCGTCGTACTCGACGGGATCCACGCTTAGGAGATTTGTGTTTTAAAGGGGTAGTGTCAGTGCAATCTGTGTATAAAAGAGCTGGAAAAGAATGTACAGGTGTCAGTGTATAAGAAGTGAAGTGTGATGAAATATATAGTGTCAGTGTAAAGGATGAGAATGAATTGCTCATGATAATGAGGCTAAAAGGAAGAGGCTGGAAGGAGGGGGAACATACAGAGACTTTTGTTCGATAACTGTTAAGTTATGCCTACGTATCCTCTCGTGCAATGAGGAAGTCAGAACACCGTAGTTCGACCCAAAGAGACTGAGAGGTGAATTGACTTGTGAACTGCTTACTTATCTATGCTCAAGTGTATGATCTGTCTGGCACAGATGCTAACTGTCTTGCATTAGACGGAAGAAGCAAGTTCTCGTTTGTGAGTGAATGAGATGAGAAAAGAATCCCGGAGGAGACGATTATTGTTTGTTTTTGAGTTTTCAGTCTTTTATTGCTTTTGGATTTTTGCCATAAGTTAATGAGCTTAAGTCTAAACCAATGGATTTAGTAAACTCATCACATCTTCCCTCTGATTAGGGGTAATGAGATTACCTTAAGCGTGAAGTCAGATTCTCACACTTAATCACCTTTGGTGTAGGATTAAGATCATTAACCTATTTGTGATTATTTAGATGTTTTTGGTGTTTGTGTTTAGTGTTGAGTAATGAGGTTAAGCCATAATCAAGGATTAAACAGACTCATTACACCATCCTAATAGAAGGATAATAGATGAGAATGTTTAAGCTGAGGAAAGCTCCTCAACTTAATCCATGATTAGGGATTAAGCTCATGACAAAACAAGCCTTTGATTAAGTAGATTTTATTTGATGATAAGATGAAGAAGTGGTTTTTATGGTTTGTAAGACAACTTGAGGAGGACTTGTCCATTAACACTAGGGTTAGTCCTTCTTAACCAATTAAGGAAGAATTAGAACCCTAATGCAAGGCCCAAGTTACAAGTGTGATGTCTTGATGATTATTATGTGAATTGATTAAGAGATTTAAACACATTAAGGGTTTAACACTTAGGATTAAAGTTATACACTCCATCCTAATAGAAGGATGCAGGCATAAGCTTAATCACAAAGCCTTAAAGCCTTTAGGGTTTAGTCCCTGATTATGAGGTGAGAAGAGAGGACTCAAAGAGAGACACAAAGGTAAAACTATGAGGGGAGACTAATCAAAACCCTAATTCATTGTCATGCTTGGTTGTTCCTAAGGTTTATGTGGTTTGCAAGAACAATCTTCAAAGGCCACCAGGAAGCAGATGAACAGGATCAAGAGAAGCAAAGTGACTTGCTTCATTCAAGAAGTCAAGTTACTTGAAGAAAGAAAGTGGGAGAAACAAGAATGAGCAAGCTCAATCTTAAACACATATAGAAATGCAGCAATGGACGCAAGAGAAATGAAAAGAAAAGTTATGAGAAGTGAAGGCAAATTCACTTCTCAAGTTCACTTACCACCTGAAATGTTAGAAAGAAATGCAATGCAATGCTAAATGGGGTGAAATGGTATGATGCTAAACAAAACCAGAAGCATGTTGAGGATGATAATGATGTTATGAGGTGCTACAAACATGAGGCAAGGCATGGAGATGTTCATACAAGATCATGGATGCAAATGATGCAAGTTAAGAAGCATGGATGAACATGAAAAGTTATGAAGCATACAAGGCAAATGACATGGCAAATATGTAATGCAATGATCAAACATGCTTTCTATATGTCTTAAGATGTCAAATGAATCACAAGAATGCTTGAAATGCTAAGACAAGTCATGTTATGCAAGAGAATGCAAGAGGGATGCAAATGAAAGCCCAATTTAGGGTTTATGAAACAAACCTCAAACAAAACTCAAAAACAGAAGCAAACCCTAAGATAAAAAATGGAAAATGCCACCCAAAGAAACCCTAAACCTATACTAAACCAAGGTCCAAAGGGGAGGTCTCAACTCTTAACCACTCTCAAGATATGATTTTTCTAAGTTATTAGGGTTTTTTAGGGTTCTTAACAAAAGAAATGCCAAACAATTTGAAATTGAAGGATCAAATCATGGACATTTTACCCTAGAAACTACATGCCAAACACAAAACAAAGCAAAAAGAATCAATGTCCAACTCTCCTCAAATAGGCAGAAATGATTTTTTGAACTTATGATCAAAATAATGCACAAAATATGATTTAATTCAATGAAAAATTCTTAAAATGCATCAAGATCAAAAAAGAAATTTGGTTTGAAGGTTGGACAATGTTTCTAAATGTCTTAGAACATTTCATGAATTTTTTTGTAATTTTTAAATACCTAAAAGTATTTTTAATTAATTAATTTCCAATAATCAATTAAAAATAAACTTTTAAATATTTAAAAATACTTTTTTAATGATAAAAAATAAAATAAAAATATTTTTGGGTCTTAAAAATTAATAAAACTTTTAGGAAAAAGTTTCATAATTTTTAAGAATTTTTTACTATTTTAAAATAAATATGCAAATTAATTGAAAAGAAAATGAATTAAAAAATAAATAAAAGGGAAAGTAAGCTAAATGAGAGGCTGAGATGCAATCTGGGAAAGAAACAGTTGACTTGGCGCGTGATCCAACGGTCAATATTTAAATCTGACTAATTAAACTATTAATTCCAATTAATTAAGTTAAGTGACAATTAAAGACTAATGAGGCAATCTGAGCCCTTGGCCCACACGCGGGAAACATGATCCTATGGCCCAAATTTGAAATACACTAATGACTGAACTAAACCCTAATTAGGGCACATTAATCTCAGACGGCCGGAACAGTGGTTCCGGTCGTCTTCTCCGGCGGGTTGAAAACCCTAGAAAACGCCACAGGCCACCACTCATCAAATTAACTGCCCAGAAACATTCTCCTCCCCAAACTAAACCTTAATCCATGATCAAAAAACATTTATCCAGCATGAACAAAGAGAATCGAAACCAAATACATTCACGGGCAAAATTTCAGAGAGGCACAAAATGCTCATTTTTACACCATTTTTAAATCTAAAAACATCAGAGTGATCCCCATGATATGTATTTTCATTTTGTAACAAAAGAAGCAAGCTCTGAAAAGTTTGAAGTTTGAAGCTACCTGAGGTGAAGAATTGTGAATATGAGCTCTCTTGGCCTTGCTTTGATGCAGAACAAACTTCCCTGAACCCCCTGAAGCCAATGGAAAGCCTGGAATGAGCTTAGACAAGCTGCTTTGAGAAATCCATTTCTGGTGTAGCAGGAAGTGAACTTTGTGTACAAGTTGCTTCAGATCAATGTGAGGGGTGATTTTGACTCCTTGGGATATGCTTGACTTGTTGGTGAAGAAAAATGGAGTGTTTGTTGGCTGGATAGTGAGATTCGAAGAGTTCTGGTTTTGGAAGGGAGGAATGGTGAAGCTCAGTTCAGGCTGGTTTCAGGCTTGAGCTTTGGTGGTTTTAGGTCTATGAAGTGTGGTGAGATGAATGATGAAGATGGTTTTTGTGTTTGTATGCTGTGGAGGCAGATTCGAAGCAACTTGCAAGATGAGGTGTTTTTGTGAATGTCTTGGTGTGAATGGTTTTAGCCTTGCTAGATGTATGGAATGGTTTGCACTTTGTCCACATAAACCTCTCTCATTGGTCAGATGATTGGACATGTGCTTTATTGATTGGTAAGTCACCTTTTGCAAAAAGTCAAATTTTGTGTAAGACAAGTATGGGTTGATCTATAGCTAGTACATGGGCTGGTTCTGGTGCAGCAAGGTGAGGTGAGAGGCTAGGCAAAGTGCAGCATCCAATGCATCAAGTGGTAGAAGCACAATGATGATTTTGCAAGTTGTTGGCCTTTTGGTTCACATGTGATTCCCTAATCCCACAAGCCATAATTCATGGGCATCCTTGGTTCAATTCTGATTTTTATGACTTATAGAATGTTTGTATGCTGGTTTGAAATGAACTAGAGGTCACAAGAGGCATTGGTTCATGATTTTGCAAAATTCTCACTTGAGGCATGCCTTGAAAATCAATGATTTTGGCCAACTTTGTCACACCATAACTTTTGATCCAAAAAGAGTTTGATCATGTTCCTGTACTTTTTGAAAAGGGAAAAATGAGATCTACAACTTTCATGACCAAGGTTTTTCCATTTGAAGCATTTTTGGATCAATAATCAAAGCTTGAAAAATGACCTAAAATGAAGCATTCTTGAAAAGTCAACTATGCCCAAAAAGTCAACATTTGCAAAAACCCTAAATTCTTGATTTTTATGAACTTCAACCTTCTTCCATGACCAAATAAAGATCATATACACTCAAAATGATGAAGATCACCCATTGGTTGGGTCATTGGGGGCCTCAGATGCCCTGATTTTACACTGACTTGTCTGAAAAGTCAACCCTTGATCAGATGACTTCCCCATGGAATTTCTTCATGAAAATTGATATGCATACTCCCTATACCATATAGAGACCAATGGAAACAAGAATGACCAAAAAAATTTGGGGTTATGGCCTCTGAAACCAAAACCCTAATTCTAGGTCAACTGTGCAGTCAAACTTGGCTCTGCATTCATACCAATCCCAGTTCTTGTGATTCTTTTGAATTTTTGACCTTGAGAGGATGTACTATGATGCTTGAACACATGTAGACCCCTTTGAATTGATTGGTTGCCTTTGGAGTGGCTCAAGATGCCCTGAGATTGCTCAGATCACAAACCCTAGGTGCAGATGCCTTAGAAACTATGCAGTGAATCAAAAGTGAGATATGAGGTGATATGATTGTGTTTATGCATATGAGAATGATCACAAGCCATGGTGAATGGGTGAGGGCAAATTTGGGGTGTTTACAGCTGCCCCTATTCAAACATGAGTTAGCTGTGCAGGTTGTAAGCAATGGCTTATCAGGCAAACAAGATAACTTGTGGTTGAATACCAAAGACAGTCCAAAATTTGCACTCACAAAATGAAGAAGAAAAGGGATATAGATTGTAAAAGAAAAATAAAGTATATTGTAAAGTGGGCGACGGAGGGCGACCGTCGAGCAGAGGACGACTGCTGGGTAAATAGCAATGACGGGGACGGCCGACATGCTGGGGATAAAAGGTAAAGCCAAGACGGGGACGACCGACTAGCTGGGGAAATAAAATCATGATGGGGACGGCCATCAAGATAAAGCTGTAAAATTCTCTTGAGGATTTAATGAAACATGACGGGGACGGCCATCAAGTTCATAAAGCAAGGTAACGGACGATGGGGACGGCCATCGGGCTAAAAGAAAAGGAAAAGGGACCACGACGGGGACGGCCATCGGGTTAAAGAATAAATGAAATAAACAGATGATGGGGTACGGCCATCAAAGATGAAGGACGATCACCTAGCAGGGTACGGCTGCTCTGTTGGGGATAAAAGGAAGTATGATGGGGACGGCCATCAAAGGTGGAGGACGACCACCTGGCAGGGTACGGCTGCCGAAAATATCAACGATGGGGACGGCCATCGGATAGAAAAGGTCAACGATGGGGACGGCCATCGGACGAGCATGATGGAGGACGACCATCAAGAAGTGGAGGACGACCACTCAGCAGGGGACGGCTGCTCTCAGGGTTTATCATGACACAGGACGAGTGTCAGATAACCGAAATCAACAATGGGGACGGCCATTGGATAAAGTGATGAAGGACGATCATCAAAAGGTGGAGGACGACCACCTAGCAGGGGACGGCTGCTAAAAAACAACGATGGGGACGGCCATCGGATGAGCATGATGGAGGACGACCATCGAGAAGTGGAGGACGACCACTCAGCAGGGTACGGCTGCTCTCAGGTTTATCATGACACAGGACGAGTGTCAGATAAAAAGGAAAATTTGTTTTGTTGGCGATCTACTGGGGAATGGCAAACACGGACGAGTGTTTACATCCAAGAAACAAAAGGTATAAGTGTTTAGATGTTGTGTATAGATTAGAGATGCGGACGAGCATCCTTAGACTATGATACGGACGAGTATCATGTAGAAACAAACTGACACATGTTCAGAGATGATGATACGGACGAGTATCACCTGGTTAACAGAGAACACGGACGAGTGTTGAATCTGAGGACTCTTCCTGGGAAAGTAGACACAGGCGAGTATCTATATTCAAGAAGAAAAAAAAGTTTTTTGACACAGTGTATGGATTAAAGATGCGGACGAGCATCCTTAAGACTATGATACGGACGAGTATCATGTAGAAACAAACGCTTGACGCATGTTCTGAGATGATGGTACGGACGAGTACCAACGAGTTAACAAAGAACAAGGACTAGTGCCGAATCTGTGGGGGGATAAGTGATGGTGTATACAAGATACGGAAGAGTATCTGTATAAGTATAATATGAGTAGTGAGAATGGTATATAGATGAATAGTTATCTGCTGGGGAGAGTGACACGGACGGGTGCCAAGAGAGAAAAGTGTAATAACAAGTGTATGGGTGATGAAGGTGTAAGCGGCTGCGCCGGGGATATGACACGGACGGGTGTCAGGAAAGTGTATACAGGTATGCGTGAGTGCAAAGAGGGTGTCTTTGGCTTTCTGCTGGTAATATGACACGGACGGGTGTCATGAAGTATCTGTAATACGGGTGATTTGTTATAAAGGGTGTTCAGACGACTTTACTGGGGAGTGATGATACGGACGGGTATCAAAAGGAAATATAAACTGGTGTTTGTGATTTGTAAGGCAACCGCTTTTGCTGGGGACTCTGGGGGATTTTGGGGGAAGTATTCTGTATTCTGATGATTGATTATTATTCACAAGTGTTGATTCCGAACATGGCTTATGATTATGCTATGCGTTTGATTTTTGCCGTAATGTTCCGTATTAGACGGAATGCTACGCTCTGAGGGTATAGTATGATGCGAATGCTATGATTATGCAAAGATATCAAACCGGGATTCGGATCCCGTTGCTGCGAAGATCTCCTGGTCGATCTGTTGAAAAGGACATCCCAGCTGGGGACGAGATCACGGGTAGATCTGATAAGATGATATTTGCTTGGGGATACGGGTCACTGATAGACCTATCCAAATAAATGAAAGACCCAGCTGGGGATTGTAGAAGCTTTCTTCACTCTGTTGTGATCTCCTTCGTGCGTTGCTCTTCTGGATAGAGGTTGGAGCTCTGCGAGGAGGTGGCTCCCTGACTTTTGAGCTTGGCTGAGGGCGAGATGGCAACTCGGCTGGGGAGAAAAAGAGGAATCACTGAAAGACCTCCCTAGGGATTCTGCTGAAGTAGATTCTTGACTCAGCCGGGGATATAGGTGCCTTCTGTGATGCCTGGCAGCTCTGATGGGGCAAGCAACAAGTGGCAAACTCAACTGGGGAAGTCATGAGAGGCAACTCAGCTGGGGATAAAGCATTTCGGATGCTGAGATCTTTTGTTAGCTTGCTGAGATGTAGCTTGCATGCCCCAAGTTGCGTCCTGTATACCTGCAATCCTGCAAAGATAAGGAAACGCACCAAAGGTCCCGAGGTATCCTTTACTGGATTCCGTCATAGGAGTTAAGTACCTTCGAGAGTAAGTATATTCCCTGTAAGCATGTGTTTTTATTTTCTGGAGAAAAGCATCTGTACTTATGCAATTGATTTTTTAGAGACATCAGACATCCTTTGCAAATAAAAATGTACAAGACGAAACATGACTGAAAAATCTGATTTTATTAATTCGTGTGCCCTGAACTGGCAAGATACAGTCAAAGAAACATATCTCCTGAAATGAGGAGATTGTTACAAATTGAGAAACAAAGTGCTGGCAGTGTTGACGATGCTTTAAGGAGCTTCCTCTTCTGCTATGACTCGTATGACTTTTGACTTTCTTCTCGTCTTGCTTTCTGGAGAAAGTTGATTCTGATTGAAGCTTGATCCTTTGGAGTCCTAACCAAGTTGCTGACAATACAGACGAATTCAGAATGCAGTTGTTCGCTTATTCCCTTATCTTGCATGGATCGCCCTTTCGGGTTTTCAATCCATCGGGATACCCATTCTTGCCTGAGTTGTCCAATGCGGCTTTTCAACTCAGCGGGTGTACATTTTTCATTTATTTCCCTTATTTTTGCCCGAGTCTTTTATTCTGTTTTTGACTCGCCGGGATGCCCTATTTTTGCCTGGACTTACATTCTGTTTTTATGTCCAGCGGGTCATTTTTATGCGAAGTATTTTTTAACTGCATCTGAATTCACAGGGGACGGGAAATCTTCACCATCCATGGTGCTGAGCATCAGTGTTCCACCAGAGAAAACTTTCTTTACCACAAACGGTCCTTCGTAATTTGGAGTCCATTTGCCCCTGTGGTCTGTATGAGGAGGGAGGATTCTCTTCAACACAAGATCTCCCACTTGGTACTCTCGATGCCTGACTTTCTGATCGAAGGCTCTCTTCATTCTCTTATGATATAACTGCCCGTGACAAATTGCAGCCAATCTCTTCTCTTCAATCAGACTCAGTTGCTCGTATCGGGACCTAACCCATTCTGCTTCACTCAGTTTGACATCCATCAAGACTCGCAAGGAGGGTAATTCAACTTCAACTGGTAGGACTGCCTCCATACCATACACAAGCTGATACAGTGTTGCCCCAGTGGATGTTCTGATTGACGTGCGGTACCCATGCAAGGCAAATGGTAGCATTTCATGCCAATCTTTGTAGGTGACTACCATCTTCTGCACAATCTTCTTAATATTCTTGTTTGCCGCCTCCACAGCGCCATTCATTTTTGGCCTGTAAGGAGAAGAATTGTGATGTTGAATCTTGAAGTCCCGACACAGTTCTGCCATCATTTTATTGTTTAGATTGGAACCATTATCAGTAATGATTCGCTCGGGAACTCCATATCGACAGATGATATCTCTTTTC
Organism: Lathyrus aphaca; assembly: GCA_963966055.1. Taxonomy (NCBI): domain Eukaryota; kingdom Viridiplantae; phylum Streptophyta; class Magnoliopsida; order Fabales; family Fabaceae; genus Lathyrus; species Lathyrus aphaca. The sequence continues at coordinate 159,244,423 of OZ014520.1, forward strand.
AGAAATCTGGCTACCACTTGTCTTGTGACGTTTGCATATGAGGCTGCTTCAACCCACTTAGTGAAATAGTCAATGGCGACCAGGATGAATCTGTGGCCATTTGAAGCAGTCGGCTCAATCTTGCCAATCATATCAATGCCCCACATAGCAAAGGGCCAGGGTGAAGACATTATGTTCAAAGGATTGGGAGGTACATGCACTTTATCTGCATAGATCTGGCATTTGTGGCATTTTCTGGCATAGGCACAACAGTCTGCATCCATTGTGGTCCAGTAATACCCTGATCTCAACAATTTCTTAGCCATGGCATGCCCTCCGGCATGGGTACCAAAGGAGCCTTCGTGCACTTCATGCATCAATAAATCTGCTTCTGTCTTGTCAACACATCTGAGGAGTACCATATCAAAGTTCCTCTTGTATAAAGACCCATCAGTGTTCAGAAAGAAACTGCCAGCCAGCCTCCTCAAAGTCTTCTTATCATTGGAAGATGCCCCAGGTGGGTATGTTTGGTCCTCTAAGAAGCACTTAATGTCATGGAACCAAGGCTGATTGTCTTTAACAACATCTGCTGCGAACACATATGCTGGTCTGTCAAGTCTGGACACTGAAATCTGAGGTACAAAGTTAGCAGCTTGAACTTTGATCATGGATGAAATGGTAGCAAGAGCATCTGCAAACTGATTCTCGTCCCGAGGGATATACTCAAGCTTGACTGTTGTGAAGAACGTCAATAACCTTCTTGTATAATCCCTGTAAGGTATCAGATGATCCTGATGGGTGTACCATTTGCCGTTGGTTTGATTGACTACCAAAGCTGAATCTCCGAATACGGTCAATGTCTTGATCCTGAGGTCAATGGCTTCCTCAAGACCCATAATACAAGCTTCGTATTCAGCTTCGTTGTTAGTGCAGTTGAAAGTGAGTTTTGCCGAGAAAGGCATGTGAACTCCTTTGGGCGTAATAAGTACTGCACCAACACCACAACCATTCATGTTAACAGCCCCATCGAACATCATAATCCATTCTTCCTCCGGGTCGGGCCCTTCAGTGTGAACAGGCTCTTCATGATCTTTTGATTTAATGAACATGATGTCTTCATCAGGGAAGTCAAATCTCATAGGCTGGTAGTCATCAATGGGTTGCTCAGCAAGATATTCAGATAGTACACTGCCTTTGATGGCTTTCTGAGATGTGTACTGGATGTCATATTCTGTGAGAATCATCTGCCATCTTGCAACCCGTCCGGTAAGCGCTGGCTTCTCAAATATGTACTTGACTGGGTCCATCTTCGAGATTAACAAGGTAGTGTGGGTCAACATATACTGTCTCAGTCGGCGAGAAGCCCACGCTAAAGCACAACAAGTTTTCTCGAGCAGTGAATAACGTTGTTCACAGTCGGTAAACTTTTTGCTTAGGTAGTATATTGCATACTCTTTTCGACCAGACTCGTCATGTTGGCCCAGCACACACCCCATTGATTCTTCTAATACTGTCAAGTACATTATCAGAGGTCTTCCTTCAACTGGCGGCATGAGGATTGGAGGTTCTTGCAGATATTCCTTGATCTTGTCAAAAGCCTTCTGGCAATCTTCGTTCCATCTGACCGTTTGTTCTTTTCTTAACAGCTTGAACAAGGGTTCACAGGTTGCTGTAAGGTGAGATATGAACCTTGAAATGTAGTTCAATCGACCTAAGAACCCTCGAACTTCTTTCTCAGTTTTCGGTGCAGACATCTCTTGAATAGCTTTGACTTTATCAGGGTCCACTTCAATCCCTTTCTCGCTTACAATAAAGCCCAGCAGCTTACCAGACCGCACCCCGAATGTGCATTTGTTGGGGTTCAACCTCAGCTGGTACTTCCTCAGACGCTTGAACAACTTGAGCAGATTCACCAGATGATCTTCTTCAGTAAGGGACTTGGCAATCATGTCATCCACATAACACTCGATTTCCTTATGGATCATATCGTGGAATAATGTTACCATAGCCCGTTGATATGTTGCACCAGCATTCTTCAGTCCGAATGGCATCACTTTGTAGCAGAACGTGCCCCAGGGTGTGATGAATGTTGTCTTCTCCATGTCTTCAGGTGACATTTTGATCTGGTTGTATCCTGAAAATCCATCCATGAAGGAGAATACCGAGAACTGAGCCGTATTATCAACCAATACATCAATGTGAGGTAAAGGGAAATCATCTTTCGGGCTAGCTCTGTTCAGATCCCGGTAGTCAACACACATTCTTACTTTTCCGTCTTTCTTAGGCACAGGTACTATGTTAGCAACCCACGGCGGATAGATAGTTACAGCAAGGAACCCGACGTCCCATTGCTTTTGTACCTCCTCCTTGATTTTCATTGCCATGTCTGGACGAGTACGGCGCAGTTTCTGTTTAACCGGTGGGCACTCTTCTCTCAAAGGCAGCTTGTGCACGACAATGTCGGTATCCAACCCTGGCATGTCTTGATACGACCAAGCAAACACATCCACATACTCTTGAAGTAGATCAACCAGTTGTCCTTTCACTGAGTCTTGCAGGCAGGCCCCGATTCTAACTTCTTTCACGTCTTCATCTGTACCAAGATTGATCACTTCAACCTCCTCCTGGTGAGGGGTAATAACCTTTTCCTCTTGTCTTAACAACCTGGCTAGCTCTTCAGGAAGCTCATATTCTTCATCAACCCCTTCATCAGCTTGATTGATTGGATTGTCAAAGTCATACGAAGTCATAGCCGTGCTGTTGTCGGTGCTGTCTGGAAGGCACTCTCTGCAAGGGTTAAGTTGTTCATTTTAGTGATTTGATTTTAATCTTTACTTAGAAAAGTGAAATGAAGTTGTCATTTTGAAAACACTGCCATTTATTTTTGTACAAAAAAGAAAAATGGAAAAACAGTGAACGAAAAGAAAAAGACTCATTTGCAAAAAGATGTCTGATATTTCATTAATTGATCTTGTTTGCACAAAAAGTACAGATGGCCCGATTACAAAATGAGTCTTGTCATCTTGGGCAAGATGCAAGACTTTGATGCATGCTTATAAAAATACAGGAAATAATAATTACTCTGATCGAGTAACTCTTATGATTTCCTGGGAAGACCAGTTCGAGACACTGCTCCCCGGGATCTTTGGACGAATCCAGCTTTCCAGGTTGCGCTCCTCTTCCAGCTCGTCTTCCAGACAGTTGATAGCATCAGGGGTAAGCATCCCCCCACTGACAAAACCAGGCTCTCCAGCAGCCCTTGCTTGATGTTGAGTTGGTCTGTAACCCAACCCAAATTTGTCTTTCTTCTCCTCCACAGCTAAAACTTTGCCCCAGCCCAGGGCGGTTCCTTCCTCAACAACCTTCCGGGCTTGTTGGTATGATGACATGGAGATCCCAGATACAGCAGATGCTTCATTCACATTCAAGGCTTCAAACCCTTGGCTCATTGTTTCATGGATCTCCCCATCCATTTCAATATACTTATAAGTAGCCAGATGGCTAACAAATATATCCTCTTCTCCACAGATTGTGACAACTTGGCCTTCCCACTCAAATTTTAACTTTTGGTGAAGGGTAGACGTTATTGCGCCGGCGGCGTGAATCCAGGGTCTACCCAACAAACAGCTGTAGGCGGGCTGAATGTCCATCACATAAAAGATAGTTTTAAAGGTCTGCGGGCCAATTGTCACAGGTAGCTCAATTTCTCCCAGCACCGATCTCTTTGAACCATCAAAGGCTCTTACCACCAGGTTGCTGGGTCTCAATGCCAATCCATCATATTCTAACTTCACCAGAGCCTTCTTCGGTAAGACATTCAGGGATGAACCTGTGTCTACCAGCACATGAGAAAGGACAGCTCCTTTGCATTCCATGGTTATGTGCAAGGCTTTGTTGTGGTTGCGGCCATCCGCTGTCAAGTCAGTATTGGTGAACCCTAGCCCATTGCTAGCAGTAACATTTCCAACCACGGTTTCCAACTGGTTGACAGTAATCTCTTCAGGCACGTAAGCTGCGTGCAAGACTTTGAGTAGTGCATTCCGATGGGCTTCGGAGCACATAAGCAGTGAGAGGATAGAGATTTTGGATGGCGTTTGGTGAAGCTGATCCACAATTTTGTAATCACTCTTTTTGATGATTCTCATAAACTCATCAACTTCTTGATCGAACGGTGTCTTCAAGGCTTCTTTAACAGCTTGATCTTCCTGCACCGGGCTCTTTCCTTTCGCTTTGGCAGCAGCTTCTGCTTCGGCGGTAGGTCTTTGAATTGGTGGAGCAAAGAGACGTCCGCTTCGAGTGAAGCCTCCGCCTCCCCCCACATTATCTACTTGTGGTGCAGGTGTTGATGTTTCAAGAGTGATTCTTTTTCCCTCGCAGTACACGTCTGAGCCATAGTGCCAAGGGATGGCCCTATTGCTTTCATATGGTACTGGTCCAGGCACCGTGACAGTGACCGGACTGATTGTTGCTGCTGAAGGGACTGTAATTGTTTGTGGATCATAAAAGATTGTAACTGGTGCTCTGGTGGGAGCAGCACCTTCTGAATGGTAGGCAGAGTTGTTTTCCGGATCATAGAATATCGTGACAGTAGAGACATCTTCATGATTGATTGTTGGAGTTGTAGGAGACTTTGTTGGAAGTACGGATGTTGTTGTTGTAGGAGATTCAAGAGGGAATGAAGCTGAAGTTGTAGCAGGAGAAATTGTTGAAAACTGATCAGTCGAGACGATAGATGGAGTACTCGTTGACGTAACCGAAGAATTGTCAGGAACAATGGTTGCTGCAGTTGTAGGAGGTTCTGAAACCGTTGCTGATGAGATTGCTGGATTGGTTGGAAATGATGTGGTGATCTGAAGTTGTCCACTCTGAATAAGGCCATCTATGCCATTCCGCAAATTATCGCACCCATTTACCGAGATATTGCAGTAAGCACAGCCTAACTCACACCCCGGGAACATTTGGCATTCCAAGAGCTGAGCTTTGATTTCTACCAATGGTGTCCTGATCTGTCCCACACTGGTTATTAAATAAGACGGCTTGTCTTCTTCAATAGCGTTAATCCGGGAACCACCATGGTTTGGCATCGGGTTTTTATTGACATTGGGTGGTGGTGCGAAATTTAGAGCCTTTGAGTCCACCAGGTCTTGTACTTTCATATGCAGAGCCCTGCATTTTTCTGTGCTGTGGCCAGGTGCGTTTGAATGAAAAGCACACCTAGCATTGGAGTCATAATTCCTTGGTAGACTGTTGGGATCCGGAGGTGCCAACGTTCTTAGCTCAACCAGGTTGAGTTTCAGAAGCTGTGGCAGCAAAGTAGCATATGGCATGGGAATCGGATCAATCACTCTGTTAGCTTGCGAAGGCCTCTGCTGAAATGGCCTCTGTTGACTATTGTTGTTGGTGTTGCTGTTGTTGTAATTCCTTGGAGGGTACTGACTTTGTTGATGGTACTGAGGTTGTTGTTGATAGTTTTGCTGAGGAGGTTGATAGACTGGTTGAGGATGAGCTGGAGCAGGAATGGTGACTGCTGCTATTGACCTTTGAGCATACTGGGGCCTGCCCCTGTTGGTGTGGATGGCATTGGTCTCGCCAGTTCTTCTCGGGCCTGCAAAAGGCTTTCTTGTACCACTGGACGAACTTGCACCGTTGTCTGAGATCTTTCCCATTTTTAACAAGCTTTCAATTCTCTCCCCGGCTATAACAACATCTGCAAAGCTAGTGGAAGAGAAAGCTGCCAACCTGTCAATATATGTTCCCTGAAGGGTGTTCATGAACATATCCGCCATTTCCCGTTCAGACATAGGTGGTTGAACAGCAGCAGCCAGTTGCCTCCACCTCTGGGCATATTCTCGGAAACTCTCTCTTGAAGACTGTGACATTCCCATCAGGAGAGTCCTGTTGGGTGCCATGTCTAGATTATACTGATACTGTCTGATGAAGGCCTCTGCCAGGTCCTTCCAGCATCTAATAGTTGCCCTTGTCAAGTGAGAGTACCACTCTCTCGACGCTCCAGTCAAGCTATCTTCAAAATAGAACATCCACAATTTCTCATCCATTGTATAGGCCTTCAGCCTTCCCAGAAACGACTGCAAGTGAGTCCGGGGGCATGAAGTCCCATTATACTTTTCGAAACAAGGAGGCTTGAACTTATGGGGGATCCTGACCCCGTCTACCAAACCCATGTTCATAACGTCGAAGCCCAAAGAGTTTTGAGATTCTAAGGACCTCAACTTCTCAGCTATTTCATCCAACCGTCTATCGTAAGCTTCTTCCCCAGCACCCATTACTGTGAACTGGTCTTCTTGAGGGTCTTCCTGTAGTACCCTCCCTGCTGTGGCAGTCCCTTGTATATTGACAGGGATGTTGGCCTCTGGATGGAGATGGGGTCCAAAAACTGGGGGATTGACATGAGGTTGGACCCTCTCGTTGTTACTTGTGCCGGCAGTCCCCACGTGGGGCTCCTCTTGATTCCTCCCTTCTACCAAAGCTCTGAGCCTCTCCTGGCTTTGAGCTAAGTTGTTCATTACTTCCATGAACTGTGTTATCTGAGTTCTCATCTCCAACCTTTCGTTGGCCATCTGGTTTCTGACCTCCGTAAGGTCCTGCTGCATCTGATCCATCTGAATTCCCGGAAGGTTGTTTCGGGTTGGATAACGGTGCGGACGGTTGAGGGGAAATACCCGGCGCCTAGCAATAGTTCCTGAACATCACAACAGAGGTTAGCAACAATAAAACAAAACCTACAAAACAAACAAAGGGTTAGCATGCAATGCAGTTATGCTTATTTGTTCTCAAGGTATCCGGTTTGGCCTTTAGTTTTGACCCTTCCAGACCCTTGAAGATGCTGCTGTTGAAGTTGCTTGAAGAAAACTCAGATGAAGCAAACTAACGCAAATATATTACAGAAGGTGAAATAATACGACTTGTTCATTTTACAACACAAGCCCACTAAGGGGTCAAAATACAGTACAAAATAAAAGTACATGGAAAGAAAACAACAACAAACAAATGGTCAAACACCAAGACCAAACTCATCCTCACGAACTTCCTTGAGAAGTGCTTCGGTCACAGGATCAGCCGGACGCTCCGTGAGATTCCTGATGAGGAGATTCCGGGTTGCAACAGCTGCTGCTAGCTTTTTGTGCTGAGTTTGGTCCTTGGACCTCTTCACCCCTGCTCTGATCTTCAATTCTGATATTTCCCTCTGGGCTGCTGCCAGGGCTTCTTGCTGTTCTTTTGCACTAGCTTCCAGTTGTCCCATCTTGTCTTGAACTCTCTTGTCTTCCAGGGTACGAGCCTCGGTAATCCTGACCCACCGGGCTTGACTCTCCTTCAAGTACAAGTCTGTCCTTGCTCTCTGGAACTGGGCTTCTTTGCAAGCATTCTTCAGAATTTGTTCACCAGCTTTAGACTTTTTGATATAATCCCCAGACTTTTCAATCTTGGTCAAATGCTCCACTCTCAACTTCTCCAATCTCTCAATCTCCCTCATACCTTCACTCCTCTCCCGGAGGGTCTTCTGCAAAGCCTGGGTTAGCTTCTCATTTCTTTCCTTCAAGCTCTCATACTCCTCCAAACTGATGGTGGCAGGGGGTGGTGCTGAAGATGACTCAGGCATGTCTTCTATGGTAAAGGGCATTCCAGAGAATTGGGCCCTGGCACGGGACCACTCATAATATTGTGCTGATGCCACATTATTACACTTCCCCAGAATGGTGACTCCCTTGGTTTGAACATTATCCCAGGCCCAGGCAGCCTGCCTAACAACAGCCAAACTAATCTTGTTCTCACAATAAAGGGTCTCCACCAAGTCCTGTGCCCTAGGAGTGTGGACCAGTGCATAGCCCAGTTGCCTTCTAAACAGCAGAGGATTGTAATTGATGCTACCCTTAACTCCTATTAAAGGCACATTGGGAAAATGTCCACAGCTGGTGATGATATCCCTGCCCTTGGTGCTCTGAGTGCACCATCTGATATCTGCTGAAGTTAGAACAGTGAGTCTCTTAGCCCAGTTGCTCTGCTGATGAGGGTTTAGGAATGCATCTGTCCTGGGTAGATGCCTGAGAAGCCAAGTGTGAAACAATGGAGCACAAAACCTCACTAACCTCCCCCTCTGCTTTTCATTCCTCTGATGCACTGAATAGTAAAGATCCCCCAATAAAGTTGGCACTGGGTTCTTCAAGATGAACAGATGGATTGCATTCTTGCTAATGAATCGAGGCTCATCTGCAAACAACACAATTCCATATATACTCAAAGCCAACAAGGCACAGACAGCCTTCCACTCTCCCAAAGAAGCTTTCAGGGTAGCTTGAGAAATTAAGAAGTCCAGATGAAAGCCAGGGATTCCAGCTTTAGAGGTCATATGCTGCTCAATCAAAACAGGTTCCAGATGCAAAGCCTTTGCTACTTCTCCATTAGCAGGAAAGACTATCTCAGGGTTGAAAGGAATTTCTCTCCTGATAGGCATACCAACTAATGAGGAGTACTCTTCCAATAAGGGGCCCAACTGAAAGTCTTGAAAAGTAAAACATCTCAGTGGAGGATCATAAAACTGAATGCAGGTGTGGATGAGGCTCCTCTGTGAAGGGTCCAGATCCATAACCATGTCCAGTATATCTCCATAACTCTCCCTGAACAAAGGTATGTGATCTGGAGTGATCAGGGTTTGGATCCTCCTGATGTCTGATAAGTCTGGCTGGAAGAAGTGATAGGTGATGTTGCTTTTCTTTGGAGCCATGATGACAAATGTTGATGAAGATACTGAAGAGAAGGGCCACTGATTGGCTGGAATGGATAGCTGGTAGCAAGTGCTGATGAAGGCAGGTCAAAACTGAAGATGGGGTCAAAACCAAAACCAGATGAGGATGGATACCCTGAAACACAAATAAGCAAATGTTAATATGATGCAATGATTATGTATGCAAATGATATGCAAGGGTTTGTGACTGAGCTGGATCTGATCAAAATGCCCTGATATAAGTCCATGTGTGTTCAAGAATTCCAGATGGAGGTCTATAAATCCAGTAACCAGGGTGGGGGACTCAAATAAAGAGCCACAAGTCCAGGGTTTAGAATCACAAGAACTGTCCAACATGGAGTACTCTTAACAAAATCAAAGTAACAGGGTATTCTGAGGTTAAGGTACCTGCAAACCTGTAAACAGCCCAACCCCCTCACAGGTGGTGTTCTAGAACAAGGGTCCTCAGACTTGGATCAGTTATGAGAAGTGTAAACACTTCTAACCCGGAGGTACAGTGTTTACAATAACCATAACAGTTCCTCCTCTAATTCACCTCAGTTTTTGAAGGTCAATACTAAAGGTCATCCAGACTTAGCAGGCTTCCCAGATAGCCCTAGCATTGCAGGAAATCTGCAACACAGAGTTCTCAAGAAGAAACCCATATCTGAACCGTGTTTCATATTCCCGCACCAGACCGAAATGGAATGGGAAAGAATATGATTCACTCTAGCCTAGGTGTCACTCAGGTCCCAGGTATAGGACCTTAACTCTCAATGGAACCCCACCCACCAAAAGGAAAACCAGATCCAGCCAGCAGTACAGTATGACAATATGATATAATGCAAAGCTATAAAGAAAGCAATAAACAAAACTGTACATCAAGCAAAAATAAATACAAATATACAAACACAAATAAGCACATAACACCCCAGCAAACACAAATCAAACAAGCGCTAGGAGGAACCCACGAAAAGAACCAGAAGCCCTGGTTGCAATATAAGGGTCCCCAGCAGAGTCGCCAAGCTGTCGCTCCCGACAAATGAAAATGGATCATATGAAGGTACAGACGCGAACGGTCGGCGAAGGGAACAGTGAGAACACACAGCCGTGAACTCACTGGAGATGAATAGAGTCGCCAGCTAGGCATTTTTATCCCGGAGGAAAGGTAATGCTGCATAGACCTAGAAAGAGATGGATAAGACGGTTGCGAACCAGAGAGACTGAGAAAGGGGGTTGGTTACAACCTGGGAAGGTATTAGCACCCAGATTGTCCGTCGTACTCGACGGGATCCACGCTTAGGAGATTTGTGTTTTAAAGGGGTAGTGTCAGTGCAATCTGTGTATAAAATAGCTGGAAAAGAATGTACAGGTGTCAGTGTATAAGAAGTGAAGTGTGATGAAATATATAGTGTCAGTGTAAAGGATGAGAATGAATTGCTCATGATAATGAGGCTAAAAGGAAGAGGCTGGAAGGAGGGGGAACATACAGAGACTTTTGTTCGATAACTGTTAAGTTATGCCTACGTATCCTCTCGTGCAATGAGGAAGTCAGAACACCGTAGTTCGACCCAAAGAGACTGAGAGGTGAATTGACTTGTGAACTGCTTACTTATCTATGCTCAAGTGTATGATCTGTCTGGCACAGATGCTAACTGTCTTGCATTAGACGGAAGAAGCAAGTTCTCGTTTGTGAGTGAATGAGATGAGAAAAGAATCCCGGAGGAGACGATTATTGTTTGTTTTTGAGTTTTCAGTCTTTTATTGCTTTTGGATTTTTGCCATAAGTTAATGAGCTTAAGTCTAAACCAATGGATTTAGTAAACTCATCACATCTTCCCTCTGATTAGGGGTAATGAGATTACCTTAAGCGTGAAGTCAGATTCTCACACTTAATCACCTTTGGTGTAGGATTAAGATCATAAACCTATTTGTGATTATTTAGATGTTTTTGGTGTTTGTGTTTAGTGTTGAGTAATGAGGTTAAGCCATAATCAAGGATTAAACAGACTCATTACACCATCCTAATAGAAGGATAATAGATGAGAATGTTTAAGCTGAGGAAAGCTCCTCAACTTAATCCATGATTAGGGATTAAGCTCATGACAAAACAAGCCTTTGATTAAGTAGATTTTATTTGATGATAAGATGAAGAAGTGGTTTTTATGGTTTGTAAGACAACTTGAGGAGGACTTGTCCATTAACACTAGGGTTAGTCCTTCTTAACCAATTAAGGAAGAATTAGAACCCTAATGCAAGGCCCAAGTTACAAGTGTGATGTCTTGATGATTATTATGTGAATTGATTAAGAGATTTAAACACATTAAGGGTTTAACACTTAGGATTAAAGTTATACACTCCATCCTAATAGAAGGATGCAGGCATAAGCTTAATCACAAAGCCTTAAAGCCTTTAGGGTTTAGTCCCTGATTATGAGGTGAGAAGAGAGGACTCAAAGAGAGACACAAAGGTAAAACTATGAGGGGAGACTAATCAAAACCCTAATTCATTGTCATGCTTGGTTGTTCCTAAGGTTTATGTGGTTTGCAAGAACAATCTTCAAAGGCCACCAGGAAGCAGATGAACAGGATCAAGAGAAGCAAAGTGACTTGCTTCATTCAAGAAGTCAAGTTACTTGAAGAAAGAAAGTGGGAGAAACAAGAATGAGCAAGCTCAATCTTAAACACATATAGAAATGCAGCAATGGACGCAAGAGAAATGAAAAGAAAAGTTATGAGAAGTGAAGGCAAATTCACTTCTCAAGTTCACTTACCACCTGAAATGTTAGAAAGAAATGCAATGCAATGCTAAATGGGGTGAAATGGTATGATGCTAAACAAAACCAGAAGCATGTTGAGGATGATAATGATGTTATGAGGTGCTACAAACATGAGGCAAGGCATGGAGATGTTCATACAAGATCATGGATGCAAATGATGCAAGTTAAGAAGCATGGATGAACATGAAAAGTTATGAAGCATACAAGGCAAATGACATGGCAAATATGTAATGCAATGATCAAACATGCTTTCTATATGTCTTAAGATGTCAAATGAATCACAAGAATGCTTGAAATGCTAAGACAAGTCATGTTATGCAAGAGAATGCAAGAGGGATGCAAATGAAAGCCCAATTTAGGGTTTATGAAACAAACCTCAAACAAAACTCAAAAACAGAAGCAAACCCTAAGATAAAAAATGGAAAATGCCACCCAAAGAAACCCTAAACCTATACTAAACCAAGGTCCAAAGGGGAGGTCTCAACTCTTAACCACTCTCAAGATATGATTTTTCTAAGTTATTAGGGTTTTTTAGGGTTCTTAACAAAAGAAATGCCAAACAATTTGAAATTGAAGGATCAAATCATGGACATTTTACCCTAGAAACTACATGCCAAACACAAAACAAAGCAAAAAGAATCAATGTCCAACTCTCCTCAAATAGGCAGAAATGATTTTTTGAACTTATGATCAAAATAATGCACAAAATATGATTTAATTCAATGAAAAATTCTTAAAATGCATCAAGATCAAAAAAGAAATTTGGTTTGAAGGTTGGACAATGTTTCTAAATGTCTTAGAACATTTCATGAATTTTTTTGTAATTTTTAAATACCTAAAAGTATTTTTAATTAATTAATTTCCAATAATCAATTAAAAATAAACTTTTAAATATTTAAAAATACTTTTTTAATGATAAAAAATAAAATAAAAATATTTTTGGGTCTTAAAAATTAATAAAACTTTTAGGAAAAAGTTTCATAATTTTTAAGAATTTTTTACTATTTTAAAATAAATATGCAAATTAATTGAAAAGAAAATGAATTAAAAAATAAATAAAAGGGAAAGTAAGCTAAATGAGAGGCTGAGATGCAATCTGGGAAAGAAACAGTTGACTTGGCGCGTGATCCAACGGTCAATATTTAAATCTGACTAATTAAACTATTAATTCCAATTAATTAAGTTAAGTGACAATTAAAGACTAATGAGGCAATCTGAGCCCTTGGCCCACACGCGGGAAACATGATCCTATGGCCCAAATTTGAAATACACTAATGACTGAACTAAACCCTAATTAGGGCACATTAATCTCAGACGGCCGGAACAGTAGTTCCGGTCGTCTTCTCCGGCGGGTTGAAAACCCTAGAAAACGCCACAGGCCACCACTCATCAAATTAACTGCCCAGAAACATTCTCCTCCCCAAACTAAACCTTAATCCATGATCAAAAAACATTTATCCAGCATGAACAAAGAGAATCGAAACCAAATACATTCACGGGCAAAATTTCAGAGAGGCACAAAATGCTCATTTTTACACCATTTTTAAATCTAAAAACATCAGAGTGATCCCCATGATATGTATTTTCATTTTGTAACAAAAGAAGCAAGCTCTGAAAAGTTTGAAGTTTGAAGCTACCTGAGGTGAAGAACTGTGAATATGAGCTCTCTTGGCCTTGCTTTGATGCAGAACAAACTTCCCTGAACCCCCTGAAGCCAATGGAAAGCCTGGAATGAGCTTAGACAAGCTGCTTTGAGAAATCCATTTCTGGTGTAGCAGGAAGTGAACTTTGTGTACAAGTTGCTTCAGATCAATGTGAGGGGTGATTTTGACTCCTTGGGATATGCTTGACTTGTTGGTGAAGAAAAATGGAGTGTTTGTTGGCTGGATAGTGAGATTCGAAGAGTTCTGGTTTTGGAAGGGAGGAATGGTGAAGCTCAGTTCAGGCTGGTTTCAGGCTTGAGCTTTGGTGGTTTTAGGTCTATGAAGTGTGGTGAGATGAATGATGAAGATGGTTTTTGTGTTTGTATGCTGTGGAGGCAGATTCGAAGCAACTTGCAAGATGAGGTGTTTTTGTGAATGTCTTGGTGTGAATGGTTTTAGCCTTGCTAGATGTATGGAATGGTTTGCACTTTGTCCACATAAACCTCTCTCATTGGTCAGATGATTGGACATGTGCTTTATTGATTGGTAAGTCACCTTTTGCAAAAAGTCAAATTTTGTGTAAGACAAGTATGGGTTGATCTATAGCTAGTACATGGGCTGGTTCTGGTGCAGCAAGGTGAGGTGAGAGGCTAGGCAAAGTGCAGCATCCAATGCATCAAGTGGTAGAAGCACAATGATGATTTTGCAAGTTGTTGGCCTTTTGGTTCACATGTGATTCCCTAATCCCACAAGCCATAATTCATGGGCATCCTTGGTTCAATTCTGATTTTTATGACTTATAGAATGTTTGTATGCTGGTTTGAAATGAACTAGAGGTCACAAGAGGCATTGGTTCATGATTTTGCAAAATTCTCACTTGAGGCATGCCTTGAAAATCAATGATTTTGGCCAACTTTGTCACACCATAACTTTTGATCCAAAAAGAGTTTGATCATGTTCCTGTACTTTTTGAAAAGGGAAAAATGAGATCTACAACTTTCATGACCAAGGTTTTTCCATTTGAAGCATTTTTGGATCAATAATCAAAGCTTGAAAAATGACCTAAAATGAAGCATTCTTGAAAAGTCAACTATGCCCAAAAAGTCAACATTTGCAAAAACCCTAAATTCTTGATTTTTATGAACTTCAACCTTCTTCCATGACCAAATAAAGATCATATACACTCAAAATGATGAAGATCACCCATTGGTTGGGTCATTGGGGGCCTCAGATGCCCTGATTTTACACTGACTTGTCTGAAAAGTCAACCCTTGATCAGATGACTTCCCCATGGAATTTCTTCATGAAAATTGATATGCATACTCCCTATACCATATAGAGACCAATGGAAACAAGAATGACCAAAAAAATTTGGGGTTATGGCCTCTGAAACCAAAACCCTAATTCTAGGTCAACTGTGCAGTCAAACTTGGCTCTGCATTCATACCAATCCCAGTTCTTGTGATTCTTTTGAATTTTTGACCTTGAGAGGATGTACTATGATGCTTGAAGACATGTAGACCCCTTTGAATTGATTGGTTGCCTTTGGAGTGGCTCAAGATGCCCTGAGATTGCTCAGATCACAAACCCTAGGTGCAGATGCCTTAGAAACTATGCAGTGAATCAAAAGTGAGATATGAGGTGATATGATTGTGTTTATGCATATGAGAATGATCACAAGCCATGGTGAATGGGTGAGGGCAAATTTGGGGTGTTTACAGTCTGGACACTGAAATCCGAGGTACAAAGTTGGCAGCTTGAACTTTGATCATGGATGAAATGGTGGCAAGAGCATCTGCAAATTGATTCTCGTCCCGAGGGATATACTCAAGCTTAATAGTTGTGAAGAAAGTCAATAACCTTCTTGTATAGTCCCTATAAGGTATCAGATGATCTTGGTGCGTGTACCATTTGCCATTGGTTTGATTGATTACCAGAGTTGAATCTCCGAATACAGTCAAAGTCTTGATCCTGAGGTCAATGGCTTCCTCAAGACCCATAATACAAGCTTCATATTCAACTTCGTTGTTAGTGCAGTTAAAGGTGAGTTTTGCCGAGAAAGGCATGTGAACTCCTTTAGGTGTAATAAGTACTGCACCAACACCACGACCATTCATATTAACAGCCCCATCAAACATCATAGTCCATTCTTCCTCTGGGTCAGGCCCTTCAGTGTGAACAGGCTCTTCATGATCTTTTGCTTTTATGAACATGATGTCTTCATCAGGGAAGTCAAATCTCATAGGCTGGTAATCATCAATAGGTTGCTCGACAAGATAATCAGATAGTACACTGCCCTTGATAGCTTTCTGAGATGTGTATTGAATGTCATATTCTGTGAGGATCATTTGCCATCTTGCAACCCGTCCGGTAAGTGCTGGCTTCTCAAAAATGTACTTAACTGGATCCATCTTTGAAATTAACAAGGTAGTGTGGGTCAACATATACTGTCTCAGTCGGCGAGCAGCCCACGCTAAAGCACAACAAGTTTTCTCGAGCAGTGAATAACGTTGTTCACAGTCGGTAAACTTTTTGCTTAGGTAGTATATTGCATACTCTTTTCGACCAGACTCGTCATGCTGGCCCAACACACACCCCATTGATTCTTCTAATACCGTCAAGTACATTATCAGAGGTCTTCCTTCAACTGGAGGCATAAGGATTGGAGGCTCTTGTAAGTATTCCTTGATTTTGTCAAAAGCTCTCTGGCAGTCTTCGTTCCACCTGACTGTTTGTTCTTTTCTTAACAATTTGAACAACGGTTCACAAGTTGCTGTAAGGTGAGATATGAACCATGAAATGTAGTTCAATCTACCTAAGAAACCCCGAACTTCTTTCTCAGTCTTCGGTGCAGGCATTTCTTTAATTGCTTTGACTTTATCAGGGTCAACTTCAATCCCTTTCTCACTTACAATAAATCCCAGCAACTTACCGGATCGCACCCCGAATGTGCACTTGTTGGGGTTTAACTTCAGTTGGTACTTCCTCAAACGCTTGAATAATTTCAACAGATTTACCAGGTGATCTTCTTCGGTGAGGGACTTGGCAATCATGTCATCCACATAACATTCGATTTCTTTATGGATCATGTCATGGAATAATGTCACCATAGCCCGTTGATAAGTTGCACCAGCATTCTTCAGTCCAAATGGCATCACATTATAACAAAACGCGCCCCAGGGTGTGATGAAAGTTGTCTTCTCCATGTCTTCAGGCGACATTTTGATTTGATTGTATCCTGAAAATCCGTCCATGAAGGAGAATACCGAGAACTGAGCCGTATTATCAACCAACACATCAATGTGAGGTAAAGGGAAATCATCTTTCGGACTGGCTCTGTTCAGGTCCCGGTAATCCACACACATCCTTACCTTGCCGTCTTTCTTAGGCACAAGTACAATATTTGCAACCCACGGAGGATAGCTAGTCACAGCAAGGAAACCGGCGTCCCACTGCTTTTGTACCTCTTCTTTAATTTTCATTGCCATATCTGGGCGAGTACGGCGCAGTTTCTGTTTTACTGGTGGGCAGTCTTCTTTTAAAGGCAGCTTATGCATAACAATATCAGTGTCCAACCCTGGCATATCCTGATAAGACCAAGCAAAGATATCTACATACTCCCGAAGCATGTCAATCAGCTGTTCTTTTACTGAATCTTGTAGGCAGGCCCCGATCCTAACTTCTTTCACATCTTCTTCGGTACCAAGATTAACCGTTTCAATCTCCTCCTGGTGAGGAGTGATAACCTTCTCCTCTTGCCTTAACAACCTGGCTAGATCTTCAGGAAGCTCATAATCTTCTTCAACCCCTTCATCGGCTTGATTGATTGGATTGTCAAAGTCATACGAAGCCATAGCTGTGCTGTTGTCGGTGCAGTCTGAAGGGCACTCTCTGCAAGGGTTTAGATTGTTCATTTTAGTGATCGATTTTAATCTTGCTTAGAAGAAGTGAAGTAAAGTTATCATTTTGGAAAACATTGCCATTTTATTTTTGTACAAAGAGAAAAATGAAAAACAGTGAGCGGAAAAGAAAAAGACTCATTTGCAAAAGATGTCCGATATTCATTGATTGATCCGTTTGCACAAAATTACAAGATGGACCGATTACAAAATGAGTCTTGTCATCTTGGGCAAGATGCAAGACTTGATGCATGCTTAAAATATACAGGAAATAAAAATTACTCTGCAGGAGTAACCCTTATAATTTCCTGGGAAGACCAGTTTGAGATACGACTCCCCGGGGTCCTTGGACGTATCCAGCTCTCTAGGTTGCGCTCAGCTTTCGACTCATCTTCCAAGTTGTTCACTGCATCCGGGGTGAGCATTCCCCCGCTGACAAAACTGGGCTTCTTAGCAGCCTCTGATTGATCTTGTTGAGTTGGTTTGTAACCCAACCCAAATCTGTCCTCCTCCTTCTCCACAGGCAACAGCTTGCCCCTGCCTTGGGCAGTCCCCTCTTCAACAACCTTCCTGGCTTGCTGATAAGATGTCATGGAGGTTCCTGGTATAGCAGATGCTTCATTAATGTTCAGGGCCTCAAACCCCTGGCTCATGGTTTCATGGATTTCTCCATCCATTTCTATGTACTTATACGTAGCCAGATGGCTAACCAAGATGTCTTCTTCCCCACAGATGGTGATGATCTGGCCTTCCCACTCGAATTTCAGCTTCTGGTGAAGGGTAGACGTAACAGCGCCAGCGACATGGATCCAAGGTCTACCCAACAAACAGCTGTAGGCCGGCTGAATGTCCATCACATAGAAGGTAATTTTAAAAGTCTGCGGGCCAATCATCACAGGCAAATCAATCTCCCCTAGCACTGATATTTTAGAGCCATCAAATGCTCTCACCACCAAGTTATTTGGACGCAGTTCCAAGCCATCATACTCCAGCTTCACCAAGGCTTTCTTTGGTAGAACATTGAGTGAAGACCCAGTGTCCACCAGTACATGGGATAGAACAACACCTTTGCATTCCAAGGTGATATGCAAAGCCTTGTTGTGGTTACGTCTCTCAGTTGTTAAGTCAGTATTGGTAAAGCCCAGTCCATGACTGGTGTTGACATTTGCTACCACGGTTTCTAGCTAATTAACAGTGATCTCTTCTGGCACATATGCTGCATGCAGGACTTTCAGTAATGCATTCCTGTGAGCTTCGGAACACATCAGCAGTGATAGTATGGAGATCTTTGAGGGAGTTTGGTGTAGCTGATCCACCACTTTGTAATCACTTCTCTTTATAATTCTCATAAACTCGTCTACATCTTGCTCAAAAGATGTCTTCTGAGTTTCTTTAACAACTGTCTCTTCAACTACCACACTCTTTCATTTCGCCTTGGCAGCAGTTTCTGCTTCGACATTAGGTCTTTGTAGTTGTGAGGCAAAAAGGCGTCCGCTTCTGGTGAAGCCTCCGCCTCCCCCAACATTATCAATTTGTGGAGAAGAAGTTGAAGAGTCCAAAGTGATTTTCTCCCCATTGCAGTAGAGGTCAGAGCCATAATGCCAAGATATGGCATTACTGCTTTCATATGGAACGGGTCCAGGCACCGTGATGGTAACTGAACTAACTGCAGCGGAGGAGGGTGCTGAAATGGTGTGCGGATCGTAGTAGATGGTGACTGGTGACCTGGAAGGAGATGCCACTGTTTGTTGTTGAAAGTTATTGTTTGGAGGAACACTTGACGGATCATAGTAGATAGTGACTGCTGAGATATCTTGATTAATTTCTGTTGGTGCTGTAGAAGATTCTGCAGAATGAAGGGATGCTGACGTTGTAGAAGAAATGGTTGTTAACATCTGGTTCGTTGAAGTGATGGATGAAGCCATGGTTGATGATATTGATGAATTGTTCGGAATGATTGTTGTTGCAGTTGTAGAAGAGTCAGGAATTGTTGCCAAAGGGATTGCTGGATTTGTAGGTGCTGATGTCGTGATCTGAAGTATGCCGCTCTTGATAAGACCATCTATGCCACTTCTCAAGTTATCACACCCGTTGACCGAAATGTTGCAATAACCACAACCGAGCTCACACCCGGGGAACATCTGGCACTCTAGAAGCTGAGCTTTAATTTCTACCAGAGGTGTCCGAATCTGCCCAACACTGGTGATTAAGAAAGATGGCTTATCTTCCTCAATAGCATTAATTCTTGGTCCTCCATGATTGGGCATGGGATTCTTGTTGACATTTGGAGGGGGTGCAAAGTTGAGGGCTTTGGAATCCACTAGATCCTGCACTTTCATTTGTAAAGCCCTGTATTTCTCAGTGTTGTGGCCAGGTGCATTGGAATGAAAAGCACACCGGGCGTTGACATCATAATTTCTGGGAAGATTGGAGGGATCTGGCGGTGCCAATGTCCTTAATTCAACCAAGTTGAGTTTCAGGAGTTGTGGCAATAAAGCGACATAAGGCATAGGGATAGGGTCAATCACCCTATTTGCCTGTGATGGTCTTTGCTGAAAGGGTCTTTGCTGTTGATTGCTGTTGTTATTGTTGTTGTAGTTTCTCTGTGGTGGAAACTGAACTTGCTGTTGATAATGTGGTGGTTGTTGTTGTGGTTGATATGCCGGTTGCTGAGGAATCGGAGCTGGAATAGTGACAACTGCTACTGACCTATGATCATACTGAGGTCTGCCCCTGCTGGCATGGATGGCATTCGTCTCACCAGTCCTTCGGGGTCCCACAAAAGGTTTCCGGGGATTACTGGATGAACTTGCACCATTATCGGAAATCTTGCCCAACTTTAGCAGGCTTTCAATCCTTTCACCAGCTATAACCACGTCTGCGAAACTGGTGGAAGAAAAGGCAGCTAACCTATCGATATATGTTCCTTGCAGGGTGTTCATGAACATGTCGGCCATCTCTCTTTCCGGCATGGGTGGCTGGACAGCAGCAGCAAGCTGCCTCCACTTTTGGGCATATTCCCTAAAGCTTTCCTTGGAGGATTGAGTCATACCCATCAGAAGGGTCCTGTTAGGGGCCATGTCTAGGTTGTATTGGTACTGCCTGATGAAAGCTTCAGCTAGGTCCTTCCAGCACCTGATAGTAGCCCTGGTCAAATGAGAGTACCACTCCCTTGAGGCTCCAGTCAAACTATCTTCAAAGTAAAACATCCACAGTTTTTCATCCATGGTATATGCTTTAAGTCTCCCCAGAAAAGACTGCAGGTGAGTTCGTGGATAAGAGGTTCCATTGTATTTCTCGAAGCACGGGGGTTTGAATTTGTGGGGAATTCTCACCCCATCCACTAACCCCATGTCCATTACATCGAAGCCTAGGGAATTTTGGGACTCCAGAGATCTCAACTTCTCAGCAATTTCATCAAACCTCCTATCATAAACTTCATCCCCAGCTCCCATCACCGTGAACTGTTCTTCCTGAGGATCTTCTTGCAAGATTCTACCTGCAGCAGCGTTGCCTTGTACATTTATGGGGATGTTGGCCTCTGGGTCTAGATGTGGTCCAAATACTGGTGGGTTAACATGAGGCTGACCTCCCTCATTATTACTAGTTCCTCCAGTGCCAGGATGAGGTTCCCCGGGGATTTGTCTTTCTACCAACGCTCTTAGCCTTTCCTGACTCTAGGCCAAGTTAGTCATTACAGTCATGAATTGAGCCATTTGTTTTCTCATCTCCACTCTCTCGTTAGCCATCTGGGTTTTGACTTCCGCTAGGTCCTGTTGTACTTGGTCCATCTGGATACCAGGAAGATTGTTGCGAGTAGGATATCTGTGCGGACGGTTGAGAGGGAACACCCGACGGCGAGCAAAAACAGAGTTAGTAACAAACAAAACAAAAACCTACAAAACAAAACAAAAGTTAGTATGCAATGCAGTATGCTTATTTATTTTCCAAGGTATCCGGCTTGGTGCTTGGTTTTGAGCTTTCCAGACCCTGAGGAAGATGCCTTGATGTTGCTTGAGAAAAGAAGCTCAACGAAACAAACTAATAAATATATTACACATGGTGGATCATACATAGTTTGTTTTTTTACAACATATGCCCCTGAGGGGTCAAAATACAACATAAAAGAAAAGTACATGAAATGAAAGCAACAACAAGCAAAAAGTCAGACATCAAGACCAAACTCATCCTCCTTAACCTCCTTCAGAAGTGCTTCAGTTACAGGATCAGCCGGATGCTCTGTAATGTTTCTGATAAGAAGGTTCCTGGTGACAATAGCAGTGGTCAGCTTCTTGTGCCTGTCTTGGTCCTTTGACCTCTTCACACCAGCCCTAATCTTCAATTCTGAAATCTCCTTCTGGGCTGCTAGTAGAGCCTCCTGTTGTTTCTTTTCATTGGCCTCCAATTGCTCAATCCTGTCTTGAGTTATCTTATCTTCTTGAGTGCAAGCTTCAGTGATTCTGACCCACCTAGCTTGACTTTATTTCAGATAGAGATCGGTCCTAGCCTTCTGAAACTGGGCCTCTTTACAGGCATTCTTCAAAATTTGCTCTCCAGCTCTTGATTTCTTGATGTAGTCCTCTGCTTTCTCAATCCTGGCTAGATGCTCCACCTTAAGCTTTTCCAACCTCTCAATGTCTAGACGACCATCACTCCTCTCCCAGAGGGTCCTCTTTAGAGCTTGATACAGATTCTCATTCCTCTCCTTTAGTTTCTCAAATTCTTCCAGGCTGACAGTGGCTGGAGGTGGTGCTGTGGATGGTCCAGGTGCATCCTCAATGGTGAAAGGCATCCCAGAAAGCTGAGCCCTAGCATGAGACCATTCATAATACTGAGCTGAAGCCACATTATTGCATCTCCCAAGAATGGCCATCCCTTTGGTTTGGATGTTGTCCCAAGCCCAGGATGCTTGCCTGACAACAGCTAGATTAGGTTTTATCTCACAATAAAGGGTTTCAGCCAAGTCTTGCACTTTAGGAGGGTGAACCAGAGCATAGCCCAACCGTCTCTTAAACAACAAAGGGTTGTAGTTGATGCAACCCTTCACTCCTATTAGAGGTACATTGGGGAACTGTCCACAGCTAGTAATTATGTTCCTGCCTTTGGTGCTCTGGGTGCACCCCTGATGTCATCTGAGGTCAAAGCAGTAAGTCTCTTAGCCCAATTCTTCTGTTGGTGAGGATTCAGGAAGGCATCAGTCTTGGGTAAGTGTTTGAGCAGCCAGGTATGAAACAGGGGAGCACAACATCTCACCAACCTCCCTCTTTGCTTCTCATTTCTTTGGTGAACAGAATAATAGAAATCTCCCAGCAAGGTGGGCACTGGGTTCCTCAGAATGAAAAGATGAATGGCATTCTTGCTAATAAACTTGGGCTCATCTGCAAATAGTATCACCCCATATATACTGAGGGCCAACAATGCACAAACTGCCTTCCATTATCCCAAGGAGGCCTTCAGAATGGCCTGAGAAGTCAAGAAATCCAAGTGTAGACCAGGGATGCTAGCTTTTGTGGACATGTTCTGCTCAATCAAAGTAGGCTCTATGTGCAGTGCCTTTGCCACTTCTCCATTGCTGGGAGAAACCATCTCAGGGTTGAAGGGAATTCCACCCCTAATAGGCACTCCAATCAGTGATGAAAACTCCTCTAGCAGAGGTCCTAACTGAAAGTTCTGAAAAGTGAAGCATCTCAAAGGAGGGTCATAAAACTGTAGGCAAGTGTGGATCAAACTCCTCTGAGAAGGGTCTAAGTCCATAACCATATCAAGGATGCCTCCATAATGTTCTCTGAATAGTGGGATATGGCATGGAGTAATGAGTGCCTGGACCTGTCTAATGCCAGCCAGCACAGGCTCAAAGAAGTGGTATGAAATGTTGCTCTTCTTGGGTGCCATGACTGCTAATGAAGAGCTGAGAACAGATGCTGATGATGAAGACTGATACTGGAGATGGGCCACTGATAGGCTGAGGATGATGATGGAGATAGCTGAAACAGGCAACTGATGAAGAGAGCTGAAGCAGATAACTGGTGAACAGGGGTCTATGCAAATGAAGGGGCCAAAACCAAGCCAAATGTGATATGGATACCCTGAAAACAAATAAACAAATGTTAAATGATGCAATGATGATGTATGCAAATGATATGCAAGGGTTTGCGATCAAGCTGGATCTGATCACTGCCTTGATATAAGTCCACGTATGTCTAAGAAGTCCAGATGGAGGTTCAAAAGTCTAGTAACCAAGGTGGGGGACTCAAATAAAGAGTCACATGTCCAGGGTTAAATCCCAAGAACTGTCCAAAGTGGAGTACTCTTAAAAAAAACCAGTAACTAGGTATGATGTGGTCAAGGGTACCTGCAAACTTGTAAACAGCCCAACCCCCTCACAGGTAGTGTTCTAAAACAAGGATCCTCAGACTTGGATCAGTTATGAGAAGTGTAAACACTTCTAACCCGGAGGTACATTGTTTACAATAACCATAAAAGACCCTCCTCTAATTCACCTCAGTTTCTGAAAGTCATAATAAAGGTCATCCAGACTTAGCAGGCTTCCCAGATAGCCCTAGCACTACAGGAAATCTGTAGCACAGAGTTCTCAAGAAGAAACCCATATATGAACCGTGTTTCATATTCCCGCACCAGACCGAAATGGAATGGGAAAGAACATGAATCACTCTAGCCTAGGTGTCACTCAGGTCCCAGGTATAGGACCTTAAACTCTCAATGAACCCCACCCATCAAAACAAATAAACCAGATCCAGCCAGAACAGTACGACAGTATGATGTATATACAGCTGTAAAGAAAGCAATAAAATAACTGTACATAAAGCAATAAACAAAATAAATATACAAACACAATTAGCACATAACACCCCAGTAAACACAAATCAAACAAGCGCTAGGAGGAACCCACAAAAAGGAACCAGAAGCCCTGGTTACAGTATAAGGGTCCCCAGCAGAGTCGCCAAGATGTCGCTCCCACCAAAATGACAACCGGGTCAAATGGGTACAGACGCGAACGGTCGGCGAAAGAGGAAAAGAAAAGAGTCGCCAGCTAGGCATTTTTATCCCGTAGGAAAGGTAATGCTGCATAAACCTAGAAAAAGGATGGATAAGACGGCTGCGAACCAGAGAGACTGAGAAAGGGGGTTGGTTACAACCTGGGAAGGTATTAGCACCCAAATTGTCTGCCGTACTCGACGGGATCCACGCTTAAAAGATTTGTGTTTTAAAGGGGTAGTGTCAGTGCCACTTGTGTATCAAAGCTGGAAAGAATGCAAGTGTCAGTGTATAGTGTATAAGTGATGTGAAGTATGAAAGTGTAAGTGTAAGAACAGGAGTGAAATGCTCATGACCATGAGGCTAAAGAATAATACTGGAAGGAGGGGGAATATACAGAGACTTTTGTTCGATAACTGTTAAGTTATGCCTACGTATCCTCTCGTGCAATGAGGAAGTCAGAACACCGTAGTTCGACTCAAAGAGACTGAAGGATGAATTAACTTGTGAACTGCTTACTTGTCTATGCTCAAGTGTATGACCTGTCTGGCTCAGGTGCAAACTGTCTTGCATTAGACGGAAGGAGCAAGTTCTCGTTTATGAGTGAATGAGATGAGAAAAGAATCCCGGAGGAGACGATTATTGTTTGTTTTTGATGTGTTCAATCTTTTATTGCTTTTGGAAATTTGTCATAAGAAAATGAGCTTAAGCCCAAACCAATGGATTTAGTAAACTCATCACATCCTCCCTCTGATTAGGGGTAATGAGAATACCTTAAGTGTGAAGTCAGCATCTCACACTTAATCACCATGATGTAGGATTGAGATCATTAACCTACTTGTGATTAGTTAGATGTTTTTGGTGTTTTTGTTTAGTGTTAAGTAATGAGCTTAAGCCATAATCAGGGAATAAACAGACTCATTACACCATCCTAATAGAAGGATAATAGATGAGAATGTTTAAGCTGAGGAAAGCTCCTCAACTTAATCCATGATTAGGGATTAACCTCATGACAAAACAAAACCTTTATTAAATGGATTTTAGTTAATGATGTGATGAAGAAGTGATTTTTATGGTTTGTAAGACAACTTGAGGGGGACTTGTCCATTAACACTAGGGTTAGTCCTTCTTAACCAATTAAGGAAGAATTAGAACCCTAATGCAAGGCCCAAGTTACAAGCTTGATGTCTTGATCATTATTAAGTGGATTGATTAAAGGATTTAAACGCATTAAGGGTTTAACACTTAGGATTAAAGTTATACACTCCATCCTAATAGAAGGATGCAGGCATAAGCTTAATCACAAAGCCTTAAAGCCTTTAGGGTTTAGTCCCTGATTACGAGATGAGAAGAGAAGACTCAAAGATGACACAAAGGTGAAAGCTAAGTGGGGGGACTAATCAACCCTAATTGTTATCATGCTTGGAAGTCCTAGGGTTTGTGAGGTTTAAGAGAAAGATCTTCACAGAACCACCAAGGAGAGAAGTAGATGAAAGGATCAAGAAGCAAAGAGAAGCAAAACAACTTGCTTCACTTAAGAAGACAAGTTGCTTGAAGAAAGAAGGTAAGATGAATAAGAATGAGCAAGCTCAATCCAATACACATACAAAAATGCAGCAATGATGCACAAAGGAGATGAAAAGAAATTGTGAGAAGTGAAGGCAAATTCACTTCTCAGAGTACTTACCACCTGAAAAGTTAGCACAAAAGAAAGAAATAAAGTGAAAGTGAAATTAATGCTGGGATGCAAACCGAAACCAGAAGCATGTTCATGATGCAGAAGATGTTACGAGATGATATGAATGATCATACAAGTGAAATCGAACAAAAGATAACTAACTAAATTAAAATGAAATTATTTAATGGAATGGATTAACAAATTAGCTAATAACTTTATCTTATATAATTAGTTAATATAAGTGTTTTTCTTTTTTATTTATTTTGTTTATATAATTTTATCTAAAAGAAAAATAAATAGTTTGTATAATTTTATCCAAAAGAAAAAATAAATAGTTTGTATAATTTTATCCAAAAGAAAAAATAAATAGTTTGTAATATTTAAATGAGCAAAAGAAGAAAAAAAACAAAACAAAAAGGGCCTTCCTACAAGCAAAAACGCAGGCCCAACGCTGATAACCCCCCCCCCCCCCTAAATGGACTCGAGTCACGAAAGGCCCGGATGTCCCACAATGCCCAACCCAACGCTAACAATCTGAGAAAGAAAAACTGCAAATCCTAGCCAACGGTCAAACGTCTATGACGTGTCTAAGGGATAACAGCAAGTGGCCTTGGGAGAAACAACACGTTGTGGTATTGGAAAATGAAAGGTAGCGAATCTTGCTGTTTCCAAAAGCTTTTAATGATCATAAACAAAACAAAATTGGGACTACATATTCACGACAAAAGAGTAGAAAGGTCTCAGTGACCTTCATCAACCTTTCGACTCCCTTCTTCTCTACTGTCCAAATCTGAAACTCAAATAAAGTGAAACCAACAAAACACATCAAATCCTTGATCACAAACGCATGGCGAAAACGGAGTACCCGAACGAACAAAACGGTGGAGCTATCCTCAACCCCAATCAAACCCAAAACCCTAACGTTCATCAATATCAATCAAACAACCATTCTAGCACCAACCAAACAACAGAAATCAACAGAGGCATCGAACAACAGAGGCAAAAGAAAATTCGAAATCGATGCCCAACAACAACAGCAGGAGAAAAGGGAAGTCAAAAGAAAACCGAGTTTTATACCTGGTCTGAATGTTCTCAGAGGGACAATTTTCTCTCCAGGTACTCCGTTCTTTAGCTCAAGCCTTTCTTTTCTTTCTGTTTGAAACTCCTCCTTCTTGAGTTTTTGCTTTTTTTTCAACGAGAGACAAAAGGGGATTTTTAGGGTTTTTCTTCTGTGTCCTTGTATTCGGTTTTTTGAATCCTCTTTATAATTGCGGATTAGGGTTTCGAAATTGAAATCAACTGAAGCATTTTTCACTTTGGCTATGTTTGTTTCTTCTTTTTTCGTATCAGAGCTTTTCTTTCCTATTTTGTGAAAACTTTGGTTCTACGATCCTGCTGATGCTTCTGCTTTGCTTTTGTCTGCTTATACCTTGGCACTGCACCCTTGTTGACTTAGTTAGAAATGAACTGAATTGATTGGGTTTTGATTGAATTGAGAGATTGGTTTTCAATAGGTTCAACCTGTGTTTTTTACGACTCGTTCTCTTTTTTAATTGCAGTAAAAATCTCCCTTCCTTTGCAGGTTTGGAAAGAGGCATATCAGATGTGAAACTTCCAACAAGCAAGAACACAAGTTGGGCCTGCATTGCCAGAATCAGGGCCAAACTTATTACGACATTCGGTCATTTCCCATTGTTTGGACTAGGGCCAATGGTTGGATCAACTGGTGCAAGAGAGGTCTGTGAATGTTCATGTTCTTTCCAACATCAAATGTGCCTAAAGCTGCAGGAGTTTGAGGAAAAGAGCAGACCACCAAGCAGGGAGCTCAAAAATTGATCAATGTGAGGTTTGTAACCAACTCAGTATTCTTAATTTTCTGCTGTCATTGCGTCTGAAAGGAGGTCGTTCATGTTGGTTTGATCATCTTTACAATTCTCAGGATCAAAGTCCAGGATGGTGCTCTCTACTTCCGTTTGAGATGGAGATACATCACTTCCAACTTCATCGAAATTATGTGGGGTGCGTACTGGTGAAGACTTGCAACTTGGAGGAACAACACCGGCCGCATCTTTTTCTACAGCAAACGACTCCACTAGTCTAGCATCATTAGATCTTTCTGAATTTGCAATTGTCCTGAAATTTTGACTTCAACTTTTGACAATCCAGAGGCAGAACATTCGTGCTATAACTGATCAACCAATTGACCGGCGTTTGTACTGAAGTTATTGAGAAAAGAACGCATCCTTTTTTGAAAGAAACACTCTTTCCTGAGCTATCCAGGCCATCAATCGGCAAGACCAAACTTGGGCAAACCTCATCATGAAACACAGCTGGATTCGGACCTTCAGAGTTTGCTATTGGAATGTCATGAAGACCTGTAGCGGCCTGATTCTGAGAAGGCTGAATGTGTGAAGGTTTAAGAGAATGTGGATCAAAAGAGAAATTGAACAAATCATCTCTGATTGAATTCTTGTCGCGAGGGTTTTCTGTATATTCTGAGATTGGAGAATTTAAATTCATGTTTTCAGTGTTTCTGCCATAACTTGTCTGTTGTAATATCTTTGGATTTTTTGCTGACGGCCTTGTTTAACTGTTAACAAAAACTTTGTGCCATTTAATCCTTCAGTATAATCTGTCTTTTATTGCTTTTCGCCTCCAATTGTCTTGACAACGTACCAATCAAGATCTCAACGTCTTGTAAAACTTGGAAAACATCAATGCTACCATGCTTGAGAACGGTGCACCTTAACTAACATACAACAATCTAAAATGAATCATGACTCAAAACAAACGTGCATCCAAATCCAACATAATCCAAATCCAACATAATCCAAATCCAACATAATCCAAATCCAACATAATACCATGAAATGCCCATGCAATGCCGTTTGAATCCAAGTCCAACATGATACCATGAAGTTTTTTTTTTTTTTTTGAAACCAATGAATCAAATCCAATAAGCCATCCTCCTTAAAATTAAGTTTCGAAACCAATGAACCAAGGAAGTCACACTTATTTTTAAAAAATAGTGCAATAAGTTTAAACCCATGGCCTAACAATTTATTGAAAATAAATTCAAGATAACTTAAAACCACTTTGAAACTTTAGTGATGCTTAATCATCAATGAAACTCCAATTGATTGTGCCTTGGCATTTGTGTACCTGAGATGTAACTCCCTATAGGCGATGATTTAGGCAGTTTCAGGGGGTTTCAGGGCAAGGTGAAGGGTCGGCGGTGATCAATGGGATGTTTCGAGATGGATGGTGGAAGAAACTTTGAGGAATGGGTGACCGAGTTAAGGGATTCAATGAAAAATGCAAGGTGGGGGGTTTTGTGTAGGCTGACTTGTGTGTGTGTTCAGGCTCCCAGATATTGTGAAATGGCTTGCTGGAAGCGTATTTGTAAGGCCTTTGATTGGTAAGAATAGTTGGTGTGGCACAGGCCTATGGATCAGATCTTGGGGATTGCGACAAGTGGAGGCATAGTCACATGGGCTTTTGCAAATTGGTACAAGTCTGGCCCCTTTGTGATTTCTTGAAGCATAAGTCATGAAACTTGGAGATTCTTTGGTGCATTCTGAATTTAAGGCCATGGTTTATGCTTGCGTGATGATTAGAGGTCGCATTGAAGTCACATAAAGGCTTGCCATGAGAATTTGCAAGTTCTCCAACACAAGTCATTTTTCCCAAAAAGGCAATTTTGCAAAATGGCTCGAAATTCTTCAATCTTGTGAACTTCTAACATCTTCTATGACCAAATAAAGATCATACACACTCAAAATGATGAAGAATACCCTTTGGTTGGGTCATTGGGGCTTCAGATGCCCTGATTTTGCACTGTCTTGCTCAAGAAGCCAACCTTTGATCAGATGACTTCCCCATTGAATTTCTTCATGAAAATTGATATGCATGATCCCTATACCATATAGAGACCAATAGAAACAAGAATGACCAAAAACTTTGGAGTTATGGCCTTTGAAACCAAAACCCTAATTCTAGGTCATCGGTGCAATTAAACCTAGTTCTGCTTCCATGCCTTTCTCAGTTCTTGTGATTCTTTGACATTCTTGACTTTGTAAGGATACAATATGATGCTTGAACATGCGTGGACCCCTTTGAAGTGATTGATGACCTTTGGAGCGGCTCAAACGACTCTTGGATGGCTCAGATCACAAACCCTAGGTGCAGATGACTTGGGAACAATGCAGTGAATCAAAGAAATGCAAAAATGAGATGCCATGACTGAACTTATGCATATGAAGATATCACAAGCCATGGTGTGAATGGGTGAGGGCAAATTTGGGGCGTTTACACTTGCATTATAAATAATTCGCTTATTAACGTGACAAAGTCTACCATGCCAAATATTAAAATCACACAAAGAGTAAATAGAAGGAGAAATTGTATTCAAATCAACATTCAACTTAAACATGCCATCAGTGGCGTACCCTTTCCCAACAAAAATACCATTCTTAGTGATGGTGTACAAATTTGATAATTGTATTTGTACTATCATATGTCTATATGTAGACGATCTAATCATATTTGGATCAAACATTCAGACCATTAATGATACGAAATCATTGTTGTGCAATAACTTTGATATGAAAGACCTCGGAGAAGCAAGCATGATCCTGGGTATCAAGATCACGAGATCCGAACAAGGAATTTCTTTGGATCAATCTCACTATGTGGAGAAGATCTTAAATAAATATAAATACTCCGACTGTAAACCTGCGTGCACACCTTATGATCCAAGTGTGAAACTGTTTAAGAACACTGGAGAAAGTGTCAGACAAATAGAATATGCGAGCATCATTGGCAGTCTTAGGTATGCCACTGATTGTACTAGACCCAACATTGCATATGTCGTAGGATTGTTGTGCAGATTTACAGGTAAGCCGAGTAACGAGCATTAGCAAGCTATTGAGTGAGTCATGAGGTACCTTAAAAGGACTATGGACCTCAGTCTACACTATCATAAATTTCCTGATGTACTAGAAGGGTATAATGATGCAGATTGGAACACCTTATCGGATGATTCCAAATCTACTAGTGGCTATATTTAGTATAATTGGAGGAGTTGTATCTTGGAAATCAAAGAAACAGACCATCCTGCCACAATCCACAATGGAGTCTGAGATGATAGCACTAGCTACAGCTAGTGAAGAAGCAATTTGGTTA
The DNA here is from genome assembly GCA_963966055.1 of Lathyrus aphaca. Taxonomy (NCBI): domain Eukaryota; kingdom Viridiplantae; phylum Streptophyta; class Magnoliopsida; order Fabales; family Fabaceae; genus Lathyrus; species Lathyrus aphaca. The sequence goes on from OZ014520.1 coordinate 159,275,321, forward strand.
AGATGCTTGCTAGCTGAGATTCCCTTATGGGAAAAACTTATGACAACTGTGTTGATCCACTGCAATAGTACCACGGCTAGTGCAAAAGTTGAGAATCGTTATTATAATGATAAAAGACGTCAAATTAGAAGAAAGCACAACACCGTTAGAGATTGTATCTCCAAAGGAGCTGTGAGAATGGATCATGTACGCACTGATGAAAACTTAGAGGATCCTTTGACAAAAGTATTAGCTAGAGAGAAAATACATAATAAATCCAAGAAGATGGGACTAATTCCTATAAAGAAATGATTTACTCATGATGGTCACTTGACCTAAATGACTGGAGATCCCAAGAACTAGGTTCAATGGGTAATAAAAGGTTGTGAGGAATATGAAATAACCATGCAAGTAAAGCATGAATCCTGAAGTAATAAGAGGATGAGATAATAGAAACTCTTAATGAGATCTATACTCTATATGAGGGAGTACCTAGGCTACAAGAGTACTCTTGATTGACTCACCTATGTGACTGTAGAACTGAGGTCGGTTCCTATGGAGTTTTGAGGCAGAATTCCTAGAGCCTTCACTAAACCGGGATAGACGTGTAGGGCCATTAAAGCACGGGCCATTAGAATACACCTTACGAAAAGGTTGTGTGCAGGTTTGATGTCTGAGATAGAGTTCAAGACAATAGTGTCACTCTTGTTGAATCATAATTCTACTTGCTACACTAAGGTTCAAGTCATAGACACCTTTGCTTATGCACAATCTTAGAAACGTCTAACGTACTTCTAAAATCACCTTTTAAATTCAAGTGTGGGATTGATGGGATGACGTTAATTTGGAGTGGGAGTTGGAATGAATTATTGACATTAAATGGGCAATAAATGTACACAAGTAAGAACTAATTTGGAAGTGAATTTGAAAAGATTCATTTTAGTCCCACATAGGAGGGAACACAAATATTAGTAGTATATATATTCCAACTTGGACAATTGGGATTGGGCCCCAAGGGGCACCCAATTTTGTAAAAGGAGTGAGGACACACCCATGAGCCATCTAGACATACGCGCGTGCCGCCGCCGCCCGTCCGACTGACTAACTCAGTTCAGTTCGTTCCGGTCTAGATGAATTAATTTTTGAACCCAAATTTAATTATCATTAATTAATTAATTCGGTGGAAATTAAATATAGTTATTTAATTATTTAGTCGAAAATTAATTAATATTAAATATTAATTAATTACGAAATGCTCCTTCTCCAAAAAACCAAGTCTTAACCTAAATTTTGACTTGTTATACTCCAAGTTCTGACCATTTCGTAACTATATTTGTCGTTACCGACTTATCGCTTGGTTGGCAAGGGAAAAGTGCATAGCAAAGTGGGAGAGTTACTGCACACTAAACTGCTCCCTCATGGTCATCTGAAAGTGTTGGTTGATGTTGTTTTAGATAAGGATGCGAAATTACCTATACTTGAGGAGGTTTCAGAGGCTACATTGTTACGAGAAGCAATATGTTCATTTGTTGCATGGCCGTTAGACCTCATTTTCGTAGATGATGAGGTATGTTGAAAACCATTACGAAACTCTCTTAGTATTCAAATGTCATTTCTGAATCATTATGGAAATTATTATGAACCATTATGTACATTTTTTTACATGGTAATGTTAGACTTATAGAAAACTCGCATCTAAGGATAAAGGGGTTTTGCGGAAAAACGAATCTGTTGCATCACAAAGATAGGTACATTTTAAGTGTTATTCTATTATGTGAATTCAAACGTTTCATGATTGTCTACTTTACCTAACTTATATGATTGTTAGGTTCCTGCTCAAGCTTCACAATAGATCACCAACAAGCTGAAAAAAGCTCATATTAAGTCTGTGCCGACAAGAAAAGGTCTTCCTCCCTTTCAGTTGTGCCTTAAAACACTTTTATCAGCATCATATATGATGCAAGGTGCTATTTGTTAAGTATGTATGGATGAAGGTGTTTTTGGTATTTCTGATCACATCGAGTTTATTGGAAAAGAGGACATGGAGCAGATTTTCAGTCATCTTGAATTAGGCACCGATGTTGTTCATTACTACATCTGGTAATCTGATTAGTACTCTAATATTTATTTAGGTGAACATTTTATTTACACATTTCAATGAAAATAGTATAATATTTATTATGTTTTTATTTAAGGTTCTTGTATGAAAAAGTGATGCGCGGGAATGAACTCTCAAAGAGATTTTGTTTCATTGCTAGCCACCGTGTCAATGCACTGACAATTTCACTAAATAAAGATGCAGTAAGAGACCAATTGGTTGAGAGATATATGTCCACAAAAGAGAATGAAGCTTTGCTTTTTTACCCTATAATACTGGACCCAAGTAAGATTTTCATTCTAATTTCATTCTAATATTTGTATCTTTTGCATAAAAATTATCCATCTAAACTTTTGTTATATTTTACTGTGGACACTGGTTGTTGGTTTCCATTAATCCAAAAAAAGAAGTGGTCTATCATCTGAATTGATTGGAGCATAATTGGACAACATATTCGGATCTGAAGGAAGTGGTTGATAAGTAAGTCATATTGGACAAAATATTCATGTGTATATGTATATTTATAGTGTGATTGTTCTAAATTTACGTTTTTCTTTTATAGGTCAATACTAATATACCGAGCACAACGAGATCATCGAGTAGCACGATCTAAATTAGACACTATTCCATAAGTCCATGTTCAGGTATATTAATTTTCATATTGTTGCTTATTAGTGATGCTAATTGATAACACAAAATAACTATATATTAATTCTTATTTGTTTTTCTATGTGTAGTGTCCTCAACAAAGAAACGGTATAGACTGCGAGTATTACGTGTTGAGGTTTATGAGAGAAATCATTCAAATGAATCAATTAGAGGTTTCTATCATGGTATGCATGGATTTATAACTTAGGATTTAATTTAATATTTATCGGATATGTCATAATTTATAATTTTAAACTAACTAATGGATATTTTGTTTTGTTATGTAGTACTTCGATGAATTCGATGTTTCTCATTACACGCCCTCAAAATTGCATGAAATTAAGGAGTAATTGTGTGAATACATGATTAAAAGAAGGGTCTTCTAGGTATAGGATAAGTGGACTTATATGTGAATGTATAGTTTTGTGAATGGTTTATTTTACATACAGTTTTGTGAATCGTATTAATGTAAATGACTTAATTTGTATAAATAGTTTTGGATTGAAATGAAATTAGTGTGGTATATTAGTGAAATGGTATTAGTTTTGAGATGTAAATGATCATTTGTGGATTATGTGATTTAGTTGAAATGGTCTCTGATTAGTAAGAATTCTGACTGAAAATGTGAATTATAATAGGTTTAATATAGGTTTATGCAAAAAAAAAAGGTAAAATTGGATTTTTAAAAATATCCAATTAAATTATAGGTATAGAAAAGACAACGCTTTCTAGAAAAAGTGTTGTCTAATGTTAAAATTATAGGAAAACATTAGAAAGCGCTTTAAAAAGCGTTGTGTAAAAGGGAACAAAAGAGAGCGCTTTTTCAGACAAAAGCGCTCTCTAAAGGTGTATAAAAAATTTATTTAAATATTATACGCATACTTTAGACATCATTTTTTGAAGGAAAAAACGCCTTCTAAAAGCCCATATTAGACAACACTTTTTCCCAAAAAGCGTTGTCTAAAGATATATACAAAAACTAATTAAAATTTTATATTTATATATTAGACATAACTTTTAAGGAAAAAACGCCTTTAAAGGGATACATTAGACAACGCTTCCTACCTTAAAAGCGTTGTCTAAAGGTATATACAAAAATTAATTAAAATGTTATATTTATACATTAGACAATGCTTTATAAAGCGTTGTCTAAAGGCCCATTTAGAAAGCGCTTTTTAGGTAAAAAGCGCTTTCTAAAGTAGGCCTTTAAAAGCGTTTTTTCTTATATAAAAGCGTTGTCTTTACATACGACATCGCAAGCTTAGACAGCGCTTTTAAGGGCAAAAAAAGCGTTGTTATAGGTCTTGTTTGGCATAGTGGGAAGAATGACTCAATTTTCGCCACTAAGTTGTCGTGTTTAAATTCCAAAATTTCCTTCTAAACTGCATCATGATCGTGATTAAACCTCCACTTCTACTTCACTAAAAGAGCCTTGTTAACTAAAGAAATGTCTTTCACGCCCAAACCTCCTTCCCTTTTGGATTTGTCGTATTTTGATTTACATGTTGATCCTTCCACCAATGAAGAGAAACTTACCTTTCCACGATGAAAGTTTAAACTTCAAAAAGTCAATAACTCCTAACCACGAAGACATCTTCCTTGGATTAGAACTCACCGAAATTTTGAGAAATTTAAAAGGAATTTTGGCAGCATAACAACTCTAGAAATCAACCAGTGATTCTAAGAAAGAATCAAAAGTATTAATACCATAAATCTTGCTCTTAAAGAAGTTCACTTTAATGCGGATACCAATTCGAATCCCCTAAAGATAGCCTTTAAGGCCCATAAATTCTGCCAGTTGCACTCCCTCATCAGTATCGTATCATCCATGAATTATATAATATTGTATTCGAAGTCATCACCACATTTCATACCCATGAACAACCCTCTTAGCCTTGGAAACTAACCTAGCCGAACCTTCACCAACAATCGTGAAGAGAAAAGGAGACAATAAATCGCCTTGTCTAAGCCCTTTCAAACCACCAAAATATTTGATTGAACTACCATTGACCAAAACCGAAACAAGTGTTGAAAAATACAATCTTCAACATAAATTCCTTCTAGATCCAAATCCAAGTCTTTTGAACATATAACGAAGAAAGCTCTGAGAAACATAGTCAAATGCTTTTTCGAAGTCCACTTACAAAATCAGGCCCTCCTTCTTGAATCTTGTAGCATAATTAATTAGTTCGTTAACCACCATTGTCACCCAATCAAAGATTTGCCGCCCCAGAATGAAAATTGTTTGAGTATGGGAAATTACTTTACTGATCACCCTCTTTAGTCTTCCCGCTAGAATATTGGACAAAGTCGTGTACGTGCTAGAGATAAGACAAATAGGACGATATTATCCCAAGGTTTGAGGAATCTCCATCTTAGGAAAAAGAGCAATAAACAAGGCGCTCATTGCTTTAGGAAGAGTACCTAAAACATAAAATTCGTTAAGAAAATTCATCAGATCCAACTTCAAAAAGTTCCAGCTTTGTTTAAATAATTCTAGTGAAATTCCATCTGAAGCTGGATTCTTATCCCCATCGTACTCCCAAATTTCCTCCTCCACTCCTTCAATAGAAAAGGGCTTCTCCAATAGAAAATTATCTTCCTCAAATAACTGCTTCAATTCTATGTCAGGAAGCTAAAACATGTTGCCAGTGACTTCTTTATAACTCCTTTAAAAAAATTATTGATGCAATCCTTGATCTCGAGAACTCCTTCAACCATACCTTCCTTAGTGTCAATATGAAGAATATTCAGTTTTCTATTACGAGCCCGCATTATGTTGTGAAAAAAATATTGAATTCATGTCATCTTCCCTGATCCACTTTACTCTTGATTTTTACCTAAGCAAGCTTTCTCTTTTGAGTAATAAGTTCAAAAAAGAATTGCTCAATTTTTCTGTAATTTCAGCTCCTCCAAGTAATTTGATTTGTCACCCTTCTACCAATTTACTTCTAAAAGATTAAGCTTCGAGACAACCTTCTCTAAATACAGATCTACCCAACCGAATGAACGTCATTTTTCCAGTGACTTGCAATTTCCCCCATTCTCCCTCAATGAATAACCTGAAGTCTTTATGATCAAACAAGCCACAAAATAATTTAAAGGGTTTTGGGCCCCGATATATGATATTACATTTCAACCACAATGGACAATGATATGAAATGTCATGATGTCCTGTTTCCAAACCAATGGTATTCCAAGTATTAACAAAACCGAAAGAGACAAGAATACGATCCAATCTGCTACACACACTACCATTAGATTTTCTCCAAGTAAACTTTCTACCGACAACAGACAACTCATCAAGACCTAATTTATCAATGAAATATCAGAATTAAATCATTTCCTTCCTATCACTTCTATCTAATTTACTGCTTCTCATATCATTATTTTTGAAAAAGTTAAAATCATCTTTGATACACCACTCACCACTTCCTAATTTGAATTTCTTATCAATTAAATCAGACCACAACTTTCTCTTTTAAGACATAATACTGGAAGAGTAAACATTAATAAAAAAACAAACCTTATCTGACTTTTGTGCATAAAGACAAACAAATGTGTCACCTTCAAAACTGAAAATAGGAAAAATAATCTCGGACTTCCACAGAATCAGCAACCCCTAGATTGACCAATGGAGTCTTTCGCCGTCCATTCTACCACTTTACTATCCAAATGCTATGAGCTAACACACTATCCATCTTCTTCAATTTTGTCTCTTGAAAAAAGCAAATATTTGTTTTCCCTTTTCTTAAAATTTGTTGGATCATTTTTCTCTCCAAAGGATTATCACATCCTCTCACATTAAATGATACAACAATCATTGAAAACCTTTAATTTTAGCCACCCATTTAACCTTCTCGTCCCTATCTCTCTACTCCATAAAATGAATCAAACCTTTATAGAGCTCAACATCCTCCACCCCTTAAAAACCAAGCTCCTGAATAGTAAGTAACAACCTACCCACCACTTGATAATCACAATTGGCCATGAATCTTTTATTATCTTGTCTTAAATCGAAATTTGACATTTCATCACAACATAAAATTGAGCCACCTGAGTAAGCTTGAGAGGATTTTGATGAGTAAGAAGACCTCGATTTTATCACAACCACCTGAGAAATGGGGAAAGGAATAAAAAGTTTCATTTTGAAAGGGAAGAGAGACGAAACAAGGGAAGTAGAAAACTTATGGATTTATGCCTTCTTGGATTTTAATCACACCTAACTGATTTGACTCACTACGAACAACAAAATGTTGCGAAGGGGACTCACCCAAAACTGAAGGTTTTTTTTAAACTTTTTTCTTTTTTGGCCTTTTAAGAAATAATATTTCTTTTTTTCTACGAGACTCCTTAGAAAGGGCCTGATCTGCTTTAGGGCAACCTAACCCACCTAGAAAGATAGTGGACTCAACTCCTAACACAAACTCATCCAATGAGAAACACCCGTCTATCATGGGAAGCGCCATTCTAACCTCAAACCTAGGAACCTATTTCCTCTTGACAACACCACTAGAAAAAGAATGAAATGACCTTATATTACTCTCTTCTTCTATAACCAAAGAAGTAGCCTTGGAATCATATAAAGTACCCCCATCATCACCCTTAAGTGCCAAATCTTTCATGGGGTCAACTTTAACCTAGTCTTGGTCTTGGTCTCAGGTAAAGTTAATCTTAAAGGATTAAAGCCATCCTCTAGAATCTTAATTCTAAACTCCACATCATTCACTTTGATCCTTGAAGTGAATACTTGTATAAAAACCAACATAATAAGTAATTCTATAAACAATCAATCATAATTTTTTTATTAATTAAAAAATAAAAATAAAATCGTCTCACTCCTTTATTATCACCATTACTCCATGATTTCAATTAAATTTAAAAAAAATAATTAAAATCTTCTCTCTCCTTATTGATTGTTTCTAAGAATATGGATATATGGGTGTTTTTATGCAAGTATTTCTCACATTTTTATTGGGATTTAAAAAAAATGATAAATTTAGTGGTGTTATTTGATTGGTCAATTTAATGCTAGAAGTGAATATGTTGAAATGGAAAAAAAGGGAGAAAAAAAATACAAATGTAACTTTCATGATTATAGTTTGAGTTTGAATCTGTTTTACACATCTCAACCTAAGAAAAAGAAAAAGAAAAAAGTGAATAGTGATATATTACCCCAAAAAAATAGATAATATTGTAATAAATAAAGAATAGCTTAACATGGATCCAACATATTCTTTTGAAGATTCAGTTGCGAAGTTTGAAATTACATGTGCAAAATTAATAATTAATATGCTATAAAAATGTCTTTGTTACTTGAATTAGGAAACAAGGGAAAACACACATAGATTAACCATAATGAATATCAATTTCATTTTATAAGTAATTCATTCAATTAAACTATCTACTTTGATCATGAATTTGCGATAATCGTAATTATTCAAGCAAATTAACATAAATGAAGGTAGGACAAACCCTAGCAATATTAAGCTCTACATTTTTGCAATCAGGTAAGATGCTCACAAACCATGCAGGTAAGTTATATAAATTGTCACAAAAATTTACAAATGTATCAAAGTTAGTGTATGAGTTGGCGAAGAATACAACACATATTACATTGTAAATAAAGTTGAGCTAAGTGTCCTATCATAGACACCTCAAGAGTGACGACCTCATGTAACTCAAGTTAATGAAATATTTTTGGGTTAGTACTTATTTTCACCCCTACCATATGGGTGTATTTTGAAAAATCCCCATACGAAGAAAAAAAGTTGCAAGATTGGCCTTAACAAATTTTAAAAGTTTTAATTTACACCTTTATCAGGCCATATCATCAAAATACTGATGTGACATCCATTTTTTAAATTTTTAATTTGAACATAATGTCACCTCAGATAATTTGTTCTTTTATTTAATTTTTAATTTTTACTCCCTTTATTTAAATTTGTATTTATTTTTAAGGTTTTTTTTTATTTATTTTAAGCTTTATTTATTTTTTTCGTATTTAAATCATCAAAATATTACAATTGGGCCTAGGTTCAGTTTCTTTTTCAAAAGCAACCCATTTATTTAATTTGCTTTCAATTCAATAAGCCTATTGTGTCTGTGGTATTTAAACACTAATTTAGTTGTAATAAACATCGATGTGGGACTTGTTGGAAAGCTGGAAGTGGGTCTTTTCTGCAAGTATCAAAACAGAATAACAGAAGAACAATTGAAGACATAAACAAGTTTCACACTTGATGCACACAATGCAGATCCAAGGATCTTTTCTTCAACTCATTTCCATCTTCTCACTTGATGAACACAATGCAGATCCAAGGATCTTTTCTTCAACTCATTTCCATCTTCTCTTGAAATTGTTTTTTTTTCTAATGGACCTTCCCTTCTATATGCACAAAAAACAACTGATTCATGTTTGAATCCTTTAAGTCACGATTCCCATTAAACAATGACATGAAAAGAACTCCTGATTGGTTGGTTTTGGAGTTAGATTTTTCAATTAGAGGTGGTGGTGTTCCTTTAATAATGATACAGACACCAAGTGCTTTGAAGGTGTGATAAATAAATTTCATTGGTAGAAGTGATCCTGTAACTATTCTTAAGCACATGGGTCCATAGAATTATGAGTAAATCCATCAATGGTATTAGTTTTTGTACCAGCCTTCCATCATGAAAGAATTTAGGTTTTGGAAGTTTTTCACTTGTAGTTGTTGTTACCTTTGGATTTCCTGGTACTATGTAACCCTCCTGCATAAGAAATAATAATTGACAATGGTTTTTGATCGTACCTGTGATCAGAATCTTCAATGACTGCGGACGCTGACGTGGATGTTGAAGTTTTTGCTCGGTCGCTGAGGTGAATAGGGGTATACCTGCAAGGTACTCCGATGCCAAATTAAGAGCGTGCAAAAGAGTGTGCAAGTACAAGTAAAAGTGTTAAAGGAGTGAATATTCGATACCTAACCCTCTCATGTTAGAGGGTTTATAAAGAGCCCTCATCGCATGACTATTGGTCCCTATTTTGGGCCTGGATCGTGGATCCCCCGAAAATAGGTAACTTCCAGAAACTAGCCGTTGGGACGAGCATACCTGGTTGGGTGGGATGTGTGTCGAGCATAGGGAAATCCGAGAAGGAGTTATCTTCGACTAAATCTGGATGACTCCTATGGGCGGCGGAAAGAAGACTAGGAGGAGCAGAGATATCCGACCACGGGTAACTTTGATCGACATATCCTCCTAGGCTGAGGAGCATAGATCCAATGAGTCCTGTAACACGATAGGATAACTGACTTGGTCGTTTTTGTTTTCATAAAAACTATGTTGCAGATAGCAAGAGTCGCCAACGACTTTTATTTTATCCAATAAAGAAACGCATAAAAGAACAGGAAAGACCTTTGAAAAAGATTTTGAGTTCGGGGGGTAAGTTATACAAAGGGAAGGTGTTAGCACCCTTTGTATTCATGGTTATCCATAGGATCTTAACTGCTTAGCTCACTTTACTTTGTTTGAAAAAAATAGTGTAGTGTGTAATTAGAAAAAAGTACACCTTTGTAATGATTCTCGTATGAATGTATACAAAGGGGTTTTCTTGAAAATTTTTGAAAATGTGAGGTGTAAAGAGTATCTTGAAAATTTGTGGGCAAGCACTTAAGAACTACTTACCCTAAATTGTAAGGTCATTTTTGTTATTTTGTTTCTTTAGGGATAAAATTGTCCTTACTATTAGTTAGTAAGTAGTTTTATCCTTGGATTTGAAGGGACATGCGTAGGGTCATCATATGGTCATAGAAGGCAACATGTAAAGGTATCTTATCAATTTGAAGGGACAATGAGGGACTATGATCTTTATATCGAAGGGACTTGATGATTTTTATTCGTAGGCAACTTTGCTAAGACACCCCTATATTCGAGGGACTTGGCCATTTTCGTAAGGCAACAAAAGGAGAAACCCTAGGGGTGTATGTGTGAGAAGTGTGTTGTATTCAGTTATTTTATTCTTAGAAATTAGGGTTATCTAAGTCCGTTTATTTTTGCTCACATACATTCTTTTCACACCCTATTATTACTAACCACACAATTAATAATTTACGAAATTAAAAGAACGGAAAGTAAGCCGTAGACTATTACATCATGAGGAAGGGGATACATATTTGTAATTAAGGGAGTGCGGAAAGTAAAACTGCGGAAACTTAAATCCTAATTAAGCTATTACAATCCAGGAGCAGATACATAATCGAAGAAAATAAATCTACAATATTACATACGTCGCATATCCTATAAAAAAATTCTAATAAAATTAAATATCAAAATAAAATAAAGAGAAAATTAGGAAAATGTTTTTTAAGTCCTAAAATCTAAATTAATATTTTTTTTATGATGATTAATTTTAATAAGAAAGAATTTAACTAATTAAGAGAAATTAATTAAAATTTTATTAAGAAAATAATTTTGTGTCAAAAGTGTTAATTATTTAGAACTATGTCAAAAAATTAGATAAATTAGGTTTAGAAAACAAAAATTAAAATTTAGTTAAATCCTGATTACTAGGTTAAATAAAAATTTGATTGAAAAAATAACCTAAAACTATTTATTTTGTAAAAAAAATAAATTTATTAATTAAGAAAAAAATTATTAAGTTAATTAGAAATTTTTTATAAATTTTTTTATATATATTAAAAGAATAAAAGGTGTTTAATTGATTAATTAATTTAAAAAAGAAAACAAATAATAAAATAAAAAAACAAAGAAAAGAAAGAAATAAAAAGAAAAAAACGGCAAAAATAAGGGTTGTAGTCCTGGGATCGAACCCAGGACCTTCCTTTTCCAACATGCGCCTCCTACCACTGGGTCATTGTGCATGCGTTGTAAATAATTGGAAAACAAAAATTATATAATAAAATAAAATTTGAAAACCCAGAACGCACCAACTTCATCTTCTTCCAAAGTCGTCCAACACTTCTACCTACGGTTGTTGTTCGTAGCTAAAACCTTTAGTGACAGTTTTATCCGTTACTAAATAACCTGCATATTTAAAACATCAAAACAAACACGATTAATGCGATTTAAATGCCTAGATCAATTGAATATCGTACCATGAGTCTATTGGTCCCATCAATTTGGCTTGGAATCGTCTCTAACCAAGGCCCCGAAAATTGAAGCCGTAAATCCTAACAATGGCGTATCCTTATTCATGCACTTAAAACCAAATAAAACCATCCAGAAAGCTTCTAAACATCATCACACAATAATATTCAATCAAATCATGTTTATTATGCATGTATAATTGAAACCGAAAATTGAAAATCTGAGCTAAAATATGAATTCGGTTAAGGAAAATATGGAGGCTTTTGATGATTGTAACGATTGGTACACCTCCCACAAGTCCTCAGGAATGTATTGGGGCCTTTAAAACTCCTTGAAAGTGGCTTCAAGTTGGAAACCGAATCTCACCTTTTCTTTTGATTTTTTGAAGTTTGGCTAGGGTTCTTAGATCAATTTTTTTGTCTCCTTTGCCTCTGGCCTTGTTGTATGTTTATAGAAGATCAAATTAGGTTAAATTTTGAGTTTGGATTCATCTCTTTTAGGATGATGAGATTTTATTGATTCTTTATATGAAAACTTTCTATTTTGGCCAATATCTTGTTTTCATGACTTTCCCTCCTTGTGTGCACGAATTTGGATCATATATTGCCAATATCTGATCCCAAAATATTTTAAAATCATATCTTTGATTTTCCAATATTTATTTTATTTAAAATTGAATTTAAAAAGATTAAATCCAATAAAATAAAATAAATAAAATAATTGCATGGGAAATGACTTGGAGGGCATGAACCATCATAGAATCAAGTTAGGATTATAAAAGAATGGGCCCATTTGTCCAAAACTTGGGTTTTGGTCATTGTTTACTTCATACACCTTCTTAAATTTGTCCAACTTCAACAATGCATAACTCTCTCAATTTTTATCCCATTTACGTGTTATTAGACTTTTTAGAAAGCTTAGAGAGTCCTCTAACTACTCCTTTTGGTCCCATGTCCATTTGATCTTCCATGTTCAAGTTATGATCTTTTGAAAAAGTTGACTTTTTGTTGACTTTTTAAAGGGCATGTAATGTCTTTGCTCATATCTTTCAAATGAAGCATTTCCAGCCTTGGCTTGTAAGTCACAAAGTTGTAGGGAATTGAATTTCCTTCAAAATGAGCTTGGAATGGGAAAAAATTTATGAAGCATGTGAAAGTTATGGCTGGTCAAAGTACATTTGACTTTTCCTGCAAAACCCTAATTTAATAACTTCTGGTTCTTGATGAATTTAAGGTTTCCTTGATGAATAATGATCAACCCTTGATCAAATGATGAATTTTACTTCATAATCTTGATGTTGACCAAAAATCTTGAAGTTTGAGTGTATGTTGACCACAATTGACTTTTTGACCAAGTTAACTGATTTTTGATTATCTGAGCATCTGACTGACCAAACTTGTAGGGCAAGCCTTGAAACTTGACATGAGGATTCTCTTAAGTATATGAGACACCATGAAGTCCACTTAAGGCTTTAGAAGTCCAATTTTCTGTGAGAAACTCAAAACCCTAATTTAAGATCCATTGGTTAGGAAGAGGCTTTGTCTGATGAAACCTTGAATCCCTTTGAACAATTGAGAATCCTGTAACTATTAGGAGACCTCTTGAGGCATATTGTCTTGAAGATATGAGGGAAAATTTTGGGGTACAACAAGTCCCTCTAAAATTTGGGCTATTGGGTCGTCCTATGAGCAGGAGTGAATTGGTACATGCCTAGTCATTGGGCCAGTCCAAAACAAGATCCCCCCAAGTCGTTATTTCTGGTCGCAGAAGTGATAACTTAAGGGTGGTCAGATACATACGGGGTGAAGTTGAGACTTATGATATTTTTTTAGTTACCTGGCTCGATGTAGATGAACCCGCGTACCCCTGGGCGTTAAAATGTGGTTGTTGGACGAGGATCCCAACAGTTATGTGAGAAGTTACGTCACGTCTGCAATTGGGGAAGCATGCAAATTTAATGTGTAATGATGGCTACTCTACAGCTGTCCCTAGGAAATGAGTGCACCATTTATAGGTTTTAGGTCCCACGTGCTTGTGCACGTGCTGATGGAGGCTATAAATAGGGTGTTGGGAGTCAGTTTCACACTTTTCGCTCTCACTTTTCTGATCGACGAAGACAAGTCTTTGAGCTCTGCCGCAAACTTCTGTCAGCCGCTGTCTCCAACGAGGATAGCCAACCGACCACACTAAATCTTATGAAACTTGTAAGTTTTTCTATTTACCCATCTGTTTTTATTTCTGATTCTTGTTGATTGTATAAATGCATGCGGTTAGGATAGATTTTAGGGTCAATAGGACCCATAATTTAGACTGTTAGGGTTCCGATACGGCGTCCCTGTTTTCTGTACGGTGACCACCGTGTGCTAAGCTGTCGTCATTGCAACACTTAGGGTTTTTAGATACGTTCCTCATGGCCCTGCACGGTGTAGCGGTAAAATCATGAGTGTGAGCTATTGATTAACTTCACTCAAGGTACACAGAGTCGCCACCGCGCTTTTATTTATTTCCAGAAGGAAAAAGGTAAAAGAACGAACAAAAACCTAAGGAATCTAAAAGCAAAAGCTAAAAGAAACAAACATAGAACGGGTAAGGGGATAGGTTACAAATCGGGAAGGTTTTACGCACCCGACTTGTCCGTGGTACTCCACGGGAACCCTTTGAAATATTTACTGCATTTTTTTTGGTTTGAAATGGTTTGCTTGAAAAAAGATTGAAGAGGTGAGAAGAAGAATGTTTTTTAAGATTTTGGTGTTTGAAGAGACGAACGTCTCATGCCTACGTACCCACAGAGTGCAATGCGAGATCAAAACCCCGTAGTTCGTGGTACAAATTGTGAAAAGGCAAATGAGTTGAATTGATTTTAAAATGTAAAGATAAGTCGTCATTCTTTAGCGAATAATTCCGCTAGAAAGAATGAATCATATCTAAACATAAAAAAAGGTTAAAAGAAACGTGCACGAGGGTGTAATACCTCAAAATTTGCCCTCATTCTTTTTGCCTCAATTGGCTTGCCGCTTTGCATTTCATCTGCATCTTCCACTAGGTCATTAACATGATAATCATACGTTTCATGGATTCTCAGGGCGTGGGATCAAACACTTTCTTGCGACTCGAATTATTATATTCTTAGGTGGTTTATCTGACCGTTACATTAAGACAAAGGTTAGACTCACATCATCAGGAGCCTATTCTTATTCAGAGGATCATCCTACCCTAAGAATACTGAAGCTTCATTCTTTTGACGCACGAATCGACTCAAGATCTCATGGCAAAGGTATATTGGCATTCTTGGTGCAAGAGATTGAATTCTGGATGTATATTGATATCCATGGTACACGAGATCAAATGGAGAGACTCGTGTGATAATCAGGTCATTAGGGTTCTTTCGGTTGGTCGTTGATGGTAGTCCAAGTTCACGAGATTCGAGATGAGAGTTGACTGAAGTTTGGAGGTTCATTGGAAATACAAGTTTGATACGAATTGAACCTTTGAGTTGATTTAAGATTTGAACCCCTTAACATTCATAGGTCATGACTAGTCCACATCCACATTCTTGTTTCCGAACCGATTAACCAGATTATCGTCAAGATCAATACGTCAAACCAAATATCCATTTGATTTCAATAATCAATTTTCATTATCCAATAATCGTCATTTCTAGTTCTATTTCCATTTAATTATTTCTATCCACACTTTAGGCCCAACCAAATTATTTTCTTGATCTCATTTCTATCCAAAATCAATTACCAAATCCCATTCTCTAAGCCCATATTTACCAATTATCAAAGCCATTTTTCTTACATTTTTAATCATTTGAACTATGATTGATGTCCATAAACCATTCTTTTTTAGAAATCATTCCAAACCCAAATTCAAAATTCCATAAGCCAAGGCTAATTATTAAGATTAATTAGTGTCCATTTGATCTTAATGATATATTGCCATTATTCATTAATCATTCCTTTCCAATTCCATTTACATTTCATCATTTTATCCATTTTCTAAGCTTTTTCTAAGCCAATGTAAATTGCCAAATCCAGTATCCAAATTTAATTTTTTATACATATTGAACTAATTGTGATCATATCCATTTTTATATCCATAAAAGTCCATTAGTTTAAGGGGAGGTAGATAATATGTCACTTTCTCATTATTTTTTGGAATTGATATCCATCTTATTCACAGCTAAGAAATTCACACAAAAAACTGATAAATAATTACAAGCAAAAATTCAGTTAGGAAGTCAGTTAACAATTACAGTTTTCAAGAGAAAATCAGTTACAACTGTAACTGATATGAAACAGAAACAGAATGAAAAAAGGTCTCTCGACATGACTCTCACAGAATTCAATTTCAAGGTATTCAATCATCTTCTAATGGCCATCTTCAATACAACTTCCTCCAACCTGCTTCAACATCTAAAAACAGAGAAAACTCTTCCTCATCCATCACTGAGTCTTGAACCTGCAACAAGATTCAGCAATCCCAGCATCAAGAACAATCCCGCAAGACTCTCACAAGAACACAGAAAGGAAGAAGATTAAGAACAAACCGCTTGCCATCTGAACCTTCAAAGTCTTCAACTTTTGTTCATAACTTTATCGATCGCAGGTCACCTTAGGAGAATTAACAACATCGATTTCCTTCATCATCAACAGCCTTCACATCTTCAATCAACAAAGATTCACAGCCTACAAAAACTCGACAACACAGTTACACAACGGGTCAACAATACAGGAACGATTCGCACCAACTCAGAAAATCAACAACCTCAAAAACTCAATATCCAATTTGCAAAAATTTCAACAAGCTTCCTGCATCAACGATCTTTGTTGGGACCGCACTTTCATCAATGTCAAAAATCTCTTCTCTATCACACCTACAAGATTTACAAACACACGGCGATAATCGATGTTCAACAATAATACGCAGGGCATAAGAAGTGAGGAAGAGAACAAACATGTACGCGGATTCAAGAAGAAGGCGCATAACCGCACAACATTAAAGATGAAGTGAAAAGAGTTGTAGTATTGATACCTGAGCACCTTCTTCAGTGATTTTCCAGAAGTGAAATCAACCTTTTTTCTTGATACTTTGCAGAACTGCGGTTAGTCTTCTTGAACTCGTTCATGCTGATTTCAAAGTCTGAAGATAGAGTGACAAAATGCAAAGAACATCAACAACAATTTGAGAACTCATTTACGTCTACTGTATTATTCGAAATTCAACCATTTGAAGCACAGTAACAATAATACTGATTCAATTCATCGAGTCACCACAGATCAAATTCACGTCATCATCATCAATCACCTCCGCAACGATCAACAAGAACTCATGAAAAAAGGTTACGAGTTCGACAAACTCACGTCACCAACAACAACCGCGAATTGAGCACAACAATAATCCAAGTTCACGAAGCCTCAGTATAATTTAGTAAATCGCTATGAATCTCGCCTCTTGCTCGTGGCCTCATTTTCAACTATGACAGCATCACCAGGCACACGAAGAAGAAGGAGATTAAAGTTAAGAAAATCAAAATCGAGCGAAGATTGAATCTGTTGATGGCGGTCAAGCTGAGGAGGAGACGAATACGGACAGTGAAAAGTTGACACACAGTGGATTCTTGCTGATCGTAGTTAAGCGAGGGAGATCGGAGATCGGAGGTCGGAGATGACGGTGGCGGAGGCTTCGATGAACGATAAGGAGAGATATTGGGTTGATGGCGGCACGTCGATTGGTTTGACGGCGACGATTAGGTTGACGGCGGCGGAAGAAGGGGCTTGTACCGGTGGATGATGAGTGATACGAGTGAGAAACGGTCATCACCAGCAAGCTTGTAACGTTTTTTCGGTGAATGTTGGGACGAATTGATGAAGATGCACACAAGGAAGAAGCCTGCGGCGGTGACCATGAAGTTAGGGTTAAGTTTACATTGAAGAGATTTTGGGTTGTTCATAAATTCGGGTTGGGCCTTGTCCACTGATTCTTCATCATAGATCATTCTATTCACACCGCCTGTTCGCTTCAGCACCCCACCTGCGAATCCTCATGTTCAAACTGGGCCTTAGCCCATTGAATTGCCGTTTCCACCGTCCGTTTTGCTCATACCACCCTCTCAGCGGGTTGTCATTGTAATGGGCCTCTCTCTGGGCCATTTTTTTACTATTTACTGCTTTCTAGATTTTTTTATTACTTTAGAAATTTCTTAATTAATATTCATGTAAAAAAATATTAATCATTTTTCTTGTAAACAATCATTTTTTGTGGATTAATATTCTAGTCCATGTCTTGACAATTTTAATTAAGATTTTCTTTGATAATTTTTAATTATTATTTAGAACTAATTTCGGATTAAATGGTTCACAAGTGTTTTTTTGATCGATATCGGATCGATTTCGATTATGGTGGATCTTCATGAAGTAATTATGGAAGATAAGCATTTATTTTGCTTATGGAGATTACAAGACCTTGCTTAAGGTTTTTTTCGGATCTTTTTATGTGAAGAATCGGCACGTCATGCAAGTAAGTAATCTCGATTCGTCACTTTAATGCACCCTTTTCCTTTTAATTTCTTGTTGGTATAGGTTAGAAATAAATCCATAGAAAATAGGAAAAACCATGAGAAAATTCTATAAAAAATTCCAATAGCTTAATAAGTCATTTTAGAAATGTTTGACATTTTTATTTTCTGAAATTTGTTTATTTTTGAATTAATTACGAATTTTTCCATTAATTAGTTTTATTGAATTTCTATTAATTATGCTGAATTTTGTTTATTTTATTTAAATAGCTTCTAACCACTTTTTTGAGCCATTCTTTTTTCTGTAATTAGATGACTCATAATATTTCTTAGGATATTTTTAATGGAATTTTTAGGACCTTTTATCATAAGTTTTAGTGGAGTAATCCTTAAGAAATAATGGTTAATCTTAGCTGAAATAAAATAATTTTTAGGCATAAGAAAAATAAGTATTTTTAGAATCCCTCTTAGTATACTATTTTAGATAGTGTTAGGATCATGTGGTTTAAGTTTCACAATTTTTCTAGAAGTTTTAGTATTTTTTTTAGAATATTAGTTTTAGGTCTAGTTATACATAATTCCCTTAGGTTAGGCCATTAGAAAAAATAATGTTCAATCAAAAATAATAATAGTCTAGATTAGATTTAGTATTTAAATTTAATATTAGACTTAGGTTTAGTTTAATTTGTTTTAGGATAAATATTAAGTTTGACCTAGATTTAGAACTTAGTATAGAATTCATTTCCATATAGAAATAGAATAAATAAATAAGACTATTTATTATTCATGCCTTTAAGGCATTTTTAGAATATTATTTCTCATAGTTGATTTCATTGTTTTGCCTTATTTTTATTGTTACAACTTGTATAGGCTTCCCCATTATTCTTAGAATCAACTTAACTTCATTAAGAAGTAAGTTGAAGTCTAATAGTTCTAAGTTTCCATTAGGAGTAGAAAACCTCACTAACCATTAGGATCACTTTGTAAATACATAACAAAATTAGGATTGAGTCTTAGTCCCTTAGATTTTCCCTTTTATCAACTTGAGTCATTCTCTTCTTATCTTCAAACAAAATCCAAAAACACTTAACAAATAAATGAAATGATTCCTTGTGTATAGCCTTATTCCATGAAACACTTGCATTCATTCCATCTTGGAGTGGTGTAAGCTTGTTTATCATGATGCACAAGTCTCATCAAGGAATTGTTCACAAAGAAAGCTTAAAAGACACTTCTTCACAAAAGCAACAAAAACACTTAATAAAGTTCAACAAGCTAGTGAACTTAAACCCTAATCCTAGGAAACCAGTCTTGGATAAATTCTCCTTGCTGGGTATACTTGTTCTATTATTCCATCTTGGAATGTAGAGTCAAGTGTACATTCCACGGAAAAGAGTTTGAATTCACTTCCTTGTGCCAAATTCATACAAAACTCATAAAAAAGACAAAAAAACAAATAACAAGCGACTATCCTGCGGGAACTTCTCTTTCTCATCTCATTCACTCACAACGCGAACTTGCGACGACTTGTCACACATGCAAGACGGTAAACGCACTCGTACCAGACGAGCCTGCAACACCTGAGCATAGACATACGCAGTTCCAGCATAAAAAACACAAACAAATAGTTCCCGCCTTAGTTAGGCGAACTACGTCGACTCTGATCCTCATTATCCCGATGAGGTACGTAGGCAGCGGGGTAGGGCCCGTTCGAGCACATTCTTTGTTTTCCCTACATTTCCCCCTTTCTTTCCATTTTCTTATTTCAATCCTTTCTCATTTCACTTCCATTCCAGTTAGCGGTTTTTATTCAGCAGCATTTATATTTTTCTCACCCTTTGAAACAAAACAAGCAAGCGTGGATCCCGTCGGGTACGACGGACGATCTGGGGTGCTAATACCTTCCCAGGTCGTAACCGACTCCCGAACCCCGATCTTTGGTTCGCAAGGCCTTGTCCTTTCCTTCTTCCTTAGGTTTGTGCAACATTACCTTTCCCACTCCTTTGGGATAAAAATGTCTGGCTGGCGACTCTACCTTTTCCGCGCCACTTTCGCGTTTGTACTAGGATGAAAATCCCGGGAGCGACAGCTGGCGACTCTGCTGGGGACTAACCTGATTCTTCCGGTTTCCCTTGTAGAGTCAATCCTAGCGCCTGTTCGGTTTTGTTTCTTTGGGTGTTTATCTGTTTGTTATTGTGTGCTTTAGTTTAGCTTTACTGTTTTTATTTACAGTTTTACTTTACAGCTTTACTTTACCGCATTTATTTACCGCTTTCAGTATTTTATTTTCCATGCATCATATTATACTGGATTGTCTGGCTGTGCTGGTTTTCATTTTTTCTGCGGGATGGGAGTTACTGTGAGATAAGCCAACTACCCGGCTTGAGTGCACCATAGGATTAGCGTGGACAAACATTGTACTCCCATGGTATCTCACCATGATGGGTGGCGATGTGTTCCACACCCAGATTGCGACCGTCTTGGAACTATCCTGTGTGGGGATTACCTCACTTCAGGGTACGACCTTGATAGTTATGTGCATCTGGTGACCGAACTTCGAGGACCTTAATGGGAACACCCCTCTCCAGTGATGACAGTGGCAGACCACATTTGTTGGCAAACCCACTCGCATCCGAGGGTCCATTGGGAACTCGCATAGGATGGCCTGGTTCTCTCATAGGAATCCAGTCAAGGCAAAATGTTCGTATGACGGTAGTATTGTACCCTTCGGGATGAATGTACTATTGTTTCTCGATTCAGTGCTTGAAGCTGGGGACCGATGAGGGATGCTTGTTTCCTTGGACTCAGCTGAGACCTCCCTGCGTAGTACATAATGCCAAACCGATTCCCTGATCTGGTCATGAGCCATTTCTCGGAAATGGTGAACGTATTATTGTTATTCGGCTTTGAGAGTCCGTGATGTTGACCCAAGTAGCACACCCGTGAGATTGGGAGGGGTTTACAGGTTTGCAGGAACCCTAAACTTCAACATACCCACTTTGTCAGTATTGTTCAGTGTTCTATGGTTCTCTGATTCTGAGATTCGGGATTTCTATTCAGAGAAATTGTTACTGTGATTACCATTGCGACCTTGATATTGTGACTATTATTATGACTCTCCACAGACACTTGGCTTATTGTTCAGCTTCAACACCATCAGTGACTGTTCAATTATGTGATCCAGTTTTACAGTTATTGGGTTCTCAGTTATGGGGTTCTATACAGAGATGGTGCTACTATTATGGTTCTATTAGGACACTTGACTCATTGCTCAACACCAGCACCAACATCGGATCATTGATCACATGCCTGTTGCATACATGACATCATAGCATTTCTGCACACATGTTTAATTATTTCTATGGATCACATATCTGAATCATGTTGTTGGATTTTTTCTGTATTAAAACTTGAATCAAAGCAGATAGATTCCTCAGAAATAATTGAACATGGCATTTGCATACATCCTTGCATTCTTGACAGGTGTTCAGAGACAGATTTTTTTCCTGACTTGATTTCTCATCATAATGGACAACTTGAATCATAGTCATCAAGGTTTATATTTGAAGCAACTCCGGGCGGAGGTAATCGAAGGAAGACCCAACTGAGGCCACTCAGGGCAGAGGTATAAACTTTATTTCAGAACCAGAAACTGTTGAAACAGGAAGTCAACTAGGTGAAGACTCAGATGAGTTTGGTTATAGAAATCCTGAATGTGGTGTCAAAGAAACGAAACTATTTTTCATCCCTATTGAGGGGAACTACGCTGCTCTGATTCTCCATTGGTCAATGGAGATACGTAGGCAGGAGATCACCTGAGATCTTTCCGAGCAACCTTATTTATCAACTTCATTTATCAACCTCTTCCCTCCAGACGTCATTTGTCGGCATCCAATTTCAGCTTCCCAAGTGAGTCCTACGGGCAGAGCATATAGGATCATCTCCGATAAAGCTTCCTTTGGGGTTTCAATGCCAAGTATGATCATCATTCTGGGGCACCTGGCCTTTTAATTGAAGATTGCAAGTCTTTCAGAGGTAAAGGTGAAAACAAGGTCCCGAATTTGATCGACTCAAAGGTCATCATGCCAGAAAGTCTGCTCACATATTGAAGTCTCCTCATCAAATGGGTCTCCTAATTTGCAAAGGCATCTTCAGAAGCAATAAGTCCATACGGAGTCAAGTCTCCTCAATGACGGCAATGTTCAGCTTCTTTACTGCATTTTCATTTGTAGTTTATATTGTTTGTTTAAACATTTGTATGCATGCATGAAACTTATTTGTTTTTGAATGATAACCATAATAAAATGCACATGTTTTTCTTGAAGTAATCCATTCGTATTCACTCATGATTTTGTGTATGTGCATTGCAATACCAACTGTTGAGCTTAAACTCTATCAGGGAGGATGACGAAATGAAAATGCATGAATCTCTAATTGTGTGCTTTTGAGAAAGACCCTGTTGACGATGTACAGGCATTATTTCAAATCCTAAACACCGGAGATATAAGGGAGATAGACCCTCGCCAACCCATTTGAGCCTTGAAGTAGAAGTTTCATTTCGCATAAAAAAAAAACCTTACATTTAACCCAGGGGCAGGGTAGGCTTCAGTTAGTTTGACCGAGCATTCAAATTTCAAAAAGGTTCCAATATGAGGATCCATTACCTTTCGTTGTACAAAATCAAGAGGTCCAAAGACCAGAAACCACAATGGTTATCCCAATCAAGAATCCAAAGACCGGAAACCACATTGGTTATTACTCATTGACCAAGAAGTGAGACAGTCACGACCCTTTCAAAGCAATCAAGACAGACAGTGTCACACGATTTATTCAAAAAAAATAATTAAAAAAAATGATGAAAGAGCCCGCTAAGTCGAAACTTGAAAACAAGCGACCTAGGCAAAAATTAGGGCATCCCGCTGGAATTCACAATCAAAGATTCACAAGAATCAGTCCAGGCAAAAGTTAGGGATAAGCAAAATAATGCAAAAGAGAAAAACGAAAAGGATTTCACAAGAAAGATCCTCGAACAAGAACAAAGTCGTGTGATACAGACACAAAAGGCAAAGGGGTGACTGACTCCAAACGACAATCTGATTGGTGCTTGAAACCGTTAGTGTAATTGGTTCCTTAACCATCACAAAACCCTTTTTGAGAGGTGAGCGCTTGTGAAAGCTAGCTGAACATAGGAATGGAGAACATCATGGAGATGGGTGGGCAAATAAACTTCGAGCCTATATCCTTTGTTTCTATAACCGTGAACCAGGCCACGATACAACCCTCAAAAGTCCTAACTGAAACAGGGTTATTTTTGAGAGCGTACTACCATGAGACCGCGTTCCTGACTCCTATGAGTGGTGTTGAAAGATATTTGTTGGTGTTTCATGTGCATGCTTTCTATTATTCAAAAAATTAATGTCGTATCTTAACCAGTGATCCGCTCGCAAAGGTTTGCGACATCTTTTTCAGTAAAACTTCAAAATTAACATGTGTGTTGCATTAGAATTTTCATTCTCAAAAATAAACATTTTCTGCTCACATACATTTTTTTGGCATCATAAAGTTCAAGTATGGAATCTCAGTCCAGAAGCTTAATCTCGCCAAGTTGAGAAGTCTGAAACTTCCGAAGGACGATAGTATCGTGGTGTACTTTTCAAGAAAACTCCATTGAGTAGGGACTTTCCCAACAGTGGTGGTAAGAGCCAACTAATCTGGGGAAATCATGTCGAGCAATCTCTTCAAAGTTTAGCCAAACTGGGGCAATCACTTCGAGATTCAAATCTCTCAAAGAGCCATCAGGCGGAGGCATTATTCAAATTTTAACCAAACCGGGGCAATCACTTCGAGATCAAATCTCTCATGAGTCTGACGCATGCATTCAAATTTTAGCCAAATTGGGGCAATTACTTCGAGATTCAAACCTCTCAAAGAGCCAACTAATCCGAGGCAATCACGTCAAGCAATCTCTTCAAAATTCAACCAAACTGGGGCAATCACTTCGAGATCAAATCTCTCATGAGTCTGATGCATGCATTCAAATTTTAGCCAAACTGGGGCAATTACTTCGAGATCCAATCTCTCAAAGAATAGCTGATCTGGGTGTTTTCTTCAAAGCACAGTCAGTCAGAGGTGATCACTTCAAGGCTCGTACCGGGGCAGGCCATCCCAGAAGCATGAGAAGTACTCTCTCCCAAAGACGGCTTATCAGAAGCACCTATCCAGAGTTCAATATACTGGGGCAGAATATTTCACGGTGATATGAGGTTTTTCATGAATCCTCGCGAGGCAAATTTCTTTCATATCATGTAGTCTGGGGCAGTTATTTCGAGATCCGATGAATCTCTCCAAGAGTTTGAAGACACTGAGGCATCTCGTATGCCAGTTTTCTGTAAAATCCTCTTGAGACATTATCTTTTGATAGATCCTAGTAGAAGGAGAGTTGAAGATTGCAAAGAACTATTGCTCACTCATGATAAGTTGGCAACCTATCAACCCAGAGTCTAGAAGCAAAGCCATTGTCGGCACGTTACTTCAAGAGTTATTTCATCAGCAGGCTTCATTGATCAAAATTTCTTAGCTAGTCTCATTAGACAATCCCTTCTCCAGCTGTGCAGCAAAGCGAAAGTTACTTCTTCATCAGAATGGTATCATCGTCTCTCATCCCCAACATGAGACGCCTTACATCTCTCATTCCCAACATGAGAGGATTTATCTCTTATCCCTAGCAAGTGGCAACTTGAGCTCTTATCTTCAGCGGGAAGCTTTATCAATGACATCATCTGTCATCCCCAGTAGATTTGGAAGCTAAAATCTTCCAGCAAGGTAGCAGGAGGTGGGTGTCATCCCCAAGCAGAAACTTCCCTTCAGACAGGGGCAATTCTCAACAGTATAAGGAGTGTTTTGCCTCCCCAGCAGTTGCTTCCTCAGCAATATCATGCCTTTGGTTCTCAGCCAAGCCAGGGGGTCCTCACTTCCCCCATCAGAGTTCAAGAAGGGTCCTTCTCCAGTAGGGTCTTGGCACTCCAATCTTAAAAGTCCAATTTATTTTTGGCAATGGCGGCTGTGCAGAGCCGATGTATCATGGACAACCTTCCCCGCAGAGTTATCTCATCCTCATCAGGGTGGATCAAATCAATGCAATGATCATCAACTCTCCCCAGTCAAGCCATCTGGGATACTTGCAGTCCCCTTGTCAGAAGATCTCTTTGCATTTGCATACGCATAGTCATCATTACATTTGCATCCTCCAAAGCGTAGCACTTCCATCATCATGGAGCATTACGCCATAAATCCAAACATATGCATACCAGCATGGGCCAGTTTTGAGGTATATTACATAAGACCCGTTACATCTCCAATCAGATTGAAGTATTCCTCACATAATGCAACTCTGTTTCCCAGGGTGGTTACTTCTACCGAGTCTTGTTGTTATCCCCAGTTGAGTCTTGTTTCAGCACAACAGTCTCATCTTTTCGCGTCTCCATTTCAGTACAACGGTCGCGTCTTGGGCTCTCGTTTAAGTACAATGATCCCATTCCTTTCGAGTCTCCATTTAAGTACAATGGTCTCGTCTTTGAGTCTTGTTTCAGTACAACAGTCTCATTTTTCGCGTCTCCGTTTCAGTACAACGGTCGCGTCTTGGGCTCTCGTTTAAGTACAATGATCCCGTTCCTTTCGAGTCTCCATTTAAGTACAATGGTCTCGTCTTTGAGTCTTGTTTCAGTACAACAGTCTCATTTTTTCGCGTCTCCGTTTCAGTACAACGGTTGCGTCTTGGGGTCTCGTTTAAGTACAACGATCCCGTTCCTTTCGAGTCTCCATTTAAGTACAATGGTCTCGTCTTTGAGTCTTGTTTCAGTACAACAGTCTCATTTTTTCGCGTCCCCGTCTTAGTACAACGGTCACGTCTCGGGTCATCATTTAAGTACAATGATCCCGTTCCTTTCGAGTCTCCATTTAAGTACAATGGTCTCGTCTTTGAGTCTTGTTTCAGTACAACAGTCTCATTTTTTCGCGTCTCCGTTTCAATACAACGATCGCGTCTCAGGTTATCATTTAAGTACAATGATCCTGTTCCTTTTGGTCTCGTCTCAGTGCGATGATAATAGATCGGTTGATACCATTTCCATATTAGATCGGTTGATCTTATTTGAGTTATGAATCGGTTGATATCATTTCTCTTCGAGCTGTAAATCGGATGATATTACATTCTCGTTTTCCAGGGTGGATCGGTTGATACCATATCCGTGTTAGATCGGTTGATCTTATTTGAGTCGCAAATCGGTTGATGTTGCGTTAAGTCCTGTTTCGATAACAGGCATCTTCTGTGACTTGGTCATGCCCAACAGTCGCGTCGCAGGTTCCCATTTTGTACAACGGTCCTGTTTGCTTGGGCTCTCGTTTATGTACAACGATCCCGTTCCATCTTGTCCTATTTTCTTTGTTTTTGGTTATCAGTCGAGGCTGGTATACCCTTGCGTCTCCATTCGAGGATGGTTACGTGTTAGATCCGAGGATCTTTTGGATTGTCATTCGAGGATGGCATTTCTTTTCTTCAAGTCCTTCCGAGGTTGGTCTTGTTGTTGTGGCTATTATTCGAGGATAGTAGTTCATTTTTTGAGCTTATTGATCGAGGTCAGTTTGTCTCTTTTGCAAAGTCTGTCTGAGGTCAGCTTTGTGTTTGGTTATCAGTCGAGGCTGGTATACCTTTGCGTCTCCATTCGAGGATGGTTTCGTGTTAGATCCGAGGATCTTTTGATTTGTCATTCGAGGATGGCATTTCTTTTCTTCAAGTCCTTCCGAGGTTGGTCTTGTTATTGTGGCTATTATTCGAGGATAGTAGTTCACTTTTTGAGCTTATTGATCGAGGTCAGTTTGTCTCTTTTGCAAAGTCTGTCTGAGGTCAGCTTTGTGTTTGGTTATCAGTCGAGGCTGGTATACCTTTGCGTCTCCATTCGAGGATGGTTTCGTGTTAGATCTGAGGATCTTTTGATTTGTCATTCGAGGATGGCATTTCTTTTCTTTTTGAGCTTATTGATCGAGGTCAGTTTGTCTCTTTTACAAAGTCTGTCTGAGGTCAGCTTTGTGTTTGGTTATCAGTCGAGGCTGGTATACCTTTGCGTCTCCATTCGAGGATGGTTTCGTGTTAGATCCGAGGATCTTTTGATTTGTCATTCGAGGATGGCATTTCTTTTCTTCAATTCCTTCCGAGGTTGGTCTTGTTGTTGTGGCTATTATTCGAGGATAGTAGTTCACTTTTTGAGCTTATTGATCGAGGTCAGTTTGTCTCTTTTGCAAAGTCTGTCTGAGGTCAGCTTTGTGTTTGGTTATCAGTCGAGGCTGGTATACCTTTGCGTCTCCATTCGAGGATGGTTTCGTGTTAGATCCGAGGATCTTTTGATTTGTCATTCGAGGATGGCATTTCTTTTCTTCAAGTCCTTCCGAGGTTGGTCTTGTTGTTGTGGCTATTATTCGAGGATAGTAGTTCACTTTTTGAGCTTATTGATCGAGGTCAGTTTGTCTCTTTTGCAAAGTCTGTCTGAGGTCAGCTTTGTATTTGGTTATCAGTCGAGGCTGGTATACCTTTGCGTCTCCATTCGAGGATGGTTTCGTGTTAGATCCGAGGATCTTTTGGATTGTCATTCGAGGATGGCATTCTTTTCTTCAAGTCCTTATGCGGTTGGTCTTGTTTTTGTTTAGTGTGGCTATTATTCGAGGATAGTAGTTTAATTTTTGAGCTTATTGATCGAGGTCAGTTTGTCTCTTTTGCAAAGTCTGTCCGAGGTCAGTCTTTGTTGTTGATGGTTATCGCCTGCGGCCGGTATACCATTGTTGTTTCTATTCGAGGAGGATTTTAGTACTGGATCCGAGGATCCCGTGTGAGTGGTCATTCGAGGATGGCATTCTTCCCAGCATATTTCCGCCTGGTTCTATTTTCGCTACCTATTCAGAGGTCAAAAACAAAAAATACATAAATAAATAAATGGGTGGATGACATTTCTGTTGCCCTCAGTGTGCAAATTTTTCAGGTTTTATTCGAGTATTCAATCACTCCATACCTTGAACGTCTAAAAGCTGTTGCAATTATTCGTTCAGGTCCGCAGATGATTGAATAGGGGCAGCTGTAATACCTCAAAATTTGCCCTCATTCTTTTTGCCTCAATTGGCTTGCCGCTTTGCATTTCATCTGCATCTTCCACTAGGTCATTAACATGATAATCATACGTTTCATGGATTCTCAGGGCGTGGGATCAAACACTTTCTTGCGACTCGAATTATTATATTCTTAGGTGGTTTATCTGACCGTTACATTAAGACAAAGGTTAGACTCACATCATCAGGAGCCTATTCTTATTCAGAGGATCATCCTACCCTAAGAATACTGAAGCTTCATTCTTTTGACGCACGAATCGACTCAGGATCTCATGGCAAAGGTATATTGGCATTCTTGGTGCAAGAGATTGAATTCTGGATGTATATTGATATCCATGGTACAAGAGATCAAATGGAGAGACTCGTGTGATAATCAGGTCATTAGGGTTCTTTCGGTTGGTCGTTGATGGTAGTCCAAGTTCACGAGATTCGAGATGAGAGTTGACTGAAGTTTGGAGGTTCATTGGAAATACAAGTTTGATACGAATTGAACCTTTGAGTTGATTTAAGATTTGAACCCCTTAACATTCATAGGTCATGACTAGTCCACATCCACATTCTTGTTTCCGAACCGATTAACCAGATTATCGTCAAGATCAATACGTCAAACCAAATATCCATTTGATTTCAATAATCAATTTTCATTATCCAATAATCGTCATTTCTAGTTCTATTTCCATTTAATTATTTCTATCCACACTTTAGGCCCAACCAAATTATTTTCTTGATCTCATTTCTATCCAAAATCAATTACCAAATCCCATTCTCTAAGCCCATATTTACCAATTATCAAAGCCATTTTTCTTACATTTTTAATCATTTGAACTATGATTGATGTCCATAAACCATTCTTTTTTAGAAATCATTCCAAACCCAAATTCAAAATTCCATAAGCCAAGGCTAATTATTAAGATTAATTAGTGTCCATTTGATCTTAATGATATATTGCCATTATTCATTAATCATTCCTTTCCAATTCCATTTACATTTCATCATTTTATCCATTTTCTAAGCTTTTTCTAAGCCAATGTAAATTGCCAAATCCAGTATCCAAATTTAATTTTTTATACATATTGAACTAATTGTGATCATATCCATTTTTATATCCATAAAAGTCCATTAGTTTAAGGGGAGGTAGATAATATGTCACTTTCTCATTATTTTTTGGAATTGATATCCATCTTATTCACAGCTAAGAAATTCACACAAAAAACTGATAAATAATTACAAGCAAAAATTCAGTTAGGAAGTCAGTTAACAATTACAGTTTTCAAGAGAAAATCAGTTACAACTGTAACTGATATGAAACAGAAACAGAATGAAAAAAGGTCTCTCGACATGACTCTCACAGAATTCAATTTCAAGGTATTCAATCATCTTCTAATGGCCATCTTCAATACAACTTCCTCCAACCTGCTTCAACATCTAAAAACAGAGAAAACTCTTCCTCATCCATCACTGAGTCTTGAACCTGCAACAAGATTCAGCAATCCCAGCATCAAGAACAATCCCGCAAGACTCTCACAAGAACACAGAAAGGAAGAAGATTAAGAACAAACCGCTTGCCATCTGAACCTTCAAAGTCTTCAACTTTTGTTCATAACTTTATCGATCGCAGGTCACCTTAGGAGAATTAACAACATCGATTTCCTTCATCATCAACAGCCTTCACATCTTCAATCAACAAAGATTCACAGCCTACAAAAACTCGACAACACAGTTACACAACGGGTCAACAATACAGGAACGATTCGCACCAACTCAGAAAATCAACAACCTCAAAAACTCAATATCCAATTTGCAAAAATTTCAACAAGCTTCCTGCATCAACGATCTTTGTTGGGACCGCACTTTCATCAATGTCAAAAATCTCTTCTCTATCACACCTACAAGATTTACAAACACACGGCGATAATCGATGTTCAACAATAATACGCAGGGCATAAGAAGTGAGGAAGAGAACAAACATGTACGCGGATTCAAGAAGAAGGCGCATAACCGCACAACATTAAAGATGAAGTGAAAAGAGTTGTAGTATTGATACCTGAGCACCTTCTTCAGTGATTTTCCAGAAGTGAAATCAACCTTTTTTCTTGATACTTTGCAGAACTGCGGTTAGTCTTCTTGAACTCGTTCATGCTGATTTCAAAGTCTGAAGATAGAGTGACAAAATGCAAAGAACATCAACAACAATTTGAGAACTCATTTACGTCTACTGTATTATTCGAAATTCAACCATTTGAAGCACAGTAACAATAATACTGATTCAATTCATCGAGTCACCACAGATCAAATTCACGTCATCATCATCAATCACCTCCGCAACGATCAACAAGAACTCATGAAAAAAGGTTACGAGTTCGACAAACTCACGTCACCAACAACAACCGCGAATTGAGCACAACAATAATCCAAGTTCACGAAGCCTCAGTATAATTTAGTAAATCGCTATGAATCTCGCCTCTTGCTCGTGGCCTCATTTTCAACTATGACAGCATCACCAGGCACACGAAGAAGAAGGAGATTAAAGTTAAGAAAATCAAAATCGAGCGAAGATTGAATCTGTTGATGGCGGTCAAGCTGAGGAGGAGACGAATACGGACAGTGAAAAGTTGACACACAGTGGATTCTTGCTGATCGTAGTTAAGCGAGGGAGATCGGAGATCGGAGGTCGGAGATGACGGTGGCGGAGGCTTCGATGAACGATAAGGAGAGATATTGGGTTGATGGCGGCACGTCGATTGGTTTGACGGCGACGATTAGGTTGACGGCGGCGGAAGAAGGGGCTTGTACCGGTGGATGATGAGTGATACGAGTGAGAAACGGTCATCACCAGCAAGCTTGTAACGTTTTTTCGGTGAATGTTGGGACGAATTGATGAAGATGCACACAAGGAAGAAGCCTGCGGCGGTGACCATGAAGTTAGGGTTAAGTTTACATTGAAGAGATTTTGGGTTGTTCATAAATTCGGGTTGGGCCTTGTCCACTGATTCTTCATCATAGATCATTCTATTCACACCGCCTGTTCGCTTCAGCACCCCACCTGCGAATCCTCATGTTCAAACTGGGCCTTAGCCCATTGAATTGCCGTTTCCACCGTCCGTTTTGCTCATACCACCCTCTCAGCGGGTTGTCATTGTAATGGGCCTCTCTCTGGGCCATTTTTTTACTATTTGCTGCTTTCTAGATTTTTTTATTACTTTAGAAATTTCTTAATTAATATTCATGTAAAAAAATATTAATCATTTTTCTTGTAAACAATCATTTTTTGTGGATTAACATTCTAGTCCATGTCTTGACAATTTTAATTAAGATTTTCTTTGATAATTTTTAATTATTATTTAGAACTAATTTCGGATTAAATGGTTCACAAGTGTTTTTTTGATCGATATCGGATCGATTTCGATTATGGTGGATCTTCATGAAGTAATTATGGAAGATAAGCATTTATTTTGCTTATGGAGATTACAAGACCTTGCTTAAGGTTTTTTTCGGATCTTTTTATGTGAAGAATCGGCACGTCATGCAAGTAAGTAATCTCGATTCGTCACTTTAATGCACCCTTTTCCTTTTAATTTCTTGTTGGTATAGGTTAGAAATAAATCCATAGAAAATAGGAAAAACCATGAGAAAATTCTATAAAAAATTCCAATAGCTTAATAAGTCATTTTAGAAATGTTTGACATTTTTATTTTCTGAAATTTGTTTATTTTTGAATTAATTACGAATTTTTCCATTAATTAGTTTTATTGAATTTCTATTAATTATGCTGAATTTTGTTTATTTTATTTAAATAGCTTCTAACCACTTTTTTGAGCCATTCTTTTTTCTGTAATTAGATGACTCATAATATTTCTTAGGATATTTTTAATGGAATTTTTAGGACCTTTTATCATAAGTTTTAGTGGAGTAATCCTTAAGAAATAATGGTTAATCTTAGCTGAAATAAAATAATTTTTAGGCATAATAAAAATAAGTATTTTTAGAATCCCTCTTAGTATACTATTTTAGATAGTGTTAGGATCATGTGGTTTAAGTTTCACAATTTTTCTAGAAGTTTTAGTATTTTTTTTAGAATATTAGTTTTAGGTCTAGTTATACATAATTCCCTTAGGTTAGGCCATTAGAAAAAATAATGTTCAATCAAAAATAATAATAGTCTAGATTAGATTTAGTATTTAAATTTAATATTAGACTTAGGTTTAGTTTAATTTGTTTTAGGATAAATATTAAGTTTGACCTAGATTTAGAACTTAGTATAGAATTCATTTCCATATAGAAATAGAATAAATAAATAAGACTATTTATTATTCATGCCTTTAAGGCATTTTTAGAATATTATTTCTCATAGTTGATTTCATTGTTTTGCCTTATTTTTATTGTTACAACTTGTATAGGCTTCCCCATTATTCTTAGAATCAACTTAACTTCATTAAGAAGTAAGTTGAAGTCTAATAGTTCTAAGTTTCCATTAGGAGTAGAAAACCTCACTAACCATTAGGATCACTTTGTAAATACATAACAAAATTAAGATTGAGTCTTAGTCCCTTAGATTTTCCCTTTTATCAACTTGAGTCATTCTCTTCTTATCTTCAAACAAAATCCAAAAACACTTAACAAATAAATGAAATGATTCCTTGTGTATAGCCTTATTCCATGAAACACTTGCATTCATTCCATCTTGGAGTGGTGTAAGCTTGTTTATCATGATGCACAAGTCTCATCAAGGAATTGTTCACAAAGAAAGCTTAAAAGACACTTCTTCACAAAAGCAACAAAAACACTTAATAAAGTTCAACAAGCTAGTGAACTTAAACCCTAATCCTAGGAAACCAGTCTTGGATAAATTCTCCTTGCTGGGTATACTTGTTCTATTATTCCATCTTGGAATGTAGAGTCAAGTGTACATTCCACGGAAAAGAGTTTGAATTCACTTCCTTGTGCCAAATTCATACAAAACTCATAAAAAAGACAAAAAACAAATAACAAGCGACTATCCTGCGGGAACTTCTCTTTCTCATCTCATTCACTCACAACGCGAACTTGCGACGACTTGTCACACATGCAAGACGGTAAACGCACTCGTACCAGACGAGCCTGCAACACCTGAGCATAGACATACGCAGTTCCAGCATAAAAAACACAAACAAATAGTTCCCGCCTTAGTTAGGCGAACTACGTCGACTCTGATCCTCATTATCCCGATGAGGTACGTAGGCAGCGGGGTAGGGCCCGTTCGAGCACATTCTTTGTTTTCCCTACATTTCCCCCTTTCTTTCCATTTTCTTATTTCAATCCTTTCTCATTTCACTTCCATTCCAGTTAGCGGTTTTTATTCAGCAGCATTTATATTTTTCTCACCCTTTGAAACAAAACAAGCAAGCGTGGATCCCGTCGGGTACGACGGACGATCTGGGGTGCTAATACCTTCCCAGGTCGTAACCGACTCCCGAACCCCGATCTTTGGTTCGCAAGGCCTTGTCCTTTCCTTCTTCCTTAGGTTTGTGCAACATTACCTTTCCCACTCCTTTGGGATAAAAATGTCTGGCTGGCGACTCTACCTTTTCCGCGCCACTTTCGCGTTTGTACTAGGATGAAAATCCCGGGAGCGACAGAGGGCACAAAAACAATTGAATGAGTTGAAAGTTTTAAAGTTTTTGAGAAGAAAGTTTCGATATGCTTATGTGGTTTAACATTTATTAAGAAAATAAAGTGAAAAGGGAAAAGCACATGACCGAAGTCAAGGTTTGATTGCGAAAATGTTTGAAGTTTGTAAACAAAGAATATTTTGAAAATAGGAAGAAGATTTGAAAATTGAAGAAGATGGGAAGAAATGAAGGGACTATCCTAAGACTTGAAAATAAAAGCTAAAGGAAGAACGATCAAACCATATGGCAAGCATTCTTTGAAACAATCGTATTTCCATCTTCATAATCAAGTGAACTCAATCGGGACCAAAATCTTCAATCCATGACCACTTGAGCAAAGGGAGAGATCCTAAAATCTAAGTCCGAAACTCCAAGTCCAATGCTAAGGATAGTAACCATAGTCCGAAATTAAAGTCACCAATTTTTTAGATGTTTAATCCGTTATTAATGTTTTTGTGTCCAAATGGACAAAGGAAAAATCACAAGCATAACAATATACACAATAAGCAATATGATGAATGATATAGTATAATAAGCATAATAAAAGAGATAAGGAGCGAGAAATTGAAATAAAGAGGATAAGGTGTGAGAGATTGAATTAAAATGTTAGTATATTAATATTATAATAATATTTACATAATAAGTGGTATGATGAACTTAATCAAGCACAACCACGAAAAAGTAACAAAATCGAGGCAACCGGATCCAAGTGGATCTTATTTCGAATCGGGACAAGTTTGGGTCTATGTTAAGCAATCGCCGAGTAATTTACGGAGTAATTACCCTACAAATGAGGCCGACCACCACTAATTAAAGTGGAAAATATTCGTGCTAATACATGTTAGAGAAACAATATTATGGATCGTTCTCCGAAAACATGCCACACTAAAAGAGAAAGAATGGTCTAATCTTAATCGAGATTTTCGTTGAATTTATCGAAAGCAACCTATCACGATCTCAAAGTATGGAGAGTGATCCAAATGATCATTCATCCATAGATTTGAAATAATGAAGATTAAACCTATTCGAAATTCAACAATCACGAATCGGAGATTGTCATCGACCAAAAATAAAAGATGAAGAAAAACGGATCTAAAAGTAGATCCATAAAAGAATTAAGATATTTTTTTAAAACCTTTTTCTAAAATCTTTTTTCTAAAATATTTTCTAAAATTCTTTTCCAAATCTTTTCCTAAAATGTATTTTCTAAAAATGTATTTTCCAAATCTATTATATCAAAAAAAAATTGGAAATAAAACATTTAAAAAAAACAAAAAAAAAGCAACTAAAGAATGAATAATAAAAAAAGAAAATAGAAAGGGAAAATGGGGAGGGGGGTCCACGGATAAGTAGTGATGGATAGCACTAAATCCAAATGCAGGCCCAACCAGTTTAATTTCATTCTTTTTATGAAAACTAAAATCATCAATTAACACAATAATAAAAAAACAAATAAAAGGAAAAAAACAAAGTTTCCTCTTCTTCATCTGTGTCAACAGTGAGATAAAACAAAACGAAATCCTCTTCTCCTTCATAAAATAGGGCAAAACGCCGGCACTACCTCTTTCAAGACACAGCGATAAACCTCCGGCCGCATAGCTTCTTCTTCATCACTCTCAAACGCGGATCCAATGGCTTTCTTCTTCTTCTTCTTCGGATCTTGTTTTTCTTTCAATTTAGGTCGAAATGTTGTTGTTGATGATGCGAATTTCAGATTGAAGACTGAATTGAAAGGGAAGGTTGCGATATTTGCGGTAGGTATGAGTTTTGAATTTATAAGATTGAATGGATATGAAGGTTTGAATTAGTGAAATTGGAAATGGAAAAATGGTTGAAGCTTTGTTCTGATTTTGACAGGGTAGTGAGAGGCTCTCAAAGCTTAGAGAATTGAATGAATTGAATGTTGTTTGGATTGAGAAATAGAGGGAAGAATCAAATGCCGTTTGGATTGATTTTATTGCGTTTTGAATCACGGTGAAATCATGCTTGCTGCGTTTTTCAGGATGCGTGCGTGTGGTGAGGGCGTGAGGAGCTGGCTGCGTTTTGCTTGCCGCGACTTGAACTTGTGGAAAACGTGATGCTGTTGGATATTGGGCTTGTGTTAGCAGCTGGGAGAATGGCACGATGTTCGTTGCCGTTGGCTTGGGAAAAGCTTGAGTGTTGAATGCTGTGTTATGTTTGCATTTTGGTGACTGATTGCTTTGAGCTGGGATGTGTGCGTGAAGCTGGCTTGGAATTGGCCTTCAGCTGGGGTGATGGCTGATGTTATTTGTTATGATGTTGGCTTGAAGGCGTGTGATATGAGCTGACGCGGAAAGGGCTTGTTGATGACTTGTTTTGCTTAGAGCTGTGTGACGGATTGGCTTGGAAAATTGGGCGTACGGCTTTGTGAAGTGGTAGCTTGTTGTGAGGCTTGAACTGATGATGTGGGTGAGAAGTGTTGTTGCTGGCTGAGGTGTGTCTTGGTTGCAAGCTGTGGTTGACTAATGAAGTAGATGGCTTCAAGTGGCTCAAACAAAAACAATATTGGGCCAAAGAAATATATGGGCTTAATGTTTTTTCCTTTGGGGAGAATTACCTTTTTTTTTTACAAGTGGTTAAGAATAAAAAAAAAAGAATGGTTTATGAATATATAAAAATGGAATTTGAATTATGGTATATGAAGGAAAAATGAAATGGATAATAAAAAATGAATATTTGAATTTAATTGGATAAGAGTGAATAAAAGAGGAATTGAAAATGGATAGAAAAATAATGGAAAGTGAAAATATAAAAAAAAAAATGGGATGAAACAGTTGGGAATCGAAAATGGTTAATGAATCAAATTTGGAAGAAAGAATGAAATTTGGAATAGTGGAACTGATTATTGAAAAGGGAATACGGGTGAATAAATGGATATAAAAAAAATGGTTTAATCGAAAAACTGAATAATGGCTATGAAATGATGATTTTGGCCCACAACAAATTTCTGATTTTTTCACAAGCCACTTGACGAACTAAACACAGTCATTACTGAATCACTGAATAAATCGCCACTTCAAACACAATCACTGAAATCGTCTGAAAATTGTCCTGATAATTCGAATCCATGTTGAGGAAAATCCACAGACAAACCCCTGATAAACTGATGAACATGAATATTCAAACCAAACTTTGCACAAAACACTGTCTGATAACTGATGACTTCGCACATAACACAGTCCTGAACTTTGAATACGCACTGTCTGAGGAAAATTCACTGGCACACACAACTTGCAATTGAAACAATCTTCTGATAGTTTGACCAAGATTAGGTCAAACGTCCATCTGAATCGAATCATAATTGAACAACCATATCTGAATTGAGAATCACAGCCATGTCTTTGAAATCCTGCAACACAGAGAAGAAGAAGCAGACTGCACCATATTTTTTTGATATTTTGGTTAGAAGTTAGTGAATATAAACAAATAACAGAAATTAAATGTGGTGATCCTCTGCAAGGCAAAGACCTGCACCTGAAAAAGGAAAAACGAACTAGTGTGTGATCTTGTTTGTATGCAAATGCAGATGAGATGCGAAAAATCTTAGGGTCAAAAATTAGGGTCTGACAGATGCCCCTATTTAAGTTTCTTCAATCCAGAGATAATGAAGATTGAAATCTTCGTTTCGACAAGATGGAAGATACTTAAATATCAAAAAACCCAATTTTTTATCCTAAGATGCCAAAAACTGGAATGAAATGAATGATATGAAATGATATGAAGATGATAT
The DNA here is from genome assembly GCA_963966055.1 of Lathyrus aphaca. Taxonomy (NCBI): domain Eukaryota; kingdom Viridiplantae; phylum Streptophyta; class Magnoliopsida; order Fabales; family Fabaceae; genus Lathyrus; species Lathyrus aphaca. The sequence goes on from OZ014520.1 coordinate 159,313,204, forward strand.
GGTAATGATATGAAGCATATGAAACTGTTTATGAAAGCATATGAAAATATATGAAGGCACATGAGATGTTATGAGAAAAATATGAAATGCAGAGAAAATATGTGAAATGCAGAGGAAATTTGTGAAATGCGGAGAAAATATGTGACATCATATAAAAATTTATGAGAAAAATTCATGAGATGATATGAAATGTATCTGGAACCCAAATGAAATGCAGAGATGTCCGTGAGGGACAAGACGACACAAGAAATAAAATAAACACTGGGGATAAGGAGCATAAGCCTCCAACGGGGAAACACAGCATGCTAGAGACCAAATCCTGGCTCAGCTGAGACGAAAATGTCCAAGAATGGCAATTGGACAAAAAGGATCGCAACATCCAGGAATGGCACTGAATGAAGTGAGAATTGTTCCGAAAAAGGGGTACATCAGAAGCATCCAGGGATGACATTACTGACTATACTAGGGATATCCGAGGATGGCAATCGGGAAAAAAGGTAATCACAATATATGAGAATAGCAATCAGATAAAAAGTGAATCACAACATTCAGGAACAGAACTGAATGAAATGGGAAAATTCGGGAAATTACATCAACTCCATGATGACTCCAACATGAAAATCCGAGAATGGCAATCGGAATGAAAAATAATCACAGCATCCGAGAATAGAAATCAGATAAAATGTGAATCACAACATTCAGGCACAGAACTGAATGAGATGGAAAAAGGTCCGGGACAGTTCAACAAATCAATGATGACTTCACTATGGACATCCGAGAATGGCAATCGGAAGGGTAGTGATCACAACATCCGAGAATAGCAATCAGATGTGAATCACAACATTCAGGAACAACACTAAATGAAATGGGAGAAAGGTCTGGGACAGTACATCAAATCAATGATGACTTCACTATGGACATCCGAGAATGGTAATCGGATAAAAGAATGAAATATCTGAGAAGACGCAACAAGTTGATGAAGAAAAAGTTCTGGAGAGACAGACAAATGCCAAGTAAGTTGGACTTTGATCAAACAATAAGAAATTGAAAACAACAAGACCTCGAGAAATGCATATGAGGACTAAAACACTCAGTATGTGAACTTTTACGAAAATGGGGACTAAACCACCCAAGAGAATGCATAATGAGGACTAAAACACTCAAATATGCAAAGTTTAACAAGAATGGGGAATAACACACCCGAGAAAACGCATAATGAGGACTAAAACACTCAAATATGCAAACGTAAACAAAACTGGGGAATAACACACCCAAAGAGATAATATGAGAGAAGATGCTGACAACCAGTTTAGACTCTTAGAGGAGTGAAAAGATGGGAGACTGATTCCTCAACACGGAAGTCATTGCCATTCTGCTCGGAAATTAGAGATATTATTGCTGAACAAATCTCTGTCACACCAGTAACTGTACCAAGTTGAAAATCTTCTGAGAGAAGTCATGCAAAGCTGCTTGGGGATTCTTGAAGAAAAATTTACCCCAAGTTCAATGACTGATGAAGGTAAACTGATAATGGATTCAGTTCTCAACTACTGCTGGAGAAAATAATCAGATCTTGAAATGACTGTTGAGAGGAATAAACTGATCATGGCTTTAGTTCTTGAAATAAATGCTGAGAAAATAACCCAATGTGAAACTTGCAGAGAATCTTCTGACCAACCAAATCTGAGAATATCTTGCACTGATCAACAACTCTTGAACCACAGGACCTACGAAGAACTTGCCCCTGATAAGATCACCGACCAAGTTTCTTAACTGTTTGAAAAATCCTTGATGAGGAAAATTTATTTGCAAATGAAAATGTTTGTACAAATCTGGTAATTTTAATGCAAAGTTCAATCCAAAGTTTGAAATCAAGAATTATTTTTGGAATGAAACTTATTGATGTAAAGTAAATGAAAACAATGTCAAAACACAGCGGTTGAGACAAAATTAAAGATAAAGCAAAGGTAAGAAAACAAATGATTGGCAACGAACTTGGGAGTCAGTTTACGCAACCTTGTTGTAGTATGCTTTTTCAAAAGAAACCCGGATTCAATTAGGACTTTTGAAGGTTGTAACTTGGTCTGGTTCACGGTTTATGAAACAAAGGATATAGGCTCAAAGTTTATTTGTACCCAACCCAACTTCGTGATGAACTCCAGTCCTACATTCAATTAATTCAGCCTATGCATTCAAGTTCCCAGAAATTTAGGATTGCACAGATGAAGATGATTCATAAGCCAAAGGATTTTGAGATAACAGTCACATCTTTCTCTCTTGTTATTTCTAATGAGGGCTTTGATCAACTCAATTTATTTTTGTTGAGGATTTTTGATGACCTCTTGACAAATGTTTCTATTATTATCCCTAACTTTTGCCTGGACTGTATCATTTAAACTCACAGCCAGCGGGATGCCCCAGTTTTTTCCTAAATCTCCTTCATAGGTGTTGACTTAGCAGGCTTTGATTTTTTTTTTCAATAATTATTTCAATATCATTTTTTTTGAAAGATAATGACTGCATGGCTTAATGATTACGATGAAACATCATTGGCTTTTGAATTGAGAAACATCTTCAACACTTATTTGATGTGTATGAAGGAAAGCTTGAGATTGCAACCTTTATTTGAAAGGTGTCTTGAATGATTCTCTTGTACTTGAATTCACATTCGAATTAATTGAGAACTACCCATCCCCGGGTTAAAATTCAGGGGTTTTTTCGAATAGAAAGAAACTCCAACTTCAAGGCTCAAAGGGGTTAACAAAGGATTAACTTCCTTATTTCTCCAGTGTTTGGGATTTGAAACAATGCATGTATATCATCAGCCAAGTCTCAATTGAAAGCATACCAACAACAGTTATGGGTATCTTGTTTTCATCATCCTCCCTCCAATCATTGTAAACTTGAGAAAAGATAAATGAACTTGAAATGTAAAGCATAAAGATGCAAATAGTAAATGAAATTGAATCAAAACAAAGCAATGCTCATTTCATTAAAAGCAACATGAAAGTACAAACAAGCTTAAAGCAAACAACTCAATACAATTGAAGAAAACTGCAAACATGAAGAAACAATGGCCTAGTGATCCATCAACAAGGATGAGTTGTCCCGTCTGATATTCTGGCCTTGAAGAAAATTTGACAGTTGAAGTCTTCTAGAAGATTCACTTCCCAAGCTTCGACAAAGGATTGTTGATAACATTGGGATTAAGGTCATTAAAGTAAAGGATGTTGTTCCTGATAAGTTCTTGCACCTTAGCCTTCAGTGCAAAGCAATGTTCCAAGTCATGACCAGTTCCACCTTGATGAAACTCGCAACGAAAATCTGATCTATAACCAACTGGAAAAGGATTTGGAACAGGAGGCGGAGGCCTAGTAGTAATTAAACCACTCTTAATCAAGGAAGGAAACAACTCAGTGTAAGGCATCAGAATAGGGTCAAAGTTTGGCCGATTGCGATACTGATTTTGTCCAGCAGCAGGATGAGGAGCCTGAGCTTGAGCTCAAATCTGAACTTGAGCTTGAGTCTGAGTTTGAGCAGGTTGAGTTTTGACAACAGGAGCAATTGCAGCTACATATGGTTGAACATATTGTTGTTGTGGGCGATAAGGCCTCCTCTCAGTTGAAACAGCATAAGCATCACCATCTCTTCTCTTGTGAGGATTCCCAAAAGACTTTCTTGCAGCGTTAGGAGCTTCAGAATTGGTAATCTTACCTTTCTTGATACCTTCATCTAGTCTTTCTCCAATAGTGACTAGATCAGAAAAACCAGATGAAACACTTCCTACCATTTTCTCCCAAAAGAATGGTTGAAGAGTGTCCATGAACAAACCAGTTAATTCCTTTTCGGGAAAAGGTGGTTCCACTTGAGCAGCTAGCTCTCTCCAACGCTGAGCATATTCTTTGAACGATTCTTTCTCTTTCTGTGACATATTTTGATGTTGACGACGATCAGGCGCCATGTCCAGATTGTACTTATATTGTCTTACGAAAGCATCAGATAAATCTTTCCAGCTTCGAATGTGACTCTTCTCAAGTCCCACATACCACTTCATAGAAGCACCACTCAAACTGTCTTGAAAACAGTGAATAAGCAGCTTGTCATTCTTAGCATGCGCAGCCATTTTGCGACAATACATCAGTAGATGAATCTTTGGACAAGTATGACCATTGTACTTCTCAAATACAGGAACCTTGAACTTATCAGGAAGAACCAAGTCAGAAACCAAACACATGTCAATTGCAGCAGAACCAAATACATCTTTTCCTTCAAGACCTCTTACCCTCTTCTCAAGAGTCAAACATTGCTCTCTAACTTCATCCATATATCCGGGTTCACCCTGACATTCAGCTTGTTGACCAGCAGCTTGATATAAAAAAGGAGAATTCTGATAAGTGGTCTGAGCAGTAGTGTGCACAACAGGTTGAGGTTCGACAAAAGTCGGAGCTGAAAAGACTGGTACAACAGATGGACCACCGATTTGAGCAGTAGCAGAAACTGGCACATAATCCGGAGGTAACCCATATTCTGGCCAAGTAGAAACTGGTTGCTGAGCAATAGGAGGATCAACAACAGCAGTAAAAACTTCAGAGATAACAGTCCTTTGAGGTGGTTCACCTCGAGCAATCAGAACTTGCATCATTTCAGTGAGCCTGGTCATACCAGCCTTCAACTCATCAATCTCCATTAGAACTTCCATGTTATGTTGTACTTGGTGTTCCATTCTCAATCTAATAGCTCTCAATCTGTTAGCAGCTCTAGTACCGTATCTGTGGTGAGGAGTCAGCTTGACGGATCAACAAACAACTGAGGAAAGAAACAACCGGGATGAGTTCCCACACAACTCGAATGAACGAAAGAATATGTGAGTATGCAATGATATGCAATGTTCACTCCCATTTTCAGAAAAACAACTCGATTATTGCAAACATGGTCAACATCGAGAGTATGGTCATGCAAAATCTTGACAAAAAGGAATACTCATTCTTTCCAAAATTTGCAATAATCGGAATTATTTTCCTTGAAAAATGGTTGTGATGATGATCATGATGAACATGTAGATGCAACAACCACAAACAAGATCACGCAAAGCACACAGGTTCAAAGGTTCGAATCACGATCATGGAGTCAAGGTAACAGAACACCAACCCACACAGGCATGTACTAAGGTTTGTTTTCATTGTACCTGCAAAAAACCAAAAGGGTGCTAACAGAGGTTCCCGGAGTTAACAACCATCTTTAGAATATTATCGGTATGTTGGATTACTCCCCAACCGATAACACTCTTAAAATAGACCTCGTCCAAGTGTAGCATCGCGTGACAACCACCTTAGGTTTACACCCAGATAGTTTCCGCACTACGTTCCTAAATTGTCTTAGATTGGTTAAGGGTTCTACGGTCCTCAGTATGATCAGCTCAAAGTTGGAAAATAATGCCACGTACGATTAATCGTCATGACATTGATAGTCCAAGAGAGCCTAACCGAGTGGAGATTATCAAATTGATATCGCTTTGGACTACTCCATCGCATATCGCTTCGAATATCGCCGTCCTATCATAAGTTCCACTCATATCCGGGTTAGGATCTATCTCACAGAGGATCACCAAAACCGAAACAGAACAACCAAGTAACAAGCAAATCAAACTAAAGCAGTAAATAAATCAAAGTAGGCCGAATCCACTTAGAGATTGACTCCCCAGCAGAGTCGCCACTTTTCTATAGCGGTAAAATCATGAGTGTGAGCTATTGATTAACTTCACTCAAGGTACACAGAGTCGCCACCGCGCTTTTATTTATTTCCAGAAGGAAAAAGGTAAAAGAACTAACAAAAACCTAAGGAATCTAAAAGCAAAAGCTAAAAGAAACAAACAGAGAACGGGTAAGGGGATAGGTTACAAATCGAGAAGGTTTTACGCACCCGACTTGTCCGTGGTACTCCACGGGAACCCTTTGAAATATTTACTGCATTTTTTTTGGTTTGAAATGGTTTGCTTGAAAAAAGATTGAAGAGGTGAGAAGAAGAATGTTTTTTAAGATTTTGGTGTTTGAAGAGACGAACGTCTCATGCCTACGTACCCACAGAGTGCAATGCGAGATCAAAACCCCGTAGTTCGTGGTACAAATTGTGAAAAGTTAAATGAGTTGAATTGATTTTAAAATGTAAAGATAAGTCGTCATTCTTTAGCGAATAATTCCGCTAGAAAGAATGAATCATATCTAAACATAAAAAAAGGTTAAGAGAAACGTGCACGAGGGCACAAAAACAATTGAATGAGTTTTGAAAGTTTTAAAGTTTTTGAGAAGAAAGTTTCGATATGCTTATGTGGTTTAGCATTTATTAAGAAAATGAAGTGAAAAGGGAAAAGCACATGACCGAAGTCAAGGTTTGATTGCGAAAATGTTTGAAGTTTGAAAACAAAGAATATTTTGAAAATAGGAAGAAGATTTGAAAATTGAAGAAGATGGGAAGAGATGAAGGGACTATCCTAAGACTTGAAAATAAAAGCTAAAGGAAGAACGATCAAACCATATGGCAAGCATTCTTTGAAACAATCAGATTTCCATCTTCATAATCAAGTGAACTCAATCGGGACCAAAATCTTCAAACCATAACCACTTGAGCAAAGGGAGAGATCCTAAAATCTAAGTCCGAAACTCCAAGTACAATGCTAAGGATAGTAACCATAGTCCGAAATTAAAGTCACCAATTTTTTAGATGCTTAATCCATTATTAATGTTTTTGTGTCCAAATGGACAAAGGAAAAATCACAAGCATAACAATATACACAATAAGCAATATGATGAATGATATAGTATAATAAGCATAATAAAAGAGATAAGGAGCGAGAAATTGAAATAAAGAGGATAAGGTGCGAGAGATTGAATTAAAATGTTAGTATATTAATATTATAATAATATTTACATAATAAGTGGTATGATGAACTTAATCAAGCACAACCACGAAAAAATAACAAAATCGAGGCAACCGGATCCAAGTGGATCTTATTTCGAATCGGGACAAGTTTAGGTCTATGTTAAGCAATCGCCGAGTAATTTACGGAGTAATTACCCTACACATGAGGCCGGCCACCACTAATTAAAGTGGAAAATATTTGTGCTAATACATGTTAGAGAAACGATATTATGGATCGTTCTCCGAAAACATGCCACACTAAAAGAGAAAGAATGGTCTAATCTTAATCGAGATTTTCGTTGAATTTATCAAAAGCAACCTATCACGATCTCAAAGTATGGAGAATGATCCAAATGATCATTCATCCATAGATTTGAAATAATGAAGATTAAACCTATTCGAAATTCAACAATCACGAATCGGAGATTGTCATCGACCAAAAATAAAAGATGAAGAAAAACGGATCTAAAAGTAGATCCATAAAAGAATTAAGATATTTTTTTAAAACCTTTTTCTAAAATATCTTTTCTAAAATATTTTCTAAAATGCTTTTCCAAATCTTTTCCTAAAATATATTTTCTAAAAATGTATTTTCCAAATCTCTTATATCAAAAAAAAAATTGGAAATAAAACATTTAAAAAAACAAAAAAAAAGCAACTAAAGAATGAAAAATAAAAAAATAAAATAGAAAGGGAAAATGGGGAGGGGGATCCACGGATAAGTAGTGATGGATATCACTAAATCCAAATGCAGGCCCAACCAGTTTAATTTCATTCTTTTTATGAAAACTAAAATCATCAATTATCACAATAATAAAAAAAACAAATAAAAGGAAAAAAACAAAGTTTCCTCTTCTTCATCTGCGTCAACGGTGAGATAAAACAAAACGAAATCCTCTTCTCCTTCATAAAACAGGGCAAAACGCCGGCACTACCTCTTTCAAGACACAGCGATAAACCTCCGGCCGCATAGCTTCTTCTTCATCACTCTCAAACGCGGATCCAGTGGCTTTCTTCTTCTTCTTCTTCGAATCTTGTTCTTCTTTCAATTTAGGTCGAAATGTTGTTGTTGATGATGCGAATTTCAGATTGAAGACTGAATTGAAAGGGAAGGTTGCGATATTTGCGGTAGGTATGAGTTTTGAATTTATAAGATTGAATGGATTTGAAGGTTTGAATTAGTGAAATTGGAAATGGAAAAATGGTTGAAGCTTTGTTCTGATTTTGACAGGGTAGTGAGAGGCTCTCAAAGTTTAGAGAATTGAATGAAGTGAATGTTGTTTTTATAGAGAAATAGAGGGAAGAATCAAATGCCGTTTGGATTGATTTTATTGCGTTTTGAATCACGGTGAAATCATGCTTGCTGCGTTTTTCAGGATGCGTGCGTGTGGTGAGGGCGTGAGGAGCTGGCTGCGTTTTGCTTGTCGCGGCTTGAACTTGTGGAAAACGTGATGCTGTTGGATATTGGGCTTGTGTTAGCAGCTGGGAGAATGGCGCGATATTCGTTGCTGTTGGCTTGGGAAAAGCTTGAGTGTTGAATGCGTGTGTTATGTTTGCATTTTAGTGACTGATTGCTTTGAGTTGGGATGTGTGCGTGAAGCTGGCTTGGAATTGGCCTTCAGCTGGGGTGATGGCTGATGTTATTTGTTGTGATGTTGGCTTGAAGGCGTGCGATATGAGCTGACGCGTAAATGGCTTGTTGATGACTTGTTTGGCTTAGAGCTGTGTGACGGATTGGCTTGGAAAATTGGGCGTACGGCTTTGTGAAGTGGTAGCTTGTTGTGAGGCTTGAACTGATGATGTGGGTGAGAAGTGTTGCTGCTGGCTGAGGTGTGTCTTGGTTGCAAGCTGTGGTTGACTAATGAAGTAGATGGCTTCAAGTGGCTCAAACAAAAACAATATTGGGCCAAAGAAATATATGGGCTTAATGTTTTTTCCTTTGGGTAGAATTACCTTTTTTTTTGACAAGTGGTTAAGAATAAAAAAAAAGAATGGTTTATGAATATATAAAAATGGAATTTGAATTATGGTATATGAAGGAAAAATGAAATGGATAATAAAAAATGAATATTTGAATTTAATTGGATAAGAGTGAATAAAAGAGGAATTGAAAATGGATAGAAAAATAATGGAAAGTGAAAATATAAAAAAAAAATGGGATGAAACAGTTGGGAATCGAAAATGGTTAATGAATCAAATTTGGAAGAAAGAATGAAATTTGGAATAGTGGAACTGGTTATTGAAAAGGGAATACGGGTGAATAAATGGATATAAAAAAATGGTTTAATCGAAAAACTGAATAATGGCTATGAAATGATGATTTTGGCCCACAACAAATTTCTGATTTTTTCACAAGCCACTTGACGAACTAAACACAGTCATTACTGAAACACTGAATAAATCGCCACTTCAAACACAATCACTGAAATCGTCTGAAAATTGTCCTAATAATTCGAATCCATGTTGAGGAAAATAAATCCACAGACAAACCCCTGATAAACTGATGAACATGAATATTCAAACCAAACTTCGCACAAAACATTGTCTGATAACTGATGACTTCGCACATAACACAGTCCTGAACTTTGAATACGCACTGTCTGAGGAAAATTCACTGGCACACACAACTTGCAATTGAAACAATCTTCTGATAGTTTGACCAAGATTAGGTCAAACGTCCATCTGAATCGAATCATAATTGAACAACCACATCTGAATTGAGAATCACAACTATGTCTTTGAAATCCTGCAACACAGAGAAGAAGAAGCAGACTGCACCATATTTTTTTGATATTTTGGTTATAAGTTAGTGAATATAAACAAATAACAGAAATTAAATGTGGTGATCCTCTGCAAGGCAAAGACATGCACCTGAAAAAGGAAAAACGAACCAGTGCGTGATCTTGTTTGTATGCAAATGCAGATGAGATGCGAAAAATCTTAGGGTCAAAAATTAGGGTCTGACACACGACAGCTCCGATTGAACTTCAACCGGAGTTCTAGGTTTCAACGTGGATTTATCTACTAGTTGACGTGAACTGGTAGTTTGGACATCTTATGATTCTCCATTCCCCGTATAAATACCTGGTTGTTAGGACGACTGTGGACTGTTTTGAATAAGGGCTTAGGTCGAGGACAGTGTCCTCGTTCCTCTGTGCACCCTTTCACTCGATCAATGGTGGAAGGGTGGATTTGATTTAACTCATCTAATTCATGTTTACTTTTGCTTCTTTTTAGGTGTAAAGATGTCCAACGATGCGCCCGTCCATATGAACGTCGAAGATCTCTCCAGCGACAAAGCTTCGTCCCTGAATCGTTATGAGGAAACGACATTGGGGAGTAGTGCTTCATCCTCGAGTGATTTTGGGGAGACCAACTCAACTCATGCTGACCCTGCCAATCCTGAGGAGGATGACGAGGATCAAAATGTTCCTATCAAATAATGGGATGTCGAGGAGCCACTGACCATTCAATCAATATACTCCTAGTCCATTGAGGGGCCAGGTCCGGTGGTCGGGGACCCCGAGGATTGGCTCGTTAGATACCCTAGTGAAGGAGACCATATCTTCTGGTCATATGGTCCCAACAAGTTTCCCATGTACGATATATTCTTCAAGGAGCTCAGATTTAGGACTCCCTTCTCGGACTTTCAATAGTCTGTGTTCGTGCACCTGGAGCTCTCATTGTCGCAGCTGCATCCAATTCGTTTGCTTTCATGCGAGATTTTGAGATGACCTGCGGATACTTGAAGATTGAGGAGACCCTTCCTCTATTTTTCCACATATTCCACCTTTAGAGGAGGGTCGTGTAGGGGAGATATGGTTGGGTCTCTATCAAACAAAAGAAGAATATCTTCAAAGCATACTCTGAGTCGATCAGAGACTTCAAGGACCGGTACTACCTTGTTGAACCAATTTCAGTCCGTGCTCAGAACTCTTGTAAATTCTAGGGGTAGACACTGATGATGAGGGAAGAGTTTTGTTGGACGAGTAGGGGAAGGGGGTTCCCCATCTGATGCTGGAGTTCCATTTCTCCTGGTCGCATGACCATTTCATGCATGGTACCGATGAGTATTTATCATAGCATCTGAGCTAAATGAAGAAGATCAGACTAGCTATGATGCTCTCATGAGCTATGTTTCCCGGATTACCATGATTGTGCGTGTAGACAAGCAGGGTCATGCAATCTTGGACAAGGATGAGGGGTGCCAAAGTGACCCCTAGATTCATAGAAGTATCCAAACTTCTCGTCTGTGAGATGGACGAGGACGTCACCACTTATCTCAGTAGTTTTTAGATTTGTTTGTGTGTATTGAATTTTATGCATGCGTACCTTTTATGCTCTAACCGGTTTTTTCTTTATCTTTTTCAGATTCGATTGTTGATTTGCAAGACAAAGTGATGGCCAACACTTCCAAAAGGAGGGACGCTAAGAAGATGAAACAAACTCGTCTGAACGACCGGTTAATATCTGCGGGCACATGTTCGGGGAACTCCTCCTTAGCTCCACATGGTTCGCTGGGCACTGCTTCCAGGCTGGGGAAAAGGTCGAGGGCTGATGAAGTTATATAGTTAATGGTGACCCCCCGAAGTCGTCATTTAAACTCCCTACTTGCTTCATGAAGCCGACCTTCTTCGAGGAGACCTCTCTCCAAGTCCATAGGTCATAAATGCTTAAATTGGAGGAGTTGAGTCGACCGGACAGGCGGTTATGTTTGGCTCGGGACGCAAGCTCTGTGACAAGGATCCTAACGATGGCTTTTATGTACGTCGAAGGTACTGTCACTCAAGAGCAGGAGATTCAACGGATAAATGCTCTTTTATCTGCTTCTGAGGATAGGGATAATGCCTCCTCGAAGTCTTTGAAGGAAGCTTTAAAGAAGATTATGGAGCTAAAGGATTCTTTGGTTGCTTCTAACTCGGAGAGGAGAACGACCAAAGATGAAGTTTCTCACCTCAAGTTTGCAATGGCTCCTGCCAAGGACGAACCTGAGGACCTGAAGTCGCTGGTGACCCAGGTTGAGCTGATCTCGAAGATCGAGCAAGGGGAGGAGGACCTTGAGGAGATAGCGTGTGTGGCGTTCCAAAACGCGGTGGATCAACTGAAGATCGTCAACCACAAGGTGTTTCTCAATGAGGAAGGCATCAATTTCCTTTACAAGGTCAAGGATGGAGATTTCTTGTCCCCAATTTCATTAGACAGTCGGAACAGGATGATATGACCATGGCTGAAGGGAATCAGGAGGTCCCCATTGACGATCAGCCCGCTGTAGATGCAAGTGCCTGAAGATCTTGTTTGTTTTGTCTTTTAATTTTGTTGGTTGGCTTGCGTGCCATGACCTCAGTTCTGTTTGGGGTCTTGTTCCCCCATTTATGTAATATTTGAACAAATCGGTCCCTGTGGCTGTAATTTGATGTTTCACTATTTTACGACCTTGATGGCCATTTTGTTATCTCCTTGTTGTGTGTGCACGTGTGTCCGTTGGAGGGCACACTCTTTAATTTTCAAATTTTTACTAAGTGTTTTACGATGCTCGATCGCTTAGAATTTCGCTTAATAAACGTGTGCAATGTTCTTTTTTTTGTGTCCGCTGGGGACTTGGAGTTTGTTTATATGTTTGGAGAGCTATGCTCGGTTTAAGTATGTCTGGCGGTTTGGGGAACCGGGTAGAATGCCAGAGTATATCTGGTTGGGGAACAATGCTCGAGTCATGATGATGACCCGTACTCCGCGGCGTGAACGTCCCATTGTGAGCAGGGTGTTCTGCCTGGTCGTGGTACTAAGACGATGATGGACTCGGTTGAGGATCCAATGGTGTGACTGAGATCTTCCTTGTTCATGAGTGGAATCCCTTCGAAAGAAAGATTTTGGTATGCGATACTTGTATCTAGATATGCATGTTAGGTTAGTGTTTATGCTTAATCATTTAGATCTGAGCATTCTGACAGGCGCCTTAACTATAGTATTGCTTAAGTTTCTCAGTGTTCCAAGGACGAGCAAGTTCTTCCCTATTTAGATTTTCTAAGTAATAATCCCCATTCTCCGATTTTGCTCGGACGCGGTATGGACTTTCCTAGTTTGCGGCCAGTTTTCCTTCTCTGGAGTCTTTGTGGTTTTTCCTCAGAACAAGGCTGCCGACCTCGAACGCTCATTTTATGACTTTAGAGTCATGTCTAATGGCGATTTTTTGTTTGAGTGATAACTCGCGTAAGGCTGCCCATGATCGAAATTCTTCGACCAAATAAAGCTCCTCATGTAGTGCTTCCGAATTGGTGTCCTCTTCCATTGGGGCTTCTATTCGTCTAGATGGTATATGCATTTCTATGGGAATAACGACCTTTGTTTTGTATACTAATCGGAAAGGGGTTTCCCTAGTTGTAGAATAAGACGTGGTCTGGTATGCCCACAATATGTTATGTAATTCCTCAACCCATCATTTCTTGATCTTATCCAGTCTTCGTTTGAGTCCCCAAAGGATGACCCTGTTCACTGCTTCGGCCTGCCCATTGGTTTGCGGGTGTTCGAATGAAGAGAAGTGTTGTTTAGTTCCTACATTAGCGATGAATTCCTATAAATTTTTGTCTGTGAATTGTGTCCCATTATTGATAATTATAGTATGCGGTACTCCGAATCGGGCGAGGATGTTACGTTTGAAGAAATGAAATATGTTGAGGGTTGTGATCTTTGCTAGAGCTTCAGCTTCTATCCACTTCATGAAGTAGTCTACTCCGATTATCAAGTATTTATTCTGGTTTGACTCGACGACAAATGGGTCTAGGATATCCAAGCCCCACCATGGAATGGCCACAGAGAGGATATTGTCTTAAGCTCGTTTGGAGGTGCTATGTGCATGTCCCAGTGTCATTGGAATTTATCACATTTTTTACGTGCTCTTTGGCGTTGTTCTGCATTGTTGTCCAGTAATATCCTGCTCTGAGGGATTTCCTTGCCAGAGATCTCCTGCCCAGGTGTTGGGCGTTGATGCCTTCATGGATTTCGTGTAGGATATGCTGAATTAATTCTTCCTCGACGCACTTGAGGAGTGATAACACGATTTTATATTGATTATTTAGCCTGATTTCCGATTAATTAAGTTATTATTTTTCGTAATTTGATTGATATTATGCAAGGTATTTGTATGTTTTGCAGTTATTATGATTTATGTGACTTGTAGAAGAAAACAAGTTAAAATAAGGAAGAAATGAAGCTTTTAGCAGAAGAAATGAGACAGATGACAGAAAATAGAGGTTTCTGCATTTTATTGCCCAGATAACCGTCAAAAGGCTAAGACGACCGTCACACATTGCAACTTTGGGACGAGCATCTAAAATCCATGACGTTCGTCATAGTTCATATACTCAAAATTTAAAACGCGCTACTTAGTCCAATTGAGAAGAGTGTCGTTACGTAATTTTCTCGTTCAACTCAGTACCAGTCAATACAACCATATCAAAGCCCAACAAGTTTATTTCTTTCATTTTCTCAACAACACAGTCGTACAGGAGGACAATAAATAGAAGCCAATGCAATTTCCAAAGGGAGATTTGACCTAATCCTAATTTTCTTCCATTTTCTCCATCGGAGCCCAATTTATTTTCATTGTTCAGAGTGTTCTAGTTTATTTTTCTGCATTAGTTTACTATTTTCGTAACTTTACCGAATGATAGTAATAGCTTCCTACATCGGGAAGCTATTGCAATTTATATTGTTTCAAGCCAATGCCATTCTTATTTTTACTTTTCCGCAAGAATTTATTACGCCAAGATTGTACTGTTGTCCCGTACTTCAGTCCAGGTTTATTTTCAGATTAATAAAATTGCCTTTATTTTATTTCGCCATGCTTTATATTGTTTATTGTATTTATTTATTATTGCCTATTTTAATTAAGATGTCTGGCTAAAACGCTTAATCGGTATGTAATTGATTAACCAAAATGAATTCAATAGATCTAGGCTAAAATCATAAACACGATTCAACACATTGTTTCTTTTCACATTTTGTACCACGAACTACGAGGTTTTGATCTCACATTGCACTTTATGGGTACGTAGGCATGAGACGATCGTCTCTTCAAACTCAAAAAATCTTAAAAAACATTTCTCTTCTCATCTCTTCAATCTCTTTTCAAAAAAACCATTTTCAAACTAAAAAGCATTAAATATTTCAAAGGGCTCCCGTGGAGTACCACAGACATTTTGGGTACATAAAACCTTCCCGATTTGTAACCTATCCCCTTACCCGTTCTCTGCTTGATTCTTTTAGCTTTTGCTTTTAGATTCATTAGGTTTTATTCGCTCTTTTTCCCTTTTCCATTTGGAATAAAATAAAAGCGCGGTGGCGACTCTGTTTACTTTGAGTTAAGTTAATTAATAGCTTACACTCATGATTTTACCGCTACAGTGAGAAACAAATTCAAACATAAACGATGCATATAACATCTTTAAGGTAGTTTCTCACACATAGCAAAAAATACAACAAGTACATCAATAGTCAAGCAACAACAGGTGCAACAATAATTATGCAACAACAATACAACAATAGTTATGCAATGTGACTCAACACGACACAATAAATGTGGTACCAGGTTTTGTTCATTCAATCGAACACAGATAATCACATACGCCCATCTGGCAATGATTATCCCACCATTTTCCATAACAGAGTACAAATGATTGTATTCGCCCATCTGACACGATCATCTCAACAATAATTTAACAAGTGTATACATGACTATGAAAATGCATACAACATGTATAATTCACCATATTATACATCTACACGATCCATCCGATCAAAACACAACAATAGTTCCACCAAAAATCGCCAATAATAACCTCACACGATTTAATTGATTATTCAACTAATTAAATCCACCTAAAATCCATCATTAATTCATTATCGATGTTAATCCCCGATCAAACATGTCTTAAGGTCCATCTCAATACCTCACACCAAAAGAATCGGCCACGCACGCGAAATCGGGACAAAAATCGCAAAATATCACATTTTTCCCTACACTCTGGTCATACGCGTAATGGCAAGGCCATACGCGTATTGACCTATCCCAATACACACGATACGCCCCTTATACGCCCCCATACGCGTTTTACTCTAGCCCCATATGCGTAGCATACTAAAATGGGTAGAGAGTCCCACATTTTCACCCATCATACGCGTATTGGCCCAATTCCTCGCTCATCCATACACGTATTGGCTTGTCCCATACGCGTATGAGCAGAGAACCCTATTTTTCTGCTTTTTCCTCATTATTCCAGATCTGTTTCTCACAACTCTCGATTTCGTGATTCGTACCATACATATGTTTGTTTCTAATCCAGTTTTACACTCTTGATTTCATTCTTCTTTCATCTACATTACTATATACAATTTATATTTTCGTTCTAGATCTAGAATTTGTACTTTTAATCAATAACAACAACATATGCATTGTTATACATCATCTAGGAAAACAACATCAATATTTCATCAGAATTTCGTCAAGATTACATCATCATATTCCCATATTTGTAACAAAGATCACATATTCCAATATTTATCACAAACATCATAAACAACAGAAATTTCTATGAGGGAAGAAAGCCCTCACTACCCATCATGTTAAATCACCTAAATTTTAATCCGTTCTCCCCCCTTACCTCGAATTCAGATGAAAATTCTTGTGAATTTCTTTAAGATTGGTACCCTAGGTTGATCTTCTCTCTTCCTAGCCTCCTTTGCTCTTCCAACAAATTTTTTACGATTAATATTTTACTAATTCTCTGTTTTGACAAATTCATCTCTAAACCCTCACCTTGAGATTTTACTAAACCTTCCCTTATTTTAATTAAATCCAAATAATAATAACATTAATTCTAATTATAATATTACTAATATTATTTCATAAAGGTAATGATAATAATGATAATAAAAATAGTAATTAAATAGTCCTATTATTATTCGCACACCCGCTATTACTAAGCGCACCACGATTCTACCCGTCCCACTAGGACAGAACACCAAAACAACAAGACATACACCTTAAAAAAGGTCAACACAACACCAAAAATACCCAACAATTAAATATTAAAAATTGGGTGTTACAACTCTCCCGCCCTTAGAATATTTTCGTCCTCGAAAATGTACTTGATGAGAAAAGTTCCGGATACGACTCTCGCATCCTGCTTTCCAGCTCCCATATCACACTTCCACCAGCAGCTCCTCCCCAAGCTACTCTCACCAGAGAAATCTCTTTATCTTTGAGTTGCTTCATTTTACGATCCTCAATCCTTATCGGCATCACTTCCACAATAAGATTCCCCCTAACCTGCACCTCATCCCTCTGAATAATGTGAGATGGGTCAGACACATACTTTCGAAGTTGCGATACATGAAACACATCATGCAAGCTTGAAAGCTCTGGCGGTAACGCCACCCTATAAGCAATAGTACCAACTTTCTGCAAAATTTGATACGGTCCAATGAACTTAGGATCCAACTTCTTCGATTTCAAAGCACGTCCAACACCTGTCATTGGATTAACCCTAAAAAACACATGATCACCTTCAGTAAATTCTAATTCTTTTCTCAGGTTATCATGATAGCTCTTCTGTCTATTTTGAGACGCTTTCATCTTTTCTTTAATCATTTGAATTGCCTTAGTATTTTGTTGTACAATTTCAGGTCCAAACACCACATTTTCATTTGTTTCATACCAGCATAAAGGTGTTATACACTTCCTACCATACAAAGCTTCAAACGGCGCCATTCGAATACTAGAATGGTAATTGTTATTATACGTGAACTCAATTAATGTCAAATGAGTATCCCATGCACCACCTTGTTCCAACACACAAGTCCTCAACAGATCTTCTAAAGTCTGAATAGTTCTCTCTGACTGACCGTCCGTCTGCGGATGATAAGCCAAACTCAACTTCAACTTTGAACCCAAAGCCTCTTGTAAGCTTTTCCAAAATTCAGAAGTGAACCTCAGATCTCTATCTGATACAATACTCAAGGAACACCATGCAGCTTCACAATTATCTTAATATAAATTTCTGCCAACTTCGTCAATGGAAAACTCATATTGATAGGAATAAAATGTGCGGATTTTGTAAGCCTATCCATAACCACCCAAATGGCATCAAAACCTCTCGTCGTATTCGACAAACTTGTAACAAAGTACCTGGAAATACTGTCCCACTTCCATTATAGGATCTCCAATGGTTGCATCATTCCCGAAGGCTTCTGATGTTCCACTTTCGATTTCTAACACACTAAACAAGCATACAAAAATTGTGTTATATCTCTCTTCATACCAAACCATTAAAACAATATTTTTAAATCCTGATACATCTTCGTAGCTTTTGGATGAATACTCAAGCTACTACAATGACTTTCTTCTAAAATTTCCTTTTTCAACTCGGCATTGTCCGACACACAAATTCTGCCCTGGAACCTCAACACACCAGAATTATCTTAGGATCATTTCCTCCTGTAGGCATCAAATCTACCAACTTCACATCAAGTCTCTGATTCTCTTTAATAATATCCAAGAAATCATAATTCACTATCAACATTCCAAGCCTAACACTCTTCGGTGTCGTCTCACAAACCATGCTCAAGTCTCTAAATTGCTCAATTAACTCCAATTCTTTCACCATCAAGGCCGACATGTGAATTGTCTTGCGGCTTAACGCATTTGCTACAACATTAGCCTTACCTGGATGATAACTCAAATTAAAATCATAATCTTTCAGAAATTTCAACCATCTTCTTTGCCTCATATTTAGCTCTTTATGATCAAACAAGTACTTCAAGCTTTTATGGTCACTAAAAACTTCAAATCTTGATCCATACAAGGTGAGTTCTAGTTAGACACTTTCATTTCTTGAGTTTTGTGTTCTAGAGATTAGGTTGGAATTGTGAGAAAAATGATTAATCAATTAAATCGGAAGTTCTAACGGTTAAAGTGTCGATTAAATGCATGAGAGTGTCGACAATATGTGTGAGAACATCTATTTAAAACTATTTTGATGTTTGGTGTGAATTGGTTTGAGTTTGATGGGTTTTGTGATGAAAAATAGGGTTTTTGAGCTTCTGCAACATGGTTAATCGATTAACCAAATGGTTTACCGATTAACCAATGAAAAATAGTGTTTATGTGAAATTTAGACTGGTTAACCGGTTAACCAAATGGTTAACCTATTAACACTGAGACAGTTTTGGAAACAATGTTTAAAAACCCGTATCTTTTGAACCGTAAGTCTATTTTAGTCCCTGTTCGAAGCGTTGGAAAGCTATGGCAACGTACTATCCAATTGTCGAGGAAAATATTACTTTTGAAGTGGAAAATATTTATTTATTTTATACCGACTAAAAGTACCGATAATGTAAATGTAATTCATGAACCATAAAACATGCGATTTAAGTTTGTGAGGAAATCTTACCATAAACCAATAGTATGACCTAGTAATGTAACTAGAAATTGTTAGATGGTATAACTTGTGAGATGTTTAGGACAACCCTAGGTTGATGCGAAACCGTTGGCGCATAATACACTAGGTCCTCCGTAAAGTCTTGAGCAAGACTTGAGGTGGGTTAGTCTGAGTCCCACGGGAAGCATCCGTAAAGGCTTGAGGTTAGTACTACACTGAGTCCCACGGGAAGCATGGTAGTGGATTGATATGGGTATTACACTGAGTCCCATGGGAAGCCTTGCCCGTTGAAGTCTTGAGTAAGTCTTGAGATGGGTTACTTTGAGTCCCACGGGAAGCATCCGTAAAGACTTAGGTAGTGGCTTGAGGTGGGTATTACACTGAGTCCCACGGGAAGCCTTGTCGATAACACTTACGATGGGTATTCCACTAAGTCCCGCGTGAATTTTTGAGAGCGTTGTATAGACTTTTCTATCTTGCTTTGGTTCTTTGTAGAGAAGTGACCAAAGACTCGAGTAGTCGTTAGATTCGAATCTTTAGAGCCAAGAGAATTCTAAGATAGGGAACTCACTGAGATGTTGATATCTCATCCCATTATTATTGTTGCTTTTCAGGTTTTATTTGCAGGTTTAGTTTACAAGTGGAGCTATGCTCGGGATGTTTCAAGAGAAGCATAGATTTAGTTTCCGATGTGTATTTATCTTTGTACAATAATGGATATTGTATTTGATCTTAGTATTTTTATTTTTAGTATGATTTCCATGTCTTGTACCATAGTTGTATAGAATTTTATAATTGGTCAAGAATGTGAATTATTCTATTATGCACTTATGATGGTGTCAGTACCAAATAAACTCTTGTATAATGATATTATAGGTATTTATTATATGAGGTGTTACAGTTGGTATCATAGCATGTCTTATCCTCGACCTAGCCTTGAAAAATCATAAGTAAATCTTTCCTACCTCCTAAGTGTGTCTTACTGACATGATTCTTAATATCATATTATGTAGTATTGGGCTTGATCCACCTAATGCTATGTATGATAGGTAGAATCATAGTTGTGCGACCAAGAGGACTCTGAAGTGTTGTTGTTACTTATGCTGTGAGAGTAGGCTAAAGCCAAGAGTTAGCAAAGAGAGCTTTGGTTAGCTCAGTTGGAGTCTTCTTAAGAGTTGTACTTCTTGTAACATGGAGTTGCGGAGTAGTATGTTGTTCAAGAAATCCTTTGGAATGGATAGAGTCTGAAAGGTAAAGATCTTTATCGGCTGAGTGGTCAAGGCATCTAGGAATATGTAATGTCACTGGTAGATCGGTATTGACCATTGGTAAGGACAAGAGTGTTGAGAAATATCATTCCATGGAAAGAGAGGATTCCTCGTGGAACGTGTGATGTAAGGTTCAGGAATGAGTTAATTGTTAGTGTTTCAGTTCTTAGATCGCGATGGCATCATATATGAACGAGAGTAATTCAAGGGATGTATTCAGATACTACCTTACGGATGGATAGAAGTTACAAGTAAAGAATGCTCATTTTTTTAGAATCTAAAGTCGTGGTGAAGCGTGAAGAGAAACACAAGGATGTGAGTACATGTTTCGAGTGAGACAAGTATACCCCAAACAAAGAGTAGAAGATTGGAGTTGTATAATCGGTTATGACCGAGAAGACAAAGTTTAGAGTAATACATCAGGGTGTTATATTTAGTAAGGGATCAATTCGGAAGTGTTGAATTACCCAAGGAATGGTATAATGTATAGTGTCGGAGAAAGAATAAGCTATATTTAGTAACACAAGGTGTAGTTAATATGGATCGGATGAAGTTGTGTTAAGTGATAGAGTAAGCACCTTAGATTCGGGAGAACTCTAGTAAGATGGATTATGTTTTGGTATGAGAGGATTACCGCAGAGCGTGAAGTGAACACGATATGGAAACGGTAATAACAATGCAATATGAGAAGGTGATAACGAAATGTATTTTTGGACGAATGTACAATGGAGTTGTTAAATGGTTACTAAAGTTAAGGAAGTGTAATCAATAATGGTTCACCTATTAGGACTCTAGTAGTACGATTGATATATGCGTGGAATCATCTGTTGATAATTGTTATTACTTTTGGTTGCGATTGGAATGAGTTTGGGAGGTTTAGGTAGCAATGAAAACCATAATTTTGCTTCTGCGTTTGAAGTAATCGGATTACCCTCTGGGTAGTAACAGGTTACCAAATTTTGTTCCTAAATCTATTTTAGCTACTATAAGTCCAGGTTTGCACTGAGTAATCGATTACCCTCCTGTAGTAACTGGTTACCATTGTTAAGTTTTGAAAACTTAATTTTCTAAGATTCATACATTTTGACTCGAGTGTCCGAGCGAAGCGTTCTTGGTACCGATAGAAAGTTGTGGAGACATTATATGCAATGAATAGTAGAGGGTAGGGGAACCCTAGTTAATACATAAGTAGAGACAACAAGATTCTTCAGAGAAGTGCTTTACCTCAGTTTTAAAGTGTAAGGAAAACTTCTATAATTGGGAATGATCAGAGTGTTTAGAATATACCTCTAATGGGATTAAGGATGTCGTTGTTTTAATTCTCTCCAAGGAATTGAAGAGAAAGGACAAAGTTGTATACTAGACATGAAATGCCCATTGTTTTGTTTTACTCGATAAGGATTGTGTGTTGGATTTTTTTATGGACGAACCAAGTAGTAGCTTGTGACTAAAACCTTTTTTTTATGTCGTCATTGTTGTGTTCCTACTAATGTCGTTGTACGGGTGGAATCATATTATTCCGTTGGATGTTCGTAATGTGACCGTAACAGAAATGGTAGTTCTACTTTGTCGTTTGTCTGGAGTATGTCATCGGTTTATTGTATCTTGTTATGTGTTACCTTGAGTTGTAAGCGGTGAGTGAATGTTATACATGTTTAGAAACCGCGAGTGAGAATCATCTTGCAAATTAGTGTGGATTGGATTGATAATTTGAGTCGAATTGTTTGTCAACAAGAGGAACAAGTTCAGTTGTGTTTAACCGATTAGCCTCAAATAGGTAATTAATTGACATCTGACTTTTGTGGATAAATTTAGAGAATCGTACTTTCTGAATTGAAAGTTCGTTTTGGCTTTCGTTCGAAGTGTCAGAGGATAAAGTGTTAAACTTTCGTTTGTGCATGATTGGTAGATAGTAAATGATCTGAAATTTTGGTGTATCTTCGTTGCGACTACTAAAGACCTAAATTGAGAAGTTATAAGAGACTCATGAAGTGTTGATCTTCCAGGAAACGTTTTGGTATCTGAAGTGTTGTGTGGATAAAAGATGAAGAATTGGTTAGTTCTAGTACCATTAATTCTTAACATCGGTTTTGGACTCCGTAAGAGTAACACCAGATGTGTGCAGTTGAGCCGTACTCAGAGATGATAATTTTTAAGTTACCCTTCCAGGTAAGAGTGAGAGGTGAATGTTCCAAAATTAAGCATGTAAATTGGATCGTTAAAGGAACGAGACCCTTAGAAGAAACGGATTTGAACAAGAGGTTTTGTATGGTTTTCAAAGGTGAGTATGTGGAATATTGTATGAATAGGCAAGTGTTATAGAAATCCGTAAGTATACTAAGGATGATTTAAGTTTGGTACTGGTGACTCACTAATGATTGTAAGTTCTGTGACATTATTAGGTTGTTATTAATGAAGACCTCGTATCAACAGAAACCTTGAGTGAATAGAATCATGTAAAGAGAATTAATATGGAGTATAGTAACCATGATCAAATTCGTTAAGCTGAATTGGATGAATTGTTTCAAGTTTAGAATGGATTTGGAAATCCTACCAGTTTTGATTGCAACAGTATAACCCATGTATCTTTGTCGTTGAAAAGTTTGGACCGATGTTTTTATTGTGTGATTGGCAAGTAAGTTTTCTATCCTTGAATGTCTGCAAGTTTTGTTTCGTTGATTGGTGAGAACTCCAAGGGATAAGTGTGATCTCCGCAGACTACCAACTACATAGTATTTCTTGAGAATTCCTGGTGTCTCCACTATTATACTTTGAGAGCATAGTGGAAGGAGACAAATGAAAGAGTTAAGTCGGATTATTAAGAATCATAAGAGAATTATTTATAAGTATAGAGGTAAGAAAATTTCATTCTAAGTGTGTTGTCTTAAGTAAGATACTAAAAGGATGAAGTGTCAGATGTTAATGGTTACATTGTAGGATGCCGGACCAAGTGGAATTGGTAAAGAAGTCGAATATTGGATTATGAAAGGGTTTTGAATTGATTGAGGGATTTTAATAAGAGTATTTGTCAGTAATTGTGTGTAGATAGGATTTCACTAAGATACCTTGTGGAGACTTGTTAAGTGTTTGTTATCCCCAAATCAAGTTGGAGTGTTATGCTTTTGTGTTGTGACTCAATAGAAGAAATTAGGGTGGTATGTTTCTCTGAAGGGGAGACATGACTAAGTAATTCAATATGAAAAAACAGATGAATTGCGGAAATAGTAAGTTAGAAGTTAACCCAATGTGGGAACAAGCGTATGAGCAGTGACGTGAAGTTTGATTTATTATGAAACAAGAACTTTGAGCCGCAAAGTCAAACTCGATTTTTTGTGAATCTGTCAAAATATGTAGCAGAAGTAAGGATAAGTATGGATCTGAGATAGTATTGTAAGTTGTTGTTGTTGTTGAGTAAAGGAAATTCGAGGACGAATTTCAATTTAAGGAGAGGAGGATGTAATACCCCGTATTTTAATTAAATGCTCTGGATAATGTTAATTAAGATTAATAGGGTTTTGGTGTACTCTGAGAGTTTTCAATTAAAATAATTAGAGTAACCGACGAACTCAAATTAATTAATTAGTATTATCTGACTTAGAGGTTTTATTAAATATTGACTCAGAGACATTTTGGATGCTCTCAATTTGGACTTGTTAGATTACTAACCAATATTTATATCAGTATAACTATTGTTTTTGTTATAAAAGAAAAAGAAGTTATGTGTTAGAAGTTAGAAAGGAAAGAAAAGGAAAGAAGAGAAAAAGGAAAGAAGAGGAAAAGAAGAAGAAAACCTAGAAGAGGGAAAGGAACTTGGATCATCAATAATCTTCATCTTCATCAAACTCCTCTTCAATGCAAGGTGGGTTCTAGTTAGACACTTTCATTTCTAGAGTTTTGTGTTCTAGAGATTGGGTTGGAATTGTGAGAAAAATGATTAATCGATTAAATCGGAAGTTCTAACGGTTAAAGTTTCAATTAAATGCATGAGTATGTCGGAAATATGTATGAGAACATATGTTTAAAACTATTTTGATGTTTAGTGTGAATTGGTTTGAGTTTGGATGGGTTTTGTGATGAAAAATCAAGGTTTTTGAGCTTCTGCAACAGGGTTAATCGATTAACCAAATGGTTAACCGATTAACCAATGAAAAATAGTGATTTACGTGAAATATAGATCGGTTAACCAAATGGTTAACCGATTAACATTGATTCAGTTTTGGAAAAAATGTTTAAAAACCCGTATCGTTTGAATCGTAAGTCTGTTTTGGTCCTCGTTTGAAGCATTGGAAAGTTATGACAACGTACTATCCAATGGTAGAGGAAAATATTACTTTTGAAGTGGAAATTTTTTATTTATTTTATGCCGACTAAAAGTACTGATAATGTAAATGTAATTCGTGAACCATGAAACATGCGTGTAGATGTTTAAGAATTGGCAGAATTTTTGACCAAACAAGAAATGTTAAATTCAGTTCAGAATGTCCTATCAGATGTTGGGACATTATCAAACAGAGTATGTGAATTTATTTCAGGATGTCTCATCAGATGTTGGGACATTGTGTGAATAAATTAAGTTCAGTTTTTCAGGATGTCCCAACAGATGTTGAGACATCTCAGACCTGCTACCAGAATTAATTATTGATTAACAGATCAGAGATATTTAAGGAGAACTATCTGGGATTAATTAATGCTGGATAAAAACAGAACAAGGCGCATCTGTAGGGAGTTTTAAATTGAAGATTCAGATTAAAACAGAAGACCTAATGCACCTAGAATATAGGAGGTAACAAACCCTAAATTCAAGGTGACAGTTGCTGCACATTGGGGCTGGATCATTCTACAGAAAGCCCAAAATTCAGATACCTATTTAATCAACAGAAACTCATAGAATTGAGTACGAATTTCAGAAGACCAAATAGGGTGTCTAGTGTTTTAAATAGCAGGTTGTTTGTATGTACCACTTTATGAGCTTTTAAGCAAAAGTGCATTTGTGACTTGATTGAAACTGTGAAGTCAGATCAAGCTGTTATTGTTTGAAGGATGTCTTCAACTTTTGTAAACTTGTAAACTTGATCACTGGGTGATTGAGGGGGAGTGAGTAGGGTACTCTTATCTAAGTGAGTCTTAGGTAGAAATTGCATTGGGTAAGTATTAAGTGATAGATTAAACAGGGTGGTTTAAGTCTAGAATTAATATTACTAATAGTGGATTTCCTCCTGGCTTGGTAGCCTCCAGATGTAGGTGTGGTTATACACTGAACTGGGTTAACAAACTTCTGTGTTGTTTACTTTTCTTGCTGTTTAAGTTTTGGTTAAATTTGTCAAATGTCCTATTAAGTGTTGGGACATCTCTTAGGACATCTCATACCTGATCACAGAATTTCAATGCGGTTTAAGTATTGTGAGGAAACCTTACCATAAACCAATAGTATGGCATAGTAATGTAACTAGAAATTGTTAGATGGTATAACTTGTGAGATGTTTAGGAATACCCTAGGTTGATGCGAAACTGTTGGCGCGTAATACACTAGGTCCTTTGTAAAGTCTTGAGTAAGACTTGAGGTGGGTTATTCTGAGTTACACGGGAAGCATTAGTAAAGGCTTGAGGTGAGTACTACACTGAGTCCCACGAGAAGAATGGTACTAGCTTGAGATGGGTATTACACTAATTCCCATGGGAATCCTTGCCCGTTGAAGTCTTGAGTAAGTCTTGAGGTGGGTTACTTTGAGTCCCACGGGAAGCATCCGTAAAGACTTAGGTAGTGGCTTGAGATGGGTATTACACTGAGTCCCACGAGAAGTCTTGCTGATAGCACTTATGATGGGTATTCCACTGAGTCCCACGTGAGGTGTTGAGAATGTTGTATGGACTTTTCCATCTTGCTTTGGTTCCTTGTAGAGAAGTGACCAAAGATTCGAGTAGTGGTTAGATTCGAACTTTTAGAGCCAAGAAAACTATAAGATAGGGAACTCACTAAGATGTTGATATCTCACCCCATTATTATTGTTGCTTTTCAGGTTTTATTTGCAGGTTTGGTTTACAATTGGAGCTATGCTCAGAATGTTTCAAGAGAAGCATAGATTTAGTTTCCGCTATGTATTTATCTTTGTACAATAATGGATTTTGTATTTGATCTTAGTATTTTTATTTTTAGTATGATTTCCATGTCTTGTACCATAGTTGTATAGAATTTTAGAATTAGTCAAGAATGTGAATTATTCTATTAGGCACTTATGATGGTGTCAGTACTAAATAAACTATTGTATAGTGATATTCTAGGTATTTATTATATGAGGTGTTACATTAATAATACTAAGAATTATTAAGTAGTAGTTTCTTTGATTAGTTGAGATTAAATAAAATAAAATAAAAACAATTAGAGGACAAGGGTATTGAGGTCGTTTGGTAGATGACTAGTGAGGGTAAGATGAGAAAAAACTAAAGAGGTCCTAGGGGAAAGAGTGACAAAAGAGTAAAGTTGGGTTTTGTACGATCATTTGGAACGATCACACTTTTGGGAGATTTTTGGAGAAGTTACCGAAAGGATTATAAAACCTAAGGTATGAGGAGTATTTTTCCATTCGGTATTATAATGTAGAGATAGAATTTGGGGGTTTTGAGGTAGAGTTTTAGGGTTGTGGGGTTTTGTTGATGAATTTCTTTATGATGATGATTTTGTGATGATTTTGATTAATATAACGATGTTATGTGATGTGTATGATGATAGTATGAATAATATTGAGTATGGGCATGATTTTCTGATATGCTATTGTTGAATGACTGGTTTTGATGAGTTTTATCGCAGAAGGGAAATTCTGAAATTGCAGAATTTTTGGAGGAATTGTGAAGCTCGCATAGCGAGCAAACAAGAATTTTGAAAACCAAAAACCCGTGAGTTGGTCACTTAGCGAGGGGCCTAGCTATCTTGGCGAGACCTGACATATTTTGAAAAATTATTTAATTCTGAAAAATTAGGTAATTAATGTGTTTTGTTGATTTAAGTTGTTGTGATGTTTTAGTGATGTTGTGTGATTTGTTTAGAGGCTACATGAGTAAGACTTGGTGATAAAATAATGTGTGATGAATTTAAGATGTTCAAGAGTTTATGAGTTCTGATTACACGAGGAAGAGTAAGATGTTAAATGAGTATGTAAGATGATGATTGATGATGAATGAGGATGAAAAGATATGATGTTTTGATGATGATGTGTGTATTATTGCATCCTGCATTCATGTCATTAATTTATGAGGGGACTTCAGTCCATTGGTAGCTTCAATCCCATTGTGCGGATTGAAGTGATATGATGTTATGATGTTTCTCCCTTGTGGAGGGTTGATGGCTCAGTGTCCATCCATGAGTATGTTTTATTACCACTTGCATATTGAGAGTTGCATTTTCATTCTAAATGACATAGCATGAATTGCATTTAGTTGTGTAATGATGTGATGTATTTGAGTTTGTGAACATGTGATGTATTTGGTGTTGTGATTGATTGAGTCGTATGATGATTTGATTATATTTGGTGAATCCATGTTTATAAATTCTCATTTTTATATTACTTTGTTGAATGTGAATTTATTCACCCTGCCTGCCTCTTGGTGATGGTCTATTATGCCATCCTGCAGATACTCAAGGTTAGCTCGGTGCGTGTTTAGCTCGGAGTTAGTGAGTTTGTCATTGTTAGTTAGAAGTGGAGTCCTGCTCTATGTCCAGTAACATCAGGATGAGTTTCGCTTGAGTTTATTTTGTTATTTGAATTAAGATGTTATTTCCTTTGACTACGGTTGGTTTTAAATTGATGTTTCAGATTAAATTATGAGGTTTTCTTTTATTAAATATGAAAGACGATGTTTTATTTTCCGCTGTGTAGTTGTTAAAAATAGATTTGAAATATTCATGATTTGTAACCCGTGTTACGGGGCAGGACTCAATATGATTGTTTATGATGTTTGAGTTATGAAGAATGTGATACCCTTTCACGAGTTTTACTCTGATATTGACAAAATTGTATTTAATTATGATGGGGTAGAAAGGGTGTTACAACTAGCAAGGAAAGCCCTTCGGGCAGGATATTACTGGCCAACAATGCAGAACGACGCCAAAGAGCACGTGAAAAAATGCGATAAATGCCAATGACACGGGGACATATACCTAGCGCCTCCAAACGAGCTTAAGACAATATCTTCCCTGTGGCCATTCGCATGGTTAGGCCTAGATATCCTCATACCCTTTATTGTCAGTTCAAACCAAAATAAATACTTGATCTTCGGCGTAGACTACTTCACAAAGTGGATAGAAGCTGAGCCTTTAGCCAATATCACAACCCTTAACATATTATGCTTCTTCAAACATAACATCCTCGCTCGTTTTGGGGTACCCCAAGCCATAGTTACCGACAATGGGACACAATTCACAGATAAAAATTTCCAAGAATCCATTGCCAACATAGGAACTAAATATCACTTCGCTTCAGTCGAGCATCCGCAAACTAACGACCAAGTAGAATCAGCGAACATGGTCATGAGGACTTAAGCGAAGATTAGATGAGATCAAGAAGCGTTGGGTCGAGGAATTGCACAACATCCTATGCGTGTACTAGACCATGACTCACTCTATAATCGGGGTAACCCTTTTCCGAATAGCATACTAAATAGAGGTTTTCATTCCCATTGAAATGCATGTACCGTCCTGACGTACAGAAGCTCCAATGGACGAGGATACCAATTCAGAAGCATTACACGAAAAGCTCTATTTGGTCGAAGAAGTTAGGTCATGAGTGGGCCTACGTAAAGCATCTCTTAAACAAAAAAAATAGCTATCGGGCATAACTCTAAAGTCATAGAGCGAGCATTCGAAGTCGGCAGTCTCGTTCTGAGGAGAAACCATAAGGATTCTAGAGAGGGTAAATTGGCCGCAAATTGGGAAGGCCCATACCGTGTCCAAGCGAAAACGAAGAATGGAGCCTATTACTTAGAAATATTGAATGGAGAAGAACTAACTCCTCCTTGGAACATTGAGAAACTGAAACAATATTACAGTTAAGGCATTTGTCAGCCTGCTCGGATCTAAACGATGAAGCAAAAGCACCTACCTAACATGCATACCTAGGTACAAGTATTGCATACCAAAATCTTCTAGTCAACGGGGTTTTCCCCATGAATGAGGAAGATCACTGTCACACGACTGGATCCTCAACTGAGTCTGTCGTCGTCTTCGTACCACGAACATGTAGAACACTCAGCAATCGATGGGACGTTCACGCCATGGAGCACGGGCCATTATCATGACTCGAGCACCGTTTCCCGACCAGATCTACTCTGGCATTTTTCTCGGATCCCCAAACCTCTAGACATAGATATAGAACAGTCCCCCACATACAAACATATCCTAAGTCCCTCAGCGGGTGTATAAAAGAACATTACACGTGTTTTTAAAGCGAACATCTAAGTGACTGAGCATCATACAAACACTTAGCAAAAAATTAAAGAATTAAAGTGTGCCCTCTGACAGACACATGTGCAAGCATAATAGATAAATAAATAACGACCACCACGGTCGAAAAAGCATTACAAAATGCAGCCACAAGGACCGACTTGTTAAAATATTACATAAATGGGGGAACGATTCCCCCAAGTAAAACAAAGGCCATGGCATGCAGGCCAGCCGACCTCTAAAATAAAAAAGCAAGGACAAGATCATCAAGCATTCCTCTGCATCTCTGCATCCACGACAGGCTGACCATCAACAGGGACCCCTTGATTTTCTTCAACCATGGTCACGTCGTCCTATTCTGACCGCCTAAGAAAATCGGGCACAAAGATCTCTCTGTTCACCACTTTGTACAAGCAATTAATGCCTTTTTCGTTGAGTTTCACCCCGGGATTAACGATCTTCAACTGCTTTACCGTGTTCTTAAAAGCCACGACCGCCATATCTTCAAGGTCCTCCTCCCATTGCTCGATCATTGCGACCAACTCAACTCGAGTCACCAGTAATTTCAGGTCCTCGTCCTCATCCTCAGAAGGAGCCATTATATCTTTGAGATGATCAATTTCTTCCTTCGTGGTTTTTCTATCAAGGTTAACAGCGGCCAGAGACTCCTTCAGCACCTTGTTCTTCTTCAAGGCATCCTTCGCCATCTCAGAAGCTTTGTTAGCCTTGTCTTTGAAAGCAGACAATATGAGCTTCATCCTCTAGATCTCTTTCTCTTGGGTAGCAGTTCCCTCAGCGTACATGGAGGCCATAGCTAGAACCCTCATCATTGAACTCGCATCCCGAGCCAAAGATAGCCGCTTATCTGGTCGAGTCAGCTCCTCCAATTTTAGCATTTCCGCTCGGTGGACCTGGAGTGAAGTCTCCTCGAAGAACTTTGGTTTAAGAAAGTAGGTTAGGAGTTAAAACGATGGCTTCGTAGGAGTCCCTGTCAGGTTTATGACATTGTCGACCCTCGACCTCTTCCCCAATCTAGAGGCGGTGCCCGGTGATCCTTGAGGAGATGAGGTGGAATTGCCTGATCCTATGCTCGATGCTACCAAACGATTATTCAACCTGGTTTGCTTCAACTTCTTTGCTCCTTTTCTTTTGGCATCATTCGCCATTACCTTGTCTTGCACGTACGTCATTGAATCTGGAAAGGACAAAAGGAAACCAGTTAGAGCATAAAAAGTATACGAGCAAAAACTCAATATGAACAAATAACTCTAAAGACTATCGAGATAGGCTTTAACTTTCTTGTATGTCTCACAAGCAAGGAGCTTAGACGCTTCTATAAACCTAGGGGTCACTTTCGTTCCCCCGTCCTTATCCAAAGGCAGATGAACATGCTCGTCCATGTGCACGATCATAGTGAAACTAGAAATGAACTTCATCAAGATGTTGTAACTAGTTCGGTCTTCGACATTCAAATGAGAAGCGATGACCATGTATTTGTCTGTGTCGTGCGTAAAGTGGTCGCGTGACCATGAAAAATGAAACTTCAACATAAGAAGCGGCATGCCCTAGTCATCAAGCAGGACCCATCCTTCATCATTGATGTCTAGTCCCCAGAATTTTACTGAATCCTGAGCACGATATGAGACCGGTTCGACCAGGTAGTACCTATCCTTAAAGTCCCTGATCGACTCCGAGTAGGCTTTGTAAATATTTCTTTTCTGTTTGAGGGAAACCCAATCGAATCTCCCTTGAACGACCTGCCTCTGAAGGTGAAAGATGTGAAAGAACCGAGGAAGAGTCGCCCTAATCTTCAGATACTCACAAGTCAACTCGAAAGCTCTCAAAAAGGCAAACGAGTTTGGATGAGTTGCGAGGGAAAGAGTTCTAGGTGGGCAAACACAAATGTATGGAAGTCTGAAATAGGGAGCCTGAACCTGAGTTCCTTAAAGAAAAATTCGTACATAGGAAATCTATTGGGACCATAAGGCGAGCAGATAAGATCCTCCTTGTCGAGATACCTAATGCACCAGTCTTCAGGGTTCTCGATCATTGAAGCAGGACCTTCCTGAGGTTCAATATATACCGACGTGATATTTAAAGGCTTCCCAACGACCCAGGACTCAACAGGGATGTCTTGCTCAACATATTTTTCCCCAGGGATATTATCATCAGTATGAGAAGAGGTGGTCTCCTACGAATCAGTGTGAGCGGAAGCAGTCTCCTCGGAGTGACTCGGGGAAGTAGCCATATCATCGGAGAGTTCCTCCACGACCATATGAATAGGCTCGTCTGCAGACATCTTTGCACCTGAAAAGCAGTGAAAGTAAATGTGAATTCGATGAGTTAAATCAAATCCACCCTTCCACTACTGGCCTATGCCCTTATTCAAGGTGTTATGTGTTTGTATCCTCGTAATAGTATTCTCCTGCCTAGATGTGAAGAGGAATTCACGAGGGCATCAACTTTCAGCTCGCATAAAAACACAGATTCCTCAGTACAAAATCCCATAACTCCGGTTGAAGCTCAACTAAAGTCTCCGTCTAAGACTACGGAGAACGCCTCTAAAAGCCCTAATTGTCACGACAATGACAACACACTATGGGTCAACCACCATGCAGAGATGGGGGACATCATATCAGAAACCCTAACAGTCTAAATTATGGGTCCTATTAACCCTAATATCTATCCTAATCGCATGCATATATATCCAACTAAAATCAGAAGTCTTCCTACAACAAGAGAATGAAGAAACTTACAAGCTTTTGATGATAAAGATGTAGTCAGTTTGTTGTCCTCGGTAACGACGACGGCAGACGGTGGTTTACGGCGGAGTTCGGGGACTTGGTTGTGTCGAGCAGGAAAACGATGGGCGAAAAAGTATGAAACTGAACACTAACGCCCTATTTATAACCTCCTTCAGCATGTGTGCGGGCAAGTGTGTCTTGAAGCCTATGAATGGTGCACTCCTTTCCTAGGGACGATCGTATACTAGTCATCATTGCGCATTAAATGCGCACGCTTCCCAAGGCACAAGCATGGCGTGACTTGTCAGCATAATTGTTGAGATCCTCGTCTGTCGACCACACTTTAACGCCCATGAGCAATCGTGCTTTTCCCTGTCGAGCTGATGACGAAAGAATTTCACAAGTCTTAGTTTCACCCCGTACATAGCTGGCCACTCTTAAGTCATCACTTCTACGACCAAAAGCAACGACTTGGGGGGCTCCTATTTTAGACTGGTCCAATGACTAGGCATGGCCCAACCCACTATTGCTTCCAAGATGGTCTAATAGCCCAATGTCAGAGAGACCCACTGGCTTTATGCCCCTCAGCATAGGATGAACTGTCGACCACGGTTGCTCGTGGTCGGTTTCCTCTGCTCCTCGTATACTCCTACTTGTAATCTAGGGAAGTCACCCAGATCCGCCCGAGGAAATGCTCCTGCTCGAATCACCCGTTGTTTGACGTACTCATCCGACTAAGCAGGTCCATTCCAACAACTAGTTCTGATAATTACCTATTTTTGGAGGATCCGCGATCCAGACCTTAAATAGGGACCAATAGCCAAGCGTTGGGGGCTCTTTAAAAACCCTCTCACTTGAGAGGGCCAGGTATCAAATATTCACTCTCCTAATTCTCTTACTCGTACTTGCTTACTCTTCTTCCAGTTCTAACTTTGGCATTGGAGTACCTTGCAAGTACATCCCCCATCTCTCCTCGGTGACCGAGCATCACCATCATCATCTACGTCAACATCCGTGGCCCACTACAAATTTTGATCACACAAGAACAATCAAAAGGGTTTAGGAATAACATTCCTATTATGTTTATGGTATTTTTAAGTCTCTTCAAATATTGTTCATAACACCATAACCTTTTGAATATTAAAGAAATAACATTTAATTATAATATAGTTATGCAAATATAAGATATTAATATATATTATTATTATTATTAGTATGTACTTTTTGGGTACGATTGATTTGATGACGAGTTTCAATCAGTTTATATGTGTTAGTTGCCATGAAATTTGCTTGATATAATAATGTGTGTTTGTATATGTCTAATGTATAAATTAGGGGTGGCAAAACAAGTCTGACTCATTGGATATGCCCTTTTTTTCCCGCACTTTAGTGCGGGATGGACCAAGAATTCAGGCCCTAAACTCTAACGTGTTTTCCTCATCCCGTTCTGTTTTCTTCATGGGCTTTTAGACCATGCTCATTAATATAAAAAATTTCATTTTTAAACTTAAAAGTTGTAGTGTCTGTGAGCTTTCCCCGCCTTGCACTCACTTTTTTTTGCTGGTTTTAGGCCTTTGAAGGTTCTTGGTTTTGATGCATATGTATAAAAACATTATCATTTGTCTTAATGTCTTGTAAGAGGTCCTTGACGTGCTTGAGGATCTTCTGGTGTGCAGTGCTTTTGTGTTGTCATATCAGATGTTGTAACATTTATCTTGACAGGTCTGGAATTTTCTAAATACCAAAAGTTTTGATTTAATTTATGTATATTTTTTTAGCAGGTATTTGGTCTTTTGATTTGTTCCAGGATGTGCAAAAATCAGGGGAGTGTTGGTGAAAAAAATAGAAGCTATTATGCGTTAGTTTTTTTTGGAGATTATTGAAGAACTTTTCTTGCTTGATTCATGTGATCTTTTTGAGGAAGTTTTTGATCAGATACAGGCCCATTCAGAATACTATATTATTGGATGTTTAACCTAATTACTCTAGATGAAATATTGTGTATTGTGTAAAGAAAAATGCTTTTGAGTGTTAGGGTTTTTCTTTGTGCGTGTGTTTTATTTGTGAGTCATTCATACATCACCTAGATGTTTGAATTAGACTGGTTTTTGAGTTGCAATTTTGTCCATTTTAAGCTTTTAAGCATGAGTGTTTGTTCTTGATCAAAGCTTTTAAGCATGTCAAGGTGTTGTGTTTTGGAAGAGTGATCTTCTGTTTTCTTTGAAATAATTGGTTGCTTATCACAGTGTGTGATTAGGGGGAGTGAGATGGTGATTTCTCATATATAGATGTTGATTTCTAGGTAGAAGTTGCACTGGGTTGGTTCAAGTGAGAAGTATTAAACTATGATTGTTTAGGCTTTGAATTGTTCTACTAATAGTGGATTTCCTTCTTGGCTTGGTAGCCCCCAGAGTAGGTGTGTTTGCACCGAACTGGGTTAATAATCCATTGTGTTTTTACTGCTTTTCTTTATTCTGCTTTTATCTTGTTAATACTTAGATAGTAATGTTGTGACATAACCTTCGACATCACGTATCTGATACCCGAATTTAAATTGGTACCAGACCAGGCATCATGCTTTGTATCTGGGTGAGATCCAGGGAAGTTAATTTCTGGTA
Source organism: Lathyrus aphaca (assembly GCA_963966055.1). Lineage (NCBI taxonomy): Eukaryota > Viridiplantae > Streptophyta > Magnoliopsida > Fabales > Fabaceae > Lathyrus > Lathyrus aphaca. The sequence continues at coordinate 159,348,616 of OZ014520.1, forward strand.
TAATGGTCAAGGAGGTGGGATTTGTGAACAGACCACCCATTATGGATGGAACAAATTATGATTACTGGAAGCCAAGGATAGTCGCCTTCTTGAAGTATCTGGATAACATGGCTTTGAAAGTTTTTCTGAGAGGAAGAAAACATCCTATTGTTAAGGACAAAGATGGGAATGATACTGCAGATTTAGAGCCAAAAGAGGACTGGTCTAAAGAAGAAGATGAGCTTCCTTTGGGAAATTCTAAAGCCTTGAATTCCATAATCAATGGAATTGAAAAAAACACCTTCAGATTGATCAATACTTGCATTGTTGCCAAAGATGTTTGGGATATTTTTTCAAAGCTACTCATGAAGGTACCTCCAAAGTCAAGATATCAAGACTTCAGCTGCTCACCACAAAATTTGAAAACTTAAGGCTGAAAGATGATGGAAGTATTTGTGGTTTTCATATGAATATCCTTGAAATAGGTAATGCTTAAAGTGCTCTTAGAGAGTCAATGTCTGAAGAAAAGTTGGTGTGAAAAGCTCTCAGATCTATACCTAAGAGATTTGACATGAAGGTCACAGCCATAGAAGAAGCTCATGACATTAGCATGATGAGATTAGATGAACTTACTGGATCTCTTCAAACTTTTGAGATTGGCATAATTGACAAATCTGACAAGAAAAATAAAAGTATTTCATTGTCTTCTAACAATGAAGATGGAGTAGAAGATTGTAATTTAAATACTGAGAAAGGTCTGTCTAATGATATAGTTCTTCTTGGGAGACAACTCAACAAAGTAATGCAAAAGATGGATATGAAGTCAAGACCAAATGTCAAGCACAACTCATCTGACATCAATAGGTCAAATGATTCTGGTAGAAAGATAATGGCTAAAGAGAAACCCTCTCAAGAAAAAGGAGTTTAGTACTATGGTTCTGAAGGTTATGGGCACATCAAATCTAAATGTCCCACACATCTCAAGAATCAGAAAAAAGGTCTTACTATGGCTTGGTCAGATGAAAATGTTGAATGTGAAGCTGAAGAAGAATCTGCTAAGAATGCTACTGCTCTAAATGGGAGATATTATTCTGATTTCATTGATGATGAAGTCACATATGATGAGCTAGCTACTTTCTATAGAGAGCTATGTCTAAAAAATGAAGAAGTATGCCAACAAGGAGAATAATATAAGAAAATCATATCACAATTGAAGAATGAAAAGGAATAGCACTTGCAAACCATCTCTAAGCTGGAAAATGAGTTAACATTATTAAACTCCCAACTTTATCAAATGACCAAGTATGTCAGAATGTTGAACAGTAGCTCAGAAACTTTAGATGAGATTATGTAAATTGTTAAGTTATTAGGAGATGTGTCTGGTCTAGGTTTTGACAAAAGAAAATAACATGTCTCAAATCTTGCTTCCTCTGAGTTCAAACCAAAGATATTGCATCAGGTGTCTCAACATCATAAAAGAAGACTTGTTGCCCGCATAACAGAAAATTCCCATAAATGGAGGTGTCATTATTGTGGAAATTTTGATCACTTGAATCCCCATTGTTCCAAACTTTATGGATATCCTAAGCATGTCCCTTAGTGTGTTCTAATTCAGAATATACCTAAGATCAGAAAGTAATGGATTCCTAAGATTGGTACCAACAACTTGATAGCTCTTACCTCTCTCAAAGTTTCAGCAAAAAATGACTGGTATTTTGATAGTGGATGTTCAAGACATATAACAGGAGTCACTAATCTGCTGGTGAATATGAGACCCCATGCTACTAGTTTTGTTACTTTTGGTGATGGAGCCAAAGGTGAAATCAAAGGAATTGGACAGCTGGACTGCTCAGGAGTACCTAGACTTGATAATGTGCTACTTGTAAAAAGACTGACTTCCAATCTAAATAGCATTAGTCAACTATGTGACCAAGGACTGAAAGTCAAATTTCTCCAAATCTAAATGTCTTGTTATAGATGGGAAAGGAGAATTAATCATGAAGGGAGTCGTATCTAAGGACAATTTTTATATATGGGCATCTCAAGAATCAAGTTATGTCTCATCTTGCTTGCTTGCCAAGGAAGATGAAGTTAAACTCTGGCATCAGAAACTTGGACACTTGCATATGAAAGGCATGTAGAGAATCTTATCCATGGAAGCTGTCAGAGGGATTCCTAAGCTCAAAATTGAAAAAGGAAAAATTTGTGGAGAATTCCAAGAAGGAAAGCATACTAAGATGTCATATCAGAAGATTGAACATCTTACCACCTCAAGAGTCTTAGAACTTCTTCACATGGATTTGATGGGACCTATGCAGGTAGAAAGTCTTGGTGGAAAGAAATATGCTTATGTTCTAGTGGATGACTATTCAAGATACACTTGGATAAATTTCATCAGAGAAAAGTCAAAAGCTTTTGAAATTTTCAGAGATCTCTGTCAAAAACTACAAAGATAGAAGTAAAGCAATGTTATTAGAATCAGAAGTGATCATGGGAAGGAATTTGAGAATGCCAACTTTGTTGAATTTTACTCCTCTGAAGGAATAAGTCATGAACTCTCATCTCCCATTACTCCTCAGCAAAATGGGATTATATAACTTAAGAACAGGATAATACAGGAGTTTGCTAGAGCCATGATACATGCAAAATAGTTACCTTATCATTTATGGGCTGAAGCAATGAACACTGCATGCTACATTCACAATAGAGTCACCTTGAGGAAAGGTACTATATTATTGGATGTTTAACCTAATTACTCTAGACGGGATATTGTGTATTGTGTAAAGCAAAGTGCTTTTAAGTGTTAGGGTTTTTCTTTGTGCGTGTGTTTTATTTGTGAGCCATTCATGCATCACCTAGATGTTTGAATTGGACTGATTTTTGAGTTATAATTATGTCCACTCTAAGATTTTAAGCATGAGTGTTTGTTATTGATCAAATCTTTTAGGTAAGATAAAGGTGTTGTGTTTTGGAAGAGTGATCTTCTATTTTCTTTGAAAGAATTGGTTGATTATCACAGTGTGTGATTAAGGGGGAGTGAGATGATGATTTCTCATATCTAGATGTTGATTTCTAGGTATTAGCTGCACTGGGTGGGTTCAAGTGAGAAGTTGTAAATTGAAATTGTTTAGGCTTTGAATTGTTCTACTAATATTGGATTTCCTTCCTGGCTTGATAACCCCCAGCGTAGGTGTGTTTGCACCGAACTGGGATTAACAATCTATTGTATTTTTACTGCCTTTCTTTATACTATTTTTATCTTGTTAATACTCAGATAGTAATGTCGTGACATCACATTCGATATCACATATTTGATACTAGAATTTCAGCCTTCATCCTCAATTATGCCAGCCCCTCCTCGTCCCATTTGTTTAGCAAGCTTTGGCGGGGCAGGCCTAAACAAGATGGGCATGCCCGTATGCCACCCCTAGTATATATCACTTCTCATTACAATGGTTTTATGTTCACTTTTCTATTTCTTTAAAGGTTACCAACTACTAGAAAGACTTATTTACAATAATTTGAAATATTTATTTACAATAATTTGACACATAGTAACCAACTACTAGAAATAGTTATTTACAATAATTTGACACATAGTTGTGTGTTCCATTCTTATCACATTAAGGAACTCTTTGTAAATGGATCTCAAGACTTGATGCATGGCCTTACCTGGAAACTTATGCATGGTAAAATCCACCATATGTTTTTGCATTGTATTGTCTAAAAAAATACAGTGTTCCCCCTACAAAGCCAGGGAGACTTAGAAGCCCAGTAGGTATATCATAGGAGTGTGATGAGGGTTAGCTCACGGTGGTCAGTAGCCTTATATGGTATTTTTTTTAGCATGTTTAAGGGACTAACTCACATGAGTTGTGAGGTCTTGTTGGCGGCCAGCGCTGCTAGGTTGATAGCGGATGTTTAAATGATCTGTGCTATGACTTTTGGGAGCGAAGTGCTCACTGAGCAGTATTTGGTGGTATGGAGTGAATATGAATTGATCCCCTTTTCCTTTGAAGGATGGAGTATTTACATGAATTCCTCAGGGCTAGGGTTTATGGACTTCTTTGGGCGTGGTCTCATCTGCTTCCCCCATTTTTAGGGAGATCGTTGATATGTTATATTTTCGGAATCAACAAGGATTTTTTTTCTTCTTTAACCTTACATTGAATGGACAGCATGGTCGGTTCCACTGTATTGTGTCCGAACGACTTATTTATTAGGCGATGGGCTCCTTGATTTATGACTTTTCCAAATAAGTCACTATAAGTTTTAATCATTAATATAACACTTTTTTATACTTAATGAATGATTTCATAACTATTTATGTATGATTGAGTTATAATAGTGAATGAGACATATTGCATGTTTAATTTTTTCCTATTAATATCTTTCATTATACAAAGATTGTCATCTTGTTGCCAAAGGCTTGCAATTATTTTGTTGATATGATAACGAAGGGTATCTTCCTAAAAAAGTTAAAGTTGAGACTCTTTATAAGGATCTCATTCACGGTGGTAAGTTGAGGATAACCATTCTACCAAAGCTTCATATCCAGCCTTATTGTTGGAGAAATGGCCTTTAATTCAGAATATTAACTTCGTCGTTATCTGCTTTGGGGAGATTATGAGAATTTCAATCCTAGTTTTATCCTTATGCTAGGAACTATCAAAGTACATTTTCCAAGTTTCTTACTCACATAATTTTGTGTCACTTCAACCAATGAATGATCCATAATAAATTTTGCGTTGATATGGGGCCTTTTATGGCCTTCAAGGGTGAGTAAGTTAATGAATATTCAATGAGGTCTAAGCCCATTTCATGAATCAACTATGTAGAATGGGTTTATATAGCATATGTTTAATTATATCAAAATGAAAATAAACAAAGACATCAACTGACTCTATATAATGCCTTAATTTGGTACATGTAAAGTACAAGAAAAGACATAGATTTTCCATTGAACTATATTTGTTTTCAGCATCATTCAGAACTCGACTAAGATAATAAATGGCTCTTTTGATGCCATTATCATCTTCTGGGCTAACATGTTTCCTATAGTCATATCTGATGTTGATATGTACAACTTCATGACTTTATTTCTAGTAGGAGGTAACAAAATATGAGGCCTCGTCAAATATGCTTTGATTTTGTCGAACGCCTTTTGGTGGTTTGGTCCCACCTGAAACCTTCCTTCTTCTTTAGTCTAAGAAAAGGTGAAAACACTTGTGTTTTTCCACTTAAATTAGATATAAACCTCTTAAGAATGTTTATCTTTCCCAAAAACGATTGAACCTGCTTCTTTATCGAGGGATGTTTTGTGTCCATAATTGTTTTGGTTTTATTTTGATTGATTTTGATGCCTTTTGTGCACTACAAAAACCAAGAAGTCGCCTGCATGGACACAAAATCACATTTCAACAGATTCATCTTTAATCCATATTTTCTTATCCTTTCAAAGGATTCTCGAAGGTCGTTTATATGACCATTTTTTGGTGGGGATTTAATGACAATGTCATCAATGCAAGCATGCATGATGGTGTCAATAAAATCATGGAACATAGAATTCATGGCACTTTGATAGGTAGCACCATCATTTTTTCAATCAAAAGGCATCACTATCCATTTGTAGGTTCTTAAGGCCCATGGGCATCAAAACATTGTTTTTTGTATGTCTTCTTCAACAATGAATATTTGATTTTACCCTGAATAACCATCTAGCATGCTTAAGTAATTGAAACTTGCTGCCGAGTCAACTAACATTTCTGCCACATGCATTGGGTACTCATCCTTAGGCGTAGAATTATTGAGATCTCTAAAGTTTATACATACCCTAAGAGTCCCATTTTTCTTAATTAAATGTATTGTATTAGCCAACCATTCAACATACCTAGCAGTTTTGATGAACTTGCTTTTGAGGAGTTTCTCGATCTCTTCTTTAATCATGTACATTATCTCTATTGCAAACCTCCTTGGTGGTTGCTTTAGTGGTTTATTACCATGTAGAATAAGTGGATTCAATAACACCACATCTCAACTCAAACCATGCATCTCGTTGTAGTATCAAGCAACACAATCCTTGAACTCTTTGGGTAACTTGATCATCTTCTCCTTTAGGCATGGATCAACATTAACGATTATGTAAGTTGGTCTTATAAGTATTCCATCCCCCAAGTTGATATCTTATAACACATCTTGAGCATGGATATTCATGGTTGAATTCATTGGATGCTTTTAAAATCCCAAAGGCTCGTCGTCGTAGATTCAGCCGAGCTTGTGCCTTTTTGAAGCTGATGTTTGGCCAAAATGGACATGTTCTTTTGTTTCAATATTTTTAACATTTGTGGCTTTATCATCCATTTTTTGTGAAATATCGGTCAATAAGGTCGTTTTAATTCTATTTTTGGCCATATAGGCCTAAATATGTGCAAAGACACTCGAATTGTTCATCATTGTTATCATCCATCTCCCACCCAATTGGTGGGATTGTTCCTTCTTCAACACTCTGGTCCCCCACTATTTTTCGATCCCAAATGAAGCAATGAGTGGAGTGTAGTTTTTGAAAATAGAATGCATTCTCATAGGGTGTGAATGATGATTCTGCTGGATAACATGGATATATCATTTCCAAATTCTTGTCAAAATGTTTTCCATCGACATGATTAACTTCAGCCATGAAGTAACTTTGGTTAGCCTTTATATTTTTAACTATCCCATCAGGGCGCCATATATCCAGCCTTTGGTGGAGAGTTGAAGGTAGTGCTCTGATCCACAAATTCATTCTCTTCCTAACAACAAATTATAATTTGCCTTGGACGATATTACTGTAAAGAGAATTGACCTTGTTAGTGCGCCTATATAAAGGTCAACTTGGATCACACCCAATATATGACTCGTCTTTCCTTCATAACTAGATAACATCATATTGTGTGGGTGCAAATCTGTGTCATACTTTCCAATTTTTAACAAGGAATGAGGCATCTGATTTAGTGTTGTGCCTCCATCAATAAAGACTTTTTTAACGCCAATGTTTTCCACCTATGTTCATATAAACAGAGGCTTAATATGATTCATCATACCTACATTGGGCTTTTCAAACATGGCATGTTTCTCTTTGACAATGCCATTGTTCATTACATACTAACATACTGGATTTTGATTCGCTGCTTCTCCAATCAAATAGTCATCTTCTGTCTCAAAGACTTCAGAGACACAACCAAATTCTCTAGGTATGAATGACACAATGTTGCAAGTGACATCGACATCATTTTTTGATTTTATGTCGAAGTTATATATGACCATTTCATCGTCAGGATACAATGTTGGATATACATAATTACTTTTCTCCACTTATGGAATTGTTGGAAATAGTCTTTGTTTTACAACCTTGCAACCTCATATGCTACTTTTTTATTCCTCTGGTATCTACGCCATTGTTTCATCATCATGGGGTTCTTTCCCAAATAATTTTGAGGACCATAGGAATACTTATTTGTCGTGTGAGGATTATCATGGTAGGAGGATCCTTGTTGGTTCAAAGGTTGAACCCATTCTCCTTTAGGTATGTTTGAAGGTGGAATGTGTGTTTTTTGGTTATTTCCACACAAAAAAAATCTTAGAGCTTTGGTTCCTATGTGGAATACCTCTCTTATCGAAGGTGAAACAGGGTGCTAATTGGCCCTATGTATTCTACCTTGGATGCGAGAATTTTCTTGATTTTAGGCTTTTAGCAGCCTCTTCATCAAACACAACGCTGCATCTTGGGCATAACATGACGCTGGAGTCACTCGGACTACATTGATTCAGGAAGTCAATGAGTTCCTCTTCCGCTTTAGGGAACATCACCCTCGTCCTTTCTTTAGCATATTCTATAGCGATCTGCTCAAATTCCACGTCCAAGCCTTCATTAGCTTCGACCATCAGAATTTTGATAGGCTCATCAAAATATGCCTCTTTGATTTGGAGAGGATCATAGTCTACTTGCATCGTAGCCTTAAGTTTCTCCCTAAACTATAACTTGCCTTCTTTGAGCGTATTTTGTACCAAGTCCCTGAAAAACACACATTGAGAAGTCTTATGACCCAAGAAATTATGGTACTTACAAAAACCTCTCTTTTTCTTATGCTCTAATGGGGGGTCCTTAGGCCTGGGGGCACTATAATTTTCTCTCCAGTGACTAACAAATTAGAAATTTCATCACACTTCGCTATATCAAACATGTATGCCTTTGTAATGAATTTTTCATTATTACTAGGTTTGATGGGATTTTTCGCGTTTGATGGTTACAAAAACTTACTAACATACGGGGGTCCAGGGTTTAGTTCTGCCACATGGACCTCACTTTCTTCAATAGGCTCATAAATTATATCAAACTCTACACAATCATCTGCTTTTATTTAAGCAACCTTCTCTTTTTGCCATACTTATTTGATCTTGCCTTTTTAGCTTTCAATCACTCGAGTTGGCGAACTCTATCTGCCAATTGGGTCATGTCCCTTATATATATTTAATGTTTAACTTCTTTCTAAAAGTCTAAAGCTCATGCGACTATTTTGACCAACTCATGTTTGACGACTTAAGCAAAGCATCTTGCCTTCAAATGTATAAACATGTTCAAGTATTCATCAATTGACTCAGGTATTTTGCCTAACGATGGCTAGTTCCTTAAGGCTAAATTTTTACTAACCCATGTAAAATTGTTCGTGGAACACCCTCTCTAGTTGACTCCAATTGCGTATGGAGTATGGGGGAAGTATCGCAAACCATGTGAATGCGTTTAGTTAGAGAATTTGAAAAATACTTCATTATTGAATTTTCATTATTCGCCAAATCCCCTGCCTCAGTAAGATAACAGGCCAGATGTTCAACATTCGACTTGCTAGTGTCGCTTGTAAACTTTGTAAATTTGAAGATCTTTCATCCCCTTGGGAGTTCAGTTTGAAGTACGTACTCTAATAGAACAGACACAAATTTTGGTCTATGGAGACCTATATTAAGACCATTTTGGATCAAAATAGTTTCGACCATGTGGGCCAAGTTATTCTGCCTTCCAAAGTTAGTTTTCGTCCATATTTTGGTTTCTGTTGACCAAAACTATTTTTGGGTCATTCTGTCCCACGTTGTCTTCAACCTCTACTTATGTAGGAGCCTAGACTGGTTGGGGCACAACTTGTTGCATCCCTTGATTCATGGGGGTTCCTCTATGGTTTGGTACTCCTAAGTTTTAGATCGGCCTAACATTCTAGACCTGAGGAATTTGTTGATTAGGTACCCGAGGAGCACCAAAGAAACCAACAATTCGACCCATTTGATTTTCCAAGGCAACTTTGGTTAGTGTTATATATCAAAGGGTTTAACACATTACCCATATACTAAGTAAGAGTGTTAATCATTTCATGATTGCTATCGTTCATCTATTGTTTTTGTCATACCCCAAAATTTGCCCTACATTTTTCATTTTTTTCTGGCCCATGGCTCATTTCACATACATACACACATGACCTAATCATTCATTTTCAATGGCATTTTTTAAATAACATCGTTAGATTCTAAGGTTCTTTGTTACAAGGTATTAAGGTGATTGGCAAGCTTATAACCATGATGTTTCATTTGGACATTTATGGTCGAAGGCACAACCAATTGGTGTTTGATCTTGATTCTTTGGTCATGGGGGAACCCTAACCTTTGGTTTTGCCCATATTATCTACATTATCTACATTATGGCATTGGATGTAAGGGTTATCTAGTGACTATCTTGGTTTTGGTCTTGCTTGGTTCATGGTATGCAACTTCATTTAGGTGATCAAGAGATTCAAAGTCAAGATTCATTTTTCAATCAAGATTCATTCAATTTTGAAATTTGGAAGGAAATCATTTTTGCTTGGAATGCAAGTTACATACCATTCAAAGACATATTTCATTTTCCAAAGGTCACTGTCATTTTAAAAACAATCAATTACATTACAAAAGGTCACAATTCAAAATCTAAAAATAATACACATTAGTTGACCTACAGTTGACTTTTGGACAACTATTATGCCAAACAGTTGACCAAAAGCCATCTCATTTTGTTTCAAGGACTTCAAACCTCTTCAAGCTTTGGTGCCATGCTTCCCTGCCATGCCAATTTTGTGTGCCATGCTTTGATGATGCAATTTTCAAGCTAAAATCACCCCATCAAATTAGTAATGGCCTTGCATCAAACAAACCAACAATTCAATCACAATTTCTCAGTTCAAGTTCATAGAGCTAGCATTCAAAATTAAATACACATAAGCATAGCATAACATTCATGCAACATACTAATTCAAGCATAACTATTACATTTAAGATTCACATCCACACACCCATCATCCCAATACAAAATCATAATCTTTTCTCATTTGAAATCCAAGCTTACTTTCTAACCATTTTGCCTACACAAACTATTCCAACAAATAGATCACATACTAACAGTTAGCAATGGCATAACATGACTTATTCTAACAATCTAACAAGGCTATATTACTAACATCCATGGAAACAATCACTAACTGTTTTTGTTCTTTGGTTGAATTTACGCTAACCATTTAATTTCTAACTATTAACTCTTCTCATTAGTTCGCAAACAAACTCCAATTAATAATTTCTATCACTAACCATCAGAATAGTCACTAAACATAACACAACAAGATAATTTCAGTTCACTAGCCATCACATTCAATGAGTTTCATGACAGTCCCTAGTTCTAACTGTCAACCTAACTTTAAGTAATTTCATATAATGCTTCAATTGATTCCAAAATAACCTAGTTGATTCTTGTTCACATCCAATTCATCTAACTCGTTAGCACATCCCTAACAATTAACATATTGCACTTCCATTGTGGCTTAACTTGTTTGTCATAACAACAGTAATCTTATTAATCCGAACATTATAAACATTACTAACAAATAGATATTTATAATTAATCTTAATGCTAACAACAACAATTAACCATCAAGTTCTACATTTCACTAACTATCTAATCCAAACTAACTAACTGTAATTCCAATTTCAACAGATTTCTAATAGAATGTCAATTACACTAACTCAAATAACCTAATTGTTTTCACTTCAAACCAACTGCAATTGATTGTTTTAAGAGAGTCACTTAACTATAATTTCGTTAACCAATTACACTAACCTAGCTCAACACTAAATTTCAGTAGAAACTGTGAACTAACTTCATTAACTTTTTTAAACTATCTAACTCAAACTGTTTAACTAATTTTAACTTTTTTAAACTATCTAACTCAAACTGTTTAACTAATTTTTCCTAATTCTCTAATTAATCACAGCATCTACTTCTTCTAACAGCTACACTTGAACTGAACTCAAGCCAATTTCCAATTCAACTAACTGAACAATGACCTCACTAACTGAATTAGCCTCAACATCTAACAGAACTTCTAACAGTGTGAATCATCCAATTACACTTAGAACTTAACTGTGCCCTAACGAAACTGACCGATTGCCCAATTCTGTTAGAACCTCAACATCTCTATAAATTTATCATCATCCTTCAATCATTTTCAGACAATCATTTCCTCACACAATCATTCTAAATCTCTATCACTCCGGAGAAGGAGAAGAAGCTAACAGTGTCATAAACAAGTCTGTATCGATTACCTCATTGAAGCATCTCTGGAATTCTTGTTTCATCATCATCTTAATGATCCACGGCCCCATATTTAAGGTCTTGACTTCTTGTCTTCTTGCTCGAATCTGCTTGCCATGATATATCATAGCGAGCCAAACCCTTAAGGTTTGGACTACCTCATATTCACGGTTTACCGTTCTTTGAGTTTTTATTCAATTGGACTTGCTGGTTGTGAATTAAGCAAGAGAAATGTAAGAATCAGATAGAGTGGTTAGAGACGGTTAGGATGAGTTAAGTTTGGTGGTGCTTGGACATGCACCGCCGCTGGAGGCGATTTCCGAAACGGCAAGGTTAGAGCAAGTAACATCTCAGGCGAGGCACATGAACACGAATGGAAAGAATGAAATGAGGTTCTCACTCTTCTCCCTCTCATTAGGCTTCGGGACTTGGGCCTGGCTTTTACTGGGTGCGCTCCCTCCTGACACAATAACAACTCCTTGGGCCTCAGTTGATTAAGCCCACACTGTATTGCTCACTACACACATTATGTTTTCTCCTGCGCCTCTGCCTCTATTAGTTTTTTTCTTCTTTTTTTCTTTCTTTGATCTTTTGTTTGTTTTTTATATCATTTTAGCCATTTTTTTATAATTTTTTTTATCTTTTTCCACACATATTTTGTATGAAATACACTTTGAAAAAATTAAATAGGTGATAATAAACTAAGATCTTTGATTGGGAATTAAGTAGATTAGGATAATGTTTAATTTAGAATTTTTGAAATAAATATTAGATTTAAATTAGTTTTATAAAAATCATTGTGCTAGTATATTCTGATTTGGTCCCTGATTGACTGATTAATCAAAGTTATCTTTGATAAACTAGTCATTTAACATATGTATGATTCATATATCCAATCAAGTGATCAAAAGCATCTTAGTCACTTGATATGATTAGTCCTCTGTATTGGCACTGTAACACCCCACTTTCCCATTTAATAAAAATACAAACATATGAAAATAACCAGAGTTTACACCAAAGAGTAGCATGTCACATCATTGAAAACCAACAACTGAACTTCTTTTATTAATTATAAAAATATAGTTTTTACAGCGAAATCATACTTCAATTCAAACTATGACATTAAGGCCTTCATTACAATGTTCTCCAATTAACTAGTGGCCTCATAAGGTTATTAAGTAAGATACGTAACAAAATACAATAGTGTAAAGCATAACAAATCTCCAATATCATGTGTTACGTATCAGAGAGCTTCAAACTAAAGCGAAGCAACTAGTCTTCATTACAACAACTTTTACATTACTCCTAATTATCTGCACCTTACCCACGTAGAGGAAACATTCAAACAGAAGGGGTAAAATCTACATTCAATAATTAACAGTGTATAATACATGTTAAAAGTAGCACTCACACAATCACACCAAATCAACCAAACAAATAATAATAATAATAATAATGCAATGGGACTCGACAATGACATAATGCATGTGGTACCAATACATATGTTGGTTCATTCATTCGAACCTGATAAATCACATACACCTCAACTTGGTAATGATTTATCTCACCATACAACTCACATTCACTCCTCCTAAGCAATGATTCTTATTCACCAAATACACCTTGAATGCATGACAAAATTTATGCATATAGACACATGTATAATAATATCACACATGCACAGGATCCTCCTGATCACACCTGAAATGCATAGTCACCATAATATGCACCAACACCAATATTCCTGCATTTAATTCATTAACACACCCAAGAAATAATCCAAATTGTATTAATCAAGTAAGTACCCGATTATTTTCCTAAATTTCATTTTTATTACTCCTACGTTTGGACATTACTGGCATATGTACTAACCCCCGTCTTAAACCAAGAAACATAAAGGAAACAAACTAAAATCGCAGAACAGAAGGAAACAACAGAAATCCCATGTCAAAGCTCCCTTCTGGTCGCCACATATTCTTGACGGTCGCCACTCATCTCTGATGTTCGTCATATGCATGACGGTAGTCATCGCTCCCTGCCGGTCGTCATGCTTGTAACGTTCCATAACTCTCAGAACTCTGCTATTGTCTCACACTTACACTCAATATTCATTCTTAACAATTATTATACATTGATTTTAAGACTATAATTTCACATAATATTCAAGCCATGTCATTACTACGCCATTAAGTATTCCTAACACCTAAATTTATTATTTCATTTTACCCTTAAACCAACCTTGTACGCTAATGTTCATATCCCTACAACAACAACATGTTATCACGAATTATGATAGTACAACATGAATTTCTTAGAATCATCACCCAATTCATACCAGATCAACAATAACACACCAGTATCAAATTCAAGATGCACATACAGGACATACATACAAAAATTCTTACAAGGATAAAGATTCCTCATTATTCTCTCATGTTATTATCACCCATTAAAGAATTCATCCCCCCATACCTCAAATTCCTGATAAAAACCCTGTGAGAATTGATGATGGATATTTCCCTAGCCTTCCTCTTGTTCTTCCTCTCTTATTTTCTTACGTGATAAAATTTTGTTTTTCTCTCTTTTGGTTAACCTCCCATTAATTCCACACAAAACCTATTTATTCCTTATTTTTTTCCACTAACCATATTTGATTAAGTCATATTTTTATTTTATTAATTTTATTAATACAAATAATAATAATAATAATAATAATAACTCTTATAATATTATTGCTAATTACACCCTCCGATTACGCTTTTATCACACTATTCACTAGTGCCTCTAAACTGAACCAAACACACACTAAAGTTGACCAAATAAAATAGCACCAACAATTAAATAACTAAAAATGGGGTATTACAACTCTCTCACACTTAATTTATTTTCGTCCTTGAAAATGTACCGGATACGAACTACCCCAGACACTCTCTCGCACCCAAATAGTCAACCATCATGCCATGAAGGGAGACACCACGAATAACACAAGACAACAACTACTTTACCAATAACAACAAGATGTAATGTTTACGCAATGCACTCAACGACTAACTCAATACATATGGAATAACCAAGTTAAGAATGCACAAGTTCACTATGAACCAGAACACAACACGCTTGTTACTATCACCATAGACAACACTCTCCTAATTCCCCATCATAGGAAATAGCTACTCGCACTCGAACCATCACCATAGGAAACGAGGAAACAACAAAGATAAGAACATAAAGTTCCACGACACCATATCAATGTAACGAGACTACTAACCTCGTGGTTACACACGAAAGAAAAAACTGCAATACAATACGCTTTCGCTGCGCACTCGAATTACTCGCAACTATTAAACCTATCAAGTTCAAATCTAACTCCTGACTCTCTCTAATCACCACCAGAAAATCATTGTTCCCTTTTGATATGGCCAACAATGCACTCTATTGCGTTGACTCTCACACCAGATGCCAATCCCTGAATTGCTAACTCACATCTAATTCTCTAACCATCGAACAAACACATGAAAATACTTCTGAATTAACCCATCAAGAATCCCAACCATTCTTGTCATATCATACCTCATTCCTTCCGAATAACTAGTATCCTACACTCCCGTGATTACTAAACAATACAAACCCATATTCATAAAGGTAATATCCCTAGATACTCAACACAATTAAAACCACAACCAATTCCAAATCTTGAATAGGATAGTTAGTTTCATGAATTCCCAATTATCGTAAAGCATCAGATACCGTTTTATTGTCTTGTATTAACACACTATCTAAACTCATCTTAAACACATAATATCATATCAATACCATATCACCATTATAAGGATACATGCTCTTCAATTAATTTCAACAAGCAAAATCATCTTTTTCATTCCCATATCGTGTTAAGCGATTTCCAGCTTGTGATAAGCACGCTTGACGGAGCTAAGCGCCCTTCGTGATTCCTGCCACAAAACTCTGTGATAATAACCAACTAAGTCCAAGAATATTATACTCTCATAAACCCACTTCAGAGCTTTCTCATTGTAGAACTACCTCTACCTTAGATGGATCTGCCATAATACCTTCATCTGAATTAACACAACAAAGTAAACTCATCCCTACTAACCAAAAATCACACTTTGATAACTTACATATAACTTCACTCCTTCCAATACTTGTAACTCAATTCTCAAATATTATCTGTACTCTTCTTCTGATTTTATAATAGATCAGAACACGCACAACGAACTCTAGTTCTAACTTATCTAAACAAGTATGGAAGATACAATTCATACTCCCTATATACACTTTAAGGCATATTAGTCGTTACTATTCTCTATCTGACACCCTTGGTCAAATCATGGTTTTACATTTCCATTTACTTCCTCCTTGGATCATCTCTACAAGGCATGATTCAGATATGTGATCCTCGGAAATATGTGATTCAGATATGTGATCCTCGGAAATAACTGAACATGTGTGCTGGAATGATATGATATCATGTATGCAGCAGGCGTGTGATCAATGGTCTGACGTTGGTGTTGAGCAGTGAACCAACTGTCTGTATAGAACCACAACAGTAGTACCATCTCTGTATAGAACCCCATAACTGATAACCCAATAACTGTAGAACTGGATCACATGATAGAATATTCACTGATGGTGTTGATGTTGAACAACGAGCCAAGTGTCCGTGGAGAGTCATAATAACAGTCACAATATCAAGGTCATAATGGTAATCACAGTAACAATTTCTCTGAATAGAAATCCCGGATCTCAGAATCAAAGAACCAAAGAACACTGAACAATATTGGAAAAGTGGGTATGTTTAAGTTTAGGGTTCCTGCAAACCTATAAACCCCTCACAATCTCACGGGTGTGCTACTCAGGTCAACATCACGGACTCTTAAAGCCGAATAGCAATAATACGTTCACCATTTCCAAGAAATGGCTCATGACCAAATCAGGGAATCGGTTTGGCATTATGTACTACTCAGGGAGGTCTTAGCTGAGTCCAAGGAAACAAGCATCCCTCATAAATCCTCAGCTTCAAGCACTGAATCGAGAAACAATAGTACATTCATCCCGAAGGGTACAATACTATTGTCATACGAACAGTCTGCCTTAACTGGATTCCTATGAGAGAACCAGGCCATCCTATGCGAGTTCCCAATGGACCCTCGGATGCGAGTGGGTTTGCCAATAAATGTGGTCTGCCACTGTCATCATTGGAGAGGGTTGTTTCCACTAAGGTTCTCAATGATCGTTCCCCAGCTGCACATAACCATCAAGGTTGTATCCCGAAGTGGGGAAGAACCCCCACACAAGATAGTTCCAAGACGGTCGCAACCTGGGTGTGGAACACATCGCCACTCATCATGTAACCATGCGAGTACAACATGTCCACGCTAATCCTATAGTGCACTCAAGCCGGATATTTGGCTTATCTCACAGTAACTCCCATCCCGCAGAAAAAATGAAAACCTGCACAACCAGACAGTCCAGTATAATATGATGCATGGAAAATAAATACTAAAAGCAGTAAATAAATGCGGTAAAGTAAAGCTGTAAAGTAAAAACTGTAAATAAAAACAGTAAAGCTAAACTAAAGCATACAGCAGCAAATAGATAAACACCCAAAGAAACAAAACCAAACAGGCGCTGGGATTGACTCTACAAAGGGAAACCAGAGATTCCGGGTTCGGACCCCAGCAGAGTCGCCAGCTGTCGCTCCCGGGATTTTCATCCTAGTACAAACGCGAAAGTGGCACGGAAAAGGTAGAGTCGCCAGCCATGCATTTTTATCCCGAAGGAACGAGAAAGGTAATGCTGCACAAACCTAGGAAGAAGGAAAGGACAAGGTCTTGCGAACCAAAGATCTGGGTTCGGGGAGTCGGTTACGACCTGGGAAGGTATTAGCACCCCAGATCGTCCTTCGTACCCGACGGGATCCACGCTTGTTTGTTTGTTTCAAAGGGTGAGGAAATAAAGTTGCTGCTGAACAAAGGAACTGCTAACTGGAATGGGAATGGAAATGAGAAAGGAATAAGAAAAGAGAATGGAAAGAAATGGGGAAATGTAGGAAAAATAAAGAATGTGCTCGAAGGGGCCCTACCCCGCTGCCTACGTACCTCATCGGGATAATGAGGATTAGAGTCGACGTAGTTCGCCTAACCAGGCGGGAACTATTTGTTTGTGTTTTTTATGCTGAAACTGCGTATGTTTATGCTCATGTGTCGCAAGCTCGTCTGGTACGAGTGTGTTTACCGTCTTGCAAATGAGACAAGTCGTCGCGAGTTCGTGTTCAAAATGAATGAGATGAGAAAGAGAAGTTCCTGCAAGATAGTCGCTTATTGTTTGTTTTTGTCTTTTATGAGAAATGTTTTGAATTTGTTTGTGAACATTCTCATACTAAGACCTATCAATCGTGGTAAATACTTACACCTCGCCCCGAAACAGGACGCGTATAAGTATTCCGCAACAAAGTCTCATGGCATATAAGAACATTCAACCTTTATTAGGTATTTTTATTATTTTCTTCATGAGGTGAGAAAGAAAGACTCAAGTTGAGAAAAGGAGAAAACTAAGGGGACTAAGACACAACCCTAAGTTATTTATTATGTACAAAAGGAAGATCCTAATGGTTTGTGAAGTTTTCTAATCCTAAGGAAGAAAAGGAAAAGAAGAAAAGAGAATTAAAAACTAACTTACTTCCTAAGGAAGTTAAGTTGTCTCTAAAGAAAGGGAAAACCTAATAGCAAAGCACAAGGTGCTAAGGCAAACAAAATTATAATGCATAAGAGATAGGAATGAAGTGAGGTTTACCTCAATCTTCCCCCCTACAAAACAAAGGTTAGCATGACAATTCATATTGAAAGTAAAATCAAAGCATAAAAGCGATTAAGTACCATAAACGTCCTAGAATGGAGCTAGAGTTCAAAGTAAGACCTAAGTCTAAAGATGAAGGTGCCTAAAGGTTACATGACTTCTAAAGTCAGTAGATACATGATATAAGCCCCTAAGGATGCTAGGATACCTCACAAGATCAAACTCTGTCAAACTCTGTACAAAAAGTTCACCTAAGTTCACCTAAATGCATGTTAGGTCTTATGGATGAAGTGTGGATGCGTATGGCTTACAAGCATGAATTAATACATAAAAGGAGCATAAAAGTCAGTAGTGAATGCTTATGAATGTGGATGAATGAATATACAATCATGTATGCAATGACTTAAGCATATGGAGCAATGAGAAGAAGATGTGAGAACAAATGAGCAAACATCGCATAAGATCACAAATGATGCAAGTTAAAGATGAATGGCATGTGAATATGCATGAAATGATTATGGATCAGTAGCATACAAGATATGAGATACCATTAGAATGCATGTATAAGAATTATTGATTCCCACATAATTCATGTTAACAATTAGAGGAAAAGAGAAATGAATTTAAGTTACACATGTTCAAGTAAGTGTGCATTTTGGAACACCAAAACAAACCAAATGGATGTGGTTCAAAAAGTGATCTATAACTGGAATTAAAGACTTAAAAGTGACCTATAATTAACTCGTAAAAGTTACCAAAAATTCTCTCAAGCCAATGGCATGAATGCCTTGCTAAATCCTAGGATATGGAGCAAATACGTACATAATCGGACCTATAATCTAGGTGACATGAAAAATAGCAAAAAGTTTTGAAAAATTATGAAATTAAATCCCTGGAATGATAAAGTCAACATCTTACATGGTATAAAAGGATTTCACAAAATTATGCACCAAAGTACCAAAACAATTACTTGATGAGCAAGGTAACAAGGCATGATCGCCGAAAAACAACTCCACAAAGTGGATCAAAAATGACACCAAAAATTATAAAAAAAGGCCTAAGGAGTATCAAAATGTCACAAATTCCAGCGGTTAATCACACAAAAAAAATAGGTCTCACACCTATGGGAAAAAATGGTTTTGGTCTCTTATGTCAACACCATTCCTTTTGGGACAACTTGGAATGAAAAATCCAAATTAATTATTAAAACCAATCAAACCTGGAATCAAAAAATATGAAAAATTAATTAAGAGAATGAGGATCACTCATGAATATTCCAGAATTTTATCCCACCTAAAACTATTTTTAATAATTACGACGAAACGGGCAAAAAACGGTGTTTTAATGGAAAGTGAAAGGAACCAAATCCTATAATCTGTAACCTAATCTCTAAGCTCCTATATCGACACATATCATCATAAATCATACATAATTACAGTGCCTCATGTGGGAGGGCTCAATATGCACCTTAAGTTATATGATCCTAAGTTGCGTACAACTAGAATGATGCATACAAGTGGAGCATCGAGATTACTTGATTGAAGTACTGATTCTTCATATAAAAGAAATCCAAAAACTCCTTGCCAAGTCTTGTAATCTCCCATGAGCAAAATAAATGTTTATCTTCCAAATTAGCTTTGTTAAAATTCACCATAATCGAAACAAAAACAACGGCACAAAATATCGTTTGAATCCAAAGGTATCCCACAAATAAAGTGGAATACCAACCAAACGACCGTCGTTAAGATCTTTGCGAGAACTTTGCATGAACTCAACAAACGCATTAGAAACCAAAAAGAGGTGCAACCGGAAGTTGTACCTATGCCTCACAACTCAAAATCAAGTAGAAAGATGAATATACGAGTCATGGACATGCATTGAAATTTATGTTTCAAAACGGGACAGCACTTATGCTCTAACATAAAAAACATGCAAACTCAAACCGGAATCGAACAAATTTACATGCAATGAATGGAAAATGATCAACAAACATAACTACAGGTCAAAAAAAGATCAATGCATCAAAATCGCACCAAATCGAACTTAAAAAGCCTTAAAACGGAAAAAAATGCGTCAAAAATCACCGACTCGAAATTGAACGAAAATCGCATGGTAACTAGAAAACGTGCCAACGGATTCAAATATGCAATCGGTTTTTGAAAATTCCGCTCGGAAGTGATACTTTTTGGCCGATTTCGTCGGCTGGCAGTAGCGAAATAGCCGGAAAAAATTGTCTGAAATCGACTAAAAAGCTTACCAATGGCTCCGGAATAATCAACAAAGTCAATTTACACAATTCACATTCGCGAAAACGCGCTACGGTTAGGAAGTTATGACTAAAACGCACTTTTCGACACGCGACACATGATCAACATCAACAAGCCTCAACCTATCCTATTTCGAATTTGCACATTGAAACAAGCATGAATTTAAAAGTCAAGCACTTCAATCAACATCAAGTCACAATAATTAGCTCTCTTAGGAATTTTGTCAAATATCTAACATGCACCGATTATTCTATGTCAACTTTACCAAGCATTTTCAATTATGCACCACAAAAATTATTAGGATAAATTAATCAAGAATCAATCAATAATCAAATCATGAATCAATACACATTATCTCCACAAGATTAATTCAACTTCAAAATTCAATTCAAGAAACAATTCAACAATTATTCATGAATTAAAGTTTAAGAAGCTTACTGAATGAAGAATCGATGAAGAAATTGTGAATCCGGAGGAAGTGAGACGCGATCATGAACGGAGGAGAGGAGGAGAGGTCGTGTGGCTGCCGGCGGCGGAAGATGGTGGTCTTACGGTGGTAAAGTTGATCGGAGGTGGTGGTTCGTGGTAGCTCGGTGTAAACACCCCAAATTTGCCCTCACCCATTCACACCATGGCTTGTGATCATTTCATATGCATAAACTCAATCATAGCATCTCATATCACAGTTTTGATTCACTGCATAGATTCAAAGTCATCTGCATCTAGGGTTTGTGATCTGAGCAATCCAAGAGCTTCTTGAGCCACTCCAAAGGTCATCAATCACTTCAAAGGGGTTCATGTGTGTTCTTATATTATATTACATCCTCTCAAAGTCAAGAATGCAAAAGAATCACAAGAACTGGGATTGGTATAGATGCAGAGCCAGGCTTGACTGCACAGATGACCTAAAATTAGGGTTTTGGTTTCAGGGGCCATGACTCCAAATTTTTTGGTCATTTCTGTTTCCATTGGTCTCTATATGGTATAGGGAGTATGCATATCAATTTTCATGAAGAAATTCCATGGGGAAGTCATCTGATCAAGGGTTGACTTTCTGGACAAGTCAGTGCAAAATCAGGGCATCTGAGGCCCCCAATGACCCAACCAAAGGGTGATCTTCATCATTTTGAGTGTATATGATCTTTATTTGGTCATGGGAGAAGGTTGAAGTTCACAAAAATCAAGAATTTGAAGTTTTTGCAAAGTTGACTTTTTTGGGCTTAGTTGACTTTTCAAGAATGTGTCATTGTATGTCACTTTTCAAGCCTTGCTTTTTGATCCAAAAATGCTTCAAATGGAAAAACTTTGGTCATGAAAGTTGTAGAATACATTTTTCCCTTTTCAAAAAGTACAAGAACATGATCTAATTCTTCTTGGATCAAAAGTTATGGTGTGACAAAGTTGCCAAAAATCACTTATTTTCAAGATGTGCACCAAATGAGAAATTTGCAAAATCATGAACCAAGGCTGTTTGTAGCTTCTAGTTGACATCAAACCAATGTACAAACATCACATAAGTCCTAAAGGTCAGAATTGAACCAAGAATTCTCATGTTTCATGGCTTGTGGAATGAGAAAATCACATGTGAACCAAAGTTGAAACAACTTGCAAAATCATCATCACACTTTCCCCACTTGTTACATTGGATGCTGAACCTTGCTAGCCTCCCATACACACCATGCTGCGCCAGCCCTAGCCATTGTACCAAGCTAGAACTCAAGCCATACCTCTCTTACAAAAAAGTTGACTTTTGGCAAAAGCAAACATCCCAATCACAGCAGGCCATGTCACATCCTCTGGCCACTTGGAATTGTTTATACTATCCTTTAGCAAGCAAAACATATCAAGAGGCAAGGCTGAAACACACCATAGCATGACATACACAAAAACACTCCATCAAGCAAAACTCTTCGAATCTGCTTCCACAAACCTCAAACACTAAAACCAATTCCTCATATCAACTCACCTGACCTCATTGAGTAGAAACCAACAAGATTCAAGCCTGAAACCAGCATGAACTGAGCTTCACCATTTCTCATCCTAAAAACCAGAACTCTTCGAATCCCTTTATCCAACCATCAAACACACCATTTTTCTTCACCAACAAGTCAAGCACATCTAAAGGAGCAAGGATCCACCATTGGATTGGCCTGAAACCTCCCTATTCCTGACTGTGTTATCTGCTACACCAGAAGTATTCCTCTCAAATCAGCCATCCACAGGAGCTTTGAGGTATCCCATTAAGCTCAGGAGAGTCAAAGAGGTCCATTTGCACATAAAGAAGGCCCTGGAAGCTCAATATTGAAGCTTTCCAGCTCAGGTATGAACATGAACACTTTCTCCCAAAGCTTGCATTTTAAGTTATAATATGATTGCTTATGTCTTGCTGATCATGGGGATGCCTTTAGAATCAAAAATAAGTGAGAAATGAGTTTGTATGATCCCTCTGAAATTTCACCCGTGGAATTTGTTCTCTTCGATTTGCATGATTTCTGGGGTTTAAATGATGTTTGAGCATAGATTCGTGTCCTAGGATGTTAGAGGATCACTTAGGTGTGTTTAATTTGTGGAATAGATGCCTGAATCATGTTTTAGGGTTTTGATACCGCCGGAGAAGATGACCGGAGCTTCCCTCCGGTCACCTGAAAGTGTTTTGCCCTAATCTCAGGTCATTAGTGCCATTTGAATCTTGGGCGTTGGATTGTTTGAAAACGTTGACTTCCCGCGTGGATAGATGGTCCAGATCTGTTTGCTTTGCCCTAATCCACTTTCATTAATTAAATAAATCTTAATTAAACTAATTAACTCAGAATGAACCACAGCCGTCCAGATGCGCGCTGGTCAATGTTTTCAAATCCAGACTCAATCTCAGCCTCTCCTTCTGATTACTTCTCCCTTTATTCATTTTTTATTTCATTTTCTTTCATTTAATTTGCATGATTTATTTAAAATAGCAAAAATTGTCTAAAAATTATGAAATTTTTTCTCAAGAATTTCATTAATTTTTATGACACAAAAATATTTTTATTTTCATTTTTAGCATTTAAAAAGTATTTTAAAATATTTAAAAGTTTATTTTTAATTGATTAATGAAAATTAATTTATTAAAAATACTTTTAGGTATTTAAAAATCACCAAAAAATTCATGAAATGTTCTAAGACATTTAGAAACATTGTCCAACCTTCAAACCAAATTTCTTTTTTGATCTTGATGCATTTTGAGAATTTTTCATTGAATTAAAATTATTTTTGTGCATTAATTTGATCCATAGTTCAAAAAATCATTTCTGCCTATTCATGAAGGATTGGACATTGATTCTTTTTGCATTGCATTGTGTTTAGCATGTAGTTTTTGAGATAAAAAGGCCATGATTTGATCTTTCATTTCCAAATTGTTTGGCATTTCTTTTGTTTAAGAACCCTAAAACCCTAAAAAAACTTGTGAAAATCATAACTTGAGGTTGGTTAAGAGTTGAGACCTCTCCCTTGGGCATTGGTTTAGTATAGGTTTAGAGGTCCTTTGTGTGGCATTTTCCATTTTTTATCTTAGGGTTTGCTTCTGATTTTGGTTTGTGTTTGATGTATGATTCATAAACCCTAATTTGGGCTTTCATATGCATCCATCTTGCATTCTCTTGCATAACATGACTTGCCATGACATTTCAAGCATCCATTTGATTCATTTGACATCATAAGACATATTGAAAGCATGTTTGATCATTGCATCATGTATTTGCCATGTTGTATACCATGTGCACCCCATAACTTTTCATGTATGTTCATGGTTCTAAACTTGCTTCATTTGCATCCACATGTTTGTATGATCATTCTCATGCCTTGATTCATGTTTGCATCATCTCATAGCATCATTATCATCTCATATATGCTTCTGGTTTTGATTTGCATCATGCCATTTCATCCCATTTTGCATTGCATTGCATTTCTCTTCTAACCTTTCAGGTGGTAAGTGACTTTGAGAAGTGAATTTGCCTTCACTTCTCATAACTTTTCTTTTCATCTCTCTTGCATCCATTGCTGCATTCTTGTATGTGTTTGAGCTTGAGCTTGCTCATTCTTCTTCTCCCCACTTTCTTTCTTCAGGTGACTTGACTTCTTGAATGAAGCAAGTCACTTTGCTTCTCTTGATCCTTTCATCTGCTTCCTGGTGGTTCCATTGAAGATCTTCTTTTGAAAACCTCCCAAACCTTAGGAACAACCAAGCATGACAATGATTAGGGTTTTGATTAGTCTCCCCTCTTAGTTTTACCTTTGTGTCTCTTTTGAGTCTTCTCTTCTCATCTCATAATCAGGGACTAAACCCTAAAGGCTTTAAGGCTTTGTGATTAAGCTTATGCCTGCATCCTTCTCTTAGGATGGAGTGTATAACTTTAATCCTAAGTGTTAAACCCTTAATGTGTTTAAATCTCTTAATCAATTCACTTAATAAATATCAAGACATCACACTTGTAACTTGGGCCTTGCATTAGGGTTCTAATTCTTCCTTAATTGGTTAAGAAGGACTAACCCTAGTGTTAATGGACAAGTCCCCCTCAAGTTGTCTTACAAACCCTAAAAATCAATTCATCATCATATCATTAATAAAATCCACTTAATCAAAGGCTTGTTTTGTCATGAGTTTAATCCCTAATCATGGATTAAGTTGAGGAGCTTTCCTCAGCTTAAACATTCTCATCTATTATCCTCCTATTGGGATGGTGTAATGAGTCGGTTTAATCCCTGATTATGGCTTAACCTCATTATTTAAACACTAAACAAAAACCACAAAAACACCTAAATAATCACAAGTAGGTTAATGATCTCAATCCTACACCAAAGGTGATTAAGTGTGAGAATCTGACTTCACACTTAAAGTACTCTCATTACCCCTAATCAGAGGGAAGATGTGATGAGTTTACTAACCCTTTGGTTTAGGCTTAAACTCATTAACTTATGACAAATTTCCAAAAGCAATAAAAGACTGAAAACTCAAAAACAAACAATAATCGTCTCCTTCGGGATTCTTTTCTCATCTCATCCACCCATAAACGAGAACTTGCTTTTTCCGTCTAATGCAAGACAGTTTGCATTTGTGCCAGACAGATCATACACTTGAGCATAGACAAGTAAGCAGTTCACAAGTCAATTCATCTTTCAGTCTCTTTGGGTCGAACTACGGTGTTCTGACTTCCTCATTGCACGAGAGGATACGTAGGCATAACTTAACGGTTATCGAACAAAAGTCTCTGTATATTCCCCCTCCTTCAGCAATATTCTTTTAAGCCTCATGATCTTGAGCATTTCACTCTTGTTCCTACACTGACACTTCTCTTGTACACTTCACATCACTTATACACTAGACACTGACACCTGTACATCCTTTCCAGCCTTTACACACAAATTGCACTGACACTACCCCTTTAAAACACAAATCTTTTAAGCGTGGATCCCGTCGAGTACGACGGACAATCTGGGTGCTAATACCTTCCCAGGTTGTAACCAACCCCCTTTCTCAGTCTCTCTGGTTCGCAACCGTCTTATCCATGTCTTTCTAGGTCTATGCAGCATTGCCTTTCCTCCGGGATAAAAATGCCTAGCTGGCGACTCTATTCATCTCCAGTGAGTTCACGGCTGTGTGTTCTCATTGTCCCTCTCGCCGACCGTTCGCGTCTGTACCTTTATCTGGGCCTGGTCCCATCTATCGGGAGCGACAGCTTGGCGACTCTGCTGGGGACCCTTATACTGCAACCAGGGCTTCTGGTTCTTTTTGTGGGTTCCTCCTAGCGCTTGTTTGATTTGTGTTTACTGGGGTGTTATGTGTTTATTTGTGCTTATATATGTTTATTTGTGCTTTGTACAGTTTTGTTTATTGCTTTCTTATAGCTTTGTGCATATATTATCATATTGTCATACTGTGCTGTCTGGCTGGATCTGTTTGTTTGCTTTGGTGGGTGGGGTTCTATTGAGAGTTAAGCTCCTATACCTGGGACCTGACTGACACCTAGGCTAGAGTGAATCATATTCTTTCCCATTCCATTTCGGTCTGGTGCGGGAATATGAAACACGGTTCAGATATGGGTTTCTTCTTGAGAACTCTGTGTTGCAGATTTCCTGCAATTCTAGGGCTATCTGGGAAGCCTGCTAAGTCTGGATGACCTTTTAGTATTGACCTTCAGAAACTGAGGTGAACTAGAGGAGGAACTTTTATGGTTATTGTAAACACTGTACCTCCGGGTTAGAAGTGTTTACACTTCTCATAACTGATCCAAGTCTGAGGATCCTTGTTTTAGAACACCACCTGTGAGGGGGTTGGGCTGTTTACAGGTTTGCAGGTACCTTGACCTCAGAATACCCTGTTACTTTGACTTGATTAAGAATACTCCATGTTGGAATAGTTCTTGTGATTCTAAAACCCTGGACATGTGGCTCTTTATTTGAGTCCCCTACCTTGGTTACTGGATTTATAGACCTCCATCTGGTATTCTTGAATATGTCATGGACCTATATCAAGGCTCTTGATCAGATCTAGCTCAGTCACAAACCCTTGCATATCATTTGCATACATACTTATTGCATCATATTGACATTTGCTTATTTGTGTTTCAGGGTATCCATCTTCATTTGGTTCTGGTTTTGACCCCATCTTCAGTACTGACCTATCTTCATCAGCATTTGCTTCAGCTATCTGCTTCAGTTACCTGCACCAGCCAATCAGTGGCCCATTCTTCAGTGTTATCATCAGCACCTGTCTCTACTCATCTTCAGCATCATGGCTCCTAAAAAGAGCAACATCACCTATCACTTTTTCCATCCAGAGCTATCTGACATCAGGAGGATTCAGACCCTGATCACCCCAGATCACATACCATTGTTCAGGGAACACTATGGAGATATACTTGATATGGTTATGGATCTGGACCCTTCACAGAGAAGCCTGATCCACACTTGCCTTCAATTTTATGATCCCCCACTGAGATGCTTCACTTTTCAGGACTTTCAGCTAGGCCCTCTATTAGAAGAATACTCATCATTGGTTGGTATACCTATCAGGGGTGGAATCCCTTTCAACCCTGAGATGGTCTTTCCTGGTAATGGAGAAGTAGCAAAGGCTTTGCATCTGGAACCTGTTCTGATTGAGCAGCATATGACTTCCAAGGCTGGAATCCCTGGCTTCCATCTGGATTTCTTGATTTCTCAAGCTACCCTGAAAGCTTCTTTAGGAGAATGGAAAGCTGTCTGTGCTTTATTGGCCTTGAGTATATATGGAATTGTGTTGTTTGCAGATGAGCCTCGATTCATTAGCAAGAATGCAATCCATCTTTTCATCTTGAAGAAACCAGTGCCCACTTTATTGGGGGATCTCTATTACTCAGTGCATCAGAGGAATGAAAAGCAGAGGGGAAGATTAGTGAGGTTTTGTGCTCCATTATTCCATACTTGGCTTCTCAGGCATCTACCCAGGACAGATGCATTTCTGAATCCTCATCAGCAGAGAAACTGGGCTAAGAGACTTACTGCTCTAACTTCAGCAGATATCAGGTGGTGCACTCAAAGCACCAAGGGCAGGGATATCATCACCAACTGTGGGCATTTTCCCAATGTGCCCCTAATAGGAGTTAAGGGTAGTATTAATTACAATCCTCTGCTGTTTAGAAGACAACTGGGCTATGCACTGGTCCACACTCCTAAGGCACAGGACCTGGTTGAGACTCTTTATTGTGAGAACAAGATTAATCTGGCTACTGTTAGGCAAGCAGCCTGGGCCTGGGATAATGTTCAAACCAAGGGAATAACCATTTTGGGGAAGTGCAGCAATGTGGCTTCAGCACAATATTATGAATGGTCCCACGCCAGGGCTCAATTCTCTGGAATGCCCTTCACCATAAAAGATATGTCTGAATCATCTTCAGCACCACCCCCTGCCACTATCAGTTTGGAGGAGTTTGAGAGCTTGAAGGAAAGAAATGAGAAGTTAACCCAGGCTTTGCAGAAGACCCTCCGAGAGAGGAGTGAGGGTAGGATGGAGATTGAGAGGCTAGAGAAGCTGAGAGTGGAGCATCTGGCTAAGATTGAGAAGTCTGGAGATTATATCAAAAAGTCCAAAGCTGGAGAACAAATTCTGAAGAATGCTTGCAAAGAAGCCCAGTTCCAGAGAGCAAGGACAGACTTGTATCTGAAGGAGAGCCAGGCCCGGTGGGTCAGGATCACCGAGGCTCGTACTCTGGAGGACAAGAGAGTTCAAGACAAGATGGAGCAACTGGAAGCTAGTGCAAAAGAGCAACAAGAAGCCTTGGCAGCAGCCCAGAGAGAGATATCAGAGCTGAAGATCAAAGCAAGAGTGAAGAGGTCAAAGGACCAAAGTCAGCACAAGAAGCTAACAGCAGCTGTTACGACCCGGAACCTCCTCATCAGGAATCTCACGGAGCGTCCGGCTGATCCTGTGACCGAAGCACTTCTTAAGGAAGTTCGTGAGGATGAGTTTGGTCTTGGTGTTTGACCATTTGTTTGTTGTTGCTTTCATTCCATGTACATTTATTTTCCTGTAATGTATTTTGACCCCTCCGAGGGCTTGTAAAACGAACTATGTACCATTTGTCTTTTGTAATATATGTATTAGTTTGTTCCATCCAAGTTTCACTTCAAAAGCAACATCAACAGCATCTTCAAAGGTCTGGAAGGGTCAAAACTGAATGCCAAACCGGATACCTTGAGAACAAATAAGCATAAACTGCATTGCATGCTAACCCCTTTTGTTTGTTTTGTAGGTTTTTGTTTTATTGCTGCTAACTCTGTTGTGATGTTCAGGAACTATTGCTCGGCGCCGAGTATTTCCCCTCAACCGTCCGCACCGTTATCCGACCCGTAGCAACCTTCCGGGCATTCAAATGGATCAGATGCAGCAGGACCTTACTGAGGTCAGAAATCAAATGGCGAACGAAAGGCTAGAAATGAGGAATCAAATGACGCAGTTTATGGAAGTAATGAACAACATGGCTCAAAGCCAGGAAAGGTTAAGGGCCATGGTGGAAAGGCAGAATCAAGAAGATCCACATATAGGAACTGCCGGCACCAGCAACAATGAAAGGGTCCAACCTCATGTTAACCCCCCTGTATTTGGCCCCCATCTTCATCCGGAGGTCAATATTCCTGCAAATGTTCAAGGGACTGCCACTGCAGCCAGGGTACTTCAAGAAGACCCCCAAGAGGACCAGTTTACAGTAATGGGTGCTGGGGAGGAAGCTTATGATAGAAGGTTGGATGAGATAGCTGAGAAGTTGAGGTCCTTAGAGTCTCAAAACTCTTTGGGTTTCGATGTCATGGACATGGGCTTGGTAGACGGGGTCAGGATTCCCCATAAGTTCAAGCCTCCTTGTTTTGAAAAATACAACGGGACTTCATGCCCCCGAACCCATCTACAATCATTTCTGGGAAGGCTAAAGGCCTATACTATGGATGAGAAGCTCTGGATGTTCTATTTTGAAGATAGCTTGACGGGAGCTTCAAGAGAATGGTACTCTCACCTGACAAGAGCAACTATTAGATGCTGGAAGGACCTGGCAGAGGCCTTCATCAGACAGTATCAGTACAACTTAGATATGGCACCCAACAGGACCCTCCTAATGGGAATGTCACAGTCGTCAAGGGAAAGTTTCCGAGAATATGCCCAGAGATGGAGGCAACTGGCTGCTGCTGTTCAGCCACCTATGTCTGAGAGGGAAATGGCAGATATGTTTATGAACACCCTCCAGGGAACATATATTGACAGGCTGGCTGCTTTCTCTTCCACTAGCTTTGCGGATGTTGTCATAGCTGGGGAGAGAATTGAGAGCCTGTTAAAAATGGGCAAGATCTCAGACAACGGTGCAAGCTCGTCCAGTAGTACAAGAAAGCCTTTTGCAGGCCCGAGAAGAACTGGCGAGACCAATGCCATCCACACCAACAGGGGCAGGCCCCAATATGTTCACAGATCAGTGGCAGCAGTCACCATTCCTGCTCCAGCTCATCCTCAACCAGTTTATCAACCTCCGCAACAAAACTTTCAGCAACAACCTCAGTACCATCAACAGAATCAGTATCCTCCGAGAAATTACAACAACAGCAACACCAACAACAATAACCAGCAAAGGCCATTCCAACAGAGGCCTTCTCAAGTCAATAGGGTAATCGATCCGATCCCTATGCCATATGCTACATTGCTGCCACAACTCCTGAAACTCAACCTAGTTGAGCTAAGGACGTTGGCACCTCCAGATCCCAACAGTCTACCCAGGAATTATGATTCCAACGCCAGATGTGCTTTCCATTCAAATGCACCTGGCCACAGTACAGAAAAGTGCAGAGCCTTGCACATGAAGGTACAAGACCTGGTAGACTCGAAAGCTCTGAATTTCGCACCACCACCCAATGTCAATAAGAACCCCATGCCGAACCACGGTGGTCCCAGAATTAACGCTATTGAAGAAGAAAAGCCGTCTTATTTAATAACCAGTGTGGGTCAGATCCGGACACCGTTGGTGGAAATTAAGGCTCAGCTCCTCGAATGTCAAATGTTCCCGGGGTGTGAGTTGGGGTGTGCTTACTGCAATATTTCAGTCAATGGGTGCGATAACCTGAGGAATGGCATAGATGGTCTCATTCAGAGTGGCCAACTTCAGATCACCACATCATTTCCTACAAATCCAACAATTTCATCAGCAACAACCCCAGAACCTCCTACAACTGCAACAACCATTGTTCCTGACAATTCTTCGGCTTCATCAACAAGCACTTCATCTATCATCTCAACTGATCAGTTATCAACAAATTTTTCTTCTACAACTCCAGCACCACTCCATTTTGAAACTCCTACAACGACAACATCCATCCTTCCACCAATGTCTCCTACAACACCAGCAACAAATCATGAAGATGTCTCGACCGTCACAATATTCTATGATCCTGAGAACAACTCTGCCTACAACTCAGAGGGTGCTGCTCCCATCAGAGCACCGGTCACAATTTATTATGATCCACAGACTATCACAATTCCTTCCACAGCTGCAGTCAGTCCAGTCACTATCACGGTGCCTGGACCAGTACCTTATCAAAGCAGCAATGCCATCCCGTGGCATTACGGCTCTGACCTGTACTGTGAAGGACAAAGAATCACTTTTGAATCATCAACCCCTGCACCACAAATTGACAATGTGGGAGAAGGCGGAGGCTTCACTCGAAGCGGACGTCTTTTCGCTCCACAAATTCAGAGACCCACTGCCGAAGCAGAAGCTGCTGCCAAGGCAAAAGGCAAAAGCTTGGTGCAGGAAGAACAGACTGTCAAGGAAGCTTTAAAAACACCCTTCGATCAAGAGGTTGATGAGTTCATGCGAATCATCAAGAAGAGTGATTATAAAATAGTGGATCAGCTTCATCAGACGCCTTCCAAGATCTCAATCCTATCATTGCTTATGTGCTCCGAAGCCCATCGGAACGCACTACTCAAAGTCTTGCACGCAGCTTACGTGCCTGAAGAGATCACTGTCAATCAGCTGGAAGCTGTAGTTGGAAACGTTAATGCTAGTCACGGACTAGGATTCACCAATACTGATTTGACCATGGAAGGCCGCAACCATAACAAAGCCTTGCACATAACCATGGAATGTAAAGGTGCTGTCCTTTCCCATGTGCTGGTAGACACGGGGTCATCCCTCAATGTCTTACCTAAAAAGGCCCTGGTGAAGCTAGAATATGACGGATTGGCGTTGAGACCCAGCAACCTGGTGGTAAGAGCCTTTGATGGCTCAAAGAGATCGGTTCTGGGAGAGATCGAGTTGCCCATAACGATTGGCCCGCAGACCTTCAAAACGACCTTCTACGTGATGGATATACAACCCGCCTACAGCTGTCTATTGGGTAGGCCATGGATTCACGCCGCCGGCGCCGTGACCTCTACCCTTCACCAGAAGTTAAAATATGAGTGGGATGGTCAAATCGTTACAATCTGCGGAGAAAAGGATATTTTTGTCAGCCACCTGGCTACCTATAAATTCATTGAGATGGATGGGGAGATCCATGAAACAATGAGTCAGGGGTTCGAGGCCTTGAACATCAATGAAACATCTGCTGTGCCTGGTACTTCAATATCATCATACCAACAAGCCCGGAAGGTTGTTGAGGGAGGAAACGCCCAAGGCTGGGGCAAACTTTTGTCGGTGGAGAAGAAAGAGGACAGATTTGGGTTGGGTTACACACCAACTCAACAAGATCAAGCAGAGGCTGCAAAGGAGCCCAACTTTGTGAGTGGGGGGATGCTCACCCCTGATGCTGTCAACTGTCTGGAAGACGAGCTGGAAGAAGAACGCAACCTGGAAAGCTGGATTCGTCCAAAGATCCCGGGGAGCAGTATCTCAAACTGGTCTTCCCAGGAAATTATAAGAGTTACTCATGCAGAGTAATTATTATTTCCTGTATTTTTATAGCATGCATCAAAGTCTTGCATCTTGCCCAAGATGACAAGACTCATTTTGTAATCGGGCCATCTGTACTTTTTGTGCAAACAAGATTAATCAATGAAATATCAGACATCTTTTTGCAAATGAATCTTTTTTTCTTTTCCGCTCACTGTTTTTCCATTTTTCTTTTTGTACAAAAAATAAATGGCAGTGTTTTCAAAATGACAACTTTATTTCACTTTCCTAAAACAAGATTAAAATCAAATCACTAAAATGAACAAACTGAACCCTTGCAGAGAGTGCCTTCCTGACAGCACCGACAACAGCACGACTATGACTTCGTATGACTTTGACAATCCAATCAATCAAGCTGATGAAGGGGTTGAAGAAGAATATGAGCTTCCTGAAGAGCTAGCCAGATTGTTGAGACAAGAGGAAAAGGTTATTACTCCTCACCAGGAGGAGGTTGAAGTGATCAATCTTGGTACAGATGAAGACGTGAAAGAGGTTAAAATCGGGGCCTGCCTGCAAGACTCAGCGAAGAGACAACTGATTGACCTGCTTCAAGAGTATGTGGACGTGTTTGCTTGGTCTTACCAAGATATGCCAGGGTTGGATACCGACATTGTCGTGCACAAGCTGCCTTTGAGAGAAGAATGCCCGCCAGTTAAACAGAAACTGCGCCGTACTCGTCCGGACATGGCAATGAAAATCAAAGAAGAGGTACAAAAGCAATGGGACGCCGGGTTCCTTGCCGTAACTAGCTATCCACCGTGGGTTGCTAACATAGTACCTGTGCCTAAGAAGGACGGCAAAGTAAGAATGTGTGTTGACTACCGGGATTTGAACAGAGCCAGCCCGAAAGATGATTTCCCTTTACCTCACATTGATGTATTGGTGGAGAATACGGCTCAGTTCTCGGTATTCTCCTTCATGGACGGATTTTCAGGATACAATCAGATCAAAATGTCACCTGAAGACATGGAGAAGACAACTTTCATCACACCCTGGGGCACGTTCTGCTACAAGGTAATGCCATTCGGACTGAAGAATGCTGGTGCGACATATCAACGGGCTATGGTGACATTATTCCACGATATGATTCATAAAGAAATAGAATGTTATGTGGATGACATGATTGCCAAGTCCCTTACTGAAGAAGACCACCTGGTGAATCTACTGAAGTTATTCAAGCGTCTGAGGAAGTACCAATTAAAGTTGAACCCCAACAAATGCACATTTGGGGTGCGATCCGGTAAGCTGTTGGGTTTTATTGTAAGCGAGAAAGGGATTGAAGTGGACCCTGACAAAGTCAAAGCTATTCAAGAGATGCCTGCACCGAAGACAGAGAAGGAGGTTCGAGGGTTCTTAGGTCGATTGAACTACATTTCAAGGTTCATATCTCACCTAACAGCAACCTGTGAACCCTTGTTCAAATTGTTAAGAAAAGAACAAACGGTCAGGTGGAACGAAGACTGCCAGAAGGCTTTTGACAAGATCAAGGAATACTTACAAGAACCTCCAATCCTTATGCCTCCAGTTGAAGGAAGACCTCTGATAATGTACTTGACAGTATTAGAAGAGTCAATGGGGTGTGTGCTGGGCCAGCATGACGAGTCTGGTCGAAAAGAGCACGCAATATACTACCTAAGCAAAAAGTTTACCGACTGTGAACAACGTTATTCACTGCTCGAGAAAACTTGCTGTGCTTTAGCGTGGGCTGCTCGCCGACTGAGGCAGTATATGTTGACCCACACTACTTTATTGATCTCAAAAATGGACCCAGTCAAATACATATTCGAGAAGCCAGCTCTTACCGGACGGGTTGCAAGATGGCAAATGATCCTCACAGAATATGACATCCAATACACATCTCAAAAAGCCATCAAGGGAAGTGTATTGTCTGAATATCTTGCTGAGCAACCCATTGATGATTACCAGCCTATGAGGTTTGACTTCCCTGATGAAGACATCATGTTCATAAAAGCAAAAGATCATGAAGAGCCTGTTCACACTGAAGGGCCCGACCCGAAAGAAGAATGGACTATGATGTTTGATGGGGCTGTTAACATGAATGGTCGTGGTGTTGGTGCAGTACTCATTACACCCAAAGGAGTTCACATGCCTTTCTCGGCAAAACTCACTTTCAACTGCACTAACAACGAAGCTGAATACGAAGCTTGCATTATGGGTCTTGAGGAAGCCATTGACCTCAGGATCAAGACGTTGACCGTGTTCGGAGATTCAGCTCTGGTAATCAATCAAACCAACGGCAAATGGTACACCCACCAGGATCATCTGATACCCTACAGGGATTATACAAGGAGGTTATTGACTTTCTTTACAGCGGTCAAGCTTGAGTATATCCCTCGGGACGAGAATCAGTTTGCAGATGCCCTGGCTACCATTTCATCCATGATCAGAGTTCAAGCTGCCAACTTTGTACCTCAAATTTCAGTGTCCAGACTTGACAGACCAGCATATGTGTTCGCAGCAGATGTTGTTAAAGATAATAAGCCTTGGTTCCATGACATTAAGTGCTTCTTAGAGGATCAAACATACCCACCTGGGGCATCTTCCAATGATAAGAAGACTTTGAGAAGGCTTGCTGGTAGTTTCTTTCTGAACACTGATGGGTCTTTATACAAAAGGAACTTTGATATGGTACTCCTCAGATGTGTTGATAAGACAGAAGCAGACTTGTTGATGCATGAAGTGCACGAAGGATCCTTTGGTACCCATGCAGGAGGGCATGCCATGGCCAAGAAATTGTTAAGATCAGGTTATTACTGGATCACAATTGATGCAGACTGTTGTGCCTACGCCAGAAAATGCCACAAATGCCAGATTTATGCAGATAAGGTGCATGTGCCTCCCAATCCTTTGAACATAATGTCTTCACCCTGGCCCTTCGCTATGTGGGGCATTGATATGATTGGCAAGATCGAGCCAACTGCTTCAAATGGCCACAGATTCATCCTGGTCGCCATTGACTATTTCACCAAGTGGGTTGAAGCAGCCTCATATGCAAACGTCACAAGGCAAGTGGTAGCCAGATTTCTGAAGAGAGATATCATCTGTCGGTATGGAGTGCCCGAGCGAATCATTACTGATAATGGTTCCAATTTAAACAACAAGATGATGGCAGAGCTGTGCCGGGACTTCAAGATCCAACACCACAATTCTTCTCCTTACAGGCCAAAGATGAATGGTGCTGTTGAGGCAGCTAACAAGAATATCAAGAAGATTGTGCAGAAGATGGTAATCACTTACAAAGACTGGCATGAAATGCTATCGTTTGCCTTGCATGGGTATCGCACGTCAATTAGAACATCCACTGGGGCGACACCGTATCAGCTTGTGTATGGTATGGAAGCAGTCCTACCTGTTGAAGTTGAATTACCCTCTCTGCGGGTACTAATGGATGTTAAACTGAGTGAAGTAGAATGGGTTCGGGCCCGATACGAACAACTGAGTCTGATTGAAGAGAAAAGATTGGCTGCAATCTGCCATGGGCAGCTATATCAGAAAAGGATGAAGAAAGCCTTCGATCAGAAAGTCAGGCACCGAGAGTACCAAGTGGGAGATCTTGTGCTGAAGAGAATCCTCCCTCCGCATACAGACCACAGGGGCAAGTGGACCCCAAACTACGAAGGACCATTTGTGGTAAAGAAAGTTTTCTCTGGTGGAGCACTGATGCTCAGCACCATGGATGGTGAAGATTTCCCGTCCCCTGTGAATTCAGATGCAGTTAAAAAATACTTCGCATAAAAATGACCCGCTGGACATAAAAACAGAATGTAAGTCCAGGCAAAAATAGGGCACCCCGGCGAGTCAAAAACAGAATAAAAGGCTCGGGCAAAAATAAGGGAAAATAAACAAAAATGTACACCCGCTGAGTTGAAAAGCCACATTGGACAACTCAGGCAAAAATGGGTATCCCGATGGATTGAAAACCCGGAAGGGCGATCCATGCAAAATAAGGGAATAAGCGAACAACTGCATTCTGAATTCGTCTGTATTGCCTACAATTTGATAAGCTTCAAAAGGATTAAGCTTCAATCAGAATCAACATTCTTCAAAAAGCAGGATAAGAAGAGCGTCAAAAGTCATACGGGTCATAGTGAAGAGGAAGCTCCTTAAAGCGTCATCAACACTGCCAACATTTTTCTCAATTTGTAACAATCTCCTCATTTCAGGGGATATGTTCCTTTGACTGTATCTCGCCAATTCAGGGCATATGAATTAATAAAATCAGATTTTCAGTCATGTCTCGTTTTGTACATTTTATTTGCAAAAATGTCTGATGTCTTAAAAGAAAAAACTGATTGCATAAGGATACAAATGCTTATCTTCAAATAAAAACATGCTTGCAGGAAATATGCTTACTCTCAGAAGTATCTTAACTCCTATGACGGAATCCGGTAAGGGATACTTCGGGATTATCTTGTGCGTTTCTCTATCTTTTTCAGGATTGCAGGTATCCAGAACGCAACTTGGGGCATGAAAACTTTATCCCGGCAAGCTGGCAAACCAACACTCAATTTTAGCACCCGAAGTGCCCTCTCCCCAGCTGAATTGCCTCTCATGACTTTCCCAGTTGAGTTTGCCCTTTATTGCTTATCCCCATCAGAGCTGCCAGGCATCACAGAAGGCACCTATATCCCCGGCTGAGTCAAGAATCTACTTCAGCAGAATCCCTAGGGAGGTCTTTCATTGATTCCTCTCTTCCTCCCCAGCCGAGTTTCCATCCCGCCCTCAGCCGAGTATAAAAGTCAGAGAGCTATCTCCCCACAGAGTTCCAGCCTCTATCCGGAAGAGCAGCGTACGAAGGAATCACAACAGAGTGAAGAAAGCTTCTACAAACCCCAGCTGGGTCTCTCATTTATTAGGATAGGTCTATCAGTGACCCGTATCCCAAGCAAATATCATCTTATCAGATCCACCGATGATCTCTCTCCCCAGCTGGGATGTCCTTTTCAAGCAGATCGACCGAAGATCTTCGCGGCAACGGGATCCGAATCCCGGTTGGGTATCTTTGCACAATCATAGCATTTGCATCATATTCACCCACAAAGCGTAGCATTCCGTTTTAACAACGGAGCATTACGGCAAAAATCCAACTCATAGCATAATCATAAGCCATGTTTTGAATCAGCACTTGTGAATAATGACAGCTCATCAATGTACAGAAAAATCCCCACCAGGTTCCCCAGCAAAAGCAGCTGCCTCACAAATCACAAACACCAGTATATACTCATTTTGACACCCGTCCGTGCCATTTTTCCCCAGTAAAGTCACCTGAACACTCTTCGCAAACAAGATCGCCCGTAGTACAGATACGTCCTGACACCCGTCCGTGTCATACCCCAGCAGAAAGCCAAATACATCCTCTTTGCACTCACATATACCTATATACACTTTCTTGACACCCGTCCGTGTCGTATCCCCCAGCACAGTCGCCTACACTTTTACAATCCATATACTTGTTGATATTATTATACTTTTCTCGATACTCGTCCGTGTCACTCTCCCCAGCAGATAAACACTCATCTATATATACTCATACTACTCATACCCATACAGATACTCGTCCGTATCTTGTATATACCATTCATATCCCCACAGATTCAACACTAGTCCTTGTTCTTTGTTAACCAGTTGGTACACGTCCGTATCATCATCTCAGAACACGCGTCAAGCGTTTGTTTCTACTTGATACTCGCCCGTATCATAGCCTTAAGGATGCTCGTCCGCATCTTTAATCCATACACTGTGTCAAACACTTTTGTCTTCTTGAATATAGATACTCGTCTGTGTCTATTATTCCCCAGAAGAGTCCCTTCAGATTCAGCACTCGTTCGTGTTCTCTGTTAACCAGTTGGTACTCGTCCGTATCATCATCTCAGAACATGCGTCAAGCGTTTGTTTCTACATGATACTCGTCCGTATCATAGTCTTAGGAATGCTCGTCCGCGTCTTTAATCTATACACAATACCAAACACTTATACCTTTTGTTTCTTGGATGTAAACACTCGTCCGTGTTTACTACTCCCCAGTAGATCGCCAAACAAATTTCTTTTTATCTAACACTCGTCCCGTGAGAGCAGCCGTACCCTGCTAGGTGGTCGTCCTCCACCTCTTGATGGTCGTCCTCCATCATGCTCATCTGATGGCCGTCCCCATCGTTGATTTTAGCAGCCGTCCCCTGCTAGGTGGTCGTCCTCCACCCGTTGATGATCGTCCTTCATCATTTTATCCAATGGCCGTCCCCATTGTTGATTTTGGTTATCTGACATTCATTCTATGTCATGACAAACCCTGAGAGCAGCCGTCCCCTGCTGGGTGGTCGTCCTCCACCTCTTGATGGTCGTCCTCCATCATGCTCGTCCGATGGCCGTCCCCATCGTTGACCTTTTATCCGGCATTCGTCCTATGTCGCGATATTTTCGGCAGCCGTACCCTGCCAGGTGGTCGTCCTCCACCTTTGATGGCCGTCCCCATCATATTCCTTTATTCCCCAACAGAGCAGCCGTCCCCTGCTAGGTGATCGTCCTTCACCTTTGATGGCCGTCCCCCATCATCTGTTTATTGCATTTATTCTTTAACCCGATGGTCGTCCCCGTCGTGGTCCCTTTTCCTTTTCTTTTAGCCCGATGGCCGTCCCCATCGTCGGTTACCTTGCTTTATGAACTTGATGGCCGTCCCCGTCATGTTTCATTAATCCCCAGAGAATCTTTACTTTATCTCGATGGCCGTCCCCATCATAATCTTATTTTTTCCAGCTAGTCGGCCGTCCCCGTCTTTGCTTTACCTTTTATCCCCAGCATGTCGGCCGTCCCCGTCATTGCTTTATTTTCCGCACTTTTCCCAGCATGTCGGCCGTCCCCGTCATTGCCTTTTACCCAGCAGTCATCCTCTGCTCGACGGTCGTCCTCCGTCGCCCGCACTTTATAATATACTTTATTTTCTTTTGCAATCTATATCCCTTTTCTTCTTCATTCTGTGAGTGCAAATTTTGGACTGTCTTTGGTATTCAACCACAAGTTATCTTGTTTGCCTGATAAGCCGTTGCTTACATCCTGCACAGCTAACTCATGTTTGAATAGGGGCAGCTGTAAACACCCCAAATTTGCCCTCACCCATTCACACCATGGCTTGTGATCATTTCATATGCATAAACTCAATCATAGCATCTCATATCACAGTTTTGATTCACTGCATAGATTCAAAGTCATCTGCATCTAGGGTTTGTGATCTGAGCAATCCAAGAGCTTCTTGAGCCACTCCAAAGGTCATCAATAACTTCAAAGGGGTTCATGTGTGTTCTTATATTATATTACATCCTCTCAAAGTTAAGAATGCAAAAGAATCACAAGAACTGGGATTGGTATAGATGCAGAGCCAGGCTTGACTGCACAGATGACCTAAAATTAGGGTTTTGGTTTCAGGGGCCATGACTCCAAATTTTTTGGTCATTTCTGTTTCCATTGGTCTCTATATGGTATAGGGAGTATGCATATCAATTTTCATGAAGAAATTCCATGGGGAAGTCATCTGATCAAGGGTTGACTTTCTGGACAAGTCAGTGCAAAATCAGGGCATCTGAGGCCCCCAATGACCCAACCAAAGGGTGATCTTCATCATTTTGAGTGTATATGATCTTTATTTGGTCATGGGAGAAGGTTGAAGTTCACAAAAATCAAGAATTTGAAGTTTTTGCAAAGTTGACTTTTTTGGGCTTAGTTGACTTTTCAAGAATGTGTCATTGTATGTCACTTTTCAAGCCTTGCTTTTTGATCCAAAAATGCTTCAAATGGAAAAACTTTGGTCATGAAAGTTGTAGAATACATTTTTCCCTTTTCAAAAAGTACAAGAACATGATCTAATTCTTCTTGGATCAAAAGTTATGGTGTGACAAAGTTGCCAAAAATCACTTATTTTCAAGATGTGCACCAAATGAGAAATTTGCAAAATCATGAACCAAGGCTGTTTGTAGCTTCTAGTTGACATCAAACCAATGTACAAACATCACATAAGTCCTAAAGGTCAGAATTGAACCAAGAATTCTCATGTTTCATGGCTTGTGGAATGAGAAAATCACATGTGAACCAAAGTTGAAACAACTTGCAAAATCATCATCACACTTTCCCCACTTGTTACATTGGATGCTGAACCTTGCTAGCCTCCCATACACACCATGCTGCGCCAGCCCTAGCCATTGTACCAAGCTAGAACTCAAGCCATACCTCTCTTACAAAAAAGTTGACTTTTGGCAAAAGCAAACATCCCAATCACAGCAGGCCATGTCACATCCTCTGGCCACTTGGAATTGTTTATACTATCCTTTAGCAAGCAAAACATATCAAGAGGCAAGGCTGAAACACACCATAGCATGACATACACAAAAACACTCCATCAAGCAAAACTCTTCGAATCTGCTTCCACAAACCTCAAACACTAAAACCAATTCCTCATATCAACTCACCTGACCTCATTGAGTAGAAACCAACAAGATTCAAGCCTGAAACCAGCATGAACTGAGCTTCACCATTTCTCATACTCAAAACCAGAACTCTTCGAATCCCTTTATCCAACCATCAAACACACCATTTTTCTTCACCAACAAGTCAAGCACATCTAAAGGAGCAAGGATCCACCATTGGATTGGCCTGAAACCTCCCTATTCCTGACTGTGTTATCTGCTACACCAGAAGTATTCCTCTCAAATCAGCCATCCACAGGAGCTTTGAGGTATCCCATTAAGCTCAGGAGAGTCAAAGAGGTCCATTTGCACATAAAGAAGGCCCTGGAAGCTCAATATTGAAGCTTTCCAGCTCAGGTATGAACATGAACACTTTCTCCCAAAGCTTGCATTTTAAGTTATAATATGATTGCTTATGTCTTGCTGATCATGGGGATGCCTTTAGAATCAAAAATAAGTGAGAAATGAGTTTGTATGATCCCTCTGAAATTTCACCCGTGGAATTTGTTCTCTTCGATTTGCATGATTTCTGGGGTTTAAATGATGTTTGAGCATAGATTCGTGTCCTAGGATGTTAGAGGATCACTTAGGTGTGTTTAATTTGTGGAATAGATGCCTGAATCATGTTTTAGGGTTTTGATACCGCCGGAGAAGATGACCGGAGCTTCCCTCCGGTCACCTGAAAGTGTTTTGCCCTAATCTCAGGTCATTAGTGCCATTTGAATCTTGGGCGTTGGATTGTTTGAAAACGTTGACTTCCCGCGTGGATAGATGGTCCAGATCTGTTTGCTTTGCCCTAATCCACTTTCATTAATTAAATAAATCTTAATTAAACTAATTAACTCAGAATGAACCACAGCCGTCCAGATACGCGCTGGTCAATGTTTTCAAATCCAGACTCAATCTCAGCCTCTCCTTCTGATTACTTCTCCCTTTATTCATTTTTTATTTCATTTTCTTTCATTTAATTTGCATGATTTATTTAAAATAGCAAAAATTGTCTAAAAATTATGAAATTTTTTCTCAAGAATTTCATTAATTTTTATGACACAAAAATATTTTTATTTTCATTTTTAGCATTTAAAAAGTATTTTAAAATATTTAAAAGTTTATTTTTAATTGATTAATGAAAATTAATTTATTAAAAATACTTTTAGGTATTTAAAAATCACCAAAAAATTCATGAAATGTTCTAAGACATTTAGAAACATTGTCCAACCTTCAAACCAAATTTCTTTTTTGATCTTGATGCATTTTGAGAATTTTTCATTGAATTAAAATTATTTTTGTGCATTAATTTGATCCATAGTTCAAAAAATCATTTCTGCCTATTCATGAAGGATTGGACATTGATTCTTTTTGCATTGCATTGTGTTTAGCATGTAGTTTTTGAGATAAAAAGGCCATGATTTGATCTTTCATTTCCAAATTGTTTGGCATTTCTTTTGTTTAAGAACCCTAAAACCCTAAAAAAACTTGTGAAAATCATAACTTGAGGTTGGTTAAGAGTTGAGACCTCTCCCTTGGGCATTGGTTTAGTATA
The DNA here is from genome assembly GCA_963966055.1 of Lathyrus aphaca. Classification (NCBI taxonomy): domain Eukaryota; kingdom Viridiplantae; phylum Streptophyta; class Magnoliopsida; order Fabales; family Fabaceae; genus Lathyrus; species Lathyrus aphaca. The sequence goes on from OZ014520.1 coordinate 159,391,770, forward strand.
GGTTTAGAGGTCATTTGTGTGGCATTTTCCATTTTTTATCTTAGGGTTTGCTTCTGATTTTGGTTTGTGTTTGATGTATGATTCATAAACCCTAATTTGGGCTTTCATATGCATCCATCTTGCATTCTCTTGCATAACATGACTTGCCATGACATTTCAAGCATCCATTTGATTCATTTGACATCATAAGACATATTGAAAGCATGTTTGATCATTGCATCATGTATTTGCCATGTTGTATACCATGTGCACTCCATAACTTTTCATGTATGTTCATGGTTCTAAACTTGCTTCATTTGCATCCACATGTTTGTATGATCATTCTCATGCCTTGATTCATGTTTGCATCATCTCATAGCATCATTATCATCTCATATATGCTTCTGGTTTTGATTTGCATCATGCCATTTCATCCCATTTTGCATTGCATTGCATTTCTCTTCTAACCTTTCAGGTGGTAAGTGACTTTGAGAAGTGAATTTGCCTTCACTTCTCATAACTTTTCTTTTCATCTCTCTTGCATCCATTGCTGCATTCTTGTATGTGTTTGAGCTTGAGCTTGCTCATTCTTCTTCTCCCCACTTTCTTTCTTCAGGTGACTTGACTTCTTGAATGAAGCAAGTCACTTTGCTTCTCTTGATCCTTTCATCTGCTTCCTGGTGGTTCCATTGAAGATCTTCTTTTGAAAACCTCCCAAACCTTAGGAACAACCAAGCATGACAATGATTAGGGTTTTGATTAGTCTCCCCTCTTAGTTTTACCTTTGTGTCTCTTTTGAGTCTTCTCTTCTCATCTCATAATCAGGGACTAAACCCTAAAGGCTTTAAGGCTTTGTGATTAAGCTTATGCCTGCATCCTTCTCTTAGGATGGAGTGTATAACTTTAATCCTAAGTGTTAAACCCTTAATGTGTTTAAATCTCTTAATCAATTCACTTAATAAATATCAAGACATCACACTTGTAACTTGGGCCTTGCATTAGGGTTCTAATTCTTCCTTAATTGGTTAAGAAGGACTAACCCTAGTGTTAATGGACAAGTCCCCCTCAAGTTGTCTTACAAACCCTAAAAATCACTTCATCATCATATCATTAATAAAATCCACTTAATCAAAGGCTTGTTTTGTCATGAGTTTAATCCCTAATCATGGATTAAGTTGAGGAGCTTTCCTCAGCTTAAACATTCTCATCTATTATCCTCCTATTGGGATGGTGTAATGAGTCGGTTTAATCCCTGATTATGGCTTAACCTCATTATTTAAACACTAAACAAAAACCACAAAAACACCTAAATAATCACAAGTAGGTTAATGATCTCAATCCTACACCAAAGGTGATTAAGTGTTAGAATCTGACTTCACACTTAAAGTACTCTTATTACCCCTAATCAGAGGGAAGATGTGATGAGTTTACTAACCCTTTGGTTTAGGCTTAAACTCATTAACTTATGACAAATTTCCAAAAGCAATAAAAGACTGAAAACTCAAAAACAAACAATAATCGTCTCCTTCGGGATTCTTTTCTCATCTCATCCACCCATAAACGAGAACTTGCTTTTTCCGTCTAATGCAAGACAGTTTGCATCTGTGCCAGACAGATCATACACTTGAGCATAGACAAGTAAGCAGTTCACAAGTCAATTCATCTTTCAGTCTCTTTGGGTCGAACTACGGTGTTCTGACTTCCTCATTGCACGAGAGGATACGTAGGCATAACTTAACGGTTATCGAACAAAAGTCTCTGTATATTCCCCCTCCTTCAGCAATATTCTTTTAAGCCTCATGATCTTGAGCATTTCACTCTTGTTCCTACACTGACACTTCTCTTGTACACTTCACATCACTTATACACTAGACACTGACACCTGTACATCCTTTCCAGCCTTTACACACAAATTGCACTGACACTACCCCTTTAAAACACAAATCTTTTAAGCGTGGATCCCGTCGAGTACGACGGACAATCTGGGTGCTAATACCTTCCCAGGTTGTAACCAACCCCCTTTCTCAGTCTCTCTGGTTCGCAACCGTCTTATCCATGTCTTTCTAGGTCTATGCAGCATTGCCTTTCCTCCGGGATAAAAATGCCTAGCTGGCGACTCTATTCATCTCTAGTGAGTTCACGGCTGTGTGTTCTCATTGTCCCTCTCGCCGACCGTTCGCGTCTGTACCTTTATCTGGGCCTGGTCCCATCTATCGGGAGCGACACTCGGTTACCGGAAGCTTGATCGGAATTGTTGTGTTCTTGAGTTCTTGATGAAGTTGTTGTTGTGTTCTTGAGAAAGAGTTGAGAGAATGAACTTTGATCCTTTAGAGAGAGTTTGTGAGAGTTTTTTGGTGTTTGTAAATTATGATTGAAGTTATGAGACAAATTGTGGGTCAAAAGAATATATAGTGGAGCGTAAAATGAAAGGCAAAAGGTAGAATTTCGGCTTAAGTGAAAATAACAATATCTTCAGCAAGAAATTTCGACTCTGAGCCTTCCACAACATCATCCGCCTCTGAATCACGGTTGCAACGTGTAACACGGTGGGAGAACTGACTTTAGTTAAATGTTGCGGATAGCAAGAGTCGCCACCGACTTTTATTTTATCCAAAGGAAAGGGCATACAAGAACAGGAAAGACCTTAAAATATTTTTGAGTTCGGGGGGTAGGTTATACAAAGGGAAGGTGTTAGCACCCTTTATATCCATGGTTATCCATGGGCTCTTAGTTACTTAGCTCACTTTAAACTGTTTTGAGAAAATGTAGTGTGTGATTAAAAAATTTCTTAAGTACTTTATAATGATCCTTGTACGGATATATATAAAGACTTTGTTTTGAAAATTGTTTAAAATGTGAAGTGTAATGAAGTATTTTTGAATAAGTGAGCAAGTACTTAAGAGGAACCCACCCTAATTTGAATCTTTACTGTTCTTAAATGTTCTTTCAATGGTAAGACTATCCCTATCATTAAGGAATAGGTAGTCATTACCTTGGATGTTATGAGGGACAAGTGAAGGGTCATCTGTGTTTAGGCAACTGTAAGGTGTCTTAGCAATACGAAGAAACTTATCATCTTTTATTCGAAAGGGACAAGATCCTTTACGAAGGCAACACCGAAGAGACTTGATCTTATAATCGTAAAGGGACTTGATGATATTTTTAGGAGAAGGGACCTTGCTTTTAGACACCTTACTTGACCTTTTGGTTTAGGCAACATGAGGGATAACCCTTAAGGAAGTGAGATGGCGATCAAAGATCGACTTACGTGTGTGAGTGTTTATTTTCAAATATTTATCTTATTTAATTAATTTTCTAAATTAATTTTAATCACAAACATGTTATGCACACCCTATAGTTACTAACCACACAGTTAATATCTTTACAATAAAAATAAAGCAAAAATATAAACCTAAACTATTACAAAGCTTTGGGATAGTTACAATATAATCGGAAAAATAATAATAACGATAAAATAGAAAATAAATAAGCAATAATTTAAATGGTTAGTAATAATGAAATAATAATAATAATAAAAGGGTTAGCAAAAATATAAATAAAAATAACAATCTAAGAGAAAATATTATTTTTTAAGTTAAATAAATGATTTAGAAAATTTTTAGAAGAAAATTATAACAATTATAATAATAAACAAATAATAATTACTTATAATAAAAAATGATTAATTATTTAATTAAGTTAAATATTAAAGTTAATAAAAATTAGGGTTTAGGGAAAAAATTAAGGTTTATGAAAAAAAAATTAAGGTTTATAGTAAAAATGTAAGTTTTAAAAATAAAATAAAAAAAAGGATTGTGTTTTATCTTTTAGAAATTAGTTTAATAATAATAATAAGGAAATTCAAAGAAAATACATAATTTGATGAAAAAGGGAAAAATAAAGTTAGAGATACCCAAAATATTGGGGGGTTGCCCTTTTTGCTTCATTGAGTTCTTTGTCACTGGGACACCCACGTTTCTTCATCAAAATGCTCCAAACCTCAGTTCCTTGCCACTAGGTTGTGGGCTTTAGGTCTTTGTCACTAGGTCAATCAGCGCATGCCACACACCATCTTCTTTCTCCCACCTGTCAGCCTGTAATGTTTATCACTACTGCAGCCTTCGAAGTATCGACGAAAACAGATTACAGCAGATTAACCAATAGTTTAGTTCTCCATGGTGCCCTATGATTCCTGCATCGAAACTTAAATCCAACTATCCAAAAACCATCTACACAATCAAACAAACATATTATGTAATCAAAATCAATTAATCATGCGTAAATCATTGAAATTGAAAAAAAAAATCAAAAGAAAGGCAAGAATATGAATTTGGTTTGTATGATTTGGCATGAATTTGATGATGAGGATGATTGGAATAGGTTCAGGAAACCTCAAGGATTCATTTGCAGCCTTTAATCAATTAGTAAAAGTGGTGGACTGTGGAAACCTAATTTTGAATTATGTGAAATTTTAAAGTATGAATATCATCCTCTTGCTCTCCATTCTTTTTTTGTCTTGTGATGTTGTTGTGGTTATATAGTAAAAGAAAATTAGGTCAAAAAAACCAATCTATTCTTTGGACTTTTGGATAGCTTGATCATGAAGAAAAATATGATTCAAATATTGAAAAAAAATCTAATATCTCCTTGCAATTTTGGTTGATCTGATTTTATATGATTCCAATTAACTTTTAAATGAATATTAAGACCTTCTAGAACCAAAATCAAATCAAATATCCATCCTTTTATATTTTATTTTAATTTAAAATGATTTTTAACATAAAAAATCATAATAAATAAAATAAAATGAATAAAATTATGAATAAATAATTTTTAATTCGTGCATGATGTCATGGAAGGGTTTGGATCATAAAAAAGCAGGCTCATTTGGTGAATTATGGTTTTAAGACCCCATTTGCTTCATAAACCTCTAAAATATTTCCCAACTTTGCAAGGACACAAATCCTTCAATTTTAATACTATGAAGGTGTTCTTGGACATTTTGGAAATCTTAAAGAGTCCTCTAACCAACCTCTTTGGTCTCATGTCCATATCTTTTACCATTCTCAAGTTATACTCTTTGGAAGTTGTTGACTTTTTGTTGACTTTTAAAAGGACCTATAATGTCTTAGCTCATACCCTCCAAATGAAGCATTTTTGGGCTTGGCTTGTGAGACACAAAGTTGTAGAGAATTCAATTTCCTTCAAAATGAGATTTGGATGGGAAAAATTTGATGAAGCATGTGAAAGTTAGGGCTGGTCAAAGTTTAGTTGACTTTTCCTAAGGAAACCCTAATTTAGAAACTCCTGATTCTTGATGATCTGAAATCTCCTTGATGAATAATGATCAACCCTTGATAAAATGATGAATTTTACTTCATATACTTGATGTTGGCAAAAAATCATGAAGTTTGACTTTGGTTTGACCACAGTTGACCTCAGTTTGACTTTTTAACTGCTTTGACTGATTTTAACCTATCTGATCATCTGACTGAGCAAACCTTTGGGAAAAGTCTTGAAACTTGTCATGGGGATTCTTAAACACATATAAGATGTTATGAAGCTCAATTGAATTCTTGGAAGTCCATTTAGCCTGATTAAAGTCGAAACCCTAGTTTAGGATGCATTGCTTAGAAGGATGCATTGTCTGAGGGAAATGTCAAATCTTCTGACTGATTGTGAACTTTGTGAACCTTGTGAACCTAATGAGATGTCTTGTGAACCTTGTGAGATGTCTTGTGAACCTTTTGAACCTTGTGAGCCTCTTAGTACACAAAGTCTTGTCTTGTGAGGGAAAATTTTGGGGTGCAACAACTGCCCCTGTTCAATTTTCTGAAACCTGAGGGGTTAGATTGGTATATGTGCCAGTCGTGACCTGGAAGGTTGAAGGGGATTGAACACAAAAGCCCAAAAATTTGCACTCACCGGTGCATAGAGTAATACTGATGATTAATTGTCTGTGCTCTAGTGGGCTTGAAGATGCCACTTGGAAGAACTGGAGATGGGCTTAGAGATGCCATCAGGAAGAACTGGTGATGGACTTAGAGATGCCATATAGAGAAAAGTTCTTCAAATATACTTCTTGGAGAATAAAGTTGTTCGAAGCGTGAAAATATAGCTTTTGGGAAAATAAAAGCCAAGTTGTGATGATAATACTTTTTGGGAAGATAAACAACGGCCCAAAGTAGTGATATGATTCTTGGGAAGATAAACAACGGCCCAAGGTTATGATAATACTTTTGGGAAGATAAACAACGGCCCAAAGTAGTGATATGATTCTTGGGAAGATAAACAACGTCCCAAGGTTTGATAATACTTTTGGGAAGATAAACAACGGCCCAAAGTAATGATATGGCTCTTGGGAAGATAAACAACGGCCCAAGGTACCAATATGGCTTTCGAGAAGATAAACGACGTCTCAAGATAGCCTTCGGGAAGATAAACGACGTCCCAAGATAATGAGATAACCTTTGGGTGGATAAACAACGGCCCAAGGTATCAATATGGCTTTTGAGAAGATAAACGACGTCTCAAGATAGCCTTCGGGAAGATAAACGACGTCCCAAGATAATGAGATAACCTTTGGGTAGATAAACAACGGCCCAAGGTAACAAGTTGTTGATGAAGTTTGTCTGCTGGAGAATTAATCTGAAAAACAAGATTAGTTCGATGCAAATATCATGATGTATATAACATTCTGCAAGATAATATTAGTTTATGCATTATGTATGCATGTATAGTATGATGCACTTAAGTAATGTATTATGTACTTATGGATATATATGTTATGGTATGATGTAAATGATGTATGTATGCATCATGCAGCTTGAAGTGTCTGGATATCTTCATATAACAACTGCTGGCCAGGGAAAATAAATCCCGATTTGTTGCTGAAGAATATGAGGATCTCATCTGGTTAGATAATATAGTGAAGAATATGAGGAACTCGTTCCTGTCTCGTTTGGTAGTATATTATTCATAACCTCTCGTCTTCGTTTGATAGTAAAGTATCCATAACCTCCCGTCTTCGTTTAATAGTAAGGTATCCATAACCTCCCGTCTTCGTTTAATAGTAAGGTATCCATAACCTCCCGTCTTCGTTCGTCGTACTCCTATTGAAAGAATAAATTCCCGACTATCCGTCTGAGGATAAAAGAGATGGATATAAATTCCAGGGGAGATGTGACTCGAAGTATCTCTGATGATAGATTTTCCCTACTGGGGGTTTGTAGCTGTCTTGTGGGGATGAACCGGCGAAGCTTTGTTGAATTCCTTCCCTCGTTCATCCTTAGTAAATACTATTACTATATTTTCATGTATTTCTGGTAAACATCAATCATATTAAGCATTTTGTATTTCTGGTAAACATCAATCATATTCAAAAGCATACATACATTCAAACACAACCAATGGACGTTCCGCTTTAGTAAAAGAGGAGAAGTAATCCTGAATAAAGAAGGGAAAAGTAAAGCTGAACTCGAAAACATAATCGTTTCAACTTTGAGAGTGTATAACCAATTGGATTTAGAGCTCCTGAGATTCTTAACTTTCCTGAATACCTTCCCAGAAATCCTCATAGATGGATCTGAAGACATGATACTGACACCATCTGATACTACTGGCGTAGACAATTAATTTCCACAATGGCTTCTGCTGAGAATCCAATATCAAGGTGATATAATGAGAGGAACGTGTCTTCAAATTGTGATGGACCATATACGTTCCAGGTATTAGATTTTGAAAAGATAGCATTGCCCCTTGGTTGAGGATGAATTGTCCCATAATGGAAGTATCTGAAGGTAGTTACCTCAAGAAAAATAAGCAGAATGCCCCACAATAATATTCCCCTGACATCATGAACTTTATAATGTTACCCATGGTAATTCAAATATATGAGGAGAGCTGCCCCTGGCTATTAAGCATTGTTGAATCTGGACCTGATTGCCCCGAATGAATTGAACAGTAAGTTGGTATGCTCCTTGATTGGGAAACAGTGACTATGCCCATGGCATTATGAACTCTGTAATGTTACCCTTGGTAATTTAGATATATGAGGAGATCTGCCCCTGGCTACTTAAACATAATTGAATCCTATCCTGATTGCCCCAAATGAGTTAGGACGTATCATGGCCTGCCCCCTTGATTGGGAGATAATGACTATGCCCCTTTGCATACATGGACTTTGATCTAGGAAGCAACTTTGTTTATCGGAAGGACTTTGGTTTATTGAACATTCATCCTGTAAGTTTCTCTGTTTATCAAACATTCAGGTATATGCAAACAAATATATTCAAAAATGCAATGCTTATGTCTGTCTTGAAATTTTGAAAAAGAGTTATTTTAGAAAAACAATTTTTGTGAAAACTGTGATATTAACTCAATTTTTATAATAAGCCCTAAAGGAGTCAGGATACCTTTTTGTGGCAGTACGCTTTCGAACTAACCATGCTTCAGTTAGGACTTTTAAAGGGTTGTAACGTGGCCTGGTTCACAGTTTAAGAAACAAAGGATAAAGGCTCAAATTTTATTTGTACCCAACCCAATCTCCATGATGTTCTTCAGTCCTATGCTCAGTTAACTTATGCATTGAGGCTCAAAGGAGTTTGGAATTGTAACACTGACATTTGTGATGGTTCAGAAACCAAAAATTTATTTGAACATCCAGTCATCTTTCTTTGTTGAGGATTCATAGTGACCTCTTTTTTCTTTTGACTTTGTTATCCCTTCTTTTTGCCTGAACTGTTTATTTCAAGGTTACAGTCAGCGGGATGTCTTAATTTTTTATTAAGTCTCCTTCATAGGTTTTGACTTAGTGAGATTTTTTTTTAATAGATATTGACTGTCAGGTTTAATGATTACAGAGAACCATCATTAGTTGTATATAACACAGATAATTGGCATATTTGAGTTAACCGAATCACTACCCTGCCCCAGGTTATGAATAAGGGTTTTAATTTGTGCGAGAATAAAAACTCCTACTTCATAGGTTCAAAAGGGTTGAATAGGGATTAACTTCCTTATATCTCCACTGTTTAGGAATTGAAACAATGCCTGTACATCGTCAGCATAGTCTGTTCAAAAGCATACTGCCTAATATTATGGTATTGTTTTCGTCATCCTCCCTCTACAGGCTTATAGCTTTATCAGGAGTTAAATATCACAAAAAAGAAATATGAAGCATAGTTCAAAATATAGTGAAACGAATGGATTAATTCAAGACAAACATATGCAATGCATTAATGAAAACAAAAGTTTGACATAATAGTAAATGTTTAAACAAACAAAAGAAATTACAAATGAAAATTCAAATGTTCTCAAAGTCTCTTCCTCTAAACTTGTCACTCCAGTTATCTGGAAACTTTGATGCTTGATGGACGATAGAAGAACTCAACCTGGCCTTCTGGCGTAACCTCGAGTATTCCTTCGTCAATTAGGTCTTGAATCTTATTCTTCAATGCCCAACAGTTATTTGTGTCGTGTCCGGGACTGTCAGAGTGGTACATACACCTTGCCTTGGGATTATAGCGAGGAGAAGAGGTGTTAGGATTTTTAGGAGAATTTTCCAAGGAAATTAGCTTCATTTCCAACAAGCATTGCAACATTTGTGGCATTGGCGTGTTGAATTTGATGAACTATTTTTTATATTCCTTGGGTTGAGGTGGATTAACTTTACCAGGTCTTTTTTTCTTCAAATGAAGAACAATCAGTGGTAACCGGTTTCTTACCTTCTTTTATCCTTATCTTCCTTTCAACTAAGTCATCTTGTTTCAACAGAGGTTGACTGATGATTAGATTCCCAACCCCATTATGTCGAAGCTTATTGACAAAGCTTCTCATCTCTTCTTGCCCCTGGGCCAAACTCTGGATAAGAGCCATTTGGCCATTCAACTGGATCCTCATCTCTGCCATCTCAGCTTGTAGCTGTTTAAGCTGATCATCTTTGTTGTCCTCAAGATTCTTCTTCTTCATGTCCTTAGAGAGGAGCGCTTTCAACACTTCTTGCCCCTTGGACAAATTCAGATTTACTTCCTGAAACTGAGCATTCTGAGCTTGAAGATCTTTGACTGATTGTTCGAGAGCCATTTCTGCTGAAATAAACAGCGAGAAGATAAGATACCTGTTCAGAAGAAACCTGTGATGTAATGATATGGTATGTAAATGCATATGCAATGTTTCCAAGGACCGCAGGATTTAAATTTGTTTAAACAACCCGAAAGTAAACTTTTATTAGTAATCAATAAACTTGTTTGCCATTTGGCTTACAATAAAAAATGAAATGAATACAGATATGGGGTTTTAAGTCTCCCATGGACGTTTCCTCTTTGTGTTGAGGTATGAGTTGAGATTCCACTCCTCGTGAAGTTGTTTTGTTAACTCCAGGATTCTTTCTTGACTTGCTTTGTAATGAGCCTCGAAAGTATCCCTTTGCTCCTTCAACTGGATCCAGGACCTCTGTAAGTCTTCCATGTCAGTGGGCATGTCTGGGTGAAGGATGGTATAAGAAGTATCTCCTTCAGCAACAGGTTCCATAGTAACTGGTAGAATAGCAGGATATGGCATCATAAGAGTTTGAGCAGGAGATCGCACCCATCTGAGGTAAGGTTCCATAGGAATGGAGTACTTTGATTCCAGAGTCTTGCTGTCAACCTTGTTCACTTTACCCCAAGCTAGTATAAACCTTTGCCAGTAACCTTTCATATCGTTGTCGTAGTCGAACATAATACCCTGAATCAACATGTCATGAGGACCATCACTCCGAGCATAACCAAACTGACGTAAAGCTAAGGAAGGATTGTAAGTAATGCCCCCTCTTATACCAAGGAGTGGCACATTAGGGAACTCCCCACAACAGTCAATGATAGTAACATTCTCCATAGATCGAGAACACCAATGAATATCTGAATGAGAAAGTGACATAATCCTCTTGGACCACCTGAACCCTTGTTCATTCTTCATCACTGATCGAGGAAGGTGAGAAATAAACCACCTAGATAGCAAAGGTATGCAGCACATCAGAGTTCCTCGTGCCTTCTTAGTACGGGTATGAAGAGAGTGTAAGATGTCTCCAAGTAATGTAGGCACTGGATTGCGAGTCAGAAATATGTTGATGGTGTGTACGTCTATGAACTGGTCTGGATTGGGGAACAACACTAAGCCATAAATCAATAAGGCTAAGATTTCCTCAAAAGCATCATAACTCATAGCCTTCAGGAACACTTGAGCTTTCTCCATCAATACCTTAGCAAGAATACCTTTAACTCCACTCCTTGTTTCTAGGACAATGTCTGATTTCTTCAAATGTAGGGATGCAACAATGACTTCAGATTTAGGCTCTTTTTCCAAGCCCGTGAAGGGTTTCTGATCAAGAATAGGTATACCCAGAAGCTTGGAGAACTCTTCCATTGTAGGAACCAGCTGATAGTCGGGGAATGTGAAGCAATGGTGCTTAGGATCAAAGAACTGAAACAGAACACTCATCATGTCTTCATTGAACCCTGAAGTAACTAAATCCAATAGATGACCATGCCTCTTGATGAACTGGGAGTTTTCAGAAACTTGAGAGACCAATTCCTTAAGCTTAGAAGGTATTCCTATAAAGTTGATCCTGATAGTATTCCTACGAGCAGAAGCCATGACCTGCAACAAAGAACAAAGATAAATCCTTTGGTGCTTGAAATGGTTAGTGAAAATGCTATGCTTATGATGCATGATGATGTTATGATGTTATGCTCAATCACAAACATGTGGCACACACAAACAAGTCACACAATAGCCCTAGGTTTAAAGGCTTGCATGAGGTTCAAAAGTAAGTACCCTCCCCTGAAGTTAGTTGGTTCATCATGTCCTATAAAGTAACCAGGTTCTAAGGGATCTCAATATCATTGATCCTTCACAAGGGTGGTTGTTCAGTAGGCAACTTACTTGCCAACCAAAACCCTCCAAGTTTAAGATCCCAATGAGTGTAGTATCGAGTATCAACCAACTTCAGTCTTCACCAAAGTCGGTTATCTCACTAATTTCTAAAGGCCAAGATGGGATAACTAGGGTTCTAAAAGTTAGTTAGTGTATTGACAACATATGGCAGCCTCATATTATCCTCAACTTGACTTAAGGAACATAAGCACCAACCAAGAAGTCACACTAACTATGGCCACCAGATCAACCATATCGGTATACGCTGTATAGTTTCCTTGGTCTATTTCCATTTACCTAAGGTACACTAGATCCGGGTTAGGATATTTCACACATGAGAGCCCCAACAAGTAAAGTAAAGCAAACAAAGCAAACAAATTTAAAGTGATCTAATTCCTAAGGGTACCCCTCTTTTATTAAGTCCCCAGCAGAGTCGCCAGTTCTGTAACACGGTGGGAGAACTGACTTTAGTTAAATGTTGCAGATAGCAAGAGTCGCCACCGACTTTTATTTTATCCAAAGGAAAGGGCATAAAAGAACAGGAAAGACCTTAAAAGATTTTTGAGTTCGGGGGGTAGGTTATACAAAGGGAAGGTGTTAGCACCCTTTATATCCATGGTTATCCATGGGCTCTTAGTTACTTAGCTCACTTTAAACTGTTTTGAGAAAATGTAGTGTGTGATTAAAAAATTTCTTAAGTACTTTATAATGATCCTTGTACGGATATATATAAAGACTTTGTTTTGAAAATTGTTTAAAATGTGAAGTGTAATGAAGTATTTTTGAATAAGTGAGCAAGTACTTAAGAGGAACCCACCCTAATTTGAATCTTTACTGTTCTTAAATGTTCTTTCAATGGTAAGACTATCCCTATCATTAAGGAATAGGTAGTCATTACCTTGGATGTTATGAGGGACAAGTGAAGGGTCATCTGTGTTTAGGCAACTGTAAGGTGTCTTAGCTATACGAAGGGACTTATCATCTTTTAGGGACAAGATCATTTACGAAGGCAACACCGAAGGGACTTGATCTTATAATCGTAAAGGGACTTGATGATATTTTTAGGAGAAGGGACCTTGCTTTTAGACACCTTACTTGACCTTTTGGTTTAGGCAACATGAGGGATAACCCTTAAGGAAGTGAGATGGAGATCAAAGATCGACTTACGTGTGTGAGTGTTTATTTTCAAATATTTATCTTATTTAATTAATTTTCTAAATTAATTTTAATCACAAACATGTTATGCACACCCTATAGTTACTAACCACACAGTTAATATCTTTACAATAAAAATAAAGCAAAAATATAAACCTAAACTATTACAAAGCTTTGGGATAGTTACAATATAATCGGAAAAATAATAATAACGATAAAATAGAAAATAAATAAGCAATAATTTAAATGGTTAGTAATAATGAAATAATAATAATAATAAAAGGGTTAGCAAAAATATAAATAAAAATAACAATCTAAGAGAAAATATTATTTTTTAAGTTAAATAAATGATTTAGAAAATTTTTAGAAGAAAATTATAACAATTATAATAATAAACAAATAATAATTACTTATAATAAAAAATGATTAATTATTTAATTAAGTTAAATATTAAAGTTAATAAAAATTAGGGTTAATAAAATTAGGGTTTAGGGAAAAAATTAAGGTTTATGAAAAAAAAATTAAGGTTTATAGTAAAAATGTAAGTTTTAAAAATAAAATAAAAAAAAGGATTGTGTTTTATCTTTTAGAAATTAGTTTAATAATAATAATAAGGAAATTCAAAGAAAATACATAATTTGATGAAAAAGGGAAAAATAAAGTTAGAGATACCCAAAATATTGGGGGGTTTGCCCTTTTTGCTTCATTGAGTTCTTTGTCACTGGGACACCCACGTTTCTTCATCAAAATGCTCCAAACCTCAGTTCCTTGCCACTAGGTTGTGGGCTTTAGGTCTTTGTCACTAGGTCAATCAGCGCATGCCACACACCATCTTCTTTCTCCCACCTGTCAGCCTGTAATGTTTATCACTACTGCAGCCTTCGAAGTATCGACGAAAACAGATTACAGCAGATTAACCAATATTTTAGTTCTCCATGGTGCCCTATGATTCCTGCATCGAAACTTAAATCCAACTATCCAAAAACCATCTACACAATCAAACAAACATATTATGTAATCAAAATCAATTAATCATGCGTAAATCATTGAAATTGAAAAAAAATCAAAAGAAAGGCAAGAATATGAATTTGGTTTGTATGATTTGGCATGAATTTGATGATGAGGATGATTGGAATAGGTTCAGGAAACCTCAAGGATTCATTTGCAGCCTTTAATCAACTAGTAAAAGTGGTGGACTATGGAAACCTAATTTTGAATTATGTGAAATTTTAAAGTATGAATATCATCCTCTTGCTCTCCATTCTTTTTTTGTCTTGTGATGTTGTTGTGGTTATATAGTAAAAGAAAATTAGGTCAAAAAAACCAATCTATTCTTTGGACTTTTGGATAGCTTGATCATGAAGAAAAATATGATTCAAATATTGAAAAAAAATCTAATATCTCCTTGCAATTTTGGTTGATCTGATTTTATATGATTCCAATTAACTTTTAAATGAATATTAAGACCTTCTAGAACCAAAATCAAATCAAATATCCATCCTTTTATATTTTATTTTCATTTAAAATGATTTTTAACATAAAAAATCATAATAAATAAAATAAAATGAATAAAATTATGAATAAATAAATTTTAATTCGTGCATGATGTCATGGAAGGGTTTGGATCATAAAAAAGCAGGCCCATTTGGTGAATTATGGTTTTAAGACCCCATTTGCTTCATAAACCTCTCAAAAATTTCCCAACTTTGCAAGGACACAAATCCTTCAATTTTAATGCTATGAAGGTGTTCTTGGACATTTTGGAAATCTTAAAGAGTCCTCTAACCAACCTCTTTGGTCTCATGTCCATATCTTTTACCATTCTCAAGTTATGCTCTTTGGAAGTTGTTGACTTTTTGTTGACTTTTAAAAGGACCTATAATGTCTTAGCTCATACCCTCCAAATGAAGCATTTTTGGGCTTGGCTTGTGAGACACAAAGTTGTAGAGAATTCAATTTACTTAAAAATGAGCTTTGGATGGGAAAAATTTGATGAAGCATGTGAAAGTTAAGGCTGGTCAAAGTTTAGTTGACTTTTCCTAAGGAAACCCTAATTTAGAAACTCCTGATTCTTGATGATCTGAAATCTCCTTGATGAATCATGATCAACCCTTGATCAAATGATGAATTTTACTTCATATACTTGATGTTGGCAAAAAATCATGAAGTTTGACTTTGGTTTGACCACAGTTGACCTCAGTTTGACTTTTTAACTACTTTGACTGATTTTAACCTATCTGATCATCTGACTGAGCAAACCTTTGGGAAAAGTCTTGAAACTTGTCATGGGGATTATTAAACACATATAAGATGTTATGAAGCTCACTTGAAGTCTTGGAAGTCCATTTAGCCTGATTAAAGTCGAAACCCTAGTTTAGGATGCATTGCTTAGGAGGATGCATTGTCTGAGGGAAATGTCAAATCTTCTGACTGATTGTGAACTTTATGAACCTTGTGAACCTCATGAGATGTCTTGTGAACCTTGTGAGATGTCTTGTGAACCTTTTGAACCTTGTGAGCCTCTTAGTACACAAAGTCTTGTCTTGTGAGGGCAAATTTTGGGGTGCAACACAACGCAAAAAGAACGGACGTCATACGATCAAAATCGAGTGCGATCGATACGTTTAAGCTGCAATACATCAATGAATAAGTTGTTTTTTCGGCTTATTTGGTGTCTGCTACTCGAAAATGTGACGAGGTCAACCTCTTCAGAGCATAATCTCGACTCGACTTTGTCAACAAAGTTGTAGATCTATGAGTCAGTGATCTGGTGTTAAAATGTAAGATCAATCGGACAAACAAAGAGGGAGATATGAATTTTCTCGCGAAATCACTTTCAGCCTTTTTCTTCGGTTCAGCACTTCAGTTTTGTGAAATAAACCAAACCGATAACCTTTGGAGCACTGTTCGAACTCGCATATGTCTTTGAACTTGAAGAGGATAAAATTTTTGAACCAACGCTTCAAAAATAGGAGCAATCCGATGAAAATTGACCGAGTTATGAATTTTACAAAATCTGACAGACAGTGCACTGCATCAAAGAACCTTACTGGTAATTCGCATTTTCGGGATCCTTCCGCTCGGACCTAACCCAAACTGAATTCACATAATAAAGATAACATATAAAAGGAATTTTAGGCACCGGAACGACATCAATCCGATGAACGAGCCAGGAGTTATGAATTTTTTAGTGTTCAAACTCACCGGTTCAACACTGTTTTTCATTATGTCGACTCTAAAAACTCGCACATTCGGAGATCTTCTTCAAAGAATTAGTTCTCGGCCAAAACCCAAAAGTTTGAAAGGATATCAAGAAGGAACTTTTGTCATATGAATTTGTCAGACATGTTGACCCAATCAGAAGTTACAAACTCTTGAATACCGCTAGCACAGTTAATCGGCGAAACTGAAATTTCAGAAACAAATACATCCCGTCATTTTCCTTGATGAATTGGCCTCCGAGCCGAACAAAAAAGTTGTAGAGAATACCGAAATGGTCTAAACTATAGAGTTTCAAGCCAAAATGAGTTTCCGAGCATAAGTTACAACTTTTGCAAATTGCACCATAAAACTGATATTTTGCTTAAACTCCTCTGAATCAACCGAGAACTTTTGGCTTCTTCTGAGATTCTTGTGCACGTGCCGCATGAAAAAATAAAGGTCAGTCACAACCTATGAAAGCTCAAATGGAGATGTATGTTCATGTATGTTTATGATGCAATTGTGATCTAAATGCAATGCAATGTATGAAAGGATATGCTAAATGGCATGGAAATGAGAGGGCAAATTTTTAGGTATTACAGCTGCCCCTATTCAATCATCTGCATACCTGAATGGATGATAGCGACGACTTTCAGACATTCAAGGTATGGAGGGATTGAATACTCAAATAAACCGAAAAATTTGCACTATGTGGGTAATAACATATGCTGGGAAGAATGTCTTCCTCGAAGGACAATTCTCAAAAGATCCTCGGATCTAACACGAAACCATCCTCGAATGGAGACGCAATGGTATACCGGCCTCAGCCGATAACCAAAATCACAAAGACTGGCCTCAGACAGACTTTGCAAAAGAGACAAACTGACCTCAATCAATAAGCTCCAAAATGGCCTATCATCCTCGAATGATAGCCACAACAACACAAATAAGACCAACCTCAGAAGGACTTGAAGAAAAGAATGCCATCCTTGAATGACAATTCTCAAAAATATCCTCGGATCTAAAACGAAACCATCCTCGAATGGAGACGCAATGGTATACCGGCCTCAGTCGATAACCAGAAACGCAAAGACTGACCTCAGACAGACTTTGCAAAAGAGACAAACTGAGCTCAATCAATAAGCTCAAAATGGTCTATCATCCTCGAATGATAGCCATAACAACAAGACCAACCTCAGAAGGAATTGAAGAAAAGAATGCCATCCTCGAATGACAATTCTTAAAAGATCCTCGGATCTAACACGAAACCATCCTCGAATGGAGACGCAATGGTATACCGGCCTTAGTCGATAACCAGAAACAACAAAGACTGACCTCAGACAGACTTTGCAAAAGAGACAAACTGACCTCAATCAATAAGCTCAAAATGGTCTATCATCCTCGAATGATAGCCACAACAACAAGACCAACCTAAGAAGGACTTAAAGAAAAGAATGCCATCCTCGAATGAAAATTCTCAAAAGATCCTCGGATCTAACACGAAACCATCCTCGAATGGAGATGCAATGGTATCCGGCCTCAGTCGATAACCAAAAACAACAAAGAAATATGACAAGGTGGAATGAGATCGTTGTACAAAACAAGACGCGGAATGGGTGACAAACATTGACTTTAAAAGACAAGGATGTCTGAAAAATGATATTGGTATCCTCTGTGGGGAGTATTTCAGGTTGAGAAGATATTATAGGTCATATTAATATACCTCAAAACTGGCCCATGTTGGCATGCACATGCCTGGATTTATGGCATAATGCTCCATGATGATGGAAATGCTACGCTTTTGAGGATGCAAATGTAATGATGATTATGCATATGCGAATGCAAAGATATCTCATAATAAGGAGAGCACAAGTATCCCAGGTGGCTTTGTAACACCCCAAATTTGCCCTCTTACTTTTAAGCATCATATCACATCATATTCATCATACTCATATCATTTCCTCAGCATCATATCATGGAAAGATGAAGCATAACATTCTTCATGTCCTAGCATCAAGCATATGGTCATCTGTGGAGTTCCCAGAAGCCTTTCAAGCCATGACAAGGGTCCCATTGAGTTTGTACAAGTTCTATGGTGAGTCTATACTCCATTTAAAAGATCAAGTCCATTGGCAAAAGCTCAGAGGATTGCATGATCATCAGGGATCTCAGGACAAGGCAAAGCTCATATACAAAGCACCCAAATTAGGGTTTGAGATTCAAGCACCAAGATCTAAACTCTTTGGCCATTTCTTGTGGGCCAAGTCTTCTATATGTTAATAGGATCCTATGTGTCAAATTTCATGAGAACATTCCATGTGGAGGTCAGTCAATGCCCCAGTTGCTTGCAGATGAAGCAGAAAGTCAACAGAGCCCACAAAAAGTCAATTGTGCATTTTCAAGGGGTCTAACCCAATTTTTTTGGCCAAGAGTGGTCCTTACAATGTTATAAGAGGTTTGTAATGCCTAAAGTTCAAGAATCATGGAGATTTGAGGGGTTTTGCAAAAATGGTACAAAGTTGGTTTTTGAAGTTTTCCAAATTTTGCAAGTTTTGCCCTAATTTTCAAGTGGCCTTAACATGATCAAAAATTCTTCAAATGGACCAAAGTCAAACATGAAAGTTGGAGAGTAAGGGCTGCCATTTTCAAAAAGTACAAGTACTTTTTCACCGGATTCCTAGATCCTTCCCTAGCTCCTTCGAAAATTTTGACTTCCTAGGCCAAATTTCACTTTTCAAAAATTGCACCATGTGCAAGAAGGCTCCAATCTTATTTTTGTGAATTGGTACAGGCCCGAACTTGTTTCAAACTTAAAATACATTGCATAAGGACCAATTTGCTCCAAAGAAATGGTCATTTTCATACACTTTGAAAAAATCCCTCCAAAACATGCAATTTTGCAAAATTCATGAAACAAGTGTGACACTTGGATCTAAGGGCCAGGAATGATTGGGTTTGGATCAAGGGTGGAGAATGAAACTCACACATGCTGAGAGGCCCAAAAGAGCATGAGCATGGCATGCTTATTCCACTAAGTTCACATGATGCATTTTCACACTTTTCTCATTCAATTTTCGTGCACTTTCTTTCACACTTTCAGCACTCACTTTTTACATCATCACAAAGAGAATTAAGCAAAAACCAGATCTGATTCTCTCTCATTCTCTCATTCTCAACTTTCTTGAATTCTTGCATTTTGCTTCATATCTCTCCATTCCTTTACATTCTCCACAAACTTCTTCCATATTCTTGATCAGTGGATCACATAGATCAAGAATCATCCATTCATTCAAGCTTAAAGCACATAATTTGAAGCTTGCCATTTCAAATCCTCTTGTGTTGAAATCTCAGATCCACACCATTTCAAGACCTTAGATGCATTTATTTTGCATCTAAGGAGTAAGAGGAGTGATTTGCACGGATTGTTTGGTTTTCTAGCTCAATATTTCAAGGTCTCCATCTCAGGTATGACTTGAAACTTCATGTTTTGGAAATGGAATTTAATTGTTGCTTTGTGTTCCTTGTTGTTTGCTGATCATGCTGCACTTTGTAGATTTGATTTTAGTGCATTGTAGTGAAAGATATGTGCATTTTAAGTTTGATGATGACACTTTATTTTGCTCGATCCAGCCATTTCTTTGAGATTCAGCTGTTTTTAAGGTCATATTTGAATTCAGTGATGTGGAATTAATCAATCTGGACTATTCATTTTCATTTTTTGGTGAATTTTTGGATCTGGTTTGGTCTCCGGTGCCGGAGCCCTAGCTCCGGTCACCGGAATTTGTTTTGCTCAACCTAGGGTTTCTCCATGAAGAAGATGAAGTTTTCACCATTAGATCCCTCATCCAGTCGTCCTCATGCTGCCACGTGGCCTATTTTCGTCCAGCATCTCATGTTTTAATTGCTGTTCTCATTTAATTCAATGTATGGCAGCGTCTATTGTAACTAAAATGCATCCACCAATACCAGCGTGTCCTGTTGCCACCTCATTTAATGAGGTGTTCGTCCATAGCCTCAGGATGCATCCTGCGGATCACATTATTCTCCAACTTTTATTTTAATTCAATTAATATCCATAGTAATAGCATGAACCATCAGCGTTGCTTTCCCATGGGCCTTAACAAATACTGTTCGCACCCCCAGCTCTTGGCCCATCTCATTTTCAACTACAACATATGCTATCAACACCCCTGTCAGACCCTAATTTTTGACCCTAAGGTTTTCTGCATCTCGTCTGCGTTTGCATACAAACAAGATCACGCACTGGTCGTTTATCCTTTTTCAGGTGCAGGTCTATGCTTTGCAGAGGATCATCATGTTTAATTGTCGTTATCTGTTTATATTTACTAACCTCTAACCAAAATACAAAAAATATGTTGCAGTTGCTTATTCTTCTTCTGTGTTGCAGGATTTAAAAGACAGGGCAGTGATTTCAATTCAAATGCGTTTGTTCAGTCACGATTTGATTCAGGTGGACGTTTGACCTAATCTTGGTCAAACTATCAAAAGATTGTTTCGATTGCAAGTTGTTTGTGCCAGTGGTTTATTCCTCAGAAAGTGTGTAACACCCCAAATTTGCCCTCTTCATTTTAAGCATCATATCATATCATATTCATCATACCCATATCATTTCTTCAGCATCATACCATGGAAATATGAAGCATAACATTTTCATGACCTAGCATTAGGCATATGATCATCTGTGGGGGTTCTTGAAGCATCACATGCTATTGACAAGGGTCCCAATGGATTTGTTCAAGTCCTATGAGGGGTCTACATTGCATTCACAAGTTCAAATTCATTTACAAAAGCTTAGAAGGTTGGAAAATCATCAGGGAATTCAAGCTAGGGCAAGGCTCCTACACAATGATCCCAAGTTAGGGTATGAGTTTCAGGCAGGGAAACTTTGTGACTTTGGCTATTTCATTTAGGCAAAGTCTCTCATATAACAAGAGGATCCTAAGGTTGAAATTTGGTGGGAAAATTCCTCAGAGAAGTCAGCTATTTCATTAGAAGTTCAAAAATACAATTTTTCTCCTGTATGAGGAAATCCTGATTAGGGTTTTGGGACAGATACTCATATCTTCTTAATTTTGACCATTTCTTATGGGCAAAGGGTCTCATTTAGTCTGCATGGCTCATGTATGATGTTTGAGGCAAAAATTCACGGAAGAAGTCAAGACTTGGTTCAATTGCTTAAAGGTGAAGCAAGAAAGTCAAATGTGTAGTCAGAAAAGTCAACATGAAGTTTTCAGAGTTTTTTAATCAGGATTATCATTTTTGAGGTTATATTATGTCAAGGAATAATTCAGTTGAGTTCAAATGTCAAAAATCGGGAGTATGCAAAAAAATTGCTAAATTTGAAAGTCTAGAAATTTCCATTTTTGGAAATTATTTGTCCCGAAACTTCAAGCTATTATTTCATGTGCAAAAAGGCTCCGAATGATTTTCCGGCGAACACGAAGGTTGTAGAATACGATTTTCCCTTTCCGAAAAGTCGGATAACACCCTCATAGCCTTCATAGAACTCAAGTTATGATTTTTTTGAAGTTTGGAGCATTTTAGGGTTTTTTGTGGGGGACATGTGTCAATTTGTGATTGGTCCATTTTTTTTAATTAAGGTATGTATGGCGTGACATGTTATTTTGTTCACAAACCTTTTAATATGACCAATGTATTAGTAGGTGTGACCAAATATTTAAATAAAAAAAAATGAATGAAGACATGTGGGATGGTGTACGAAAATAATGAGAAAAATTAGCACTTGGGTCCAGTTCCTTCTGCCTGCCACGTGTCTTCTCCCCATTGGCTTTAAGGGCATGCCATGCATCACCTTTCTCACATAATCTTTATCATGTTTTTTTTCTTTCTTTCTCACCACCCATTTTTTTTGTTCACGTTGTTTTTCTTTCTTTTTCCATTCTTCTTTCCCTCACCTCGCCAGCTCACCACTTACCTCACACCACCCCAAGTCACGTTTTTTCTCACATAACCCCCCTCACACTTTTTTTTTTTCCGGGTCCCCACTCATTTCCTGCTTTTTCCTCATTTTTTCTGCTCACACATCACCACCCCACACGCACGCCACCCACCCTTCCTCACACTCTCACTTTTTTTTTTCCTGCTCACATTATCACTCACTCACCTCACGCACACGACACTCTCTCTCATGCACTCACACACTCCCTCACGTTTTCCTCTCTCCCACTGATTCTCATTTTCTCTCACCTTGTAGTACATGCCACTCACACCCATTATTGGCAGGCACTCTCACATTTCATAGCTCTCATGCACAGAGGATTCACGAAAAAAAAGAAAAGAAGAGCTCACCTTGAATTCTTCTTCAACACAGAATTTTGGCTCTCATAGCATGAACCTCTCATAACACTACCCGAAAAGCTCAGATCCAAAAAGGAAGTTGTGCTCTCATCACATTTCATAAGAGCTTTTCTAGATTCTTCTTGGAAGCACCTTGTTCATTCCCTCTAAACCGCGGTCAAAAGGCATTATAAAGAAGATTGAAGCTCACCAATACTTTCAGATTTCCTTTCTCTTTGGTATCCATAGCAAATCATTCAGCCTTTATTTGGCCAAAAGCGAATCCAAGGGAAATCAAAGTGTCTTTAGATTTCTCGAAACCGTGAAGAAAAGCATCACTCAGGTATCATGCTCATCTTTCTTTTTCGGTTTGGACCTTATTGTGATTGTTTTGAGTTTTTGATGCTTGATATGTGTTGCTTGAAGTGGTTAAAAGCTTGTATATGTTTTAAATGTTGAATTTCAGTTTTGGTGTTCAAGTTTGTTTTGTTCGATCTGAGTTATACAGTGTGTTTTACTGAGTTTTGCTAGTAGATTTACGATCCTCATGGACTAAGCTTCACGTTGGTATGTGTTTAGTAAGTTTCTGTGTTTCTTCGCGGCGATGATCGAAATCGTGTGTGATGCCGTTACTTTGGCGCAATATTTCTGTGTGTTCGGAGCTTTGTTTTGATTTTATTTCGTTCTAGTCTTGTTGTTCTCATTTCATAGATCAATTTTGGATTTTACATTTTTTAATTTCATTAAGAATTGAAGGAGTTGTGTTGAGGTGAAGTTATGTTGGTCATGTTGTTTCTTTGCGGATTCCATGGAGTTCACGCAGGCTGCTGCATTTTTCTTTGCCTTGCATGGGGAAGGAGACGGCGACGTGTTGTTCTCCCTATGGTCTGAGTTTGTTTTCTTTTATTTTTGTTTTTTTCTCTTTTTATTTCATTTAAGGGAAAGTTGTCCGGTTGATGAATGTTACATGGATTTGTTATTCCATTTTATTAAATAATCATAAGGCATAAGATTAATTAATGTTAATCATGTTTAATCAATAATCAGTGTGTTTGGCGGGTGGGCCTTAGCCGGATCCGCTAACGGCACCCCTCTCCCCAGGCCCAATCATTTTCCAGTGTTAAATCCCTTACTGCATACACCACCTTCATTTCCTTTCTATTTTCTTTCCTTTTTTAATTTCTTTTATTAATCAGTTTCATTTTAATTCGAATAAGATAGTTATAATCCTCTAAAAATTCTCAAATAAATCATGGATGTTCCTTTGTACCTCTAGTTTTTTTTCGCATTTTTATTTTATTTTTTTTCATTAATTAGTGTGCCAGAATTAAATCACCAATGTACATAGCTTCTTTTGATCCATTTCTTGACCAGCCTGTCTTGTTGATTTTCTATAGACTTCAATATTTGGAGTTTTGATCCCATTCGTTTTGCATTATATTCCTAAGATCTTCTAGTTTTCATATGATTTTTCTCAGAATTTTTAGAAATTTATTTCTTAAGTTTTGGTCTGGTATCTTGTGATATAAGTTTTCTGTCCTAGCTTGTGTTTGTGCATTCATTTGACCTAGTTCTTTTATGATTATTTGCAAATCCTTTTGTCAAGTTAATATAATGTGTTTTAAGATCATTTGGTTTCAGTTGTAGAATTTTTAGATGGCTGGTTGTTTATTTGTGGATTTTTGTTCTCACCTTGTCCCATTTTGCTTCTTTTGGTTTGTTAGATCTCTTATAGGCTTAGAAGGGCACTTGTGCCAACTTCTTCTTCTCATTTTGGGTTCCTTTGGGGTATGGATACCTTCCTGGTCCTAGAATAGGTCTTGGTTCTTCTAAATTGTTGGGTTTGCTTTATATTCAGGTCTTTTGTTTCTTTAAGTGTTTAAATTCAGTATTTTGGTTCCGTTGTCTCTATTGTGACATTGTTTGGTGTTGTGTGACTTCTCTCTTCACCTTGCTGGCCTCTTAGGCCATTCTTCATACCATTTTGATTCTGGTTGTGAACTTTGTGCTTGTATTCATTTGTGTATGCTAACCTTGCAGGAGCTAGGGTAAGTATGAGATGTGGGAATTGAGTTCCATATCTCTAATTCTTATCTCTTCCTTTTATGTTTATGTGAACTAACCCTCTTTTGTTGGGCTTAGGCCTTTCTCATCACCTCTTCTATCTTCTTCTTCCTTCTTCGTTAGGGTAGAAACCTCACTAACCCTTAGGACGTCCATGCATGTGAATACTTAGGATTATTTTAGTTCCCTTTAGATTTTTTTTCTTTGTGTTCCTTTTGTTTCTTTTTCTCTTCTCATCTCATAACTCTAAAAAACACTTTAATAAATCTGAAATGATACATTGATCCATAGCCTTATTCCATGAGGTATGCTTGTAGTCTTCCCATCTTGGGATAGTACATGTTTACCTTGTGATGCACAAGTCTGATCAAGGTATCTTATTCATAAAGAAAAGCATAAAAAACACTTCTTCATGTAAATAATCAAAACATCTAATAAGTAAACAAGTTAGTGAGCCTAAGCCCTAATCTTTGGGTTCAAGTTTTGGGGATCTTCTCCTTACTTGAGTGTGCTTGTTCTATTATTCCATCTTGGAATGTAGCGACAAGTGCACATTCCATTGGTGAGAGCTTGAGTTCACTTCCTTGTGACACACTCATAAAAGCTTCTAAAAAAACACAAACAAACAATAAACGTCTTTCCTTCGGGAATTCTTTTCTCATCTCATTCGCTCCATACGCGAACTTGCTCCTACTTGTCACTTTGCAAGACGGTAACGCACTCGTCGTCCGAGCCTGCAACACCTGAGCATTGACATAGGCAGTTCAAACCTTTAATTCACAAGCAATTTCTTTTCTACCCCTAGTTAGGCGAACTACGTCGACTCTGATCCTCATTATCCCGATGAGGTACGTAGGCAGTGGGGTAGGGCCCATTCGAGCACAATATTTCTTTTTCCCTACATTTTCCCCCTTTATTCTCATTTGTCGATTTCATTTCTTTTCTCATTTCCATTTTATTCCAGATAGCAATTCTTTTCATTCAAACAGCATATTATTTCTCACCCTTTGAAAACAGACTTATAAGCGTGGATCCCGTCGAGTACGGCGGACGGATTGGGGTGCTAATACCTTCTCAATTCGTAACCGACTCCCGAACTCAGATCTTTGGTTCGCAGGACCTTGTCCTTTCCTTCTTCCTTAGGTTTGTGCAACATTTCCTTTCCCATTCATTCGGGATAAAAATGTCTGGCTGGCGACTCTAACCTTTTCCGTGCCACTTTCGCGTTTGTACTAGGATGAAAATCCCGGGAGCGACAGCTGGCGACTCTGCTGGGGACCGAACCCAGAATCTCTGGTTCCCCTGTGAGTCTCTCCTAGCGCTTGTTTGTTGTTGTTTCATTGGGTGATTTTTGTTTGCTGTGGTTTGTTATATATTATTGTTGTTTATTTACAGCTTTATTTACAGTTTTCAGTCTTTATTTACCGCATCATGTATATATGTTGGACTGTCTGGACTGGTTTTCTTTGGTGGGATGGGTGTTACTTGTTATTGGGAGATATGAGCCAAGTACCCGGCTCGAGTGCACCATAGGACTTAGAGTGGTTCCACTTTGGCCTCATGAGATCTTGTCATGGGGGTAGTAGTGAGTTCCACACCCAGGTTGCGATTGTCTTGGAAATGTCTTGATTTGGGGATCTTCCTCTCTCATTACATAACCTTGACAGTTATGTGCAGCTGGGGACCGATCATTGAGAACCTTTGTGGAAACAACCCTCTCCAGTGGTGACAGTGGCAGACCACATTTTGTGGCAAACCCATTCGCACCCGAGGGTCCACTGGGAACTCGCATAGGATGGCCTGGTTCTCTTATAAGAACTCAGTCAAAGCATCTGGTCGTATGACATTAGTACTGTATCCTACGGGCTGAATGTACTATTGTTTCTCGATTTCAGCGCTTGAAGCTGGGGACTTATAAGGGATGCTTGTTTTCCCGGACTCAGCTGAGGCCTCCCTGCGTAGTACATAATGCCTAACCGATTCCCTGATTTGGTCATGAGCCATTTCTCGGAGATGGTGACAGTATTATTGCTATGTGGCTTTGAGAGTCCGTGATGTCTGACCCGGAGCCTTTTACCCGCGAGATTGGGGGTGTTTACAGGTGTGCAGGAACCCATGACCTCAACATACACTCATCTGTTCAGTTATGATCTTTGGTCCTGTGATTATGATCTGTGGTTCTATTGATTCTATGGTTCCGAAGTTATGGTCCTGGAATTCTGGTTCTTGATACCGTGATTCTGAGATCTTCTATCAGAAAGTTGTGATTGTCAGAGGGTGTGACTCAGTAAATTGTTGGGTTTGCCAGTTATTCAGAGGGGCCTTTGTCAGGGTTCCGGTCCAGATGGTCCCAGTTGGTCATATGCTTGCATTGCATTACATTTGCATCATTCTCTGCATTAACTATTTATGTTTCCCATTTTTCAGGTCATTGATCACATCTGTTCCCAGTTCTGGTATTCTTATCTCTATGGCAGAAATCAGAAGCGATCCGAGAAAAAAGAATGTGCATTATACCTTTCTTCAGCCGGAAGTCAAAAGTGTTCAGAGGTTAGCAGGTCTGATGAACGATCAAGTCTTGGGTAATTTCAAGAAAAGATATGGCCAGATACTGAAGTTTGTGGACAAGCCTACTACAGACCAAAAGGACAGCTTGCATACCTTGTTGCAATTTTATGATCCCATGTTGCGTTGCTTTATTCTTCCAGGTTACATCTTAGCCCCGACATTAGAAGAGATCTCCAGCATGCTGAGTGTTCCGATCAGAGAGACATTGCCGTT
Source organism: Lathyrus aphaca (assembly GCA_963966055.1). Taxonomy (NCBI): domain Eukaryota; kingdom Viridiplantae; phylum Streptophyta; class Magnoliopsida; order Fabales; family Fabaceae; genus Lathyrus; species Lathyrus aphaca. The sequence continues at coordinate 159,419,181 of OZ014520.1, forward strand.
CTACGGGTCAGAGGTTGTGCTCAGAGATGAAGACATAGCCAAGGTTTGTAGGTTGCCAGTTGTTTCAGTCAGAAAGGCTTTGCAAGAGAGTAAAGGCAGAGGTCTACCATGGAGTGTGCTTATTCCCGAGGCTGAGAAGTATGCTACAGAAGCTAAGTGGAACGACTTTGGAGCTTTGCTTGCATTGATGGTATATGGGTCTAGCTTGTTTCCCGGAGAGAAAGAGTTTGTCAGCTTAGAAGTGATCTCAATCTTTGCAAAAGGCAATCCAGTGCCTACTTTATTGGGTGACTTTTATTTTAGTGTCCATTACAGAAACGAGAAAGGTAGAGGTGGTCCAGTGGTCTGCTGTGCTCCTTTGTTTGCTGAATGGTTCGCTAGACAGTTGCCTAAGTCAGGTGCCTTCAAAGATATACGAGACGAATGGAGATGGTCCAGAAGACTAATGGGGCTGACGGAAGAAGACATTGCTTGGGGTTATGATAGGGATTTGCTAGGAAAGGAGGTGATGGTTAGTTGCGGAAGGTTTGCTGGAGTACCTTTGCTAGGAAGGAAAGGTGTCATCAGTTACTACCCAACATTAGCCAGAAGGCAGTTTGGCTACCCTTTGAAGGATCCTCCTCAAATGGAAATGTTTGCTGAATCTTTGTATTTTCCTGTTGATGGAAACAGAGAGATAGCCCAACAAGCAGTTCAATCCTGGGATCACAGGAAAAGGAAAGGGAAGAAAGACTTCGGCCGAGTTAATCCCAAGACATATCCACCATATGCTGAATGGTTGCAAAGGCATATCGAGTCAGTTCTCATGCCTTTTTCAGTCGAAGCTCCACTTTATCCCCGAGAGGTAACAGGTTCGAGCAGTACGGTTTCCTTGGAGGAGTACAAGAAGCTAGAAGCCCAGCTGCATGAGGTCAGAGTAGAGAATGTTGAGATGGTAAGCTTATACCACCAGGCTAATAGAGCTAAGAAGGAAGCTGAAGATAAGCCGCAGAAGCTCCAAGCCTCTTTAGAAAACAAAGAGAAAGATTTTGCTGGAAGAGAGGCCCATTTCCATAGATTGGGTATGATGGAAACTCGAAGAGAAGCTAAGCACAAGGAGACTTTAAAGACTCTCAAGAGTGCTCGACAGTCCATTGTTTGGTTGAAAGGCCAAAGGGATGAAGAACAAAAGAAATTCAAAGAGAAGGAAGAGTTCTTTGAAGTTCAGATGGCTTTCAAGAAAGAGGAAGTGGAACAAGCCCACGCCATCCGGAGGGAGAAGACCCAACAGTTGGCCCAAAGTCAATTAGCTCTGGAGGAAGCCAGGAAAGAGATCGAAGAGCTCAAGCTGAGAGCAGGTGTCAAGAAAAGCAGGGCGGAGGTGGCAGAACCGGGGTCCTTAGCTTAGTTTATTTTTCAGACTACCTACAGGCTTGTTGTAGGAGTTTTGCTTTCATTTCTTTTGTCTTTATGTACTGATTTGTAACCCTTCGGGGAATATTCTTGGATGTATTCTGACTTTTAGCCTATAGTGGTTTGTCCATATTTAGTATTAATGTGCAAGTGATCGTTTTGAATGTGCAAGACTCGTTTGTCTGGATATTGTTAATGTCTGAACACTTATCAAAGAGAAAGCTTGAAAGCTAAACACCGAAAGCGGTTGTCTGAGATAGATGCCAGAACTGGGGCAGGCCAAATGCTTAAAATTGGGAACATGAACAGTTACATTGCATTGCATATAACCTGTTTGTCTGTTTTGCAGGTGTTGCATCAATTACTAACGTGTTTTGTGTTTCAGGCACTATAGCTCCTCGTAAAGTCCGAGAGCAACCAGTAGTGCACAGATACCCAACCAAGACTAACAGAGAGCGAGCTATGGATCAGTTGCAGGCAGATTTGGCAGATCTAAGGCAGAGAATGGATAATTTCATGACGTTAATGGCCGGCATGGGGCAGAATCAAGAGCGTCTGCGAGAGATGGTTGAGAATCAGAACAGAAACGCTGCTGCTGCTGCGAATGCTGATAATCATACCGGTGCGGGCGCACGTCAGGGTGGAACTCCAGTTATACAACCAGGGGTGCCAGTAATCAACGAAGGGGTGCATAACATTCATATGGATCACCAGGATGACCAGTTCACATTACTTGATGAGGCCGAGGGTCAAGGGGTAGAAATGAACAAGAGATTCGAAGAGATGGCCGAGCAAATCAAGGCTATCCAGTCCCAGAGCTCTTTGGGATTCGATATAACAGACTTGGGCTTGGTTCCGGGAGTCAGGATTCCGTATAAGTTCAAAGTTCCTACTTTCGAGAAGTATAACGGCACTGCTTGCCCAAAAACCCATCTGCAATCATATGTTGGGAGAATTGCCGCGCATACAGACGACGAAAAACTGTGGATGTATTACTTTCAGGACAGCTTGGTGGGAGCTTCCCTTGAGTGGTACATGAAGCTCAGCAGGGTCAATGTCAAGAGCTGGAAAGACCTCGCTGAAGCCTTTGTGAGGCAGTACCAATATAACATGGACATGGCTCCGAATCGCACCCAGTTGCAACATATGGCTCAGACAGCAAAAGAAGGCTTTAAAGAATATGCCCAGAGGTGGCGCCAGCTAGCTGCCAGGGTGCAACCCCCCTTGTTAGAGAATGAAATGGCCGATATGTTTATGGGTACCCTCCAGGGGGTATTTCTTGAGAGATTGGCGTCAAGTTCTGCTACTAAGTTCAACGATATTGTCATTGCGGGAGAAAGGGTCGAAACGCTGTTGAAAATGGGGAAGATACAAGATCCCGGTGCTAGTAGCTCAAATGGGGCGAGGAAAGCTTTTAGCGGACCTCCAAGAAGGAGAGAAGGCGAGACCAATGCTGTATTCGGCCGAAGCCAGGGTCGTGGTTACAGAAGACCTTATGAGCATATGGCTGCTGTTACCATTCCTGCAGCTCCCGTACAACAGATGCTACCTCCACCACAACAACATCAACAACAACAACCTAGAACTAACTACCAGCAGAGACCATATCAGCCTAGGCAGGCTCGCCCGGCTAACAGGGTGATTGAAGCTATTCCGATGACGTATGCTGCCTTGTTGCCGAGACTACTAGATTTGAACCTTATTCAATTAAGGACTTTAGCACCACCACCTCCTGGAGAGCTTCCAGCTGGTTATGATGTCAACGCGCGATGCGCTTTTCATTCAGGAGCACCCGGGCATTCAACTGAGAAGTGCAGGGCACTACATCACAAAGTTCAGGATCTCCTAGATTCCAAGGCAATCAACTTTGCGCCACCACCGAATATCAACTCGAACCCTATACCTAATCATGGCGGGGCAAGAGTTAATGCTGTTGAGGGAGATGACAAGTTGAGTTTGGTGCTGAGTATTGATGAAGTCAAGACGCCTTTGAGGGTGGTGAAAGAGAGACTGTTGAAGGGCCAAGTATTTCCTGGTTGCCATCTCGATTGCGAAGACTGTCTAAATGCTGTGAATGGCTGCGAGAGATTGAAGATGGGTTTGCAAGGGTTAATCGATGATGGGTCTTTGCAATTTAGCAAGATTAGTAATGAAGAGGCTGATGATGTGTCAACCATTACTATCTTCTACGATGAAGCTGACATGCCCGTCAGACAAGAGCCAGTTACCATTTACGCTCCTCAGATTAGTCCTGTGACTATAACTGTACCTGGGCCAGTGCCGTACACTGATGATAGGGCCATTCCATGGCATTATGGTTCCGATGTCTATGTGGCGGGACAGAAGATGGAGAGCAGACCTGTTGCTGACTTGACTATTGAAAATGTGGGAGGTGTTGGAGGTTTTACTCGAAGTGGCCGTTTATTTGCTCCCCCTGCACTGAGAAAGGATCCTGAGGCCGAAACCTCGTCCAAAGACAAAGGAAAGCAGACTGCGAATGATGAGTCAAATACTCCTGTGGCTGGGCAGGGGACGTTTGAAAAGGAGGTAGAGGAGTTCATGAAGATCATCAAAAGGAGTGACTATAAGGTGGTTGATCAACTGAATCAGACGCCTTCAAAGATTTCTATCTTGTCACTATTGATGTGCTCTCCCGCGCACAGAGAAGCTTTACTGAAAGTACTTCAAATGGCCTATGTTCCTCAAGAGATCACAGTCAATCAACTCGAAGCTGTTGTTGGAAGTGTTAATGCTAGCCATGGCTTAGGCTTCACTGACCGAGACCTCACTTCGGAGGGAAGGAATCACAATAAAGCACTGCATATCACAATGGAATGCAAAGGCGCTGTGCTGTCTCATGTCCTTGTAGACACAGGCTCTTCTTTGAATGTGCTCCCGAAGAAGGCGTTGATGAAGCTTAACATTGACGGGATTGTCCTAACGCCGAGTGATTTGGTGGTTAAAGCTTTCGACGGTTCAAGAAGATCAGTTTTCGGAGAGGTTGAGTTGCCTGTCAAGATAGGCTCTCAAGTCTTCAAGAGTGTCTTCTATGTCATGGACATCCAGCCTGCGTATAGTTGCTTGTTGGGCAGACCGTGGATACATGCAGCTGGAGCCGTCACCTCAACCCTGCACCAAAAGCTTAAGTACGTGGTGGACGGCCAGGTCATCACAGTTTGTGGGGAAGAAGATATATTCGTCAGCCATCTTTCAACATTTAAGTATGTAGAAATGGACGGAGAAATTCACGAAACTTTGTGCCAAGCTTTTGAGGCAGATGTCAGTATCTTGACCCCGGTGAAGAAAAACAAAGAAGGCACGTCAATTCATTCCTACCAGGAAGCAAAGGAGGTCGTCCAATCAGGCAATGCCCAGGGCTGGGGCAAGCTGTTGGAGATGGAAAAGAAGGATGATAAATTCGGCTTAGGGTATCAGCCTGGGGAGTCTACTCAGAGTGGTAAGGCAATCACATTCACAAGCGCTGGGTTGCTCGACCGTGATCAAATCTGTACGGCAAGCCAAGACGGGGACAGTGACAAAGACTGGGACAACAATTGGATCTGCCCGTGCGCACCCGGCGAGGAGCTAGGAAATTGGTCTGCTGAAGAAATTATTCAAGTCACCTGGCTCTCAAAGTAATTGCTTTGTTTCCTTTTATTAGCATACTGCATTGTCAAATCCAGCATTCTGCCCAAGATGCTTGGATCCATTGTATTGGGCCACCATGTTTTGTATCGCATCGTTATTTTGCCATGAAATAAAAGGGCATTTTCAGACAAACTGTGTTCCCTGTCTCTGTTTTTAAACTTTTTCACAAAAAAAAAAATATATAAAAATGGCAATGTGTTTTCATTTTTGTTTGGTGTTAGCGTCTCTTTTTCAAAATAAGCAGATTCTAAATAAGCACATCATTTGTGCAGTGTTGATCATCCGGATTCAACGGATAACGTTCCTGCTATGACTATGCATGACTTTGATAATCCAGTCTATCAAGCTGATGAAGGGGTTGAGGAAGACTGTGACCTCCCTGAAGAGTTGGTCAGATTGTTGAAACAAGAGGAACGAGTTATTCAGCCTCATCAAGAAGAGATTGAGACTATCAATATTGGCAGTGAAGATGCAAAGAAAGATATCAAAATAGGGGCCAATCTGCAGGCCGACGTCAAACAAGAGCTGATCAGTATGCTGAGAGAGTATGTAGATATCTTTGCTTGGTCATATCAAGATATGCCAGGGTTGGATACCGACATCGTGATGCATAAGCTACCCCTGAGAGAAGAATGTCCTCCTGTAAAGCAAAAATTGAGAAGAACTCGCCCGGATATGGCGATGAAGATTAAAGAAGAAGTACAGAAACAGTGGGATACCGGGTTCCTTGCCGTGACTAGTTACCCACCTTGGGTAGCTAACATCGTACCAGTACCTAAGAAGGACGGCAAGGTCCGGATGTGCGTTGACTATCGAGATTTGAACAGAGCAAGCCCAAAGGATGATTTTCTGTTGCCACACATCGACGTGTTGGTCGACAATACTGCTCAATTCTCAGTGTTCTCCTTCATGGATGGATTCTCCGGGTATAATCAGATAAAAATGGCACCAGAAGACATGGAGAAGACAACGTTCATTACCCCATGGGGAACATTCTGTTATAAGGTCATGCCCTTTGGTCTGAAGAACGCAGGGGCAACTTATCAGCGGGCGATGGTCACATTGTTCCATGACATGATCCATAAGGAGATCGAATGTTATGTGGATGATATGATTGCAAAGTCCAAGGACGAAGAGGAACATTTGGTTAACCTAAAGAAGTTGTTTGATAGATTGATCAAGTACAAGTTGAGATTGAATCCGAACAAGTGCACCTTCGGAGTGCGTTCCGGAAAATTGCTGGGTTTCATTGTAAGTCAAAGAGGAATTGAGGTAGACCCTGCTAAAGTAAAAGCTATTCAAGAGATGCCTGCACCGAGAACAGAAAAGGAAGTGTGCAGGTTCTTAGGTAGATTGAACTACATTTCTCGGTTCATATCTCATCTAACTGCCACGTGCGAACCAATATTCAAACTGCTAAGAAAAGAGCAGACGGTCAGGTGGAATGATGATTGCTAAAGAGCTTTCGACAAAATAAAGGAATATTTGCAGGAGCCTCCAATTCTGATGCCTCCGGTGGAGGGGAGACCATTAATCATGTACTTGACCGTGCTAGAAGGGTCGATGGGGTGTGTGCTCGGCCAACATGACGAGTCTGGTCGAAAAGAGTACGCCATTTATTACCTTAGCAAAAAGTTTACCGACTGTGAATACCGATACTCACTGCTCGAGAAAACTTGCTGCGCTTTGGTATGGGCTGCTCGCCGACTGAGGCAGTACATGTTGACCCATACCACACTTCTCATTTCCAAGATGGATCCTGTTAAGTACATCTTTGAGAAACCAGCATTGACCGGGAGAGTTGCTAGATGGCAGATGATTTTAACTGAATATGACATCCAGTACACTTCTCAGAAAGCCATCAAAGGAAGTGTATTGTCGGAATACCTTGCTCAGCAACCTCTTGAGGATGACTATCAGCCGATGAGATTTGATTTCCCTGATGAGGACATCATGTACCTCAAAACAAACGATTATGAGGAACCACTTCTGGAGGAGGGGCCTGACCCTGAATCCAAATGGAAGTTGATGTTTGATGGGGCAGTCAATATCAATGGTCGTGGAGTTGGTGCCGTACTCATTACTCCTGAAGGTGTCCACTTACCCTTCGCTGCCAGAATTACTTTTGGCTGCACCAACAATGAAGCGGAATACGAGGCGTGTATAATGGGAATAGAAGAGGCAATTGATCTTCGGATTAAGAACCTCGACATATTCGGAGATTCAGCCCTCGTCATTAACCAAATTATCGGCAAGTGGTATACACATCAAGAGCATCTAGTTCCGTACAGGGATTATGCTAGAAAACTGTTGACATTCTTCACAACGGTTGAACTCAAGTACATACCACGTGACGAAAATCAATTTGCCGATGCTTTGGCCACTCTCTCTTCGTCGATTAAAGTCCTGTGTTGGAATTTTGTGCCCAGAATTGACATCTCCAGGCTTGACTCTCCAGCTTATGTTTTCTCTATAGACGCTGTGTCTGACGAGAAACCTTGGTATTTTGATATCAAGTTATTCCTAGAGAAGCAAGAATACCCAACAGGGGCATCCTCCAAAGATAAAAAGACCTTGAGACGACTTGCTGCTAGTTTCTTCTTGAACACAGACAGGATTTTGTACAAGAGGAATTTCGACATGGTTTTGCTCAGATGCGTGGATAGACACGAAGCAAGCCTGTTGATGCAGGAAGTCCATGAAGGATCTTTTGGTACCCATGCAGGCAGGCATGCTATGGCAAAGAAACTGCTGAGATCAGGGTATTACTGGATGACAATGGATGCAGATTGTTGTTCATTCGCTCGAAAATGCCACAAGTGCCAAATATATGCAGATAAAGTGCATGTTCCTCCTAACCCACTCAATGTCATGTCATCTCCTTGGCCTTTCTCTATGTGGGGCATTGACATGATCGGGAAGATTGAGCCAACTGCTTCGAACGGTCATCGCTTCATCTTGGTCGCGATTGATTACTTTACCAAGTGGGTAGAAGCGGCGTCTTATGCCAATGTCACTCGTCAAGTGGTAGCAAGATTTCTGAAAAGAGATATCATATGCAGATATGGAGTGCCCGAAAGGATCATTACTGATAATGGTTCTAATCTCAACAATAAGATGATGGCAGACTTATGTCGGGACTTCAAAATACAGCATCACAATTCTTCTCCTTACCGACCAAAGATGAATGGTGCGGTAGAGGCAGCTAACAAGAATATCAAGAAGATTGTGCAGAAAATGGTTGTCACCTACAAGGATTGGCATGAGATGTTACCGTTTGCTTTGCATGGGTACCGAACGTCGGTCAGGACGTCAACAGGGGCAACTCCCTTCTCCCTGGTGTATGGTATGGAGGCAGTCCTGCCTGTTGAAGTAGAAATTCCTTCACTGCGCGTGATGTTGGATGTCAAACTAGATGAGGCTGAATGGGTACGTGCTCGTTACAATCAGCTATGTCTAATTGAGGAAAAGAGATTAGCGGCTATCTGTCATGGTCAGCTTTATCAGAGGAGAATGAAACGGGCATTCTACCAACGAGTGCGTACTCGAGAGTATCGAGTGGGAGAGCTTGTGTTGAAGAGGATCGTTCCTCCAGGTTCAGATAACAGGGGCAAGTGGACCCCAAATTACGAAGGACCATTCATAGTGAAGAAAGTATTCTCAGGAGGAGCACTGATGCTCACCACTATGGATGGAGATGACTTCCCATCCCCTGTTAACTCGGACACAGTTAAAAAATACTTCGCATAAAAGAGACCCGCTGGACACAAAAACAGAATGTAAGTCCAGGCAAGAAAAGGGCATCCCGGCGAGCTAAAAAACAGAATAAAAAGCTCGGGCAAAAATTAGGGAAATAAATATAAAAAAAATGTACACCCGCTGAGTTGAAAAGCCACATCGGACAGCTCAGGCAAAAAGGGGTATCCCGGTGGATTGAAAACCCGAGAGGGCGATCCACGCAAAATAAGGGAATAAGCGAACAACTGTGATCCGAGTTATCTGAACTGCGTCATCGTTTGGACAGTTTGACAATGTTGGAAGGATAGGAAACAGTTCCCTCGTCCTCTCAGAAAGCCAAAACAGAATGGAAAGTCTTGAAGACATGCAGGTCATAGTGGAAATGGAACTCCTTGGAATGCCGTGTACATTGCCATTAGGATAGTTTCTTTTCTCAATTTCTATAGTGGCTACCTCTTTCCAGGTGGTTGCTTCCTGATGTAAATCTTTGCCTATTCAGAGGCTATCCAATAAAATAATATTCAGTCAAAAAGCTGTGTGTGTTTATTTTTGTTTGCAAATATCCTGAATTTTTGGCAAAAATAGCATTGCATCCCAACATGGTGATAATCTTGAAAAGAAAACTGACATGCAGGGAAACTGTAATCCTCTTTGAGTGTTGGGTGATAATGGATGAGCAGATCATGCCATGCAAATCCCCGGGACACACGTGTGTTTTCTGTTGTTGCAGGTTGCAGGATGGCGTCACGTTCTCTCAAGCAATGTACTCTTCCCCAGTAGGGTATTTCCCCAAACAGAGATTTCTTCTCCAATAGGTATCTGAAGCCTGGCATCTCTGACAGAGATTTTATCCAGCTAAGTCTGGGCGGCAGCCCAAGCAGGTTTTTTCTTCCCCGGGGAAGTAGCAGTCCATTCTTCCCCAGTGGAGTATAGCCAGCAGATGCTTGAAAGCTTGACGTCATCAGAGATGGAATTAACAGTATTCTTTCCCCGGCAAGAATTCTTGCCTATCAGGTACCCGAAAGCCTGATATCCCCTCAGAGTCTTGAATCGTCAGATGATCTCCCCAGCCAGAGTATTTGCCCAAGAAGTTTCCCCAGCCAAGTCTGAAGATGATCTGTCCTCACAGAGTTCATATTTGATTTTCACCTCCGTCCGTGAAATATTTCTCAGCCAAGTTGTCGTACTTGTGAGCATTTGATGATACAGCCAGGTATTCGTCACCTCAGTCAGAGTGGGTATCCAGACCTTTTGACTTGTCTTCCCCTGCAGAAGTGGGTCTCTTGTCACCGATCAGGCATTTGTTTGTTGCTCGTCTGCAATCCTCAACACTCGTATGATTTATCCCTAAGCAAAGTTTTCCCCAGCAAGGACATATCACTACTTTATGGCTGCTCGTCTGCATCTTTCAATACTTGTCTGTGTTAGCTCTGTGGCATTGCCCGTTTGCTTTCTCCAGCAGTGGCTCTTGATTACTTCGAGTTAGCTTGTCTGCAATTTCAAACGCTCGTCTGTGTTTGGTTATGATAGTTGCTCATCCGCAACTCCTCAACACTCGTCTGTGTTCTGACATGATATTTGTTGTTGCTCGTATGCAACCTCTCAGCGCTCGTTTGTGTTTGGTATTGGATCCTTCGCTGCACTCGTCTGTGTCGTGATATGTATTCTCTGTTGTTGCTCGTCTGCAACTATCCAACACTCGTCTGTGTTTGTTTGAAGCTCGTCTGCTTTTATCCCCCAGAAGTCGTTGGTGTTCTGAAGCTCGTCTGCTTTGCTTGGATACTCGTCTGTATCATCCTCAGCACTCGTCTGTGCTAGTTTACATCTGTATGTGAGGATTTGCTGTTTACCCTGGTATTTCTGTATTGCTACTTCAAATGCTCGTCTGTGTTTGAATTTCTGGTATTCGTCTATACCAGTGGCTGATACTCGTCTGTATCATTGCCTGAGACACTCGTCTGTGTTTCTCAGATCATCGTCTGATACTCGTCTGTATCATTGACTTATGGCACTCGTCTGTGTTATCTTGATGATCATCCAATACTCGTCTATATTGAAGAGGTTTCGAATCCTGACAGTGGGAATTAAATGTCGAAATGATTACCGGTCCTGGCGTAACAGGTAAATCCGAAGGAGGCTCGTCTGTCTCAAGCACCAATTATGGTTGCTGCACCTGGCGTAACAGGTTTGCTCAGAAGACTCGTCTGTCTTATACCATATATCCGCGGATAATATATGAAGAAGGTTCGTCTACCTTGATTGCATGTCTATCCCACAGACTCATATGCATTCCCGGAACCTGCGTAAGGGTTATCTGAAGAAGGCTCGTCCGTCTTACCCCACTTATCTGCGTAAAGATTAGTGAAGGAGCTTCGTCTATCTCGGGTACTTTGAAGATCCTTAAGGGCTCGTCTGCTCTCTGCACCTGGTGTCACAGGTCATTCGAAGACTCGTCTGTCAACATGATAGTATTCCAGATATCAGTTTCAACTTGGAAGAAGCTCGTCTGTTTTTTTTCTCTCCTTCTTATCCCCAGAGCGTCATTTGGTTGGGTTTATTTCCCAGGGTTGCATTCTTCGTCAGAGTGCAAATTTCAGGTCTTCTTGGTACTCCATCACAGTTTATCTCGAATGGTCGATAGTCCGTACTATCGTCCTTTTCAGATTAACTGATGATTGAATAGGGGCAGCTGTAACACCCCAAATTTGCCCTCTTCATTTTAAGCATCATATCATATCATATTCATCATACCCATATCATTTCTTCAGCATCATACCATGGAAATATGAAGCATAACATTTTCATGACCTAGCATTAGGCATATGATCATCTGTGGGGGTTCTTGAAGCATCACATGCTATTGACAAGGGTCCCAATGGATTTGTTCAAGTCCTATGAGGGGTCTACATTGCATTCACAAGTTCAAATTCATTTACAAAAGCTTAGAAGGTTGGAAAATCATCAGGGAATTCAAGCTAGGGCAAGGCTCCTACACAATGATCCCAAGTTAGGGTATGAGTTTCAGGCAGGGAAACTTTGTGACTTTGGCTATTTCATTTAGGCAAAGTCTCTCATATAACAAGAGGATCCTAAGGTTGAAATTTGGTGGGAAAATTCCTCAGAGAAGTCAGCTATTTCATCAGAAGTTCAAAAATACAATTTTTCTCCTGTATGAGGAAATCCTGATTAGGGTTTTGGGACAGATACTCATATCTTCTTAATTTTGACCATTTCTTATGGGCAAAGGGTCTCATTTAGTCTGCATGGCTCATGTATGATGTTTGAGGCAAAAATTCACGGAAGAAGTCAAGACTTGGTTCAATTGCTTAAAGGTGAAGCAAGAAAGTCAAATGTGTAGTCAGAAAAGTCAACATGAAGTTTTCAGAGTTTTTTAATCAGGATTATCATTTTTGAGGTCATATTATGTCAAGGAATAATTCAGTTGAGTTCAAATGTCAAAAATCGGGAGTATGCAAAAAAATTGCTAAATTTGAAAGTCTAGAAATTTCCATTTTTGGAAATTATTTGTCCCGAAACTTCAAGCTATTATTTCATGTGCAAAAAGGCTCCGAATGATTTTCCGGCGAACACGAAGGTTGTAGAATACGATTTTCCCTTTCCGAAAAGTCGGAGAACACCCTCATAGCCTTCATAGAACTCAAGTTATGATTTTTTTGAAGTTTGGAGCATTTTAGGGTTTTTTGTGGGGGACATGTGTCAATTTGTGATTGGTCCATTTTTTTTAATTAAGGTATGTATGGCGTGACATGTTATTTTGTTCACAAACCTTTTAATAAGACCAATGTATTAGTAGGTGTGACCAAATATTTAAATAAAAAAAAAATGAATGAAGACATGTGGGATGGTGTACGAAAATAATGAGAAAAATTAGCACTTGGGTCCAGCTCCTTCTGCCTGCCACGTGTCTTCTCCCCATTGGCTTTAATGGCATGCCATGCATCACCTTTCTCACATAATCTTTATCACGTTTTTTTTCTTTCTTTCTCACCACCCATTTTTTTTGTTCACGTTGTTTTTCTTTCTTTTTCCATTCTTCTTTCCCTCACCTCGCCAGCTCACCACTTACCTCACACCACCCCAAGTCACGTTTTTTCTCACATAACCCCCCTCACACTTTTTTTTTCCCGGGTCCCCACTCATTTCCTGCTTTTTCCTCATTTTTTCTGCTCACACATCACCACCCCACACGCACGCCACCCACCCTTCCTCACACTCTCACATTTTTTTTCCTGCTCACATTATCACTCACTCACCTCACGCACACGACACTCTCTCTCATGCACTCACACACTCCCTCACGTTTTCCTCTCTCCCACTGATTCTCATTTTCTCTCACCTTGTAGTACATGCCACTCACACCCATTATTGGCAGGCACTCTCACATTTCATAGCTCTCATGCACAGAGGATTCACGAAAAAAAAGAAAAGAAGAGCTCACCTTGAATTCTTCTTCAACACAGAATTTTGGCTCTCATAGCATGAACCTCTCATAACACTACCCGAAAAGCTCAGATCCAAAAAGGAAGTTGTGCTCTCATCACATTTCATAAGAGCTTTTCTAGATTCTTCTTGGAAGCACCTTGTTCATTCCCTCTAAACCGCGGTCAAAAGGCATTATAAAGAAGATTGAAGCTCACCAATACTTTCAGATTTCCTTTCTCTTTGGTATCCATAGCAAATCATTCAGCCTTTATTTGGCCAAAAGCGAATCCAAGGGAAATCAAAGTGTCTTTAGATTTCTCGAAACCGTGAAGAAAAGCATCACTCAGGTATCATGCTCATCTTTCTTTTTCGGTTTGGACCTTATTGTGATTGTTTTGAGTTTTTGATGCTTGATATGTGTTGCTTGAAGTGGTTAAAAGCTTGTATATGTTTTAAATGTTGAATTTCAGTTTTGGTGTTCAAGTTTGTTTTGTTCGATCTGAGTTATACAGTGTGTTTTACTGAGTTTTGCTAGTAGATTTACGATCCTCATGGACTAAGCTTCACGTTGGTATGTGTTTAGTAAGTTTCTGTGTTTCTTCGCGGCGATGATCGAAATCGTGTGTGATGCCGTTACTTTGGCGCGATATTTCTGTGTGTTCGGAGCTTTGTTTTGATTTTATTTCGTTCTAGTCTTGTTGTTCTCATTTCATAGATCAATTTTGGATTTTACATTTTTTAATTTCATTAAGAATTGAAGGAGTTGTGTTGAGGTGAAGTTATGTTGGTCATGTTGTTTCTTTGCGGATTCCATGGAGTTCACGCAGGCTGCTGCATTTTTCTTTGCCTTGCATGGGGAAGGAGACGGCGACGTGTTGTTCTCCCTATGGTCTGAGTTTGTTTTCTTTTATTTTTGTTTTTTTCTCTTTTTATTTCATTTAAGGGAAAGTTGTCCGGTTGATGAATGTTACATGGATTTGTTATTCCATTTTATTAAATAATCATAAGGCATAAGATTAATTAATGTTAATCATGTTTAATCAATAATCAGTGTGTTTGGCGGGTGGGCCTTAGCCGGATCCGCTAACGGCACCCCTCTCCCCAGGCCCAATCATTTTCCAGTGTTAAATCCCTTACTGCATACACCACCTTCATTTCCTTTCTATTTTCTTTCCTTTTTTAATTTCTTTTATTAATCAGTTTCATTTTAATTCGAATAAGATAGTTATAATCCTCTAAAAATTCTCAAATAAATCATGGATGTTCCTTTGTACCTCTAGTTTTTTGTCGCATTTTTATTTTATTTTTTTTCATTAATTAGCGTGCCAGAATTAAATCACCAATGTACATAGCTTCTTTTGATCCATTTCTTGACCAGCCTGTCTTGTTGATTTTCTATAGACTTCAATATTTGGAGTTTTGATCCCATTCTTTTTGCATTGTATTCCTAAGATCTTCTAGTTTTCATATGATTTTTCTCAGAATTTTTAGAAATTTATTTCTTAAGTTTTGGTCTGGTATCTTGTGATATAAGTTTTCTGTCCTAGCTTGTGTTTGTGCATTCATTTGACCTAGTTCTTTTATGATTTTTTGCAAATCCTTTTGTCAAGTTAATATAATGTGTTTTAAGATCATTTGGTTTCAGTTGTAGAATTTTTAGATGGCTGGTTGTTTATTTGTGGATTTTTGTTCTCACCTTGTCCCATTTTGCTTCTTTTGGTTTGTTAGATCTCTTATAGGCTTAGAAGGGCACTTGTGCCAACTTCTTCTTCTCATTTTGGGTTCCTTTGGGGTATGGATACCTTCCTGGTCTTAGGATAGGTCTTGGTTCTTCTAAATTTTTGGGTTTGCTTTATATTCAGGTCTTTTGTTTCTTTAAGTGTTTAAATTCAGTATTTTGGTTCCGTTGTCTCTATTGTGACATTGTTTGGTGTTGTGTGACTTCTCTCTTCACCTTGCTGGCCTCTTAGGCCATTCTTCATACCATTTTGATTCTGGTTGTGAACTTTGTGCTTGTATTCATTTGTGTATGCTAACCTTGCAGGAGCTAGGGTAAGTATGAGATGTGGGAATTGAGTTCCATATCTCTAATTCTTATCTCTTCCTTTTATGTTTATGTGAACTAACCCTCTTTTGTTGGGCTTAGGCCTTTCTCATCACCTCTTCTATCTTCTTCTTCCTTCTTCGTTAGGGTAGAAACCTCACTAACCCTTAGGACGTCCATGCATGTGAATACTTAGGATTATTTTAGTTCCCTTTAGATTTTTTTTCTTTGTGTTCCTTTTGTTTCTTTTTCTCTTCTCATCTCATAACTCTAAAAAAAACTTTAATAAATCTGAAATGATACATTGATCCATAGCCTTATTCCATGAGGTATGCTTGTAGTCTTCCCATCTTGGGATAATACATGTTTACCTTGTGATGCACAAGTCTGATCAAGGTATCTTATTCATAAAGAAAAGCATAAAAAACACTTCTTCATGTAAATAATCAAAACATCTAATAAGTAAACAAGTTAGTGAGCCTAAGCCCTAATCTTTGGGTTCAAGTTTTGGGGATCTTCTCCTTACTTGAGTGTGCTTGTTCTATTATTCCATCTTGGAATGTAGCGACAAGTGCACATTCCATTGGTGAGAGCTTGAGTTCACTTCCTTGTGACACACTCATAAAAGCTTCTAAAAAAACACAAACAAACAATAAACGTCTTTCCTTCGGGAATTCTTTTCTCATCTCATTCGCTCCATACGCGAACTTGCTCCTACTTGTCACTTTGCAAGACGGTAACGCACTCGTCGTCCGAGCCTGCAACACTTGAGCATTGACATAGGCAGTTCAAACCTTTAATTCACAAGAAATTTCTTTTCTACCCCTAGTTAGGCGAACTACGTCGACTCTGATCCTCATTATCCCGATGAGGTACGTAGGCAGTGGGGTAGGGCCCATTCGAGCACAATATTTCTTTTTCCCTACATTTTCCCCCTTTATTCTCATTTGTCGATTTTATTTCTTTTCTCATTTCCATTTTATTCCAGATAGCAATTCTTTTCATTCAAACAGCATATTATTTCTCACCCTTTGAAAACAGACTTATAAGCGTGGATCCCGTCGAGTACGGCGGACGGATTGGGGTGCTAATACCTTCTCAATTCGTAACCGACTCCCGAACTCAGATCTTTGGTTCGCAGGACCTTGTCCTTTCCTTCTTCCTTAGGTTTGTGCAACATTTCCTTTCCCATTCATTCGGGATAAAAATGTCTGGCTGGCGACTCTAACCTTTTCCGTGCCACTTTCGCGTTTGTACTAGGATGAAAATCCCGGGAGCGACAAAGTGCATGTTCAAAGATCAAGTTGTGTTGTGTGCAAAAGTCATCAGTTTTATTGAGCGGTGTTGCGTGTGACGTTTGGTTTGAATTTTCAAGTGTTCATCAGTTCACCAGCAGTTCATCTGAGGATTTATTTTCCTCAGAATAGATTCGAATTATCAGGGAATATTTAGACGATTTCAGTGATTGTGTTTGAGTTGGCAAGATTATTCAGTGATTCAAGATTGGCTGTTTTCATTTTAATCAGTGGATTGTGCAATAAAAGTCAAGAATTGGTCGTGGGCCTTAACCAAAATCATCATTTCTATTCATCTTCCCAAAATATTAACCCATTTTTCTATACCCAATTTTCAAATACCATTTCCGAATTCATCATTTTTTTTACTTATTTTCTTTTTTTTCAATCCATTTCTTTTCTATCACAAAAAATTTAGCCATATCATTTTTATTATTTCTTTTTAACACCATTTCATTTTATCCTCCATTTTTATAATTTCAATCCATTTTCTAAAGATTTATTTTTTTAAAATTAAAAAGGCCCATCATTTCTTTTGTCACTAAGCCCATTTGTTCTTTGTACCAAAATAATAGAAACTTTGAAAAAAAAAAGAGAAATGGCTAAGGCCCACATCATGCACTCTCCAATAAACTCCAAATGCAAAGCAAAACAAGCCATACAGCGCAAGTCACATTTCAAGCCAAAGCTTCCCAACCTAAGCTTTCCACAAGCCTCAAACAGCCTGCATCACACTTCACAAGCCCCACATGCCAAAGACTTCACGCTTCCCGCAGCACAACACGTGAATCTCCCAGCTAGTCAAGCCTCACGCCGTAAACAACAATCCCAGCCTTGAAGCCAATGAGCATGAAAAAAATCAACAACAACAAACAGCTTATGCCAAGTCAAGCCCCATATAACTCAAAGTCAGCCACTTACGTACGCAATTTCCTCACACGCCCATCACCAGCCATCAGCTAATACTTCCGCAAAGCCGCAAGCCTGATACGCCCGCCTTCATCAAACCAGCCAGCTTTCCCCAAGTACAAGCCTCACTTCAACAAGCAAAGCAACACTCCAAGCAGCCGCAATACAAACAGCAGCTATACAATAAGTCAGTGCCTTAAATACTCAGCCAATATGCACGAATTTCACGCCAAGCCTTTTGCCATCCATCTCGCATCATCACACTCAAATACACACTCCAGCCAAGAACAAAAACACTGCAAGCCGTATAAGCCCAGTCACAACACCACTTCACGTCACACACACAAGCCTTTCCGCAGCTATGAAACGCAAAAAGATTGAACTCAAAACGCAGCAGCAGAGTTGAAAAGGGAACACTCAAATCCCGTGGCCCCAAACGCGAAAACGAATTGCAAAACGAATTCAAAATCCCAGCACCATTCCCTCTATAAAACGGACCCCTCTCCTTTCATTCTTCTCAAGCTTCAATAGCCATACCAAATCCCTGCCCAAATAAGCTTCAAGAGCCCACCAAAACTCTGCCAAAATGAACTCCTAGCTTCAATTTTTCCGTTTCCCCCAATCTTCAACAACCACCTTTTCCTTCAATCCATTTCAATTCAACCGTTAATCTCATCTCAAAACCTTGATTCTCCCCACCTTCAATACTCCTTCATAAACACTCTAATAACCTTCAAACATAGGCAAAAGAAAGAAACAGATCCGAGAGTAGTTTCGCTTATGATTTGAGAAAGGAAGATTCGAAGAAAAAAAGAAAGAAGGTCACACATCAAATAGAAGAAGAAAATCTCTGGGATTCGCAAAGAAAAATGTTTGCTCCATTGATTTTGTTGTGAAGGTGAGGGATTCGTTCCGCCGATTCCCTGTTTCCGCCGCTGTGTTTTTTCCGTTGAAGAAGAAGATGAAAATATTTGCTTCTTGTTTTCATTTCTTTTTTTTCCCTTATTAATTTGTTATTTTTTTTAGTAAAAAAGATGAATTGATTTGGGCCTGGATCCGATCCATTTGGATCGTTGACTACCCACACTTCCCCCGCTGACTCTTTCCCCCTCCCCTTTCTTTTTTTATTTTTTGTTCTTTGGTTTATTTTCTTTTTTTAAAAAGGATTTGGTTATGGTTCATGTTTGATGTGAAAGAGTTCTATAAACATATTTTTGGAAAAATCTAGAAAAAAAATATTTTAGAATATATTTTATGAAAGGTTTTGTTTAGAAATTATATTTTAGAAAAGTATTTTAACAAAAGGATGTTAGAAAAAGAGATTTATGAAAAGAATTTAAAAAATGTTCTAATTTCTTTTATGGATTTATTTTAGATCCACTTTTCTTCATCTTTTTCTTTTTGGTCGATGACAATCTCCGATTCGCGATTGTTGGTTTTCGAAGATGTTTAATCTTCATTATTTCAAATCTATGGATGAATGATCATTTGGCTCATTCTCCATACTTTGAGATCGTGATAGGTTGCCTTCGATAAATTCAACGAGGATCCCGATTAAGATTAGACCGTTCCTTTTTGTCGCTCCCCGGATTTCCATCCTGGTACAAACGCGAAAGTGGCGCGGAAAAAGAATAGAGTCGCCAGCCAGGCATTTTTATCCCGAAGAAAGGGAATGGTAATGCTGCACAAACCAGAAGAAAGAAGAGGAAGGACACAGGTCATGCGAACCAAAGAGACTGAGTTCGGGAGTCGGTTACGACCTGGGAAGGTATTAGCACCCAGATCGTCCGCCGTACCCGACGGGATCCACGCTTGCAAAAGAAACTGTTTCAAAGGGTGAGGGTATGAAAGCTGCAACAAAAGAAATGAAAATGAAAAGAAACTGGAACTGGAAAAAGAACTGAAATAAGAAAATAAAGGAAAAATGTAGGGAAAATAAAGATTGTGCTCGAACGGGCCCTACCCCTCTGCCTACGTACCTCATCAGGATAATGAGGATCAGAGACGCCGTAGTTCCCCTAACTAGGGGAGAAAGGAAAGTTTCCTGTGAATTAGGGCTTGAACTGCCTATGTCAATGCTCAGGTGTTGCAGGCTCGGACGACGAGTGCGTTACCGTCTTGCAAAGTGACATATAGGAGCAAGTTCGCACGATGAGAGTGAAGGTGATGAGAAAAGAAGTCCCGAAGGAGACGCTTATTCTTTGTTTGGTGTTTTTTAGAAGCTTTTATGAGTAAAGGTTTGCATAGGTAAGTGTACCTAAGTCTTACTCGATGGGATGTGTACGTCTCACATCATCCCGAAATGGAATGCGCAAGAGGCACACCTATCTATGGAGGAAATCCCCAAAGCTAGTCCCACAAGTGAAGGCTCAAGCACACTGGCCTATTACCCTTATTAAGTATTTTTGTGATTTTTTGGTTAAGAAGTGCCTTTTAACTTTTTCTTTGTGAGGTACTCATGCTAAGACCTATCCACTACGAGTGATGACTCACACCTCGCCCCGAAATGGAACGCGTGCAAGCATCTCATAGCAAAGTCTCATGTCACATGAAAGCACTCAACCTTTATTAAGTGAATTAGAATTAAGTTTGAAGATGAGAAGAGAAAGAGAACCAAAGGAGCAAAAGGAAAAACTAGGGGGGAAGTTTCTATCCTAAGTTAGCATGCATGGAGTTCCTAGGGTTTGTGAGGTCTTTCTAACCTAAAAAAGGATCTCAAGAGAAAAAGAAGAAGATAAAAGGAGAGATGAGAAAGGCCTAAGCCCAACAAGAAAATGTTAGTCCATATAAACAATATGAGGAGAGATGAGAAAATGGAGATGTGGAATTCAATTCCCACATCTCAAACTTACCATAGCCCCTGCAAGGTTAGTGTGCACAAGTGAAATGAAATGAGCAAATCATCATGATAACATCAAACAAACAGAAGTGAAGTGGTATGAATAAATACACAATGAAAATGCAACACAAAAGAATGAGAGATGAAGCTTACAAGCAAAAGATGCAACATGAAACATATATGAAAACAAATGCACACCTAAGAAGAATGCAAAACAAGAAGGCATAAACAAGGACTCAATGCACACAATCAAAGCCAAAGCAACATGGATAAAGGGCTTAAGAAGCCCACAAGATGAAGAGAAAGGAAGTACAAGACCAAACAAACACCAAATGAGGGATAAAGAAATGGAGAAGTGAGAGATGAAGTGAAAGCACATAGGAAAAGATGAACTCAGAAGGTAACACAAAATTCTAAGCCACAAACCCTAGACCAAGATCAGGAGGATTCCCATACCCCAAAAGACCCCAAACAAGAGAATGAAGTTGGCACAAGTGCCCTTCTAAGCTTATAAAGGAGTTAATGATCACAAAGAAGCAAAAATGGGATAAGGTAAGGACAAAAAATCACATCAATTCAACAAAGCACCTAAAAATTCCACAAATCAGGACAAATGATCCTTAAACATAACATAACAATGAGCCAAAAGGATGGGGATAAATTCAGAGGCTAGCTAGGTCAAATGGAAGCTTAGATATGAACTAGGGTTACAAAACATCAAAGACAAACCAAGGATCAAAATCAAATGAAAAAGTTTCTAAAAATCATGGAAAAAATCAAACAAAAACTACATCCCCTTAGGAATCCAGATCAAAAAGAATCAACACAAAACTTGAAATAATGAACCCTAGGGAAATTGGACAAGGCAGATTGTTCAAAAAAGGACCCAAAATGAATTAATGGAGAAGAAAACCTTAATGACACGTGGATAATTAGAAAAAATGAAAAATAAAAATATAGAAAATTAAAGAAAACCCAAATGAACACCCATGAATTATTTTGGAATTTTTGGATATCTGGAAGTATTTTAAAATAATTAAAACAAAAGAAACTAAGAAAAAAGAAATTAAGAAAATAAGAAAAGAGAGGGGGAGTGCGAATAGCAAGGTCACTCAGTTCCACTGGCCACTTGGGCCCAAAAGGGGGTGCGCTTAGAAGATTGGCCTTAGGCCCACACGGAAGTTCAAAAAAACAGACCAAAAAACAGGATTATTATTATTATTATACATGTGACAAACTTATAAAAAAAGAAATAACAAAAATCATGTGAACATGCCATCAACCAGTCAACCTAGGGTTTAAGTCACAAACGGACAAAAACATACGCACCCAACCACAGCCCAACACGTCATCATCTTCAACCTCACTCTCATGAAAACAACCTGAAGCGCGCAAAGCAACAGAGCCAAAACAGCACCAACACCTCAAATTCAGAGAATCATATCTCTCTCATTTCTCCATGAAAATACACAAATCAAACATCAAAATGATCCTTGAACCAAGCATAACATGAATCAATCATCACAGACACGTAAACTAGCACACACAAACTGAACTGAAGCAAAGTAGTTTGGATCTAGAAACTTCAAAACCCTAGCCTGACCTCATTTCAACATCATTTTCAAAACCAAAGGGATCCACATGTTCAGTGTAGCAAGCAGATCATAATACACACAACAAAAACCATTTACAGATCCATAAATTTGGAGCATACCTGAGATTGCAAAGTTCCAAATTTCACCAAGAAGACCAATATCCAGCTCGGGATGTCCCTCTTGCAACCTCTTATCACAAAATAAATGTGAAAGAGGCCTCAAAATCAACTCAACCTTGCTCTGTGAAGGGTTCTGGTCTGAACTGAACTGGTGCACAAATCTTCTTCCAGCTCAAAGTGAGGGTTGATCTATGATCTATGAAGCTCCAAGAATAAGAATCTGAGGTTTGTTTGGTGAATGAAGTTGTGGATGAAGAGTTATGAGGGAAAATGCAGCAAGAGCAAAAACTGGGAAAATGAGAGAATGGTGTTGATTTCTGCCCAGATAAAACCCTAGCTGGCCCTTTTATGATGCCCAAAATCAGTCCAAGAAATGAGAAATGAAATGCACGTGGGAGGAGTGTGATCCAATTGAAATTGCAAAAATGCATAAAGGGTGTGATGGAAGGATTTGCTCGTGCCTTGCCTTTGTACCTTGCACATGCTGATCCTATTTTCCTTGCTGATCACTAATGGAACATCCTCAGCCCTTGGATCAAAGTGTATTGCAAACTCTCATGCTTATGCACCTTTTGCAAGTAGGATGGGACCATGCATACCATGCACGATTTTTGTGATTCCCTTTGAGCCAAATTTCTCTCATATCATGCATAGTGATGTAATGATTTGAAATTGTACATAGAATGGCTTGCAATTAATTTACATGACAATTTGCAACTTAGTAGAAACTAAGATTTTCATATGACCATGTATTTACATTTTGTGAAATGCACCACATTCCATACATAAATCCACCAATTTTCCTTGATCCAAATGCTTCACATATCATGAATAAAGATGTAATGACCTTACTTTGCACATGGAAGGGCTTGGAATGGGGATACATGAATTTTTGCATTTGGTAGAACTTTGGATTCTAAAGTAAACCCTAAAAATCACACAACTTTCGAAGGCCATATCTCATGATCCATGAAGGCTATGCAAATGCACTTGTACTTTTTGGAAATGGCAAGCTTTAGTCTCCAACTTTCAAGTTTGGGTTGGGTTCATTTGAAGAATTTTTGATCATGCTAAGCTCACTTGAAAATTAGGGCAAAAGTTGCTAAATTTAGAAAATCTCAAAAACCAACTTTGTACCATTTTTACAAAACCCTTCAAATATCCATGATTCTTGATCTTTACTCATCCCAAACATCTTATAACATTGTAAGGACCCCCCTTGGCAAGAAAAAGTGGCTTGGACCCCTTGAAATCAGACAGTTGACTTTTTACAGGCACAGTTGACCAATTACTTCATCTGCAAGCAACTGAAGAATTTCTTGACTTCCACATGGAATATTCTCATGAAAATTGGTACCTAGGATCCTCTTAACATATAGAAGACTTTGCCTAAATTAAATGGCCAAAGTTGTGGAGTTTTGATGCTTGAATCTCAAACCCTAATTTAGGTGCCTTGTGTAGGAGCTTTGCCTTGTCCTGCTTTCCCTGATGATCATGCAATCTTCTGAGCTTTTGCCAATGGACTTGAACTTGTAAATGGAGTGTAGACCCACCCTAGGACTTGTATAACTCCATTAGAACCCTTGTATTGGCTTAAATGGCCTTCAACACCTCCCCAGATGGCCATATGCCTCATGCTAGGGCTTGATGCTTGTCATGCTTTATTTTCCTATGCTATAATGCTATACATATGATATGCTTATGATGCAAATGGTGTATTATGATGCTAAAAATGAAGAGGGCAAATTTGGGGTTCTACAGCTGCCCCTATTCAAGCAACTGTTGATCTGAAGAGGACGATTGCTTCCGCTTTCGGCCGTTCAAGATAAACTGTGGTTGAATACCCAAGAAAACGGAAATTTGTGCTCTGATGCAGAAAACAAGAAAATGGGAAATAAACCCAATCCAATGACGTTGCAACTGAGCTGAGAGATGAGCAGACGAGCTCCTTCCAATGAAACCAAAGGTTCTGATGAAACATTAAACGGACGAGTCTTCGAATGAACTGTGACGCCAGGTGCAGAAAGCGGACGAGTCCTTAAGAATCTTCAAAGTAACCTGAGATAGACAAATCTCCTTCACTAATCCTTACGCAGATAAGCGGAATAAGACGGACGAGTCTTCTTCGAAAAACCCTTACGCAGGTTCCGGGGATGCATATAAGTCTGTGGGATAGACATGCAGCTAGGATGGACGAATCCTCTTCACGAATCCTTACGCAGATAAGTGGAATAAGACGGACGAGTCTTCTTCGGATAACCCTTACGCAGGTTCCGGAAATGGTTTTGACGTTTTAATCCCACCGTCAGGGTTTTCAACCTCTTCACGAATCCTTACGCAGATAAGTGGAATAAGACGGACGAGTCTTCTTCGGATAACCCTTACGCAGGTTCCGGAAATGGTTTTGACGTTTTAATCCCACCGTCAGGGTTTTCAACCTCTTCAATGCGGACGAGCATTGGAATGATCATCAAAGAAACACGGACGAGTGTCATAAGTCGACGATACAGACGAGTACCGAATGATGATCTAATAAACACGGACGAGTGCTTCTGATATTGATACGGACGAGTATCAGCTTATTCCAGACGATCTTCAAAAGAAAATACCAAACACGGACGAGTGTCGGGGCGTGCAGACGAGCACTAGATAAGTAGCAGACACGGACGAGTGTCGAAGGATGCGGGCGAGCAATCTTCAAAGGAATAACAAGCACGTACGAGTGCTAAGAGATGCGGTCGAGCATCAAATAAAGATGCGAGTACGGACGAGTACTGGCGACTTTCTTGGGGATGTGCCTCAAATAAAGAGGAATCGAAAAATGCACGGACGAGTGCTGCAGGGATGCGGTCGAGCATCAAATAAAGATGCGAGTACGGACGAGTACTGGCAACTTCACTGGGGAAAAACTTCAAAGAACTAATAAACACGGACGAGTGCCAAGAGCTGCGGACGGTCATCAGATAAAGATGTTAGCACAGACGAGTGCTAGGAATACCTCAAATAAAGAGGAATCTGCTGAGGAAAAGGCACGGACGAGTGCTGAAAGAGGATGAGCATCAAATAAAGATGCTAGCACAGACGAGTGCTAGTAGATATAGACTCTACTGGGGAAAGTGCACAGACGAGTGCCACAAGGTGCTAATTCTTCTGGAGACTGCGGATGAGCAAACTGAATCATCAGATAAGTGTCTAAGAGTGCGAACGAACACTGAATAAGCATCAACACAGACAAGGGCTGATTATGTTGGGGAAGTAAACAATTCCACTCTGGCTGGGGAATGAAGTCCTGGCGACCTGTGGGAGAAGATTCCGGCAACCTGCTGGGGAATATTTCACTGACTAAAGTGAAGATCAGATATGAACTCTGTGGGGAAAGATCATCTTCATACTTGGCTGGGGAAGATGCTTGAACAATACTCCGGCTGGGGATTGACCCGACTTCTGGGGAGTGCAGGCGTCCAGATACCTGCAAATCCTGCAATAAAAGAACACACACATATGCACCAGGATTGGTACGGCCTGATCTATCCATCTATCATCACCTGACATTCAAAGCGATGTTAAGTGTCTCTGCAATGTCATTTTTATCAGTTTGAAAAAACCACATGTTTCGCATGCAATGTTATTTGTCAAAAATTCCGGACGTTTTTGTAAACAAAATAAACATAACACGGTGTTTAACTGAATATTCTTTTTATTGATCGGCCTCTGAATAGGCAAAATTTTACATCAGGAAGTAACCACCTGGAAAGAGGTAGCTACTGTAAAATTGAGAAAAGAAACTATCCTAATGGCAATGGCGCGACATTCCAAAGAGTTTCCTTCCTGCTATGACTGGCATATCCTCAAGACTTTCCGTTCCGTCCTTGGCCTTCTGAAGAGAATGAAGGGGCTGATCTCTACCCTTCTGATATGGTCAAGCTGTTTGAAGCGGTGATGTGGTTCAGATAAACCGGAGCGCAGTTGTTCACTTATTCCCTGATTTTGCGTGGATCGCCCTTTCGGGTTTTCAATCCACCGGGCTACCCATTTTTGCCTGAGTTGTCCGATGTGGCTTTTCAACTCAGCGGGTGTACACATTTTTTTTTAAATTTTTCCCTAATTTTTGCCTGAGCTTTTATTCTGTTTTTAGCTCGCCGGGATGCCCTTTTTTTGCCTGGACTATAATTCTGTTTTTGTGTCCAGCGGGTCTTTTATGCGAAGTATTTTTTAACTGCATCCGATTTAACAGGGTATTGGAAGTCTTCGCCATCCATAGTGGTGAGCATCAGTGCTCCGCCTGAGAATACTTTCTTCACTATGAATGGTCCTTCATAATTTGGGGTCCACTTGCCCCTGTGATCTGAACTGGGAGGAATGATCCTCTTGAGTACAAGCTCGCCTACTTGGTACTCCCGAGTACATACTCGCTGATCGAAGGCTCGCTTCATTCTCCTTTGATAAAGCTGGCTATGACAGATAGCTGCTAACCTCTTTTCCTCAATTAGGCATAGTTGATCGTATCGAGCACGTACCCACTCAGCCTCATCAAGCTTGACATCCATCAGCACCCGCAGTGAAGGGATTTCCACTTCAACAGGCAAGACTGCCTCCATGCCGTAGACTAAAGAGAAGGGGGTTGCCCCAGTCGACGTCCTGACTGACGTTCGGTACCCATGCAACGCAAACGGTAGCATCTCATGCCAATCTTTGTAGGTGATAACCATTTTCTGTACAATCCTCTTGATATTCTTGTTAGCTGCCTCTACCGCACCATTCATCTTTGGTCGGTAAGGAGAGGAATTGTGATGTTGGATTTTGAAGTCCCGGCACAGTTCTGCCATCATCTTGTTGTTCAGATTAGAACCATTATCAGTAATGATTCGCTCGGGCACTCCATATCTGCATATGATATCTCTTTTCAGGAATTTTGCTACCACCTGGCGAGTAACATTGGCATAAGACGCAGCTTCTACCCATTTGGTGAAGTAATCAATCGCGACCAAGATGAAGCGATGTCCGTTTGACGCCGTTGGTTCAATCTTGCCAATCATATCAATGCCCCACATGGAAAAGGGCCAGGGTGAAGACATCACATTCAGAGGATTTGGAGGCACATGCACTTTATCCGCATAAATCTGGCATTTATGACATTTTCTGGCATAGGCACAACAGTCTGCATCCATGGTGATCCAGTAATAGCCTGATCTTAGCAACTTTTTAGCCATTGCATGCCCTCCAGCATGGGTACCAAAGGATCCTTCATGCACCTCGTGCATCAGCAAGTCTGCTTCCGCCCTATCAACGCATCTGAGAAGTATCATATCAAAGTTTCTCTTATACAGGGAACCATCAGTGTTCAGGAAGAAACTACCAGCTAGCCTTCTTAATGTCTTCTTATCATTGGAAGATGCCCCAGGTGGGTATGTTTGATCCTCCAAGAAGCATTTGATGTCATGGAACCAAGGCCTATCATCTTTGACAACGTCTGCTGAACACACATATGCTGGCCTGTCAAGTCTGGATACTGCAATTTGAGGCACAAAATTGGCAGCTTGCACTTTGATCATGGATGAAATGGTAGCCAGAGCATCTGCAAACTGATTTTCGTCTCGAGGGATATACTCAAGCTTGACTGTTGTGAAGAAAGTCAACAACCTCCTTGTGTAGTCCCGATAAGGTATCAGATGATCTTGGTGCGTGTACCATTTGCCATTGGTTTGATTAATTACCAGAGCTGAATCTCCGAACACAGTCAAAGTCTTGATCCTGAGGTCAATGGCTTCCTCAAGACCCATAATGCAAGCTTCGTATTCAGCTTCGTTGTTGGTGCAATTAAAGGTGAGTTTTGCCGAGAAAGGCATGTGAACTCCCTTAGGTGTAATAAGTACTACACCAACACCACGACCATTCATATTAACAGCCCCATCAAACATCATAGTCCATTCTTTTTCTGGGTCAGGCCCTTCAGTGTGAATAGGCTCTTCATGATCTTTTGCTTTTATGAACATGATGTCTTCATCAGGGAAGTCGAATCTCATAGGCTGGTAATCATCAATGGGTTGCTCAGCTAGATAATCAGACAATACACTGCCTTTGATAGCTTTTTGGGATGTGTATTGAATATCATACTCTGTGAGAATCATTTGCCATCTTGCAACCCGTCCGGTAAGTGCTGGTTTCTCAAATATATACTTGACTGGATCCATCTTGGAGATCAACAAGGTAGTGTGGGTCAACATGTACTGCCTTAGTCGGCGAGCAGCCCACGCTAAAGCACAGCAAGTTTTCTCGAGCAGTGAATAACGTTGTTCACAGTCGGTAAACTTTTTGCTTAGGTAGTATATTGCATACTCTTTTCGACCAGACTCGTCATGCTGGCCCAACACACACCCCATTGACTTTTCTAATACTGTCAAGTACATGATCAGAGGTCTTCCTTCAACTGGAGGCATAAGGATCGGAGGCTCCTGTAAGTATTCCTTGATTTTGTCAAAAGCCCTCTGGCAGTCTTCATTCCACCTGACCGTTTGTTCTTTTCTTAATAGCTTGAACAAGGGCTCGCAGGTTGCTGTAAGATGAGATATGAACCTTGAAATGTAGTTCAATCTTCCTAGGAACCCTCAAACTTCTTTCTCAGTTTTTGGTGCAGGCATTTCTTGAATGGCTTTAACTTTGTCAGGGTCAACTTCAATCCCTTTCTCACTTACAATAAATCCCAGCAGCTTACCAGATCGTACCCCGAATGTGCATTTGTTGGGGTTTAGCTTCAATTGGTACTTCCTCAAACGCTTGAATAACTTCAACAGATTTACCAGGTGGTCTTCTTCTGTGAGGGACTTGGCAATCATGTCATCCACATAACATTCAATTTCTTTGTGGATCATGTCATGGAATAATGTTACCATAGCCCGTTGATAAGTGGCACCAGCATTCTTCAGGCCGAATGGCATCACCTTATAACAGAATGTGCCCCAGGGTGTGATGAAATTTGTCTTCTCCATGTCTCCAGGTGACATTTTGATCTGATTGTATCCTGAAAATCCATCCATGAAGGAGAACACCGAGAACTGGGCCGTATTGTCGACCAATACATCAATGTGAGGTAAAGGGAAATCATCTTTCGGGCTGGCTCTGTTCAGGTCCCGGTAATCTACACACATCCTCACCTTGCCATCTTTCTTTGGCACTGGAACAATGTTAGCTACCCAAGGCGGGTAACTAGTCACGGCAAGGAACCCGGCGTCCCACTGTTTCTGTACCTCCTCTTTGATCTTCATCGCCATGTCAGGGCGAGTTCTTCTCAGTTTTTGCTTAACAGGAGGACAGTTTTCTTTTAACGGTAGTTGATGCACAACTATGTCTGTATCCAACCCTGGCATGTCCTGATATGACCAGGCAAAGATGTCAACATATTCACGCAACATTTCAATCAACCCCTTCTTAACTCCAGTCTGCAAGCTGGCACCTATCTTGATTTCCTTCTTAACCTCTTCTGTGCCGATGTTGATAACCTCGATTTCCTCCTGATGAGGCTGAATAACTCTTTCCTCTTGCTTCAACAACCTGACCAGTTCTTCAGGGAGTTCGTAATCTTCCTCAACCTCTTCATCAGCTTGGTAGATTGGATTGTCGAAGTTATGCTCAGTCATAGCAGGAGAGTTGTCAATGGAATCCGGTTGATCGACACTGCACAAGTGATGTGCTCATTCAGAATCTGTTTAGAGAAAACACACACCAAAAGCAAGAAAGAAAAACACATTGCCATTTTCTTTATTTGTGCAAAAATTAAAATTGAAAGAAAAGGAACGATTTGATTGAAAAATGTCCTTTATTTATGACAAATAAATGCTTTCAAAACATGGAGGCCCATACAATGGATCCTTATACCTTGGGCAGAGTACAGGATTTGACATGCAGTATGTAAAAAAATGACAAAGAAACAATTACTTTGTGATCTAGGTGACTTCGACGATGTCTTCCGTAGACCAATTGGGCAGCTCCTCTCCTGGTGCACACGGGCGGATCCAATTATCTAGATCGAACTCGCTATCTTCGTCTTCACTAGTAGCACAGATATGATTGCGGTCCAATAACCCAGCACTAGTAAAGGTAATGGTCTTGTTGTCTGATGAACGGACGAGCCCATCAGGCTGATACCCAAGCCCAAACTTGTCTTCCTTCTTTTCCAGCTCCAACAGTCTGCCCCAGCCCTGGGCACTACCTGATTGCACAACTTCCTTGGCCTGCTTGTAGGAGGTAATAGACGTACCTTCTTTATCTTCAGCCTTACTCAGAGGAGACAAGGAACTAAAATTCACTGCTTCGAATGCCTGACACAGAGTTTCATGAATCTCACCATCCATCTCCACATATTTGAATGTAGATAGATGGCTCACAAATATGTCCTCTTCACCGCACACAGTCACAACTTGACCATCCGCTACGTACTTGAGCTTCTGGTGCAAGGTTGACGTCACAGCCCCTGCAGCATGAATCCAAGGTCGACCCAGCAGACAGCTATAAGCAGGTTGGATGTCCATCACGTAGAACGTTCCTTTAAACACTTGCGACCCAACCTTGATTGGCAACTCAACCTCTCCAAAGACAGACCTCCGAGAACCGTCGAAAGCCTTCACTACCAAGTCACTTGGCCTCAAAACAACCCCTTCCACATTGAGTTTCGTTAACGCCTTCTTCGGCAAGACATTAAGGGATGAACCAGTATCAACCAGGACATGAGACAACACAGCCCCTTTGCATTCAATTGTGATGTGGAGAGCCTTGTTATGATTCCTCCCTTCAGTAGTAAGGTCCCTATCAGTAAAGCCCAGACCATGGCTCGCATTTACACTTCCCACCACAGCTTCTAACTGATTCACGGTAATCTCCTGAGGAACATACGCCATCTGCAACACCTTCAGAAGGGCTTCTCTATGAGCTGGTGAGCACATCAGCAGTGACAAGATAGAGATTTTGGAGGGAGTTTGATTTAGCTGCTCGACTACCTTGTAGTCACTCCTCTTAATAATCCTCATGAACTCCTCCATTTCCTTCTCGAAAGTACTTTGACCAGTAGCGGGAGTGGCATTATCTTCAGTTGCTACTTGTTTCCCTTTGGCTTTAGCAGAAGCCTCAGCGTCAGTGTCTCCTCTCAAAGTCTGGGGAGCAAATAGGCGACCACTCCTCGTGAAACCTCCACTTCCCCCAACATTCACCACAGCTGGGTCCATGGTTACTGTCTTATTTTCCACTTTCTGTCCTCCGACATACACTTCTGATCCGTAATGCCATGGAATAGCCTTCTCATCTGAATATGGAATAGGCCCAGGCACCGTGATGGTGACGGGGCTTACTTCCGGGACATAAATAGTAACCGGCTCTCTTTGCGCTGGCATTTCAGCAGGATCATAGTATATGGTCACCGTTGACACTTCATCCGTCCTCTTAACAGCCCTGTCAAACTGTAACAACCCATCATCCATCAGTCTCTGTAAACCAGTCTTCAACCTGTCACAACCATTCTTCGACTCAACACAGTCTTCGCAATCAAGCCCACAACCCGGGAAAACCTGACCCTTCACCAATCTCTCTTTGACCAGCAACAAGGAGGTCTTCACTTCTTCAACCTTCTCCACCAAGTTCAATCTCTCCTCTATCTCAATAGCATTAACCTTGGCTCCCCCATGATTAGGGATAGGGTTATTCGCGACATTCGGAGGCGGCGCAAAATTGATTGCCTTGGAGTCGATCAAATCCTGAACTTTATAGTGCAAAGCCCTGCACTTCTCTGTTGAGTGCCCGGGTGCCCCAGAATGGAAAGCGCACCGAACATTGGCGTCGTAACCTGGAGGAAGAGTTCCAGTAGGTGGAGCCAAGGTCCTCAGTTGAATTAAGTTCAATTCCAACAACCTCTGGAGTAAAGCTGTGTAAGTCATTGGGATCACATCAAAAACCCTATCAGCTTGGCGTGGCTGCCTCTGTTGATACGGTCTCTGTTGATAGTTGTGCTGCTGTTGTTGTTGAGGTTGTTGCAGAGCCTGTTGGGCTGGTTGAATTGGTGTAGTGGGAATTGTGACTGCAGCTATCTGATTGCATTCTCGTTTATAACCTCTGCCTCTGTCTCGGCCATATACTGCGCTAGCTTCCCCTTCTCTTCTTCTAGGAGGTCCACCAAAGGCTTTCCTCGCTCCCCCAGAGCTACCAGCAGTATTAGGGTCCTGAATCTTCCCCGTCTTTAACAGAGTCTCAACTCTCTCTCCAGCAATCACTATATCATTGAACTTGGTGGCCGAGCTAGATGCCAACCTCTCTAGAAAAACACCTTGGAGAGTGCCCATAAACATGTCGGCCATTTCATCCTCTAAGAGGGGTGGTTGCACCCTGGCAGCTAGCTGGCGCCACCTCTGGGCATATTCTTTGAAACTTTCCTTTGCCGCCTGGGCCATGTGTTGCAACTGCGTGCGCTTCGGAGCCATGTCCATGTTATATTGATACTGCCTCACAAAGGCCTCGGCTAAATCCTTCTAGCTCTTGATATTGATCCTATTGAGCTTCATGTACCATTCGAGAGAAGCTCCCACCAAGCTATCCTGAAAATAATACATCCAAAGTTTCTCATCATCTGTATGAGCAGCAATTCTCCCGACAAACGATTGCAGATGGGTCTTCGGGCAAGTAGTGTCGTCATACTTCTCAAAGGTAGGAACTTTGAACTTATACGGAATCCTGACTCCCGGAACCAAGCCCAAGTCTGTTATGTCGAATCCCAAAGAACTCTGGGACTGAATAGCCTTGATTTGCTCAGCCATCTCTTCAAACCTCTTGTTCACCTCTGCCCCTTGACCTTCAGCTTCATCAAGCAGAGTGAACTGGTCGTCTTGATGGTCTACCTGAATGTTGTGTAACCCATCGTTGATTATTGTCGTTCCTGGCTGTGTAACAGGAGGTTCGACCTGACGTGCGCCCGCACCGGTACGATTGTCAACAGTAGCAGCAGCCGCAGTGCTCCTATTCTGATTCTCAACCATCTCCCGCAGGCGCTCTTGGGTCTGCCCCATGCCGACCATTAGTGTCATAAAATTATCCATCCTTTGTCTCAAATCTGTCAAGTCTGCTTGTAACTGGTCCATGACTCGCTCTCTGTTAATCTTGGTTGGATATCTGTGCACTGTTGGTTGCCCCCGAACTTTACGAGGAGCTATAGTGCCTGAAACACAAAACACGTTAGTAACCGAGCCACTACCTGCAAAACAACAAACAGGTTATATGGATGCAATGCAGTTGTTTATGTTTCCAATCACAAGTCATTTATGCCCCGGTCCCGGTATTTCAGCAAAGAAAACCAGATGGGCACTGATTCTCGACTTCCAGGAACCTTCGCGAGAGACCACATTCAAACCACAACAGCAAGCGAACCAAGAAATAATGGAAAAAACCAAAACATAAATCAACCTATCAGGCAAATAACACAGAATTCCCCGTAGGGTACAAGTCTTTACAAAGGAGAAACAACCAACTAGGACTCCTACAACATGCCTGTAGGTAATCCAGATACAAGAAAAGTAAACTAAGAAGCAGAGCCAATGCCTAAGGACCCTGAAGCTCCATCACTAAACCCCCCATCAGATCTGACCTTCTTGACTCCCGCCATCAACTTTAGGTCTTCAATCTCTTTAAATGCTGCTTCGAGGGCTTGTTGACTGTCTGCGAGTTGTTGGGTCTTCTCTCTGCGAATTTTGTGGACTTGCTCCACCTCTTCTTTTTTGTAAGCCATCTGAACTTCAAAGAACTTTTCTTTTTCTTTATATTGCTTCAGCTCTTGATCTCTCTGTCCCTTCAACCAGACAATAGATTGACGAGCATCTCTGAGGGTCTTTGACTTCTTTTTGCGCTCAACCTCTCTTTGGGCTTCCATCATCCCCAATCTGCGGAAATGTGCTTCTCTACCTGCAAAGTCCTTCTCCTTAGCCTCTAAAGTCATTTGTATCTTCAGCAACTTCTCTTCAGCTTCAATCTTGGCCCTGTTGGCTTGGTGATACAGGCTTACCATCTCAGTATTTTCAACTCTAACTGCATGTAGCTGGGCTTCCAACTTCTTGAATTCCTCTAGAGGCACAATATCAATGGACTCAGCAACTGGGGGAACTGGTGTTGAAAATGGTAGCAAAACTCTTCTAGCTCTGTCTTTCAACCAAGCTTTGTACTCTGGGAATGTCAGATTGTTACACTTCCCAAAGCTAGCTATCCCTTCTCCCTTAATTCACTTCCAAGCTCCCGCAACCTTCCTCACTAAGGGCATATTATCTTTCACTGAGAAGTAGAAAATAGGGGTCAGTTTCAAATCTTCAGGCACCTCTCTCAAAGCATATCCCAATTGTCTTCTTAACAGGATTGGATTGTAATTAATCCCTCCAGTTATTCCCAACAAAGGCACACTATGATAACCCCCGCAGCTAGTGATGAAACGTGCACCTTGCAGCCTCTGAGTGAACCATCTAACATCCTTGGCAAGCAACTTTTCCAGCTTCTGAGCCCATACCAGAGTGTGGTCACTAAACACTCCCGTACTAGGCAAATGCCTCATGAACCACATGTGAAATAATGGAGCACAGCAACGAACCAAACCTCCCTTCTTCTTCTCAGTTTTGTAATGAACTGAGTAATACAAGTCCCCAAGTAAGGTAGGCACAGGATTCTTCAGCAAAAAGAGATGTATGGCGTTTATATCTATGAACTTCTCCATATCAGCAAACAAAATAATGCCATAGATAGATAGAGCCAAGATAGCACAGACAGCATCCCATTCTCCTTCAACAACCAATTCCTCCGCCTTCTTCACCAGAGCCTCCAAAGAAAACCCAGACACACCTCCTTTAATAATGGTCAAAGACTTCACAGCAGAAGGGCTCAAATAAAGAGCCTTAGCAATAGTCTCCGGTGCAGGCCTACTCATCTCAGAATTGAAGGGAACCTGATCTCGAACCGGCACACCCAGGATCAAAGCATACTCCTCCAGCATAGGGCCCAACTGGAAATCAGGAAAGGTGAAGCAACGGAGCTGAGGATCATAATACTGAAGCAATGTATGAATGGCACTCCTCTCTGAAGAATCTAACTCTATCACCACATCAAGAATACTCCCGTAAGCTTTTCTGAATCTCTCTACCTGGTTGGGTGTAATCAGCTTTACCATCTTTTTCAACAAACCAACCTTGATATCAAAGAACTTGAAATGAATATTCTGCTTGCGAGGATCTTCCATCTTTGAAGAGAATACCGGAACCGGAAGCAGATATATGAACCTGTGAATGAAAACAAAAAAACAATGATTAATGATGCAATGATGCAATGCAGATGCAAATGCAAGGACATATGGCCATCTGAGACTGTCTGGAGTCTGGCCACTGACAAGGTCCCCCTGAATAACCGACAAACCAAAAGTCCAATAAGTCACACTCTCTGATAATCACAACCCTCTGAAGAGAATCTCTGGACCACAGCATCAAGAATACCAGAACCAGAAAACCAGAACTTCGGAACCAAAGTAATTGTATCATAACATGAACTGTACTAGTAACAAGGGTATGATGAGGTCAAGGGTTCCTGCAAACCTGTAAACCCATCCCCAATCTCACAGGTGTGCTCCGGGTCAAACATCACGGACTCTCAAAGTCGAATAGCAATAATACTTTCACCATTTCCGAGAAATGGCTCATGACCAAATCAGGGAATCGGTTAGGCATTATGTACTACGCAGGGAGGCCTCAGCTGAGTCTGGGAAAAACAAGCATCCCTTATAGGTTCCCAGCTTCAAGCACTGAAATCGAGAAACCATAGTACATTCAGCCCGTAGGATACAGTACTAATGTCATACGACCAGATGCTTTGACTGAGTACCTATAAGAGAACCAGGCCATCCTATGCGAGTCCCCAGTGGACCCTCGGGTGCGAATGGGTTTGCCACAAAATGTGGTCTTCCACTGTCACCACTGGAGAGGGTTGTTTCCACAAAGGTTCTCAATGATCGGTCCCCAGATGCACATAACTATCAAGGTCCTATCCCGAAGTGGAGGAAATCCCCACACAAGATATTTCCAAGGCAGTCACAATCTGGACGTGAAACACATCGCCACTCATCATGCCACATGCGAGTACAATATGTCCACTCTAATCTTAGGGTGCACTCAAGCCGGGTACTTGGCTTATCTCTCAGAAACAATATCCCATGAGCCCACCAAACAGAAAACCAGTCCAGACAGTCCAGTATGATATACATGATGCAGAAAATAAATACTGAAAACTGTAAATAAAGCTGTAAATAAACAACAATAAAATACAAAAAGCCACAGCAAACAAACATCACCCAATGAAACAGCAACACACAAGCGCTAGGAGAGACTCACAGGGGAACCAGAGATTCTGGGTTCGATCCCCAGCAGAGTCGCCAAGCTGTCGCTCCCCGGATTTCCATCCTGGTACAAACGC
This sequence comes from Lathyrus aphaca, assembly GCA_963966055.1. Lineage (NCBI taxonomy): Eukaryota > Viridiplantae > Streptophyta > Magnoliopsida > Fabales > Fabaceae > Lathyrus > Lathyrus aphaca. Next base: position 159,455,672 of record OZ014520.1, read on the forward strand.
GAAAGTGGCGCGGAAAAAGAATAGAGTCGCCAGCCAGGAATTTTTATCCCGAAGAAAGGGAATGGTAATGCTGCACAAACCAGAAGAAAGAAGAGGAAGGACACAGGTCATGCGAACCAAAGAGACTGAGTTCGGGAGTCGGTTACGACCTGGGAAGGTATTAGCACCCAGATCGTCCGCCGTACCCGACGGGATCCACGCTTGCAAAAGAAACTGTTTCAAAGGGTGAGGGTATGAAAGCTGCAACAAAAGAAATGAAAATGAAAAGAAACTGGAACTGGAAAAAGAACTGAAATAAGAAAATAAAGGAAAAAAGTAGGGAAAATAAAGATTGTGCTCGAACGGGCCCTACCCCGCTGCCTACGTACCTCATCAGGATAATGAGGATCAGAGACGCCGTAGTTCCCCTAACTAGGGGAGAAAGGAAAGTTGCCTGTGAATTAGGGCTTGAACTGCCTATGTCAATGCTCAGGTGTTGCAGGCTCGGACGACGAGTGCGTTACCGTCTTGCAAAGTGACATATAGGAGCAAGTTCGCACGATGAGAGTGAAGGTGATGAGAAAAGAAGTCCCGAAGGAGACGCTTATTCTTTGTTTGGTGTTTTTTAGAAGCTTTTATGAGTAAAGGTTTGCATAGGTAAGTGTACCTAAGTCTTACTCGATGGGATGTGTACGTCTCACATCATCCCGAAATGGAATGCGCAAGAGGCACACCTATCTATGGAGGAAATCCCCAAAGCTAGTCCCACAAGTGAAGGCTCAAGCACACTGGCCTATTACCCTTATTAAGTATTTTTGTGATTTTTTGGTTAAGAAGTGCCTTTTAACTTTTTCTTTGTGAGGTACTCATGCTAAGACCTATCCACTACGAGTGATGACTCACACCTCGCCCCGAAATGGAACGCGTGCAAGCATCTCATAGCAAAGTCTCATGTCACATGAAAGCACTCAACCTTTATTAAGTGAATTAGAATTAAGTTTGAAGATGAGAAGAGAAAGAGAACCAAAGGAGCAAAAGGAAAAACTAGGGGGGAAGTTTCTATCCTAAGTTAGCATGCATGGAGTTCCTAGGGTTTGTGAGGTCTTTCTAACCTAAAAAAGGATCTCAAGAGAAAAAGAAGAAGATAAAAGGAGAGATGAGAAAGGCCTAAGCCCAACAAGAAAATGTTAGTCCATATAAACAATATGAGGAGAGATGAGAAAATGGAGATGTGGAATTCAATTCCCACATCTCAAACTTACCATAGCCCCTGCAAGGTTAGTGTGCACAAGTGAAATGAAATGAGCAAATCATCATGATAACATCAAACAAACAGAAGTGAAGTGGTATGAATAAATACACAATGAAAATGCAACACAAAAGAATGAGAGATGAAGCTTACAAGCAAAAGATGCAACATGAAACATATATGAAAACAAATGCACACCTAAGAAGAATGCAAAACAAGAAGGCATAAACAAGGACTCAATGCACACAATCAAAGCCAAAGCAACATGGATAAAGGGCTTAAGAAGCCCACAAGATGAAGAGAAAGGAAGTACAAGACCAAACAAACACCAAATGAGGGATAAAGAAATGGAGAAGTGAGAGATGAAGTGAAAGCACATAGGAAAAGATGAACTCAGAAGGTAACACAAAATTCTAAGCCACAAACCCTAGACCAAGATCAGGAGGATTCCCATACCCCAAAAGACCCCAAACAAGAGAATGAAGTTGGCACAAGTGCCCTTCTAAGCTTATAAAGGAGTTAATGATCACAAAGAAGCAAAAATGGGATAAGGTAAGGACAAAAAATCACATCAATTCAACAAAGCACCTAAAAATTCCACAAATCAGGACAAATGATCCTTAAACATAACATAACAATGAGCCAAAAGGATGGGGATAAATTCAGAGGCTAGCTAGGTCAAATGGAAGCTTAGATATGAACTAGGGTTACAAAACATCAAAGACAAACCAAGGATCAAAATCAAATGAAAAAGTTTCTAAAAATCATGGAAAAAATCAAACAAAAACTACATCCCCTTAGGAATCCAGATCAAAAAGAATCAACACAAAACTTGAAATAATGAACCCTAGGGAAATTGGACAAGGCAGATTGTTCAAAAAAGGACCCAAAATGAATTAATGGAGAAGAAAACCTTAATGACACGTGGATAATTAGAAAAAATGAAAAATAAAAATATAGAAAATTAAAGAAAACCCAAATGAACACCCATGAATTATTTTGGAATTTTTGGATATCTGGAAGTATTTTAAAATAATTAAAACAAAAGAAACTAAGAAAAAAGAAATTAAGAAAATAAGAAAAGAGAGGGGGAGTGCGAATAGCAAGGTCACTCAGTTCCACTGGCCACTTGGGCCCAAAAGGGGGTGCGCTTAGAAGATTGGCCTTAGGCCCACACGGAAGTTCAAAAAAACAGACCAAAAAACAGGATTATTATTATTATTATACATGTGACAAACTTATAAAAAAAGAAATAACAAAAATCATGTGAACATGCCATCAACCAGTCAACCTAGGGTTTAAGTCACAAACGGACAAAAACATACGCACCCAACCACAGCCCAACACGTCATCATCTTCAACCTCACTCTCATGAAAACAACCTGAAGCGCGCAAAGCAACAGAGCCAAAACAACACCAACACCTCAAATTCAGAGAATCATATCTCTCTCATTTCTCCATGAAAATACACAAATCAAACATCAAAATGATCCTTGAACCAAGCATAACATGAATCAATCATCACAGACACGTAAACTAGCACACACAAACTGAACTGAAGCAAAGTAGTTTGGATCTAGAAACTTCAAAACCCTAGCCTGACCTCATTTCAACATCATTTTCAAAACCAAAGGGATCCACATGTTCAGTGTAGCAAGCAGATCATAATACACACAACAAAAACCATTTACAGATCCATAAATTTGGAGCATACCTGAGATTGCAAAGTTCCAAATTTCACCAAGAAGACCAATATCCAGCTCGGGATGTCCCTCTTGCAACCTCTTCTCACAAAATAAATGTGAAAGAGGCCTCAAAATCAACTCAACCTTGCTCTGTGAAGGGTTCTGGTCTGAACTGAACTGGTGCACAAATCTTCTTCCAGCTCAAAGTGAGGGTTGATCTATGATCTATGAAGCTCCAAGAACAAGAATCTGAGGTTTGTTTGGTGAATGAAGTTGTGGATGAAGAGTTATGAGGGAAAATGCAGCAAGAGCAAAAACTGGGAAAATGAGAGAATGGTGTTGATTTCTGCCCAGATAAAACCCTAGCTGGCCCTTTTATGATGCCCAAAATCAGTCCAAGAAATGAGAAATGAAATGCACGTGGGAGGAGTGTGATCCAATTGAAATTGCAAAAATGCATAAAGGGTGTGATGGAAGGATTTGCTCGTGCCTTGCCTTTGTACCTTTCACATGCTGATCCTATTTTCCTTGCTGATCACTAATGGAACATCCTCAGCCCTTGGATCAAAGTGTATTGCAAACTCTCATGCTTATGCACCTTTTGCAAGTAGGATGGGACCATGCATGATTTTTGTGATTCCCTTTGAGCCAAATTTCTCTCATATCATGCATAGTGATGTAATGATTTGAAATTGTACATAGAATGGCTTGCAATTAATTTACATGACAATTTGCAACTTAGTAGAAACTAAGATTTTCATATGACCATGTATTTACATTTTGTGAAATGCACCACATTCCATACATAAATCCACCAATTTTCCTTGATCCAAATGCTTCACATATCATGAATAAAGATGTAATGACCTTACTTTGCAAATGGAATGGCTTGGAATGGGGATACATGAATTTTTGCATTTGGTAGAACTTTGGATTCTAAAGTAAACCCTAAAAATCACACAACTTTCGAAGGCCATATCTCATGATCCATGAAGGCTATGCAAATGCACTTGTACTTTTTGGAAATGGAAAGCTTTAGTCTCCAACTTTCAAGTTTGGGTTGGGTTCATTTGAAGAATTTTTGATCATGCTAAGCTCACTTGAAAATTAGGGCAAAAGTTGCTAAATTTAGAAAATCTCAAAAACCAACTTTGTACCATTTTTACAAAACCCTTCAAATATCCATGATTATTGATCTTTACTCATCCCAAACATCTTATAACATTGTAAGGACCCCCCTTGGCAAGAAAAAGTGGCTTGGACCCCTTGAAATCAGACAGTTGACTTTTTACAGGCACAGTTGACCAATTACTTCATCTGCAAGCAACTGAAGAATTTCTTGACTTCCACATGGAATATTCTCATGAAAATTGGTACCTAGGATCCTCTTAACATATAGAAGACTTTGCCCAAATTAAATGGCCAAAGTTGTGGAGTTTTGATGCTTGAATCTCAAACCCTAATTTAGGTGCCTTGTGTAGGAGCTTTGCCTTGTCCTGCTTTCCCTGATGATCATGCAATCTTCTGAGCTTTTGCCAATGGACTTGAACTTGTAAATGGAGTGTAGACCCACCCTAGGACTTGTACAACTCCATTAGAACCCTTGTCTTGGCTTAAATGGCCTTCAACACCTCCCCAGATGGCCATATGCCTCATGCTAGGGCTTGATGCTTGTCATGCTTTATTTTCCTATGCTATAATGCTATACATATGATATGCTTATGATGCAAATGGTGTATTATGATGCTAAAAATGAAGAGGGCAAATTTGGGGTTTTACACTTTTCTTTTAGTGTGGCATGTTTTCGGAGAACGATTCATAATATCGTTTCTCTAACATGTATTAACACGAATATTTTCCACTTTAATTAGTGGTGGCCGGCCTTATTTGTAGGGTAATTACTCTGTAAATTACTCGACGATTGCTTAACATAGACCTAAAATTGTCCCGATTCAGAATGCGATCCACTTGGATCCAGTTGTCTCGATTTTGTTATTTTTGTTTCGTGGTTGTGCTTGATTAAGTTCATCATACCACTTATTATGTAAATATAATAATAATGTGAATATAATAATCCATTTAAATTTAATCTCTCTCACCTTATCCTCTTTATTTCAATTTCTCGTTCCTTATCTCTTTTATTATGCTTATTATACTATATCATTCATCATTTTGCTTATTGTTTATATTGTTGCTTGTGATTTTTCTTTTGTCCATTTGGACACAAAAACATTAATAACGGATTAAACATCTAAAAAATTGGTGACTTTAATTTCGGACTATGGTTACTATCCTTAGCATTGGAGTTTCGGACTTAGATTTTAGGATCTATCCCTTTGCTTGAATCGTTATGGATTGAAGACTTTGGCTCCGGTTGAGTTTACTTGCTTATGAAGATGGAAATCCGATTGTTTCAAGAATGCTTGCCATATGGTTTGATTGTTCTTCCTTTAGCTTTTATTTTCAAGTCTTAGGATAGTCCCTTCATCTCTTCCCATCTCCTTCAATTTTCAAATCTCCTTCCTATTTTCAAAATCTTCTTTGTTTTCAAACTTCAAACATTTTCGCAATCAAACCTTGACTTCGGTCATGTGCTTTTACCTTTTCATTTAATTTTCTTAATAAATGCTAAACCACATAAGCATACCGAAACCTTCTTCTCAAAACTTAAAAAAATATTCAAACTCATTCAATTGTTTTGTGCCCTCGTGCACGTTGTCCTTTTAACCTTTTTCATGTTTAGATATGATTCATTCTTTCTAGAGGAATTATTCGCTAAATAATGACGACTTATCTTTACATTCTAAAATCAATTCAACTCATTTGCCTTTTCACAATTTGTACCACGAACTACGGGGTTTTGATCTCGCATTGCACCTTGTGGGTACGTAGGCATGAGACGTTCGTCTCTTCAAACACCAAAATCTTAAAAAAAACATTCTTCTTCTCATCTCTTCAATCTTTTTTCAAGCAAACCAATTTCAGACTAAAAATGCAGTAAATATTTCAAAGGGTTCCCGTGGAGTACCACGGACAAGTCGGGTGCGTAAAACCTTCCCGATTTGTAACCAATCCCCGTACCCGTTCTCTGTTTGATTCTTTTAGCTTTTTAGCTTTTAAGATTCATTAGGCTTTCTTCGTTCTTTTTGCCTTTTTCCTTTTTGGAAATAAATAAAAGCGCGGTGGCGACTCTGTGTACCTTGAGTTAAGTTAATCAATAGCTTACACTCATGATTTTACCGCTACAACCCCTTCTCATTTCATTTTGATTTCTTTTCTCATTTAATTTCTTTTTAATCCAGTTTCATTTTAATTCATATAAAATACCTCCATTCACCTAAAAAATCCCAAAAAAATCCTGAACCTTCTTTTGTGTCTCTAGTTTTTTATTATATTTTTATTTTATTTTTTCATTGATCCACGTGTCAGAATTAATTCACCATTGCACCTAGCTTCTTTTATTTCCTTTCTTGACCAGTCTGCCTTGTACATTTTCCATAGGTTTCAATATTTGGAGTTTTGATCCCATTCTTTTTGCTTTGTGTTTTTAAGACATTTTATTTTTCATGTGATTTTTCTATGGATTTTTGGAAATTTATTTCTTGAGTCTTAGTCTGGTAACGTGTGATGTAAGTTTTCTGCCCTAACTTGTGTTCTTGCCTCCATTTAACCTAGTTTGATTCTGAATCTTTGCAAATACTTTTTGCTAGTTGATATAGCATGTTTGAAGATCATTTGGTTTCAATTGTGGATTTTTTAGATGGCTGTTGGATTTATTGTGGATTTTATCTTGAACCTTGTCCCGTTTTGCTTCCTTTGAACCTTTAAGCCTCTCATAAACCTAGAAAGGCACTTGTGCCCTTTTATTCTTCTCATTTGGGGTTCCTTTGGGGTGTGGGTACCTTCCTGGTCCTAGGATAGGTCTTGTGTCTTCTGAATTTTTGTGTTTGCTTCTTCTTTAAGTCATTTGCTTCTTTAAGTACTTTAACTTCATCTTTTGGTTTCTCTTGCTCCCATTTGGCATTGTTTGGTCTTGTATCTTGCTTCTCTTCATCTTTTTGGCTTCCTAATCCATTCTTTATCTTGTTTTGGTTCTGGTTGTGAGCATTTGGTTTTTATTTTGTGCATTTTTCTTTGCATATTTCATAAGTGTGCATTTGTCTTCATATGTGTTTCATGTTGCATCTTTTGCTCATAAAGTTTCTTATCCTCATTTCTTTGAGTTGCATTTGCATTGTGCATTTGTTCATATCATGTCACTTTTGATTGTGTGATGTTAGCATGTTATCTTGCTCATTTTGTTTCATTTGTATGCATACTAACCTTGCAGGGGCTATGGTAAGTGTGAGATGTGGGAATTGAGTTCCACATCTCCAACTCTCATCTTCTCCTCTTATGTTTATGTGAACTAACCATTTGTTGTTGGGCTTAGGCCTTTATCACCCCTTATTCTATCTTCTTCTCTTCTTCTTTCCTTCTTCATTAGGATAGAAACCTCACTAACCCTTAGGACATCCATGCATGTTAACATTTAGGATTATTTTAGTCCCCTTTAGAATTTTTCCTTTGAGATCCTTTTGGTTCTTCTTCTCTTCTCATCTCATAACTCTAAAAAACACTTTAATAAGTTTGAAGTGATGCATTGGACCATAGCCTTATCCCATGAGGTATGCTTGTAGCCTTCCCATCTTGGGATAGTACAAGTTTACCTTGTGATGCACAAGTCTGATCAATGTATCTTCTTCATAAAAGAAAAGCATAAAAACACTTCTTCATTTGTAAATACCAAAAACACTTAATAATTTAATAAGTTAGTGAGCTTAGGCCCTAATCTTTGGGTTCAAGTTTTGGGGATCTTTTCCTTACTTGAGTGTGCTTGTTCTATTATTCCATCTTGGAATGTAGTGACAAGTGTACATTCCATCGAAGAGAGCTTGAGTTCACTTCCTTGTGACACACTCATAAAAGCTTCATAAAGAAACACAAACAAACAATAAGCGTCTTTCCTTTGGGATTTCTTTTCTCATCTTATTCGCTTCGTACGCGAACTTGCTCCTACTTATCACTTTGCAAGACGGTTACGCACTCATCGTCCGAGTCTGCAACACCTGAGCAATGGCATAGGCAGTTCAAGCCTTAATTCACAAGAAATTTCCTTTTAGTACCCCTAGTTAGGGGAACTACGGCGTCTCTGATCCTCATTATCCTGATGAGGTATGTAGGCAGCGGGGTAGGGCCTGTTCGAGCACAATCTTTATTTTCCCTACATTTTTTCTCTTTGTTTTCTTATTTCAGTTCTTTTCCAGTTCCAGTTTCTTTTCATATTCTTTTCTTTTGCTGCAGTTTTCATACCCTCACCATTTGAAATAGTTTCTTTTGCAAGCGTGGATCCCGTCGGGTACGACGGACGATCTGGGTGCTAATACCTTCCCAGGTCGTAACCGACTCCCGAACTCAGTCTCTTTGGTTCGTAGGACCTGTGTCCTTCCTCTTTCTTTCTTCTGGTTTGTGCAGCATTACCATTCCCTTCTCTGGGATAAAAATGCCTGGCTGGCGACTCTATTCTTTTTCCGCGCTACTTTCGCGTACCAGGATGGAAATCCGGGGAGCGATAGGCTTGACTAGGGAGAAACGATGATCACTGCATTGACCTGGTTAATCTCCGTGAGGAGAAAACAACTCTGTGGGGAATGTTGTTACTGATACGCCGGCTCTGAACTGCCGCCACTGCCAAAAATAAATTGGACTTTGAAATTGGAGAGCTAGGACCCTGCTGGAGATGGACTCTTCTTGCTAGGCACGCTACCCGTGAACTTCGTTGGGGAAGTGAAAACCTTCTGACTTGGCTGGGAACCAGAAGTATGGCACTGCTGAGGAAGCAACCTGCTGGGGAGGAAAGACACTTCTTGTACTGCTGGGAATTGCCCTTGTGTTGAAGGGAAGTCTCTTCTTGGGGAGGACACCAACCTTCTACTGCCTTGCTGGGGAAGATTTCAACTTCCAGCTTTACTGGGGATGATGAAGAATGTCAATGATAAAGCTTCATGCTGAAGATAAGAGTTTAAGTTGCCCCTCACTAGGAATAAAAGATATGAAGCGTCTCATGTTGGGGATGAGGGATGATGATACCCTTTTGTTCGAGAAGTATCTTCCCCTTTGCTGCTCTGTTGGAGAAGGGACTGACTAATGAGACTTGCTAAGGAATTCTGATCAATGAAGCCTGCTGATGAAACAACTCTTGAAGTACTTGTGTTGACAATGGCTTTGCTTCCAGCCTCTGGGTTGATAGGTTGCCAACTAATCATGAGTGAACAATGGTTCTTTGCAATTTTCAACTCGCCTCAGATTAAGGTCCATCGGAAGAAAATGTCTCAAGAGGATTTTACAGAAAACATGGCATACAAAATGCCTCAGTGTCTTCAAACTCTTGGAGAGATTCATCGGATATCGAAATAACTGCCCCAGACTACATGGTCTATGAAAGAAATTGCCTTGCGAGTATTCACGAAAAACCTCATATCACTGTGAGATAGTGTGTCCTAGTATTTTGAACCTTGGGTATGTGCTTCTAATTAACCGTCTTCGGGAGAAAGTAACTTCTAGTGCTCTTGGGGTGACCTTCCCCAGTACAAGCCTTGAAGTGATCACCTCTGACTAACTGTGCTTTGAAGAAAACACCCATACCAATTGTTCTTTGAGAGATTGGATCTCGAAGTAATTGCCCCAGTTTGGCTGAACTTTGAATGAATGCCTCCGACTGATGGCTCTTTAAGAGATTTGATCTCGAAGTGATTGCCCCAATTTGGTTGAATTTTGAAGAGATTGCTCGACGTGATTGCCCTAGATTGGCTGGATCTTACCACAATTGGTTGGGAAAGTCCTCACTCAATGGAGTTTTTTTTTTTGAAAGTTCATCTCAACGGATTGACCTTCGAAAGTTTCAGACTTCTCAACTTGGCAAGATTAAGTTTCTGGACTGAGATTCCATATGTAAACTTTTATGATGCCAAACAAATGTATGCAAGAAGAAAATGTTTATTTTGAGAATGAAAATTCTAATGCAAAACACATGTTAATCATGAAGTTTTATTGTAAAAAGATGTCGCAAACCTTTGTGAGTGAATCACCGGTTAAAATGTGATATTGATTTTTGATAGAAGAAAGCATGCATATGCAACACCAACCTATATCTTTTAGCACAACTCATAGGAGTCAGGAACGCGGTCTTGTGGTAGTACGCTCTCGAAATAACCCTGCTTCAGTTAGGACTTTTGAGGGTTGTATCGTGGCCTGGTTCACGGTTATAAAAAACAAAGGACATAGGCTCTAAGTTTGTATGTGCCCACCCATCTTCGTGATGTTCTCCATTCCTATGTTCAGCTAGCTTTCACAAGCGCTCACCTCTCAAAAAGGGTTTTGTGATGGTTGAGGAACCAATGACACTAATGGTTTTAAGCACCAATCAGGTTGTTGTTGGGAGTCAGTCACCCCTTTGTCTTTGGTGTCTGTGCCACATGATTTTGTTCTTGTTTTAAGGACCTTTCTTGTGTATCCTTTTTGTTTTTCGCTTTTGCATTCTTTTGCTTATCCCTAACTTTTGCCTGGACTAATTCTTGTGAATCTTGGATTGCAAAGTCCAGCGGGATGCCCTAATTTTTGCCTAAGTCGCTTGTTTTCAAGTTTCGACTTAGCATGCTTTTTCATTTCTTTTTTCAATTCTTTTTTTTAACAAATCGTGTGACACTGTTAGTCTTGATGGATTTGAAAGGGTCATGACTGTCTCACTTCTTGGTTGATGAGGGATAACCATTGTGGTCTCTGGTCTTTGGACCTCTTGATTGGGATAACCATTGTTGTTTCTGGTCATTGGACCTCTTGATTTGGTATAACGAAAGGTAATTGATCCTCATATTTGCACTCCTTTTTGAAATTTGAACGCTCGGTCAAACTAACTAACGCCTACCCTGCCCCTGGGTTAAATGTAAGGGTTTTTCATGCGAAATGAAACTTCTACTTCAAGGCTCAAATGGGTTGGCGAAGGTCTATCTCCCTTATATCTCCGGTGTTTAGGATTTGAAACAATGCTTGTACATCGTCAACAGGGTCTTTCTCAAAAGCACACAATTATATATTTTTGCGTTTTCATTTCGTCATCCTCCTTCATAAAGTTTAGCACGAGAGTTGGTATAGCAATGCACATACACAAAATCATGAGTGAATACGAATGAATTACTTCAAGAAAAACATGTGCGTTATATTATGATTAACATTCAAAAACAAATAAGTTTCATGCATGCATACAAATGTTTAAACAAACAATAGAAACTATAAATGAAAATACAGTAAAGAAGCTGAACATTGTCGTCATTGAGGAGACTTGACTCCGTCTGGACTTATTGCTTCTGAAGATGCCCTTACAAACTAGTATGTCAATTGGATGAGGAGACTTCAATATGTGAGCAGACTTTCTGGCATGATGACCTTTGAGTCAATCAAATTTTGCACCTTGTGCCTGAACGCATCACAGTTGTCAAATGGTATGCCTAAATTCCCCTGAGTGGTACTTGCATCTAGCCTTTACATCGTGGTAGCCATTGTTGAGGAGGTCTGACTCCATCTGGACGTATTGCTCTCGGAGACCTTCAGCAGTCAGTAGTCTAGATATTCATTTCATTACTGTTTTGGTGCCATATTCTCACTTTTACCTGGTATGAACACAATAGTCTTGGAGACAATCGAATTCGGGACCTTGTCTTTACCTCAGCACCTGAAAGACTTGAAATCTTTAGTTGAATGGCCAGGTGCCCCAGAATGGTAGTCATACTTGGCATTGAATCCCTAAAGGAAGCTTTGTCGGAGAAGATCCTGATGCGACTAGCTCAATCAGTTTGAATCTAAGAAAATAAGGAAACCCGTTGCACGTACGAAATCGGAATATGATCAAATTTTTCTTAAGCTTCTAGCCTTTACCCATATACTTTGGTCCTAGGACTCTCTTGGGAAGCTAAGGTTGAATGTTGACAACGACATATGGAGGGAAGAGGTTGATAAAGTTAATAGATAAGGTTGCTCGGAAAGATCTCATATGATCTCCTGCCTACGTATCTCCATTGACCAATGGAGAATCAGAGCAGCGTAGTTCCCCTCAATAGGGATGAAAATAGATTCGTTCAGAATTTCCATAACCAAGCTCATCTGAGTCTTCATCTGGTTGACTTCCTCTTTCAACAGTTTCTGATTCTGAAATAAAGCTTGTACCTCTGTCCTGAATGGCCTTAGCCGGGTCTTCGTTTGGTTACCTCCGCCCGGAGTTATACCTTGATAGTTGTCATTCAAGTTGGCCATTGTGAAGGGAAACCAAGTCATGATACTAATTTGTCTCTGAGTACCTGTCATGAATTCAAGGATGTATGCAAATGCCATGTTCGGTTATTTCCAAGGAATCTATCCGCTTTGATTCAAGTCTTGACACAGAAAAAGTCCAATGGCATGATTCAGATATGTGATCCTCAGAAATAACTGAACATGTGTGCTGGAATGATATGATGTCATGTATGCAGCAGGCGTGTGATCAATGGTCTGACATTGGTGTTGAGCAGTGAACCAACCGTCTGTATAGAACCACAACAGTAGTACCATCTTTGTATAGAACCCCATAACTGATAACCCAATAACTGTAGAACTGGATCACATGATAGAACAGTCACTGATGGTGTTGATGTTGAACAACGAGCCAAGTGTCCGTGGAGAGTCATAATAACAGTCACAATATCAAGGTCATAATGGTAATCACAGTAAAAATTTCTCTGAATAGAAATCCCGGATCTCAGAATCAAATAACCAAAGAACACTGAACAATACTGGAAAAGTGGGTATGTTGAAGTTTAGGGTTCCTGCAAACCTATAAACCCCTCCCAATCTCACGGGTGTGCTACTCGGGTCAACATCACAGACTCTCAAAGCCGAATAGCAATAATACGTTCACCATTTCCGAGAAATGGCTCATGACCAAATCAGGGAATCGGTTTGGCATTATGTACTACTCAGGGAGGTCTTAGCTGAGTCCAAGGAAACAAGCATACCTCATAAGTCCTCATCTTCAAGCACTGAATCGAGAAACAATAGTATATTCATCCTGAAGGGTACAATACTATCGTCATACAAACAGTTTGCCTTAAATGGATTCCTATGAGAGAACCATGCCATCCTATGCGAGTTCCCAATGGACCCTCGGATGCGAGTGGGTTTGCCAACAAATGTGGTCTGCCACTATCATCACTGGAGAGGGTTGTTTCCACTAAGGTTCTCAATGATCGGTCCCCAACTGCACATAACCATCAAGGTTGTATCCCGAAGTGGGGAAGAACCCCCACACAAGATAGTTCCAAGACGGTCGCAACCTGGGTGTGGAACACATCGCCACTCATCATGTAACCATGCGAGTACAACATGTCCATGCTAATCTTATAGTGCACTCAAGCCGGGTATTTGGCTTATCTCACAGTAACTCTCATCCCACAGAAAAAATGAAAACCTGCAAAACCAGACAGTCCAGTATAATATGATGCATGGAAAATAAATACTGAAAGCAGTAAATAAATGCGGTAAAGTAAAGTTGTAAAGTAAAAACTGTAAATAAAAACAGTAAAGCTAAACTAAAGCATACAGCAACAAACAGATAAACACACAAAGAAACAAAACCAAGCAGGCGCTAGGATTGACTCTACAAAGGGAAACCAGAGATTCTGGGTTCGGTCCCCAGCAGAGTCGCCAGATGTCGCTCCCGGGATTTTCATCCTAGTACATACGCGAAAGTGGGGCGGAAAAGGTAGAGTCGCCAGCCATACATTTTTATCCCGAAGGAACGGGAAAGGTAATGTTGCAAAAACCTAGGAAGAAGGAAAGGACAAGGTCCTGCGAACCAAAGATCTGGGTTCGGGAGTCGGTTACGACCTGGGAAGGTATTAGCACCCCAGATCGTCAGTCGTACCCGAAGGGATCCACGCTTGTTTGTTTGTTTCAAAGGGTGATGAAATAAAGTTGTTGCTGAACAAACGAACTGTTAACTGGAATGGGAATGGAAATGAGAAAGGAATAAGAAAAGAGAATGGAAAGAAAGGGGGAAATGTAGGGAAAATAAAGAATGTGCTCGAACGGGCCCTACCCCGCTGCCTATGTACCTCATCGGGATAATGAGTATCAGAGTCGACGTAGTTCGCCTAACCAGGCGGGAACTATTTGTTTGTGTTTTTTATGCTGGAACTGCGTATGTCTATGCTCAGGTGTCGCAGGCTCGTCTGGTACGAGTGCGTTTACCGTCTTGCAAATGAGACAAGTCGTCGCGAGTTCGTGTTCAGAATGAATGAGATGATAAAGAGAAGTTCCCGCAAGATAGTCGCTTATTGTTTGTTTTTGTCTTTTATGAGAAATGTTTTGAATTTGTTTGTGAACATTCTCATACTAAGACCTATCCACCGTGGTAAATACTTACACCTCGCCCCAAAATAGGACGCGTATAAGTATTCCGCAACAAAGTCTCATGGCGTATAAGAACATTCAACCTTTATTAGGTATTTTTATTATTTTTTTCATGAGGTGAGAAAGAAAGACTAAAGTTGAGAAAAGGAGAAAACTAAGGGGGACTAAGACACAACTCTAAGTTATTTATTATGTACAAAAGGGAGATCCTAATGGTTTGTGAAGTTTTCTAATCCTAAGGAAGAAAAGGAAAATAAGAAAAGAGAATTAAAAACTAACTTACTTCCTAAGGAAGTTAAGTTGTCTCTAAGGAAAGGGAAAACCTATGAGCAAAGCACAAGGTGCTAAGGAAAACAAAATTATAATGTATAAGAGATAGGAATGAAGTGAGACTTACCTCAATCTTCCCCCATACAAAACAAAGATTAGCATGACAATGCATATTGAAAGTAAAATCAAAGCATAAAAGCGATTAAGTACCATAAACGTCCTAGAATGGAACTAGGGTTCAAAGTAAGACATAAGTCTAAAGATGAAGGTACCTAAAGGTTACATGACTTCTAAAGTCAGTAGATACATGATATAGGCCCCTAAGGATGCTAGGATACCTCACAAGATCAAACTATGTCAAACTATGTACAAAAAGTTCACCTAAGTTCACCTAAATGCATGTTAGGTCTTATGGATGAAGTGTGGATGCGTATGGCTTACAAGCATGAATTAATAAATAAAAGGAGCATAAAAGTAAGTAGTTAATTCTTATGAATATGGATGAATGAATATACAATCATGTATGCAATGACTTAAGCATATGGAGCAATGAGAAGAAGATGTGAGAACAAATGAGCAAACATCGCATAAGATCACAAATGATGCAAGTTAAAGATGAATGACATGTGAATATGCATGAAATGATTATGGATCAGTAGCATACAAGATATTAGATGCCATTAGAATTCATGTATAGGCATTAATGATTCCCACATAATTCATGTTAACAATTAGAGGAAAAGAGAAATGAGTTTAAGTTACACATGTTCAAGTAAGTGTGCATTTTGGAACACCAAAACAAACCAAATAAATGTGGTTCAAAAAGTGACCTATAACTGGAATTAAAGACTTAAAAGTGACCTATAATTAACTCCTAAAAGTTACCAAAAATTCTCTCAAGCCAATGGCATGAATGCCTTGCTAAATCCTAGGATATGGAGCAAATACGCACATAATCGGACCTATAATCTAGGTGACATGAAAAATAGCAAAAAGGCTTGAAAAATTATGAAATTAAATCCTTGGAATGATAAAGTCAGTATATTACATGGTATAAAAGTATTTCACAAAATTATGTACCAAAGTGCAAAAACAATTACTTGATGAGCAAGGTAACAAGGCATGATCGCCGAAAAACAACTCCACAAAGTGGATCAAAAATGGCACCAAAAATTATAAAAAAACGGCCTAAGGAGTATCAAAATGTCACAAATTCCAGTGATTAATCACACACAAAAAATAGGTCTCACACCTATGGGGAAAAATGGTTTTGGTCTCTTATGTCAACACCATTCCTTTTGGGACAGCTTGGAATGAAAAATCCAAATTAATTACTAAAACCAATCAAACCTGGAATCAAAAAATATGACAAATTAATTAAGAGAATGAGGATCACTCATGAATATTTCCAGAATTTTATCCCACCTAAAACTATTTTTAATAATTACGACGAAACGGGCAAAAAACGGTGTTTTAAGGGAAAGTGAAAGGAACCAAATCCTATAATCCGTAACCTAATCTCTAAGCTCCGATATCGACACATATCATCATAAATCATACATAAATACAGTGCCTCATGTGGGAGGGCTCAATATGCACCTTAGGTTATATGATCATAAGCCGCGTACAACTAGAATGATGCGTACAAGTGGAGCATCGAGATTACTTACTTGATCGAAGTACCGATTCTTCATATAAAAGAAATCCAAAAACTTTTTACCAAGTCTTGTAATCTCCCATGAGCAAAATAAATGCTTATCTTTCATATTAGCTTTGTGAAGATCCACCATAATCGAAACAAAAACAACGGCACAAAATATCGTTTGAATCCAAAGGTATCCCACAAATAAAGTGGAATACCAACCAAACCACCGCCGTTAAGATCTTTGCGAGAACCTTGCATGAACTCAACAAACGCATTAGAAACCAAAAAGAGGTGCAATCGGAAGTTGCACCTATGCCTCACAACTCAAAATCAAGTAGAAAGATGAATATACGAGTCATGGACATGCATTGAAATTTATGTTTCAAAACGGGGCAGCACTTATGCTCTAACATAAAAAACATGCAAACTCAAACCGGAATCGAACAAATTTATATGCAATGAATGACAAATGATCAACAAACATAAGTACAAGTCAAAAAAAGATCAATGCATCAAAATCGCACCAAACCGAACTTAAAAAACCTTAAAACGGAAAAAACGCGTCAAAAATCACCGACTCGGAATTGAACGAAAATCGCATGGTAACTAGCAAACGTGCCAACGGATTCAAATATGCAATCGGTTTTTGAAAATTCCGCTCGGAAGTGATACTTTTTGGCCGATTTCGTCGGCTGGCAGTAGCGAAATAGTCGGAAAAAATTGTCTGAAATCGACTAAAAAGCTTACCAATGGCTCCAGAATAATCAACAAAGTCAATTTACACTATTCACATTCGCAAAAACGCGCTACGGTTAGGAAGTTATGACTAAAACGCACTTTTCGACACGCGGCACATGATCAACATCAACAAGCCTCAACCTATCCTATTTCGAATTTGCACATTGAAACAAGCATGAATTTAAAAGTCAAGCACTTCAATCAATATCAAGTCACAATAATTAGCTCTCTTAGGAATTTTATCAAACATCTAACATGCACCGATTATTCTATGTCAACTTTACCAAGCATTTTCAATTATGCACCACAACAATTATTAGGATAAATTAATCAAGAATCAATCAATAATCAAATCATGAATCAATACACATTATCTCCACAAGATTAATTCAACTTCAAAATTTAATTCAAGAAACAATTCAACAATTATTCATGAATTAAAGTTTAAGAAGCTTACCGAATGAAGAATCGATGAAGAAATTGTGAATCTGGAGGAAGTGAGACGCGATCATGAACGGAGGAGAGGAGGAGAGGCCGCGCGGCTGCCAGCGGCGGAAGATGGTGGTCTTACGGTGGTGAAGTTGACCGGAGGTGGTAGTTCGTGGCAGCTCGGTTACCGGAAGCTTGATCGGAATTGTTGTGTTCTTGAGTTCTTGATGAAGTTGTTGTTGTGTTCTTGAGAAAGAGTTGAGAGAATGAACTTTGATCCTTTAGAGAAAGTTTGTGAGAGTTTTTTGGTGTTTGTAAATTATTATTGAAGTTATGAGATAAATTGTGGGTCAAAAGAATATATAGTGGAGTGTAAAATGAAAGGCAAAAGGTAGAATTTCGGCTTAAGTGAAAATAACAATATCTTCGGCAAGAAATTTCGACTTTGAGCCTTCCACAACATCGTCCGCCTCAGAATCACGGTTGCTGTAAACACCCCAAATTTTCCCTCACCCATTCACACCATGGCTTGTGATCTTTTCATATGCATAATTTCAATCATAGCATCTCATATTACATTTTTGATTCACTGCATTGGTTCAAAGTCATCTGCATCTAGGGTTTGTGATCTGAGCAATCCAAGAGCTACTAGAGTCACTCCAAAGGTCATAAATCACTTAAAAGGGGTCCATGTATGTTCAAGCATCATATTGTATCCCCATAAAGTCAAGAAAGTCAAATAATCACAAGAACTGAGAATGGCATGGAAGCAGAGTCAGGTTTAACTACACAGATGACCTAGAATTAGGGTTTTGGTTTCAAAGGCCATAAATCCAAATTTTTTGGTCATTCTTGTTTCTATTGGTCTCTATATGGTATAGGGATCATGCATATCAATTTTAATGAAGAAATTCCATGGGGAAGGCATCTAATCAAGAGTTGACTTCTTGAGCAAGTCAGTGTGAAATCAGGGCATCTGAGGCCTCTAATGACCCAACCAAGGGGTGTTCTTCATCATTTTGAATGTGTATGATCTTTATTTGATCATAGAAGATGTTAGAAGTTCACAAAATTGAAGAATTTCAAGCCATTTGCAAAGTTGCCTTTTTGGGAAAATGACTTGTAATGAAAACTTGCCATTTTGGGAAACTTTTTCAACCCTTGCTAATTGATTCAAAAATGCTTCAAATGAGAAAACTTTGGTCATGAAAGTTGTAGAATGAATCATTCCCTTTTCAAAAAGTACAAGAACTCATTCTAATTCATTTTGGATCAAAAGTTATGGCTTGTCAAAGTTGGGAAAAATCACATAATTTCAAGTTATGTACCAAAGGGACAAAGTTGCAAAACCACTTGCCAAGACAAATTGTGCTTTCAAATGAACTTCTAATCTTTGTACAAACATAAACCAAGGCCTAAGATTCAGAATACACCAAAGGTTTGCCCATTTCCATGACTTGTGGATCAAGAAACTTCAAAAGGGCCAAAGTTGGATAAAGTTGCAAAACATCATACAAACCCTAATCCACTTGCTAATTGACTTCAAAATTGATTCCATGGCCCTCCTCATTCCTTGATGTGCAGGACACCCCTATTGTCCTTGGCCTACTATTGACCCATACCTCTCTTACACAAAACTTGACTTTTTGCATAAAGACCCATACCAATCAAGCTAGGCCAGACCAACTCCTCTGACCTATCCAAGAGTGATAAGTGGACCAAAGGCAACATAACACACACACACACAAGCCTGAAACACTCTCCAAGCCATAGCTCCAAGCTTTGCCCTCTTATGCATTTTCATTCGAAACACATCACACAAGCATCAAACATAAAAACAAACTCCATAGAACATCTCAGCATGCTCTCCTGATCATTTCCCTACCCTCATTCATCCCTGAAACCTCCTCAAACTGAAACACGATTCCTTCCCCCTCTGAACATAACTTCTTCAAACTCACAAACCAACCATTTTAAACTCCAACCAAGCTTCATAACTTCATCAAGAGGATCACTGGGACCATTTTGAGGCAAAGAGGCAAGCAGAAAGCTCCTGGACTGAAAGCTCAATCTCAGGTAACATGATGAACAAATTTTCCAGAACTTTGATTTCTTGTTAGAATGTTGTTCTATATGTTGCCCTGGTCATGGGGATCTATTTCTTTTTGAAAATGAGCCAGAAACAAGCATGTTGTGATGTTCTGAAAGTTTGCCCGTAAAAATGTTTTTGCTTGTTTCCTTTGATTCACGAAAAATAAATGTTGTTTGTTTTAGGGTTTATGTTTAGTGATGTTCATAGTTTGATTCTGGAGAGTTTTGTAAGGTTTTGATGCGTTTTGAGAGAGATTGAGATTTTGGCTGGCCGGAGAAGATGACCGGAACACTGTTCCGGTCATCTGAAAGTCATTAGGGCTTCTGATTAGGGTTTAATCATAATTAGGCAAGTTTGAATGTGAGCCGTTTGTTTGCGCGCCAGGTCAACTCCCGCGTCCCTGAGTTTGAATCTCAGCCATCAGATTGGCTGACTTTCTCTTTTTTCTATTTTAATTCATTTTATTTTCATTTGTTTTGCATTTATTTGTACAATTTTTTTAAAATAGCTAAAATCATTAAAAAATTATGAAAATTTTTGTCAAGGGTTTCATGAATTTTCAGAACACAAAAATATTTTTATTTTTATTTTTTGCATTAAAAATTATTTTTAAATCATTTAAATGTTTATTTTTAATTAGTTAATGAAAATTAATTAATTAAAAATATATTTAAGTATTTAAAAATCACAAAAAAATTCACATAGCATTTAAAAACATTGTAAAACATTGTAAAACTCTCAAACCAAATTTCTTTTTTGATCTTGATTCCTTTTGATCATTTTCATTGGATTTAATTTCATTTCAAGGCAATATTTTATGTCAAACTTCAAAAATTTCTTTCTGCCTAACCATTGAGAGTTGGATAATGATTATTTTTGCATTGCATCTTGTATAGCATGTAGTTTATAGGATAAAATTGGTTTGAATTGATCTTGCATTTTCAATTTGTTTTGCATTTTTCTTGGCAAGGTACCTTAAAACCCTAGCAACCTTAGGAAATTCATAACTTTCACTAGGTTAAGATTTGGATCCCCTCCTTTGGGAAGTGAGTTTGTATAGGTTTAGGGTATCTTTTGTTGCATTTTCAAATTTTTATCATGTCATTTGCTTCTGGTTTTGAATTTTTGCTTGGTGTGATGCATATAACCCTAATCTGTGCCTTCCCTTGCATCCATCTTTCATTTGCTTGCATCCATTGACTTGCCATGACATCTTGTGCATTCTTTTGATTCATAATACATCTTAGGACATATTAGAACCATGTTTGATCATTGCATCTTTCATTTGCCATGTTGCATGTTCATTACATTTCATAACCTTTCATGTACATTCATGGTTCAATGCATGCCTCATCTGCATCTTTATGCTTGTATGATCATTCTCATGCCTTGCCTCATGTTTGTATCATCTCTTAGCATCATTAACATCATGTAATTGCTTCTGACTTTGGTTTGCATCATCACAATTCATCTCATTTGCATTGCATTTCATTTCTTATGCTAACTTTTCAGGTGGTAAGTTGTTTGAGAAGTGAATTTGCCTTCACTTCTCACATTCTCTTTTCATCTCTTTCATACTTTCTTTGCTGCATTTTGTATGTGTATTAGAGTGAGCTTGCTCACTCATGTTCATCTTACCTTCTTTCTTCAAGCAACTTGTCTTCTTAAGTGAAGCAAGTTGTCTTGCTTCTCTTTGCTTCTTCCTCCTTTCATCTGCTCCTCTCCTTGGTGGTTCTTTGAAGATCTTTCTCTTTTAAGCCTCACAAACCCTAGGATCTCCAAGCATGATAACAATTAGGGTTTTGATTAGTCCCCCATTTAACTTTTGCCTTTGTGTCATCTTTGAGTCTTCTCCTCTCATCTCATAATCAAGGACTAAACCCTAAAGGTTTTAAGGCTTTGTGATTAAGCTTATGCCTGCATCCTTCTATTAGGATGGAGTGTATAACTTTAATCCTAAGTGTTAAACCCTTAATGTGTTTAAATACTTTAATCAATCCACTTAATAATCACTAAGACATCAAGCTTGTAACTTGGGCCTTGCATTAGGGTTCTAATTCTTCCTTAATTGGTTAAGAAGGACTAACCCTAGTGTTAATGGACAAGTCCCCCTCAAGTTGTCTTACAAACCATAAAAATCACTTCTTCATTCTATCATTAACTAAAATCCACTTAATAAAGGCTTTCTTTTGTCATGAGGTTAATCCCTAATCATGGATTAAGTTGAGGAGTCTTCCTCAGCTTAAATGTTCTCATCTATTATCCTTCTATTAGGATGGTGTAATGAGTCCATTAAATCCTTGATTATGGCTTAATCTCATTACTCAACACTAAACAAAAACAACAAAAACATCTAAATAATCACAAGTAGGTTAATGATCTTAAACCTACATCATGGTGATTAAGTGTGAGATACTGACTTCACACTTAAGGTATCCTCATTACCCCTAATCAGAGGGAGGATGTGATGAGTTTACTAACCCATTGGTTTAGTCTTAGGCTCATTAACTTACCACAAACACCAAAAAAACAATAAAAGATTGAAAACACAAAAACAAACAATAATCGTCTCCTCCGGGATTCTTTTCTCATCTCATTCACTCATAAACGAGAACTTGCTTCTTCCGTCTAATGCAAGACAGTTTGCACCTGAGCCAGACAGGTCATACACTTGAGCATAGACAAGTAAGCAGTTCACAAGTCAATTCATCTTTCAGTCTCTTTGAGTCGAACTACGGTGTTCTGACTTCCTCATTGCACGAGAGGATACGTAGGCATAACTTAACAGTTATCGAACAAAAGTCTCTGTATATTCCCCCTCTTCCAGCATTATTCTTTAAGCCTCATGGTCATGAGCATTTCATTCTTATTCTTACACTGACACTTCTCTTATACACTTCACTTTTCTTTTGCACTGACACTTGCATTCTTTTCCAGCTTTGATACACAGATTGCACAGACACTACCCCTTTAAAACACAAATCTTTTAAGCGTGGATCCCGTCGAGTACGGTGGACAATCTGAGTGCTAATACCTTCCCAGGTTGTAACCAACCCCCTTTCTCAGTCTCTTTGGTTCGCAACCGTCTTATCCATATCTTTTCTTAGGTTTATGCAGCATTACCTTTCCTTCGGGATAAAAATGCCTAGTTGGCGACTCTATTCATTTCCTTTCTCCTTTCGCCAACCGTTCGCGTCTGTACCCCTTCTGACCCGGGTGTCATTTGGTGGGAGCGACAGCTTGGCGACTCTGCAAGGGACCCTTATACTGTAACCAGGGCTTCTGGTTCTTTTTGTGGGTTCCTCCTAGCGCTTGTTTGATTTGTTTTTACTGGGGTGTTATGTGATATTTGTGTTTATATAGTTGCTTTATTTATTGCTTTATATACAGTTATTTATTGCTTTCCTTACAACTTTATATGTCATACTGTCATACTGTCATCTGGCTGGATCTGGTTTTTTGTTTTGGTGGGTGGGGTTCCAATGAGAGGTAAGGTCCTATACCTGGGACCTGAGTGACACCTAGGCTAGAGTGGTTCATGTTCTTTCCCATTCCATTTCGGTCTGGTGCGGGAATATGAAACACGGTTCAGATGTGGGTTTCTTCGTGAGAACTCTGTGCTACAGATTTCCTGTAGTGTTAGGGCTATCTGGGAAGCCTGCTAAGTCTGGATGACCTTTATTATTGACCTTCAGAAACTGAGGTGAATTAGAGGAGGATCTTTTATGGTTATTATAAACACTGTACCTCCGGGTTGGAAGTGTTTACACTTCTCATAACTGATCCAAGTCTGAGGATCCTTGTTTTAGAACATCACCTGTGAGGGGGTTGGGCTGTTTACAGGTTTGCAGGTACCATTGGCCACACCATACCCTGTTACTGTTTGGTTTAAGAGTACCTCACTTTGGACAGTTCTTGTGATTTAAACCATGGACATGTGACTCTTTATTTGAGTCCCCCTACCTTGGTTACTGGATTTCTGAACCTCCATCTGGACTTCCTGAGCATACATGGACTTATATCAAGGCAGTAATCAGATCCAGCTTGATCACAAACCCTTGCATATCATTTTCATACTCATCATTTGCATCATTTAACATTTGTTTATTTGTTTTTCAGGGTATCCACATTACATCTGGCTTGGTTTTGACCCCTTCATCTGCATAGACCTCTGTTTCATCAGCTATCTGCTTCAGCTATCTTCATCAGTTGCCTGCTTCAGATACCCCCATCATCATCCTCATCCTATCAGTGGCTCATCTCCAGTATCAGTCTTCATCATCAGCATCTGTTTTTAGCTCTTCCTCAGCAGTCATGGCACCCAAGAAGAGCAACATTTCATACCATTTCTTTGAGCCTGTGCTGGCTGGCATCAGGCAGGTCCAAGCACTTATCACTCCAGACTACATCCCATTATTCAGAGAGCATTATGGAAGCATCCTTGATATGGTTATGGACTTAGACCCTTCTCAGAGGAGTTTGATCCACACCTTCCTACAGTTTTATGACCCTCCTTTGAGATGCTTCACTTTCCAGAACTTTCAGTTAGGACCTCTGCTAGAGGAGTTTTCATCACTGATTGGAGTGCCTATTAGGGGTGGGATTCCCTTCAACCCAGAGATGACTTCTCCCAGCAATGGAGAAGTGGCAAAAGCACTGCACCTGGAACCTATTGTGATTGAGCAGAACATGACCACAAAGGCTGGGATCCCTGGTTTGCACTTAGATTTCTTGACTTCTCAGGCTATCCTGAAGGCCTCCTTGGGAGAATGGAAGGCAGTTTGTGCATTGTTAGCCCTCAGTATATATGGGGTTATACTTTTTGCAGATGAGCCCAAGTTTATCAGCAAGAATGCCATTCATCTCTTCCTTCTGAGGAACCCAGTACCCACATTGCTGGGAGATTTCTATTATTTTGTTCACCAAAGAAATGAGAAGCAGAGAGGAAAGTTGGTGAGATGTTGTGCTCCTCTATTTCACACTTGGCTGCTTAAACACTTACCTAAGACAGATGCCTTCCTGAATCCTCACCAACAGAAGAATTGGGCTAAGAGACTCATTGCTCTGACTTCAGATGACATCAGATGGTGCACCCAGAGCACCAAGGGCAGAGACATAATCACTAGTTGTGGGCAGTACCCCAATGTACCTCTAATAGGAGTGAAGGGTTGCATCAACTACAATCCTTTGCTGTTTAAGAGACAATTGGGCTATGCTTTGGTCCACCCTCCTAAAGTGCAAGACTTGGCTGAAACCCTGTATTGTGAGATAAAACCTAATCTAGCTGTTGTCAAACAAGCATCCTGGGCCTGGGACAACATCCAGACCAAAGGGATGGCCATTCTGGGGAGATGCAATAATGTGGCTTCAGCTCAGTATTATGAATGGTCTCATGCTAGAGCTCAGATTTCTGGGATGCCCTTCACCATTGAGGATGCACCTGGACCATCCACAGTACCACCTCCAGCCACTGTCAGCCTGGAAGAATTTGAGAAGCTGAAGGAGAGGAATGAGAATCTGTCTCAAGCTCTGAAGAAGACCCTCTGGGAGAGGAGTGATGGTCGTCTAGACATTGAGAGGTTGGAGAAGCTTAAAGTGGAGCATCTGGCCAAGATGGAGAAAGCAGAAGACTACATCAAGAAATCAAGAGATGGAGAGCAAATATTGAAGAATGCCTGTAAAGAGGCCCAGTTTCAGAAGGCTAGGACTGATCTCTATCTAGGGGAAAGTCAAGCTAGGTGGGTCAGGATCACTGAAGCTCGCACCCAAGAAGATAAGAGAACTCAAGCCAGGATTGAGCAGTTGGAGGCCAATGAGAAGAAGCAACAGGAGGCTTTGCTGGAAGCCTAGAAGGAAATTTCAGAATTGAAGCTTAGGGCTAGTTTGAAGAGGTCAAAGGACCAAGACAGGCACAAAAAGCTGACCACTGCCATTGCCACCAGAAACCTTCTTATCATGAACATCACAGAACATCCGGCTGGTCCTGTAACTGAAGCACTTTTGAAGGAGGTTAAGGAGGATGAGTTTGGCTTAGATGTTTGATTACTTTGCTTGTTGTTATTTCCATTTGATGTACTTTTCTTCTTATGTTGTATTTTTGACCCTTCAGGGGCATATGTTGTAAAAACAAACTATGTATGGTTCACTATTTGTAATGTATTTGTCAGTTTGTTTCACTGAGTTTTTCTTTCTCTCAAGCAACATCAAAATATCTTCCTCAGGGTCTGGAAAGGTCAAAACCAAGAGCCAAGCCGGATACCTTGGAAAGCAAATAAGCATACTGCATTGCATGCTAACTTTTGTTTTGTTTTGTAGGTTTTTGTTTTGTTTGTTTCTAACTCTGTTGTGATTCTGGAATTATTGCTCGCCGCCGGGTGTTTCCTCTCAACCGTCCGCACCGGTATCCTACTCGCAACAACCTTCCTGGTATCCAAATGGATCAAGTACAGCAAGATCTGACAGAGGTCAGAACTCAGATGGCTAATGAAAGGCTGGAGATGAGAAACCAAATGACCCAATTCATGGAAGTAATTAATGGCTTGGCCCAAAGTCAAGAAAGGTTGAGGGAATTGGTAGAAAGACAAACCCCAGAAGAGCCCCATCTGGGAACTGGAGGAACAAGTAACAATGAAAGGGGTCAGCCTCATGTTAATCCACCAGTGTACGAGCCTCATCTACATCCGGAAGTCAACATCCTGGGTAATGTGTGTAAACACCCCAAATTTTCCCTCACCCATTCACACCATGGCTTGTGATCATTTCATATGCATAAACTCAATCATACCATCTCATGTCACATTTTTGATTCACTGCATAGATTCTAAGTCATCTGCATCTAGGGTTTGTGATCTGAGCAATCCAAGAGCTTCTTGAGCCACTCCAAGGGTCATCAATCACTTCAAGGGGGTCCATGAGTGTTCAAGCATCATATTATATCCTCTCAAAGTCAAGAATGCCAAAGAATCACAAGAACTGGGATTGGTATGGAAGCAGAGCCAGGCTTGACTGCACAGTTGACCTAAAATTAGGGTTTTGGTTTCAGAGGCCATAACTCCAAATTTTTTGGTAATTCTTGTTTCCATTGGTCTCTATATGGTATAGGGAGTGTGCATACCAATTTTCATGAAGAAATTCCATGGGGAAGTCATCTGATCAAGAGTTGACTTTTTAGACAAGTCAGTGCAAAATCAGGGCATCTGAGGCCCCCAATGACCCAACCAAGGGGTGATATTCATCATTTTGAGTGTATTTGATCTTTATTTGATCATGGAAGAAGTTTGAAGTTCACAAAATTCAAGAATTTGAAGTTTTTGCAAAGTTGACTTTTTTGGGCATGGTTGACTTTTAATGAAATGTCATTTTATGCAACTTTTCCAACCCTTACTTTTTGATCCAAAAATGCTTCAAATGGAAAAACTTTGGTCATGAAAGTTGTAGATTAGATTTTTCCCTTTTCAAAAAGTACAAGAACATGACCTAATTCATCTTGGATCAAAAGTTATGGTGCATCAAAGTTGACTAAAATCACTAAATTTCAAGTTATGCACCAAATGAGAAATTTGCAAAATCTTGTACCAAGGCCATTTGTGATTTCTAATTGACATCAAACCATTACACAAACATCACATGTGACCTAAAAATCAGAATGGGCCAAGGTTTTCTCATTTGTTTGGCCTTTGGAGCAAGATATTTTCATGAAGATTCAAAAACAAGCAAGTTGCAAAAGCTCATGATCACTTCCATCCACTTGCTGCCTATAATGCTGAACCATTCTAGCCTTTCCCTCACACCATGCTGCGCAGCCCACACCCCTTGTACTAGCCTAGAACATGACCCATGCTTCTCTTACACAAGAGTGGACATTTTGCAAAAGTAGCTACACCTGTCACTAAAGCACAGGTCACATCTTCTGACCAATCCCATTTGTTTATACAAACAAAAAGCAAGACATTTCATATAGCCAGCAAGCCTGAAACCAGCAAGGACTCAACTCTCTCATTTTTCACTCTCAAAGCCAAAGCCTTCGAAACTCTTCACACAGGCCACAAACACTTGAACAAACTTCACAAACCTTCTCCACTCATCATCCTGATCACAAAGAACCCCTCACCATTGCCAGAAACAGCCTGAATCCAAAACACGATTCCCACCTGAGTTTGAACAGAACTTGCTCAAACTCTCAAACCAGCCAATATAAACTCTTGCTAAGCATCCAGACATCATCAAGGGACCAAAGGGAGTGGTTTGCATCAAAGGAAGGGGTCAGAAAGTTGCAAGATTGAAAGCTTCGAAACTCAGGTAGCTCAAGAACTTTTTTTCCAGAAATGATTTTTAAAGTTCCTAAGTTGTTCTTTGTTGTTCACTGATCACTCTGATGCCTTTGGTTTTGAAAATGGTGGAGAGATGAGAGTTTAATCAGTTTCTGAAACTTTTTGCCCTAGGTTTTGTTTGATTCGATTCAGCTAGTTTAGAAGTGATAAATGTTGTTTGAAAGGGGGTTTTAATTCGTTTTTGGATGGGGATCATTTCTGTGTAATTAGAATTCATTTTAGATGCGTGTAGAAGGAGATGGGATTTTTGGGTGATCGGGGAAGATGACCGGAACACTGTTCCGGTCACCTGAAGGTCATTAACGGCAGGATTAGGGTATAATCATTAATTAGCTGAGTTTGAATGCTGGCCATAGGATCTGGCGCCAAGTCAACGCGCGCGTGTTTCAGTTTGAATGAGGGCCATTGGATCTGTTTACTTTTCCCTTTTTCAGTTTAAAATTCATTTTATTTTCATATTAATCCATTTGTTTTCTATAATTTATTAAAAATAGTAAAAACCATTTAAAAATTATGAAATATTTTGTCAAGAGTTTCATTAATTTTTAAAACACAAAAATATTTTTATTTTTATTTTTAGCATTAAAAAAGTATTTTTAAATATTTAAAAGTTTATTTTTAATGGATTAATGAGAATTAATTTATTAAAAATACTTTTGGGTATTTAAAAATCACCAAAAAATTCATGAAATGTCCCAAGACATTTAGAAACATTGTCCAACCCTCAAACCAAATTTCTTTTTTGATCTTGATGCATTTTGAGAATTTTCCATGGAATTAAAATCATTTTTATGCATTATTTTGATCCAAACTTCCAAAAATCATTTCTGCCTAACCCTAAAGAGTTGGACCTTGATTCTTTTTGCATTGCATTGTGTTTAGCATGTAGTTTGTGAGATTAAATGGCCATGATTTGATCTTTCATTTTCTATTTGTTTGGTAATTTTCTTGTTAAGGAACCCTAAAACCCTAGAAAACTTGGAAAAATCATAACTTGAATTTGGTTAAGAGTTGAAACCTATCCTTTGGGCAGTGGGTTAGTATAGAATTAGGGATCCTTTGAGTGCATTTTCAATTTTTTATCTTAATGTTTGCTTCTGATTTTGGTTTGTGTTTGATGTATTGTTCATAAACCCTAATTTGGGCTTCCATATGCATCCATCTTGTATTTGCATTCATACCTTGACTTGCCATGATACTTTATGCATTCATGTGATTCATTTAACATCATAAGACATATTGAAAGCATGTTTGATCATTGCATCTTTCATTTGCCATGTTGTATGCCATATGCATCTCTTAACTTTTCATGTATGCTCATGTGTCTTAGCTTGCTTCATCTGCATCCATTAAGTTTGTATGATCATCCACATGTGTTGTTTCTGGTTTGTAGCATCTCATAGCATCAATAACATCATGTATGTGCTTCTGGTTTGGTTTTTCATCATACCATTTCATCTCATTTTGCATTGCATTGCACTTTCTTTTCTAACTTTTCAGGTGGTAAGTGACTTTGAGAAGTGAATTTGCCTTCACTTCTCATAACTCCTCTTCATCTCTTTTATGCATCCTTGCTGCATTTTTGTATGTGTTTGAGTTCGAGCTTGCTCATTTTTCTTCTTCCCACTTTCTTTCCTCAAGTGACTTGGCTTCTTAAATGAAGCAAGTTGCTCTACTTCCTTTGCTCCTTTCATCTGCTTACTGGTGGTTCCATTGAAGACTTCACTTATAAACCTCACAAACCATAGGAACAACCAAGCATGACAATGATTAGGGTTTTGTTTAGTCTCCCCTCTTAGTTTTACCTTTGCGTCTCTTTTGAGTCATCTCTTCTCATCTCATAATCAGGGACTAAACCCTAAAGGCTTTAAGGCTTTGTGATTAAGCTTATGCCTGCATCCTTCTATTAGGATGGAGTGTATAACTTTAATCCTAAGTGTTAAACCCTTAATGTGTTTAAATCCTTTAATTAATCCATCTAATAATCATCAAGACATCACTTGTAACTTGGGCCTTGCATTAGGGTTCTAATTCTTCCTTAATTGGTTAAGAAGGACTAACCCTAGTGTTAATGGACAAGTCCCCCTCAAGTTGTCTTACAAACCATAAAACTCACTTCTTCATCATATCATTAACTAAAATCCACTTAATAAAGGTTTTGTTTTGTCATGAGTTTAATCCCTAATCATGGATTAAGTTGAGGAGCTTTCCTCAGCTTAAACATTCTCATCTATTATCCTTCTATTAGGATGGTGTAATGAGTCTGTTTAATCCCTGATTATGGCTTAATCTCATTACTTAACACTAAACAAAAACAACAAAAAACATCTAAATAATCAACAAATAGGTTAATGATCTTAATCCTACATCAAAGGTGATTAAGTGTGAGAATCTGACTTCACACTTAAGGTATTCTCATTACCCCTAATCAGAGGGAAGATGTGATGAGTTTACTAATCCATTGGTTTAGGCTTAAGCTCATTTTCTTATGACAAACTTTCAAAAGCAATAAAAGACTGAGAACTCAAAAACAAACAATAATCGTCTCCTCCGGGATTATTTTCTCATCTCATTCACTCACAAACGAGAACTCGCTTCTTCCGTCTAATGCAAGACAGTTTGCACCTGAGCCAGACAGGTCATACACTTGAGCATAGACAAGTAAGCAGTTCACAAGTCAATTCATCTTTCAGTCTCTTTGGGTCGAACTACGGTGTTCTGACTTCCTCATTGCACGAGAGGATACGTAGGCATAACTTAACAGTTATCGAACAAAAGTCTCTGTATATTCCCCCTCTTTCAGCTTTATTCTTTCAGCCTCATATTCTTGAGCATTTCATTCTTGTTCTTGCACTGACACTGTATATATTACACTTCACACTTCTTTTACACTGACACCTGTACATCCTTTTCCAGCTATTTTATACACAGATTGCACTGACACTACCCCTTTAAAACAAAAATCTTTTAAGCGTGGATCCCGTCGAGTACGACGGACAATCTGGGTGCTAATACCTTCCCAGGTTGTAACCAACCCCCTTTCTCAGTCTCTCTGGTTCGCGACCGTCTTGTCCATCTCTTTCTAGGCCTATGCAGCATTGCCTTTCCTCCGGGATAAAAATGCCTAGCTGGCGACTCTATTCATCTCCAGTGAGTTCAAGGCTGTGTGTTCTCATTGTCCCTCTCGCCGATCGTTCGCGTCTGTACCTTTATTTGGGTCGGTCCCATCTATCGGGAGCGACAGCTTGGCGACTCTGCTGGGGACCCTTATACTGCAACCAGGGCTTCTGGTTCTTTTTGTGGGTTCCTCCTAGCGCTTGTTTGATTTGTGTTTACTGGGGTGTTATGTGCTTATTTGTGTTTGTATATTTGTATTTATCTTTGCTTTATGTACAGTTGCTTTACTGCTTCCTTCATAGCTTTGCATTATATCATATTGTCATATTGTGCTGCTGGATGGATCTGTTTGTTTGCTTTGGTGGGTGGGTGTTCTATTGAGAGTTAAGGTCCTATACCTGGGACCTGAGTGACACCTAGGCTAGAGTGGCTCATATTCTTTCCCATTCCATCTCGGTCTGGTGAGGGAATATGAAACACGGTTCAGATATGGGTTTCTTCTTGAGAACTCTGTGTTGCAGATTTCCTGCAATGCTAGGGCTATCTGGGAAGCCTGCTAAGTCTGGATGACCTTTAGTATTGACCTTCAGAAACTGAGGTGAATTAGAGGAGGAACTTTTATGGTTATTGTAAACACTATACCTACGGGTTAGAAGTGTTTACACTTCTCATAACTGATCCAAGTCTGAGGATCCTTGTTTTAGAACACCACCTGTGAGGGGGTTGGGCTGTTTACAGGTTTGCAGGTACCCTTGGCCTCAGCATACCCTGTTACTTTGATTTGGTTAAGAATACTCCATGTTGGAACAGTTCTTGTGATTCCAAACCCTGGACATGTGACTCTTTATTTGAGTCCCCCACCTTGGTTACTGGGGCTATAGACCTCCATCTGGATTTCTTGAATATACCTGGACTTATATCAGAGCATTTGATCAGATCCAGTTCAGTCACAAACCCTTGCATATCATTTGCATACATCCTCATTGCATCATTTTGACATTTGTTTATTTGTTTTTCAGGGTATCCATCTTCATTTTGGCTTGGTTTTGACCCCATCATCAGTATTGACCTATCCTCATCAGCATCTGCTTCAGCTATCAGCTATCTGCTTCAGTCACCTGCACCATCCAATCAGTGGCCCATCTTTCAGTGTTATCATCAGCACCTGTCTCCACTCATCCTCAACATCATGGCACCTAAGAAGAGTAATATCTCCTACCACTTCTTCCAGCCTGAGCTAGCTGACATCAGGAGGATTCAGACCCTGATCACTCCAGACCATATACCACTGTTCAGGGAACACTATGGAGATATACTTGATGTGGTTATGGATTTGGACCCTTCACAGAGGAGCCTGATTCATACTTGCCTTCAGTTTTATGATCCCCCACTGAGGTGTTTCACTTTTCAGGACTTTCAGCTGGGCCCTTTATTGGAAGAATACTCATCATTGGTTGGTATACCTATCAGGGGTGGAGTCCCTTTCAACCCTGATATGGTCTTTCCTGGTAATGAAGAGGTAGCAAAGGCATTGCATCTGGAACCAGTTCTGATTGGGCAGCATATGACCACTAAGGCTGGAATCCCTGGCCTGCATCTGGATTTCTTAATCTCTCAAGCAACTCTGAAGGCTTCTTTGGGAGAGTGGAAGGCAGTCTGTGCTTTATTGGCCCTGAGCATATATGGGATCATATTGTTTGCAGATGAGCCTCGATTCATTAGCAAGAATGCAATCCATCTTTTCATTCTGAGGAACCCAGTGCCCACTTTATTGGGGGATTTTTACTACTCAGTGCACCAGAGGAATGAAAAGCAGAGGGGAAGATTAGTGAGGTGCTGTGCTCCTTTGTTCCAAACTTGGCTTCTCAGGCATTTGCCCAAGACAGATGCATTTTTAAATCCTCATCAGCAGAGGAACTGGGCTAGAAGACTCACTGCTCTTACTTCAGCTGATATCAGGTGGTGCACTCAAAGCACAAAGGGCAGGGATATCATCACCAGTTGTGGGCATTTTCCCAATGTGCCCCTAATAAGATCCTTGGAGTCTCAGAACTCTTTGGGTTTCGATGTTATGGACATGGGTTTGGTAGACGGGGTCAGGATTCCCCATAAGTTTAAGCCTCCTTGTTTTGAAAAGTACAACGGGACTTCTTGCCCATGGACCCACTTACAATCCTTTCTGGGAAGGTTGAAGGCCTATACCATGGACGAGAAGCTCTGGATGTTTTATTTTGAGGATAGCTTAACTGGAGCGTCAAGGGAATGGTACTCTCATCTGACAAGAGCAACTATCAGGTGTTGGAAGGACTTGGCAGAGGCCTTTATCAGACAGTATCAGTACAACTTAGATATGGCACCCAACAGGACCCTCCTAATGGGAATGTCACAGTCATCAAGAGAAAGTTTCCGAGAGTATGCCCAGAGATGGAGGCAATTGGCTGCTGCCGTTCAGCCACCTATGTCAGAGAGGGAGATGGCAGATATGTTTATGAACACCCTCCAAGGAACGTACATTGACAGGCTATCTGCTTTCTCTTCCACTAGCTTTGCAGATGTTGTCATAGCTGGAGAGAGAATTGAGAGCCTGTTAAAGATGGGCAAGATTTCTGACAACGGTGCCAGCTCGTCCAGCAATGCAAGGAAACCTTTTGTAGGCGCAAGAAGAACTGGTGAGACCAATGATATCCATGCCAGCAGGGGCAGGCCCCAATATGTTCATAGGTCTGTGGCAGCAGTCACCATTCCCGCTCCAGCTCATCCACAACCAGCTTATCAACCTCCGCAACAAAATTATCAGCAACAACCTCAGTACCAGCAACAAACTCAGTACCCTCCGAGAAACTACAACAACACCAGCAACAACAATCAGCAAAGACCATTCCAACAGAGACCTTCTCAAGCCAATAGGGTAATCGATCCGATCCCTATGCCCTATGCAACACTATTGCCACAACTCCTGAAACTCAACCTAGTTGAGCTAAGGACGTTGGCACCTCCAGACCCTAATAGTCTACCCAAGAATTATGACTCCAACGCCAGATGTGCTTTTCATTCAAATGCGCCTGGCCACAGTACAGAAAAGTGCAGAGCTTTGCACATGAAGGTACAGGACTTGGTAGACTCTAAAGCTCTGAACTTCGCACCACCACCCAATGTTAACAAGAACCCTATGCCAAACCATGGTGGTCCCAGAATCAATGCTATTGAAGAAGACAAGCCGTCTTATTTAATAACCAGTGTGGGTCAGATTCGGACACCGTTGGTAGAGATTAAGGCTCAACTCCTCGAATGTCAAATGTTCCCGGGATGTGAGTTAGGGTGTGCTTACTGTAACATTTCAGTGAATGGTTGTGATTGTTGGTGTAAGCCCTAGAGGCCAATACTTTTTGGTACTTGTATCGGATTATTCGTTTAATAATAAAAGGCATTTCTTTATTATGTTTGTCTTTCAGAATAATAAAGTCCCTAGAATAGTTAGTCTGTTTAATGAAATGTTAAGTGTGACTTAATCATGAGATCCCATTAAACATAAAGACATTATTCTTAAAATATCCGTAGTCAAGCTTTATTGCAAAGTGGGATAACATTAAAGCATTGAGACTATTATGAAGATAGACTGATGATCACATCTCATGGATCATGGATAAAGAGTTATCAAGTCTTGACATAGGTATAAATATTAGGAGTAATATTTATACCGGATTGACCCGCTATGAGAATACTACATAGTATGTTATGCAAAGTGTCATAAGTTATTCTCATGGTGATAATGGTGTATTACCACCCTTCGACCTGAAACCACTATGGACCCTAGATGTAGAGTCGGGTGCTTTATTGCTGATCAAACATTATCCGTAACTGGATGATCATAAAGACAGTTGATGGGCACTCCACGAAGCATGCTGAGGGACATGAGTGTCCTAGATGGAATTTGCCAATCCTGCATAACAGGAGAAATGTCTAAGGGCCCAATATTGAACTGGACAAGGATGACACAGTGTATGCCTTGTGTTCAATATAGACATAGGGGCAAAAGGGTAATTGTACAAACATATATTATCACGAAAAAGGTTTTGTCAGATCACATGACATTTTCGTGACTTGGGTAGCAGTGATGTGTTGCTAGATACCGCTCACTGTTTATTATGTTAAATATATAATTTAATATAATTACCAACGTTACGAAATCCTACAGGGTCACACACATAAGGACAGTTTGATGAGAGATAGAGAAATCAAAGGAACACCGTAAGGTACGGTGCACTTAAGTGAAAAATAGAAATTCGGATAATATAATAATAATTATCGTTATTTTATAATGGTTATAAAATAATAATAAAATAAATATATTTATTATAATAATAGTTATTATAATAATATATAATATTATTATGGATCATGTGAATTGGGCTTTTAGCCCGCAGCCCACAAGAGAGTCTATAAAAGGAACCCTTGTGATGAAGCTTTGACTTGATGCAATTTTGTTTTTGATTCTCACTCAAATAATTCCGTTCGTAAGCAGCTAGCACTGTGACCGGAAGCTGTTCGTGTGGACTGAGTAGAGGCGTTGCACTTCATCAACGCTTGTGATCGCTGCATCAAAGATCTGAATCGCCACAAAGAGGTAACGATTCTATCACTGACCATGCTCATTCGTAAGGATCACTAAAGGAAAATTTTTGTTTTCCGCTGCGTTTAGATCGCAATTTTCCTTCAGTGGTATCAGAGCCACTTACGAAACCATGGATCTGATAGCTGTTAAATTTCCGTTTTTTTTTCTGTATTTGATTCGATTAAAACACAGAACGAATTTAACAATAAACGATTAATTAAATTTGGCATCTGTTGTGTACGATTTGGATGATTGATGTTGATTATGCTTCAGAAACCGACATTAGTATGGTGAAGTTGTGCGATACATTGATCATCCATAGGTTACACAATTAGATCGATCACTTTTATATATGATATAAGAAATTCTGATGCAAAGATGGTATATGGGATATACTGTTTTGATTTCATCCATTCAATCACATAAGGATTGTAATTCTTTTGAAAGATCATCATTTTCATTCGCTTCGGAATCCGACGTTAGTATGGTGAAGCAATGACATGTTGATCTATCATATTGAGTTATCAATCGAGTTGTGTTTGACGGCATGAAATTGTTGCATTAGGATTAATGGCAGTACAAGTGTTGTATTGCCGCAGACTTTTCCGGTTGGGGTTGTAAATGCACAAAAGTTGTGCAGGAAACGACGGAACCACCGTCCGCTGACCGGGCAGCGGAACCCCCGGCTAAGTCTGCAAAGTGTGATCAATCAGCCGAAATTTAATTTAGTTTATTTAATTATCGGAATTTTAAACTAATAATAAAAGTGTGTTTATTATTATTTATTTGTGGTGATCAGTTATGGCCTTAGTTTATCCTTTATTATTGTTTTGGGATTTTTAAATACGGCCTGCGAGTCGTGCCTCTCTCTCAATCTCTTTATGTAACTTCTTTTCTCATCTCACTCCCTCGTATGTAAAACGAGTTTTCTTATATGTAATGTAATATTATGTTATGAAGAAAAAGGAAGTATTCAATATTAAAGGAGGATAACCTTGGAGATCATGCTTGGAGAAGCTTAGATCGTTATTAGGTTAGCTTAGGTTCTCTCATTGGCTTGAGAGAACAATTGCGTTAGGGGCCATAATTGTATCTTTTTATATGTATGTTGATGCATGTAATTGTATGTTGATGCATGTGAGAGACGTTTTGCATGTTAAGCCGGTGAGATCAAACTAATAACAAATTCCCTCAAAATTAAATATTAAGTTTATGCTTTCCAATTTTTAGCACTCATCAAGACTAGTATCGAGCATTGTAGGTTTCGCCTACGCGAGGTGCATGTTCTATATTAGTAAGGTGTGATGGGATAATTGTAATATCCAATTGCTAAAACAATGGGTCAAACTTAACTAAACAAATTATAATAAGATTATACATGTTTAGAAGCAAGAATTGGGAATGATTCATGTGATGGATCAGGATAAGGAGTTATTCACCCAATTGAAAATATTCGAGAGTTGTATGAGATACAATTGGAAGGAGTTCCTACCTAAATAACTTAGTTTTGTGTAATCAGCCTAACGCTGACTTAAAACAAAGTGAAACATGGATCTCGACCCACTAGAAAGTCTTCCAACGGGATTTTCCGAATCAAATGATGAGGGTCATTTGTTTTGAATAAAATAGTTGGAGCATATTTAATTAAAGGCCTAATTAAATATGTTGTTTTAGTGATACTTATATTTTCATATTTCTCTTGTAGATTACCATGACAACAAACACATCGAACAATATTTTGCGATCCATCCTAGATAAGGAAAAATTGTCTGGGACAAATTTCCTGGATTGGCACCGTAATCTGAGGATTGTCCTCAAGCACGATAAGAAGCTGTATGTCTTGGAGACACCAGTTCCTGAGGAGGAACCTCCTAGTTCTGCACCAAAGGCAGAAAGAGATTCTTATAAGAAGCATTTCGATGATGCCAATGAAACCGCTTGCCTCATGCTTGCTACCATGAACTCTGAGTTGCAAAAGCAACACGAGAACATGTTTGCGTTCGATATGATCGGACATCTGAAAATGCTTTATCAAGAGCAAGCAAGAAATGAGAGGTTTCAGGTTTCAAAGTCCCTTTTTAACAGCAAGTTAGCTGAGGGAGCCCCTGTAAGTCCCCATGTACTCAAGATGATTGGGTATGTGGAGAACCTTGACAGATTAGGGTTTCCCCTTGGAAAAGAACTTGCGATTGATCTGATCTTGCAATCGTTGCCAGAGAGCTTCAGTCAGTTTGTCCTGAATTTCAATATGAATGACTTGGACAAAAGTCTTCCAGAACTGCTAGGCATGTTGAGAACTGCTGAGCAGAATATGAAGACAAAAGGGAAATCCATTCTGATGGTCAGTAATGGAAAGAAACAGAACAAGAGGCCCATCAAACAGGGTGGTAGAGGGAAAGGCAAGGAAGTTGCCAAACCCAAACCCACTCCTCCTGTTTTGAAGCCTAGTGGAGGAATAGCAAAGGAGGGCACTTGCTTCCATTGCGGTAAGACCGGACATTGGAAGAGAAATTGCCCAAAGTACCTGGAAGATAAGAAAAATGGAGTAGAGACTTCAAATTCAGGTATTTTTGTTATTGAAATTAATTTATCTACTTCTGCATCATGGGTATTAGATACTGGATGCGGTTCTCACATTTGTACTAATGTGCAGGGGCTAAAAAGGAGTAGAGATTTGGAAAAAGGTGAAGTTGACCTACGAGTTGGCAATGGAGCAAAGGTTGCTGCTTTAGCTGTAGGAACTTATGTTTTAACTTTACCTAGTGGTTTAATAATTCAGTTAGAGAACTGTTATTATGTACCTGCAATTAGCAGGAATATTATTTCCGTTTCTTGTTTGGACAAGTTTGGTTTTTCATTCATAATAAAGAACAATTGTTGCTCCATTTATTTGAATGATATATTCTATGCTACTGCAAAAATGAATAATGGACTATATGTCCTTGATCTTGAAATGCCAATTTATAACATTAATACTAAAAGGTTGAAACCTAATGAGTTGAATCCAACTTACCTTTGGCACTATCGATTAGGCCACATAAATGAGAAACGCATTTCCAAACTCCATAAAGATGGACTCTTGGACTCTTTTGATTATGAATCATATGAGACATGCAGATCTTGTTTAATTGGAAAGATGACAAAGTCCCCATTCACAGGAAAAGGTGAAAGGGCTAATGATCTTTTGGCACTCATACATACTGATGTATGTGGACCACTGAACATACCAGCCAGAGGAGGTTTTCAGTACTTCATCACTTTCACTGATGACTTCAGTAGATACGGATATGTGTATTTAATGAAACACAAATCTGAGTCCTTTGAAAAGTTCAAGGAATTCAAGAATGAAGTACAAAACCAACTAGGGAAGAATATTAAAGTTCTTCGATCAGATCGAGGCGGTGAATATTTAAGCCTAGAATTTGATGACCATCTAAAAGAGTATGGAATTCTATCCCAACTTACTCCTCCTGGAACACCACAATGGAATGGTGTATCTGAGAGAAGAAATCGAACCTTGTTAGACATGGTCCGATCCATGATGAGTCACGCCGATCTTCCAAACTCCTTTTGGGGACATGCATTATTAACAGCAGCTTACACACTTAACCGTGTTCCATCCAAAAAGGTTGATAAGACACCATATGAGATATGGAGTGGTAAGAAACCACATATGTCTTACATGAAGATTTGGGGTTGCGAAGTTTACGTCAAACGACAAATTTCAACCAAGCTTGAGCCCAAATCTGACAAATGCTTATTTGTGGGATATCCTAAAGAAACAAGAGGATATTACTTCTACAATCCTTCTGAGGGCAAAGTGTTTGTCGCTCGAACTGGAGTCTTTCTGGAAAGGGATTTTATTTCCAAAGGAAACAGTGGGAGGAAAATAGAGCTTGAAGAAATTCAAGAATCACAAAACATTGAAACACCTATGGAGGAACTAGAGCAGGAAACACAAGTAGTTGTGGAAGAGCAACCTGCTCAAGTAGAACAAGACCAGCGTAGGTCAAGCAGGACACGTCACCAACCTGAGAGATATGGATATCTCATAAGTGATCAGGGTGATGTATTACTCATGGATCAAGATGAGCCTGTGACCTACAAAGAGGCCATAACTGGTCCTGAGTCTGAGAAGTGGCTAGAAGCCATGAAATCTGAAATGGATTCCATGTACACAAACCAGGTTTGGACCTTGGTAGAACCTCCTATAGGAGTTAACCCTATAGGATGCAAGTGGGTCTT
The DNA here is from genome assembly GCA_963966055.1 of Lathyrus aphaca. Classification (NCBI taxonomy): domain Eukaryota; kingdom Viridiplantae; phylum Streptophyta; class Magnoliopsida; order Fabales; family Fabaceae; genus Lathyrus; species Lathyrus aphaca. The sequence continues at coordinate 159,495,541 of OZ014520.1, forward strand.
CAAGAAGAAGACTGACATGGATGGTAAGGTACATACCTATAAAGCAAGACTGGTTGCAAAAGGCTATAAACAAATTCATGGGGTTGACTATGATGAAACCTTTTCACCAGTTGCAATGCTTAAATCTGTTCGGATTTTACTTGCCATCGCTGCATATCATGATTATGAAATATGGCAGATGGATGTCAAAACTGCTTTCCTTAATGGGAATCTTCTTGAGGATGTGTACATGACACAACCTGAAGGATTTGACATACCACAAGATGCCCAAAAGATATGCAAGTTACAGCGATCAATCTATGGATTGAAGCAAGCTTCCAGAAGCTGGAATCTTCGTTTTGATGAAACCGTAAAACAATATGGATTCATCAAAAATGAAGATGAACCTTGTGTCTACAAGAAGGTTAGTGGGAGCATGATCGTGTTTCTGGTATTATATGTAGATGACATATTACTCATTGGAAACGATGTCCCTACCTTGCAACAAGTGAAGACTTGGTTAGGGAATTGTTTTTCTATGAAAGACCTAGGTGAAGCAGCCTATATATTAGGAATTAGGATCTATAGAGATAGATCACAAAAACTGCTTGGCCTAAGTCAGAGTACATACATAGATAAAGTGTTGAGACGCTTTAATATGCATGATTCCAAGAAAGGATTCATACCTATGCAACATGGTCTGTGTTTATCAAAAACACAATCCCCTTCAACTAAGGAAGAAAGGGATCGCATGAATAAGATTCCATATGCATCTGCAATAGGATCTATCATGTATGCCATGTTATGTACTCGACCAGATGTCTCGTATGCATTAAGTGCAACGAGTAGGTACCAATCTGATCCCGGTGATGCTCACTGGGTAGCTGTCAAGAATATCCTTAAGTACTTGAGAAGGACTAAGGATTCATTCTTGATATATGGAGGTCAGGAAGAGCTTGATGTAATTGGTTACACTGATGCTAGCTTCCAGACAAATAAGGATGATTTTAGATCACAATCTGGTTATGTGTTCTGTCTCAATGGTGGCGCTGTGAGCTGGAAAAGTTCAAAGCAGGAAACAGTTGCTGATTCTACAACTGAGGCCGAGTATATTGCTGCCTCAAATGCAGCAAAGGAAGATGTTTGGATCAAGAAGTTCATTAGTGAACTTGGCATAGTCCCTAGCATTGTGGATCCCATTGGTTTATATTGTGATAACAATGGTGCTATCGCACAAGCTAAGGAGCCTAGATCTCACCAATGATCCAAACACATACTTAGGCGTTATCACCTCATTCGAGAGATAATCGATCGGGGAGATGTGAAGATATGCAGAGTACCTACACTTGACAATATCGCTGACCCATTAACAAAGCCTCTTGCGCAACAGAAGCATGATGGTCATACTAGATCTATGGGTATTAAGGGTATGCCTAATTGGCTCTAGTGCTAGTGGGAGATTGTTGGTGTAAGCCCTAGAGGCCAATACTTTTTGGTACTTGTATCGGATTATTCGTTTAATAATAAAAGGCATTTCTTTATTATGTTTGTCTTTCAGAATAATAAAGTCCCTAGAATAGTTAGTCTGTTTAATGAAATGTTAAGTGTGACTTAATCATGAGATCCCATTAAACATAAAGACATTATTCTTAAAATATCCGTAGTCAAGCTTTATTGCAAAGTGGGATAACATTAAAGCATTGAGACTATTATGAAGATAGACTGATGATCACATCTCATGGATCATGGATAAAGAGTTATCAAGTCTTGACATAGGTATAAATATTAGGAGTAATATTTATACCGGATTGACCCGCTATGAGAATACTACATAGTATGTTATGCAAAGTGTCATAAGTTATTCTCATGGTGATAATGGTGTACTACCACCCTTCGACCTGAAACCACTATGGACCCTAGATGTAGAGTCGGGTGCTTTATTGCTGATCAAACATTATCCGTAACTGGATGATCATAAAGACAGTTGATGGGCACTCCACGAAGCATGCTGAGGGACATGAGTGTCCTAGATGGAATTTGCCAATCCTGCATAACAGGAGAAATGTCTAAGGGCCCAATATTGAACTGGACAAGGATGACACAGTGTATGCCTTGTGTTCAATATAGACATAGGGGCAAAAGGGTAATTGTACAAACATATATTATCACGAAAAAGGTTTTGTCAGATCACATGACATTTTCGTGACTTGGGTAGCAGTGATGTGTTGCTAGATACCGCTCACTGTTTATTATGTTAAATATATAATTTAATATAATTACCAACGTTACGAAATCCTACAGGGTCACACACATAAGGACAGTTTGATGAGAGATAGAGAAATCAAAGGAACACCGTAAGGTACGGTGCACTTAAGTGAAAAATAGAAATTCAGATAATATAATAATAATTATTGTTATTTTATAATGGTTATAAAATAATAATAAAATAAATATATTTATTATAATAATAGTTATTATAATAATATATAATATTATTATGGATCATGTGAATTGGGCTTTTAGCCCGCAGCCCACAAGAGAGTCTATAAAAGGAACCCTTGTGATGAAGCTTTGACTTGATGCAATTTCGTTTTTGATTCTCACTCAAATAATTCCGTTCGTAAGCAGCTAGCACTGTGACCGGAAGCTGTTCGTGTGGACTGAGTAGAGGCGTTGCACTTCATCAACGCTTGTGATCGCTGCATCAAAGATCTGAATCGCCACAAAGAGGTAACGATTCTATCACTGACCATGCTCATTCGTAAGGATCACTAAAGGAAAATTTTTGTTTTCCGCTGCGTTTAGATCGCAATTTTCCTTCAGTGATAACTTGAAGGATGGCATAGATGGTCTCATACAGAGCGGCCTGCTTCAAATTACAACATCAATTCCAACAAATCCAGCAATCTCATCAGCAACAATTCCAGTATCTCCTACAACTGCAACAACCATTGTTCCCGATAACTCCTCGGCTTCATCAACAAATGTTTCATCTGTCATTTCAACTGACCAGATATCAGCAAACATTCCTCCTACAACTTCAGCACCACTTTATTTTGAAACTCCTACAACAACAACACCCATCCTTCCAACCATGTCTCCTACAACATCAGCAACAAACCATGAAGATGTCTCAACAGTTACGATTTATTATGATCCTGAAAATGACTCTGTCTACAACTCACAAAGTGCTACTCCCATCAGAGCACCAGTCACAATATATTATGATCCACAGACCATCACAGTCCCTTCTGCAGCTGCCATCAGTCCAGTCACCATCACGGTGCCTGGGCCAGTACCTTATGAAAGCAGTAATGCCATCCCCTGGCATTACGGCTCTGATTTATACTGCGAAGGACAAAAAATCACTTTTGAATCATCAACCCCTGCACCACAAATAGACAATGTGGGAGGAGGCGGAGGCTTCACTCGAAGCGGACGTCTCTTTGCTCCACAAATTCAAAGAACCACTGCCGAAGCAGAAGCTGCTGCCAAGGCAAAAGGGAAAAGCTTGGTGCAGGAGGAGCAGATTGTTAAGGAAGCTTTGAAAACACCCTTTGATCAAGAAGTTGATGAGTTCATGAGGATCATCAAGAAAAGTGATTACAAAATAGTGGATCAGCTTCACCAGACGCCTTCCAAGATCTCAATCCTATCATTGCTTATGTGCTCCGAAGCCCATCGGAACGCACTATTAAAAGTCTTGCACGCAGCTTATGTGCCAGAAGAGATCACCGTCAATCAATTGGAAGTTGTGGTTGGAAATGTTAATGCTAGTAATGGACTAGGGTTTACCAACACTGATTTGACGACGGAAGGCCGCAATCACAACAAGGCTTTGCACATTACCATGGAGTGTAAAGGTGCAGTTCTTTCCCATGTACTGGTAGACACAGGATCATCCCTCAATGTCTTGCCTAAAAAAGCCCTTGTGAAGCTAGAGTATGACGGATTGGCATTACGACCCAGCAACCTGGTGGTGAGAGCCTTTGATGGTTCTAAGAGATCGGTTCTGGGTGAGGTTGAGTTGCCTATAACGATTGGCCCACAAACTTTCAAAATGACCTTCTATGTGATGGATATACAGCCTGCCTACAGCTGTCTATTGGGTAGGCCATGGATTCACGCCGCTGGCGCCGTGACCTCAACCCTTCACCAAAAGTTAAATTTCGAGTGGGAGGGTCAAGTCGTTACTATCTGTGGAGAGGAGGATATTTTTGTTAGCCACCTGGCTACCTACAAATACATTGAGATGGATGGGGAGATCCACGAAACAATGAGCCAAGGGTTTGAGGCCTTGAACATAAATGAAACATCTGCTGTACCTGGAACCTCAATGACATCATATCAACAAGCCCGGAAGGTTGTTGAAGAAGGAAATGCCCAAGGCTGGGGCAAATTGCTACCTGTGGAGAAGAAAGATGATAGATTTGGGTTGGGTTACAAACCAACTCAACAAGATCAAGCAGAGGCTGCAAAGGAGCCCAACTTTGTTAGTGGGGGGATGCTCACCCCCGATGCTGTCAACAATTTGGAAGACGAGGATGAAAGCGACCGCAACCTGGAGAGTTGGATTCGTCCAAAGATCCCGGGGAGCAGTATCTCGAACTGGTCTTCCCAGGAAATTATAAGAGTTACTCATGCAGAGTAATTGTTATTTCCTGTACTTTTATAGCATGCATCAAAGTCTTGCATCTTGCCCAAGATGACAAGACTCATTTTGTAATCGGGCCATCTGTACTTTTCGTGCAACAAGATTAATCAATGAAATATCAGACATCTTTTGCAAATGAGTCTTTTTTCTTTTCCGCTCACTGTTTTTCCATTTTTCTTTTTGTACAAAAAATAAATGGCAGTGTTTTCAAAATGACAACTTTATTTCACTTTTCTAAACAAGATTAAAATCAAATCACTAAAATGAACAACTGAACCCTTGCAGAGAGTGCCTTCCAGACAGCACCGACAACAGCACGGCTATGACTTCGTATGACTTTGACAATCCGATCAATCAAGCTGATGAAGGGGTTGAAGAAGAATATGAGCTTCCTGAAGAGCTAGCCAGGTTGTTAAGACAAGAGGAAAAGGTTATTACTCCTCACCAGGAGGAGGTTGAAACGATCAATCTTGGTACAGATGAAGACGTGAAAGAAGTTAAAATCGGGGCCTGCTTACAAGACTCAGTGAAGAGACATTTGATTGACCTGCTGCAAGAATATGTGGACGTGTTTGCTTGGTCTTATCAAGATATGCCAGGGTTGGACACCGACATTGTTGTGCACAAGCTGCCTTTGAGAGAAGAATGCCCGCCGGTTAAACAGAAGCTACGCCGTACTCGTCCAGACATGGCAATGAAAATCAAGGAGGAGGTACAAAAGCAATGGGACGCCGGGTTCCTTGCCGTAACTAGCTATCCACCGTGGGTTGCTAACATAGTACTTGTGCCTAAGAAAGACGGCAAAGTAAGAATGTGTGTTGACTACCGGGATCTGAACAGAGCCAGCCCGAAAGATGACTTCCCTTTACCTCACATTGATGTATTGGTGGATAATACGGCTCAGTTCTCGGTATTCTCCTTTATGGACGGATTTTCAGGATACAATCAGATTAAAATGTCACCTGAAGACATGGAGAAGACAACCTTTATCACACCCTGGGGCACGTTCTGCTACAAGGTAATGCCATTCGGGCTCAAGAATGTCGGTGCGACGTATCAACGGGCTATGGTGACATTGTTCCACGATATGATCCATAAAGAAATTGAATGTTATGTGGATGACATGATTGCCAAGTCCCTCACTGAAGAAGACCACCTGGTAAATCTGCTAAAGTTATTCAAGCGTCTGAGGAAGTACCAACTGAAGTTGAACCCCAACAAGTGCACGTTCGGGGTGCGATCTGGTAAGCTGCTGGGTTTTATTGTAAGCGAAAAAGGGATTGAAGTTGACCCTGATAAAGTCAAAGCCATTCAAGAGATGCCTGCACCGAAGTGTAAACACCCCAAATTTGCCCTCACCCATTCACACCATGGCTTGTGATCATCTCATATGCATAAACACCATCATATCATCTCACATCTCATTTTTTGATTCACTGGATAGTTTCTAAGGCATCTGCACCTAGGGGTTTGTGATCTGAGCAATCCCAGAGCCTCTTGAGCCATTCCAAAGGGCACCAATCAACTCAAAGAGATCCATGTGTGTTCTTACATCATATTCTATCTCCTCAAAGTCAAAAATGCAGAGGAATCACAAGAGCTAGGGTTTGAGGTGATGCAGAGCCAGTTTGAACTGCACAGTTGACTGAAAATTAGGGTTTTGGTTTCAGAGGCCATAACCCCAAATTTTTTGGTCATTCTTGTTTCCATTGGTCTATATATGGTATAGGGAGTATGCATATCAATTTTCATGAAGAAATTCCATGGGGAAGTCATCTGATCAAAGGTTGACTTTTCAGACAAGTCAGTGCAAAATCAGGGCATCTGAGGCCCCCAATGACCCAACCAATGGGTGATCTTCATCATTTTGAGTGTATATGATCTTTATTTGATCATAGAAGAAGGTTGAAGTGCATAAAAATCAAGAATTTAGGGTTTTTGCAAATGTTGACTTTTTGGGCATAGTTGACTTTTCAAGAATGCATCATTTTAGGTCATTCTTCAAGCCTTGATTCATGATCCAAAAAGGCTTCAAATGGAAAAACTTTGGTCATGAAAGTTGTAGATCTCATCTTTCCCTTTTCAAAAAGTACAAGAACATGATCAAACTCTTCTTGGATCAAAAGTTATGGCAATGCAAAGTTGGCTAAAATCATTAATTTTCAAGGCATGCCTCATTTGGAAATTTTGCAAAGTCTTGGACCAATGCATATTGCAGCCTCTAATTCACTTCAAACCAACACATAAACATTCTCTAAGTCCTAAAAATCAGAAATGAACCAAGAATGTCATGGTTTCATGTTTGGTTAGGCAAAGAAGTCACATGTGAACCAAAATGTCACAAGTTGCAAAACTCATGATCATGCTCCCTCCTACTTGCAGCCTTGGATGCTGAGCTTTGCTAGCCTCTCACCTCACCTTGCTGCGCCAGCCCATGCCCATGTACTTGCCTAGATCATGAGCCATGCTTCTCTTACACATTATTTGACTTTTTGCAAAAGTTGCCTTACCAATCAATAAAGGGCATGTCTTGTCAACTGACCAATGAGAGAGAATTATGTGGACAGTTTGCAAGCTAAACATAACACAAGGCAAGGCTGAAACATTGGACACACTCACATTCACAAAAACCTTCCATTTTGCATAAGCTTTTGAATTTCTCTATACAGCCTGCAAACACTCAAACCTTTTCCTCCATTCAACTCACCCTGCCTCATAGATCACAAAACACCAAGAACACAAGCCTGAAACAGCCAAGAGATCCCACTGCCATTTCTCACTTCAGTTTGCAGTTCCATTCGAATCTTCCATCCTAGCTCACAAACAACCAAACAAACCTTGCAAAGCTTCTCCATACATCATTTGGACCTCAAACCATCATTCACAATGACCTGAAAGAGCCAGAACCTCCATTGCCATTTCTGATCAAGCTTGAGCAGAAGCTTTCGAAACTCATTATCCAGCCAGCACAAACTCATTTTGAGCACTCAAACATCTTTGGGGGATCAAGTGGAGTGGTTTGCACAAGGAAAAGTGGCCAGAAAGTCCTCAAGTTGAAAGCTCCAAATCTCAGGTAGCTCGAAAATAATTTTTCCAGAAATCATTTTTCTTGTTACAAACTTGTTCTTCATGTCTTGCTGATCATTCTGGTACCATTGGTTTTGAAAATGGTTTCGAAATGAGCATTTAATTTGTGTCTGAAGCTTGCGTGACCTAGTTTTCTTTTTCTTCGATTCAGCTCATTTAGGAAATATAAATGTGTTTTAGGATGGGGGTTTGATTCGTGAGGATGTGAGGATCATTTCCCAGTTCTTGTTTTTCATTTTTGATGCGTTTTGAGGGATTTGGGTAGTTTTCAGGTGAGAGCTGGCCGGAGAAGACGACCGGAAGTCTTCTCCGGCCACCTGAGAGTCATTTGTGCCCTAATCACGTAGTTAATGTTAGTTTGAATTTGAGCCCTCAGATGCGTTGAACAAGTTGACTTCCCGCGCGCATAAAGGGTCCAGATGTGGTCATTAAACCCTAATCACTTTAATTAGTTTAATTAATTGAATTTAGTCAGTTTAAACATGGGCCACTGGATTTGGCGCGTGGTCAATGGTCCCCTTTCCAGATTGAATCTCAACCCTTCATGCTGCATACTTTCATTTTATTTAATTTTTATTCATTTTCTTTCCATTTATTTTGCATAATTATTTTAAAATAGTTAAAAATCCTTAAAAATTATGAAACTTTTTTCTTAAAGTTTTAATAATTTTTAAGACCCAAAAATATTTTTATTTTATTTTTTATCATTAAAAAGGTATTTTTAAATATTTAAAAGATTATTTTTAATTGATTAATGAGAATTAATTAATTAAAAATACTTTTAGGTATTTAAAAATTACAAAAAAATTCATGAAATGTTCTAGGACATTTAGAAACATTGTCCAACCTTCAAACCAAATTTCTTTTTTGATCTTGATGCATTTTAAGAATTTTTCATTGAATTAAATCATTTTTTATGCATTATTTTGATCATGGGTTCAAAAATTCATTTCTGCCTATCTAGGAAGAGTTGGACATTGGTTCTTCTTGCATTGTGTTATGTTTAGCATGTATTTTCAAGGATAAAATGGCCATGATTTGATCTTGCATTTTTCAATTGTTTGGTATTTCTTTTGTTTAGGAACCCTAATAACTTGTAAAAATCATATCTTGAGTTTGGTTGAGAGTTGAGAGCTCCCCTTTGGGCACTGGTTCATTATAGGTTTAGGGTTTCTTTGGGTGCCATTTTCCATTTTTTATCTTAGGGTTTGCTTCTGTTTTGGGTTTTTGTTTGATGTTTGATTCATAAACCCTAATTTGGGCTTTCTTTTGCATCCTTCTTGCATTCTCTTGCATAACATGACTTGTCTTTGCATTTTGTGCATTCTTGTGATCCATTTGACATCTTAAGACATTTAGAAAGCATGTTTGGTCATTGCATTGCATATTTGCCATGTCATTTGTCTTGTATGATTCATAACTTTTCATGCTTGTTCATGCTCCTTAGCTTGCATCATTTGCATTCATGATCTTGTATGAACATCCCCATTGTCTTGCCTCATGTTTGCAGCACCTCATAACATCATAATCATCATCAACATGCTTCTGGTTTTGCTTAGCATCATATCATTTCATCTCATCTTGCATTGCATTGCATTTTCTTTCTAACATTGCAGGTGGTAAGTAAACTTGAGAAGTGGATTTGCCTTCACTTCTCATACCTTTTCTTTTCATCTCTCTTGCATCCATTGCTGCATTCTTATATGTGTTTGAGATTGAGCTTGCTCATTCTTCTTCCTCCCACTTTCTTTCTTCAAGTGACTTGACTTCTTGAATGAGGCAAGTCACTTTGCTTCTCTTGATCCTGTTCATCTGCTTCCTGTTGGTTCCATTGAAGATCTTCTTGGTGAAACCTCACAAACCTTAGGAACAACCAAGCATGACAATGAATTAGGGTTTTGATTAGTTTCCCCTCATAGTTTTTACCTTTGGGTCTCTCTTTGAGTCTTCTCTTCTCATCTCATAATCAGGGACTAAACCCTAAAGGCTCTAAGACTTTGTGGTTAGGGTTATGCCTGCATCCTTCTCTTAGGATGGAGTGTATACCTTTAATCCTAAGTGTTAAACCCTTCATGTGTTTAAATCTCTTAATCAATTCACTTAATAACCATCAAGACATTACACTTGTAACTTGGGCCTTGCATTAGGGTTCTAATTCTTCCTTAAGTGGTTAAGAAGGACTAACCCTAGTGTTAATGGACAAGTCCCTCTCAAGTTGTCTTACAAACAATAAAATTCACTTCATCATCATACCATTAAATAAAATCCACTTAATCAGAGGCTTGTTTTGTCATGGGTTTAATCCCTAATCATGGGTTAAGTTGAGGAGTTTTCCTCAACTTAAACATTCTCATCTATTATCCTTCTTTTGGGATAGTGTAATGGGTCTGTTTAATCCTTGATTATGGCTTAACCTCATTACTTAACACTAAACAAAAAACCACAAAAACATCTAAATAATCACAAGTAGGTTAATGATCTTAACCCTACACCGAAGGTGATTAAGTGTGAGAATCTGACTTCACACTTAAGGTAATTCTCATTACCCCTAATCAGAGGGATGATGTGATGAGTTTACCAAATCCATTGGTTTAGGTTTAAGCTCATTTTCTTATGACAAACTTTCAAAAGCAATAAAAGACTGAAACTCAAAACAAACAATAATCGTCTCCTCCGGGATTCTTTTCTCATCTCATTCACTCACAATCGAGAACTTGCTTCTTCCGTCTAATGCAAGACAGTTAGCACCTGAGCCAGACAGGTCATACACTTGAGCATAGACAAGCAAGCAGTTCATCAGTCAATTTATCTTTCAGTCTCTTTGGGTCGAACTACGGTGTTCTGACTTCCTCATTGCACGAGAGGATACGTAGGCATAACTTAACAGTTATCGAACAAAAGTCTCTGTACATCCCCCCTCCTTCCAGCTCATTTCTTTTAGCCTCATTATCATGAGCATTTCATTCCTGGTCTCACACTGACACTGTATATATATCACACTTCACTTCTCATACACTGACACCTGTACATCTTTTTCCAGCTATTTTATACACAGATTGCACTGACACTACCCCTTTAAAACACAAATCTTTTAAGCGTGGATCCCGTCGAGTACGGCGGACAATCTGGGTGCTAATACCTTCCCAGGTTGTAACCAACCCCCTTTCTCAGTCTCTCTGGTTCGCAACCGTCTTATCCATCTCTTTCTAGGTCTACGCAGCATTACCTTTCCTCCGGGATAAAAATGCCTAGCTGGCGACTCTTTTCATCTCCAGTGAGTTCACGGCTGTGTGTTCTCATTGTCCCTTTCGCCGACCGTTCGCGCTTGTACCGGGATGCAAATCTTCGGGAGCGACAGCTTGGCGACTCTGCTGGGGATGCTTATATTGCAACCAGGGCTTCTGGTTCTTTTTGTGGGTTCCTCCTAGCGCTTGATTGATTTGTGTTTACTGGGGTGTTATGTGCTTATCTGTGCTTGTATATTCATCTTTGTTTATTTGCTTTATGTACAGTTACTTTACTGTTTTCTTTACTGCATTTATATATCATATTGTCATTATTGCTGGCTGGATCTGTTGTTTGCCTTGGTGGGTGGGTGATTCATTGAGAGTTAAGGTCCTATACCTGGGACCTGAGTGACACCTAGGCTAGAGTGAATCATATTCTTTCCCATTCCATTTCGGTCTGGTGCGGGAATATGAAACACGGTTCAGATATGGGTTTCTTCTTGAGAACTCTGCGTTGCAGATTTCCTGCAATGCTAGGGCTATCTGGGAAGCCTGCTAAGTCTGGATGACCTTTTAGTATTGACCTTCAGAAACTGAGGTGAATTAGAGGAGGAATTGTTATGGTTATTGTAAACACTGTACCTCCGGGTTAGAAGTGTTTACACTTCTCATAACTGATCCAAGTCTGAGGATCCTTGTTCTAGATCATCACCTGTAAGGGGGTTGGGCTGTTTACAGGTTTGCAGGTACCTTGACCTCAGAATACCCTGTTACTTTGACTTTGTTAAGTGTACTCCATGTTGGACAGTTCTTGTGATTCTAAAACCCTGGACTTGTGGCTCTTTATTTGAGTCCCCTACCTTGGTTACTGGTTTTATAGACCTCCAACTGGAATTCTTGAACACACATGGATCTATACCAAGGCAGTTAATCAGATCCAGCTCAGTCACAAACCCTTGCATTTCATTTGCATACATACTCATTGCATCATATTAACATTTGCTTATTTGTGTTTCAGGGTATCCACCTTCATCTGGTTTTGGTTTTGACCCCATCTGCTATATTGACCTATCTCCACCAGCACTTGCTTCAGTTTGTCAGCCATATACTTCAGTTACTTGCACTAGCCAGCCAGTGGCCCACTCCTCAGCATCTTCATCAGCACTTATCCTACTCAATCCTCAGCATCATGGCTCCAAAGAAAAGCAACATCACTTATCATTTCTTCCAACCAGACTTGTCAGACATCAGGAGGATCCAAACCCTGATCACTCCAGATCACATACCCTTGTTCAGGGAGAGTTATGGAGATATACTTGACTTGGTCATGGATCTGGACCCATCTCAGAGAAGCCTCATCCACACCTGTATTCAGTTTTATGACCCCCCATTGAGATGTTTCACCTTTCAAGACTTTCAGTTGGGTCCTCTTTTGGAAGAATACTCGTCATTGATTGGTCTGCCTATCAAGAGGGAAATCCCTTTTAACCCTGAAATGGTCTTTCCCAGCAATAGAGAGGTAGCAAAAGCTTTGCACCTGGAACCTGCTTTGGTTGAGCAACACATGACCTCTAAAGCTGGAACCCCTGGATTTCATCTGGACTTCCTGATTTCTCAAGCTAGTTTGAAGGCCTCCTTGGGGGAGTGGAAAGCTGTTTGTGCTCTGTTGGCCTTAAGTGTATATGGAATTGTGTTGTTTGCAGATGAGCCTCGATTCATCAGCAAGAATGCAATCCATTTGTTCATCCTGAAGAATCCAGTGCCAACTTTACTGGGTGATCTCTATTACTCAGTACATCAGAGAAATGAGAAGCAGAGGGGAAGGCTAGTGAGGTGTTGTGCTCCATTATTTCATGCTTGGCTTCTCAGGCATCTACCCAGGACAGATGCATTTCTCAATCCTCATCAGCAAAGCAACTGGGCTAAGAGGCTCACTACTCTCACTTCAGCAGATATCAGATGGTGTACTCAAAGCACCAAGGGCAGAGATATAATCACTAGCTGTGGGCACTTTCCCAATGTGCCCTTAGTAGGAGTTAAGGGAAGTATCAATTACAACCCTCTGCTGTTCAGGAGGCAATTGGGCTATGCACTGGTTCATACTCCTAGGGAACAAGATTTGGTTGAGACCCTCTACTGTGAGAACAAGATTAGTCTGGCAACTGTTAGGCAGGCTGCCTGGGCCTGGGATCATGTTCAGACTAAGGGAATCACCATTCTGGGGAAGTGCAATAATGTGGCATCAGTCCAATATTATGAGTGGTCCCATGCTAGGGCCCAATTCTCTGGAATGCCCTTTACCATAGAAGACATGCCTGAGTCATCTTCAGCACCACCCCCTGTCACTATCAGTCTGGAGGAGTTTGAAAGCTTGAAGGAAAGAAATGAGAAGTTAACCCAAGCCTTGCAGAAGACCCTCAGGGAGAGGAGTGAAGGTGTGAGGGAGATTGAGAGATTGGAGAAACTGAGAGTGGAATACTTGACTAAAATTGAGAAGTTTGGAGATTATATCAACAAGTCCAAAGCTGGTGAGCAGATTCTGAAGAACGCCTGTAAGGAAGCCCAGTTTCAGAGAGCAAGAACAGACTTGTATTTGAAAGAGAGTCAGGCCAGGTGGGTCCGGATCACTGAGGCCCGTACTCTAGAAGACAAGAGGGTTCAAGACAAGATGGAGCAGATGGAAAAAGCCCTGGCAGCAGCCCAGAAGGAAATATCAGAGCTAGAAATCAGAGCTGGAGTGAAGAGGTCTAAGGACCAAAGTCAGAACAGGAAGTTGACTGCAGCTGTTGCAACAAGAAACCTTCTCATCAGAAATCTTACGGAGCATCCGGCTGATCCTGTGACCGAAGCACTTCTCAAGGAAGTTCGTGAGGATGAGTTTGGCCTTGGAGTTTGATCATTTGCTTGTTGTTGTTCCTTTTCCATGTACTTTTGCTTTTTGTGATGTATTTTGGCCCCTTTGAGGGTTTGTGTTGTAAAATGAACAAGTTGTATTATTTCACCTTTGTAATATATTTGTGTTAGTTTCTATCTGGGTTCACATCAAAAGCAACTTCAACAGCAGCATCTTCAAGGGTCTGGAAGGGTCAAAACTGAAGGCCAAACCGGATACCTTGAGAACAAATGAGCATAACTGCATTGCATGCTAACCCTTTTGTTCGTTTTGTAGGTTTTTGTTTTGTTGTTGCTAACCTCTGTTGTGATATTCAGGAATTATTGCTCGCCGCCGGGTATTCCCCCTCAGCAGGCCACACAGGTACCCAACTAGAAACAACCTTCCGGGAATTCAGATGGATCAGATGCAGCAGGACCTTACGGAGGTCAGAAACCAGATGGCCAACGAAAGGTTGGAGATGAGAACTCAGATAACACAATTCATGGAAGTGATGAACAATTTAGCTCAAAGCCAGGAGAGGCTCAGAGTTTTGGTAGAAGGAAGGAATCAAGAGGAGCCCCATGTGGGAACTGCTGGCACAAGTAACAACGAGAGGGTCCAACCTCATGTCAATCCCCCAGTTTTTGGACCCCATCTCCACCCTGAAGCTAACATTCCTACAAACATACAAGGGACTGCCACAGCAGGGAGAGTACTTCAAGAAGATCCTCAGGAGGACCAGTATACAGTAATGGGTGCCGGAGAGGAAACTTATGATAGACGGTTGGAAGAAATAGCTGAGAAGTTGAGGTCCTTAGAATCTCAAAATTCTTTGGGTTTCGACGTTATGGACATGGGTTTGGTAGAAGGGGTCAGGATTCCCCACAAGTTCAAGCCTCCATGCTTCGAAAAGTATAATGGGACTTCATGCCCCCGGACTCATTTGCAATCATTTCTGGGAAGGCTGAAAGCCTATACAATGGATGAGAAACTTTGGATGTTTTACTTCGAAGATAGCTTGACTGGAGCTTCTAGGGAATGGTATTCCCATCTGACAAGAGCAACTATAAGATGCTGGAAGGACCTGGCAGAAGCCTTCATCAGACAGTATCAGTATAATCTAGATATGGCACCCAACAGGACCCTCCTAATGGGAATGTCACAGTCTTCGAGGGAGAGTTTCCGAGAGTATGCCCAAAGGTGGAGGCAACTGGCTGCTGTCGTTCAACCACCAATGTCTGAGAGAGAAATGGTAGACATGTTTATGAACACTCTCCAGGGAACGTATATTGACAGGTTAGCTGCTTTCTCTTCCACCAGCTTCGCAGATGTTGTTATAGCCGGAGAGAGAATTGAAAGCCTGTTAAAAATGGGAAAGATCTCGGACAATGGTGCCAGCTCGTCCAGTAGTACAAGAAAGCCTTTTGCAGGCCCGAGAAGAACTGGCGAGACCAATGCCATTCACACCAACAGGGGTAGGCCCCAATATGTTTAGAGGTCAATAGCAGCAGTCACTATCCCTGCTCCAGCTCATCCTCAGCCAGTCTATCAACCTCCTCAACAAAACTTCCAACAACAACCTCAGTATCAGCAGAATCAGTATCCCCCAAGGAACTACAACAACAACAACACCAACAACAACAATCAACAGAGGCCATTCCAACAAAGGCCATCCCAAGCTAACCGAGTGATCGACCCGATCCCAATGCCGTATGCTGCCTTGCTGCCACAACTTCTGAAACTCAACCTAGTTGAGCTAAGAACGTTGGCACCTCCGGATCCCAACAGCCTACCAAGAAACTATGACTCCAATGCTAGGTGTGCTTTCCATTCAAACGCACCTGGTCACAGTACAGAAAAATGCAGGGCTCTGCATATGAAGGTACAAGACTTGGTAGACTCCAAGGCTCTGAATTTTGCACCTCCGCCTAATGTCAATAAAAACCCTATGCCAAACCATGGTGGTCCTCGAATTAATGCTATTGAAGAAGACCAACCGTCTTATTTGATAACTAGTGTGGATCAGATCAGGACACCATTGGTGGAAATCAAAGCTCAACTCCGTGAAAACCAAATATTTCCGGGGTGTGAACTAGGGTGTCCCTTATTGCAATATTTCATGGAATGGGTGCGAGGACTTGAGAAATGGCATTGACAGCCTTATTCGGAGTGGCCTACTCCAGATCACTACATCATTTCCGGCAAATCAAGCAACTTCATCAGCAACGGTTTCAGATCCTCCTACAAATGCAGCAACTATTGTTCCCGACAATTCATCAGCAGCATCAACAAGTACTTCATCAGTTCTCCCAAATGATCATTTTTCAACAGTTTCTCCTGCTACAACTTCAGCTTCATTCCATTTCGACTCTCCATCAACAACAACAACAGTCCTTCCAACGGTACCTCCTACAACACCAGCAATCAATCACGAAGATGTCTCCACTGTTACCATATTCTACGATCCTGAAAATAACTCCGCCTACCATTCAGAAGGTGCTGCTCCCACCAGAGCACCAGTTACAATCTTTTATGATCCACAAACGATTACAGTCCCTTCAGCAGCAGCAATCAGTCCAGTCACTGTCACGGTGCCTGGACCAGTACCATATGAAAGCGATAGGGCCATCCCTTGGCACTATGGCTCTGACGTGTACTGTGAAGGGAAAAGAATCACTCTGGAAACATCAACACCTGCACCACAAGTAGATAATGTGGGGGGAGGCAGAGGCTTCACTCGAAGCGGACGTCTCTTTGCTTCACAAGTTCAAAGACCTACTGCCGAAGCAGAAGCTGCTGCCAAGGCAAAGGGTAAAGGCCCGGTGCAGGAAGATCCAGTTGCCAAAGAAGCCCTGAAAACTCCATTTGATCAGGAAGTTGATGAGTTTATGCGAATCATCAAAAAGAGTGATTATAAAATTGTGGATCAGCTTCACCAGACGCCATCCAAAATCTCTATCCTCTCACTGCTTATGTGCTCCGAAGCCCATCGGAATGCACTACTTAAAGTCTTGCACGCAGCTTACGTGCCTGAGGAGATTACTGTCAACCAATTGGAAACCGTGGTTGGAAATGTTACTGCTAGCAATGGGCTAGGGTTTACCAATTCTGACTTGACAGCGGATGGCCGCAACCACAACAAAGCCTTGCACATAACCCTGGAATGCAAAGGAGCTGTCCTTTCTCATGTGCTGGTGGACACAGGTTCTTCCCTGAATGTCTTACCAAAGAAGGCTCTGGTGAAGTTAGAATATGATGGATTGGCATTGAGACCCAGCAACCTGGTGGTAAGAGCCTTTGATGGTTCGAAGAGATCGGTTCTGGGAGAGATTGAGCTGCCTGTGACAATTGGCCCACAGACCTTTAAAACTATCTTTTATGTGATGGACATTCAGCCCGCCTACAGCTGTTTGTTGGGTAGACCCTGGATTCACGCCGCCGGCGCAATAACGTCTACCCTTCACCAAAAGTTAAAATTTGAGTGGGAAGGTCAAGTTGTCACAATCTGTGGGGAAGAGGATATTTTCGTTAGCCATCTGGCTACTTACAAATACATTGAGATGGATGGGGAGATCCATGAAACAATGAGCCAAGGTTTTGAAGCCTTGAACGTCAATGAAGCATCTGTTGTGTCAGGGATCTCCATGTCATCTTACCAACAAGCCCGGAAGGTTGTTGAAGAAGGAACTGCCCTAGGCTGGGGCAAGGTATTAGCTGTGGAGGAGAAGAAGGACAAATTTGGGTTGGGTTACAGACCAACTCAACATCAAGCAAAGGCTGCTGCAGAGTCTGGTTTTGTCAGTGGGGGGATGCTTACCCCCGATGCTATCAACTGTTTGGAAGACGAGCTGGAAGAGGAGCGCAATCTGGAGAATTGGATTCGTCCGAAGATCCCGGGGAGCAGTGTCTCGAACTGGTCTTCCCAGGAAATTATAAGAGTTACTCATGCAGAGTAATTATTATTTCCTGTATTTTTTATAGCATGCATCCAAGTCTTGCATCTTGCCCAAGATGACAAGACTCATTTTGTAACCAGGGCCATCTGTACTTTTGTGCAAACAAGATTAAATTAATGAAATATCAGACATCTTTTTGCAAACGAGTCTTTTTCTTTTCTGCTCACTGTTTTTCCATTTTTCTTTTTGTACAAAAATAAATGGCGGTGTTTTCAAAATGATAACTTCATTTCACTTTTTTCTAAAGCAAGATTAAAATCAATCACTAAAATGAACCAACTTAACCCTTGCAGAGAGTGCCTTCCTGACAGCACCGACAACAGCACGGCTATGACATCGTATGGCTTTGACAATCCAATCAATCAAGCTGATGAAGGGGTTGAAGAAGAATATGAGCTTCCTGAAGAGCTAGCCAGGTTGTTAAGACAAGAGGAAAAGGTTATTACCCCTCACCAGGAGGAGGTTGAAGTGATTAATCTTGGTACTGACGAAGACGTGAAAGAAGTTAAAATCGGGGCCTGCCTGCAAGACTCAGTGAAGAGACAACTGATAGATCTGCTTCGAGAGTATGTTGATGTGTTTGCTTGGTCGTATCAAGATATGCCAGGGTTGGATACTGACATTGTGGTGCACAAGCTGCCTTTGAGGGAAGAATGCCCACCAGTTAAACAGAAGTTGCGCCGCACTCGCCCAGACATGGCTATGAAAATCAAGGAAGAGGTACAAAAGCAATGGGACGCCGGGTTCCTTGCTGTAACTAGCTATCCGCCGTGGGTTGCTAATATAGTACCTGTGCCTAAGAAAGATGGCAAAGTAAGAATGTGTGTTGACTACCGGGATCTGAACAGAGCCAGCCCGAAAGATGACTTCCCATTACCTCACATTGATGTATTGGTGGATAACACGGCTCAGTTCTCGGTATTCTCCTTCATGGATGGATTTTCAGGATATAATCAGATCAAGATGTCACCTGAAGACATGGAGAAGACAACATTCATCACACCTTGGGGCACGTTCTGTTACAAAGTGATGCCATTCGGACTGAAGAATGCTGGTGCCACATATCAACGGGCTATGGTGACATTATTCCATGATATGATCCATAAAGAGATAGAATGTTATGTGGATGATATGATCGCCAAGTCCCTTACAGAGGAAGATCACCTGGTGAATCTGCTGAAGTTGTTCAAGCGTCTGAGGAAGTACCAACTAAAGCTGAACCCCAACAAATGCACGTTTGGGGTGCGATCCGGTAAGCTGCTAGGTTTTGTTGTAAGCGAGAAGGGGATTGAAGTTGACCCTGACAAAGTCAAGGCTATTCAAGAGATGCCTGCACCGAAAACAGAGAGAGAAGTTCGAGGGTTCTTAGGTAGATTGAATTACATCTCGAGGTTCATATCTCACCTTACAGCAACCTGTGAACCCTTGTTCAAGCTGTTAAGAAAAGAACAAACGGTCAGGTGGAACGAAGATTGCCAGAAGGCTTTTGACAAAATCAAGGAATATCTGCAAGAACCTCCAATCCTCATGCCGCCAGTTGAAGGAAGACCTCTGATTATGTACTTGACAGTGCTAGAAGAGTCAATGGGGTGTGTGCTGGGCCAGCATGACGAGTCTGGTCGAAAAGAGTATGCAATATACTACCTAAGCAAAAAGTTTACCGACTGTGGACAACGTTATTCACTGCTCGAGAAAACTTGCTGTGCTTTAGCGTGGGCTGCTCGCCGACTGAGACAGTATATGTTGACCCACACTACCTTATTAATCTCAAAAATGGATCCAGTTAAGTACATTTTCGAGAAGCCAGCTCTTACCGGACGGGTTGCGAGATGGCAGATGATTCTCACAGAATACGACATACAGTACACATCTCAGAAAGCCATCAAGGGCAGTGTACTATCTGAATATCTTGCTGAGCAACCCATTGATGACTACCAGCCTATGAGGTTTGACTTCCCTGATGAAGACATCATGTTCATTAAAGCAAAAGATCACGAAGAGCCTATTCACACTGAAGGGCCTGACCCGGAGGAAGAATGGACTATGATGTTTGATGGGGCTGTTAACATGAATGGTCGTGGTGTTGGTGCAGTACTCATTACACCAAAAGGAGTTCACATGCCTTTCTCGGCGAAACTCACTTTCAACTGCACTAACAACGAAGCTGAATACGAAGCTTGCATTATGGGTCTTGAGGAAGCCATTGACCTCAGGATCAAGACATTGACTGTATTCGGAGATTCAGCTTTGGTAGTCAATCAAACCAACGGAAAATGGTACACCCACCAAGATCATCTGATACCTTACAGGGATTATACAAGAAGGTTATTGACCTTCTTCACCAAAGTCAAGCTTGAGTATATCCCTCGGGACGAGAATCAGTTTGCAGATGCTCTTGCTACCATTTCATCCATGATCAAAGTTCAAGCTGCTAACTTTGTACCTCAGATTTCAGTGTCTAGGCTTGATAGACCAGCATATGTATTTGCAGCGGATGTTGTAAAAGATGATAAGCCTTGGTTCCATGACATTAAGTGCTTCTTGGAGGATCAGACATACCCACCTGGGGCATCTTCCAATGATAAGAAGACCTTGAGAAGGCTTGCTGGTAGTTTCTTTCTGAACACTGATGGGTCTTTATACAAAAGGAACTTTGACATGATACTCCTCAGATGTGTTGACAAGACGGAAGCAGATTTGTTGATGCATGAAGTGCATGAAGGATCCTTTGGTACCCATGCGGGAGGGCATGCCATGGCTAAAAAGTTGTTAAGATCAGGCTATTACTGGATCACAATGGATGCAGACTGTTGTGCCTATGCCAGGAAATGTCACAAATGCCAGATCTACGCAGATAAGGTGCATGTGCCTCCTAATCCTTTGAACATCATGTCTTCACCATGGCCCTTTGCTATGTGGGGCATTGATATGATTGGCAAGATTGAGCCAACTGCTTCAAACGGCCACAGATTCATCCTGGTCGCCATCGACTATTTCACCAAGTGGGTTGAAGCAGCCTCATATGCAAATGTTACAAGACAAGTGGTAGCCCGATTTCTGAAGAGAGATATCATCTGTCGGTATGGAGTGCCCGAGCGAATCATTACTGATAATGGTTCCAATTTAAACAACAAAATGATGGCAGAGCTGTGCCGGGACTTCAAGATCCGACATCACAATTCTTCTCCTTACAGGCCAAAGATGAACGGCGCTGTTGAGGCAGCAAATAAGAATATCAAGAAGATCGTGCAGAAGATGGTAGTCACATACAAGGACTGGCATGAAATGCTACCGTTTGCCTTGCATGGGTACCGCACATCAATCAGAACATCCACTGGGGCAACACCGTATCAGCTTGTATATGGTATGGAAGCAGTCCTACCTGTTGAAGTTGAACTACCCTCTCTGCGGGTGTTAATGGATGTTAAACTGAGTGAAGCAGAATGGGTACGGTCCCGATACGAACAACTGAGTCTGATCGAAGAGAAAAGATTGGCTGCAATCTGCCATGGGCAGTTATATCAGAAGAGAATGAAGAAAGCCTTCGATCAGAAAGTCAGGCACCGAGAGTACCAAGTAGGAGATCTTGTGCTGAAAAGAATCCTCCCTCCTCATACAGACCACAGGGGCAAATGGACTCCA
The DNA here is from genome assembly GCA_963966055.1 of Lathyrus aphaca. Lineage (NCBI taxonomy): Eukaryota > Viridiplantae > Streptophyta > Magnoliopsida > Fabales > Fabaceae > Lathyrus > Lathyrus aphaca. The sequence continues at coordinate 159,516,961 of OZ014520.1, forward strand.
AATTATGAAGGACCATTTGTTGTAAAGAAAGTTTTCTCTGGTGGAGCACTGATGCTCAGCACCATGGATGGTGAAGATTTCCCGTCCCCTGTGAATTCAGATGCAGTTAAAAAATACTTCGCATAAAATGACCCGCTGGACATAAAAACAGAATGTAAGTCCAGGCAAAAATAGGGCATCCCGGCGAGTCAAAAACAGAATAAAAGACTCGGGCAAAAGTAAGGGAAAATAAACAAAAAATGTACACCCGCTGAGTTGAAAAGCCGCATTGGACAGCTCAGGCAAAAATGGGTATCCCGATGGATTGAAAACCCGAAAGGGCGATCCATGCAAAATAAGGGAATAAGCGAACAACTGCATTCTGAGTTCGTCTGTATCACCTACAACTTGGTAAGCTTCCAAAGGATCAAGCTTCAATCAGAATCAACTCTCTCCAGAAAGCAAGACGAGAAGAACGTCATTGTCATACGAGTCATAGCAGAAGAGGAAGCTCCTTGAAAGCGTCGTCAACACCGCCAGCATTTTGTTTCTCAATTTGTAACAATCTCCTCATTTCAGGGGATTTGTTTCTTTGACTGTATCTCGCCGATTCAGGGCACATGAATTAATAAAATCAGATTTTCGGTCATGTTTCGTTTTTACATTTATGTTTTGCAAAGAGTCGTCTGATATCTCTAAAAGTACAATTGCATAAGTACAGATGCCTTTCTCTAAAAATAAAAACACATGCTTGCAGGGAATGTGATTATTCTCGAAAGTACTTAACTCCTATGACAGAATCCGGTAAGGGATACCTCGGGACCTTTTGTACGTTTCCTTACTTTTGCAGGTTTGCAGGTATCCAGAACGCAACCTGGGGCATGCAAGTTACGTCTTAGCAAGCTGGTGTATCGTTATCAACTCAGTCTATCTTCCACGTGGCACTGGAAGGTGTCCACTTCCCCAGCAAAGTTTCCAAATCAACATACACTCAATCTCAGCATCTGAAATGCTTTATCCCCAGCTGAGTTGCCTCTTGTTGCTCTCCCCAGCTGAGTTGCCTCTCGCAATTCCCCAGCCGAGTTGCCATTCTTCCTCAGCAGAATGCAGAAATCAGGGAATCATCTCCCCACACCTTCCCCAGCCTCTATTCAGAAGAACAACGCACGAAGAAGTCACAACAGAGTACAGAAGCTTCTACAAACCCCAGCTGGGTCCCGTATTATAAGGATATGTCAATCAGCGACCTATATCCCCAAACAGATACGTCACTAGATCTACCAATGATCTCATTCCCAGCTAGGATGTCCGTTTCAAGCAGATCAGCCAGAGATCTTCGCAGCGACGGGATCCGAATCCTGGATCTGTGCCTCTTTGCATAATCATGGCATTTGCATCATATTATACCCTCAGAGCGTAGCATTCCGTCTAATGCGGAGCATTACGGCAAAAATCAAGTGCATTGCATAATCATAAGTCATGTTGTGAGTTGAACACTTGTGAATAATAAACCGTTCATCATCATTATACAAACATCCCCATCAGAGTCCCAGCAAAAGCAGTTGCCTCATATTCACAAACACCACCATATACACCCTTTGGCACCCGTCCGTGTCATCACTCCCCAGTAAAGTCGCCTGAACTTTCTCTACAAACAAAATCACCCGCATTACAGATACCTCCTGGCACCCGTCCGTGTCATATTACCAGCAGAAAGCCAAAGACATCCTCTTTGCACCCACACATATACTTATATACATTTTCTTGACACCCGTCCGTGTCATATCCCCAGCACAGTCGCTTACACTTTTACAACCCATACACTTGTTAATATATACACTTTCTTGACACCCGTCCGTGTCATATCCCCAGCGCAGTCGCTTACACCTTTCATCACTCATATACTTGTCAATATCATACTTTTCTCTCTTGACACTCGTCCGTGTCACTCTCCCCAGCAGATAAACACTCATCTATACACCACTCACACTTATACAGATACTCGTCCGTATCTTGTATACATCACCACTCATATCCCCACAGATTCGACAGTAGTCCTTGTTCTTTGTTAACCAGTTGGTACTCGTCCGTACCATCATCTCAGAACATTGCGTCTAATGTTTGTTTCTACGCGATACTCGTCCGTATCATAGTCTTAAGGATGCTCGTCCGCATCTTTAATCCATACACCGTGTCAAGCACTTATGTCTTCTTGAATATAGATACTCGTCTGTGTCTATTATTTCCCAGAAGGTTTCTTTCAGATGCAACACTCGTCCGTGTTCTTTGTTAACCAGTTGATACTCGTCCGTATCATCATCTCTGAACATGTGTCAGTTTGTTTCTACATGATACTCGTCCGTATCATAAGTCTTAAGGATGCTCGTCCGCATCTTTAATCTATACACAATACCAAACACTTATACCTTTTGTTTCTTGGATGTAAACGCTCGTCCGTGTTTACCATTTCCCCAGCAGATCGCCAACAAATTTTCTTTTTTATCTAACACTCATCCTGTGTTATGATACCTCTGAGAGCAGCCGTACCCTGCTGAGTGGTCGTCCTCCACTTCTTGATGGTCGTCCTCCATCATGCTCATCCGATGGCCGTCCCCATCGTTGATATTTAGCAGCCGTCCCCTGCTAGGTGGTCGTCCTCCACCTTTTGATGATCGTCCTTCATCACCTTTATCCAATGGCCGTCCCCATTGTTGACTTTGGTTATCTGACATTCGTCCTATGTCATGACAAACCTCGAGAGCAGCCGTCCCCTGCTGAGTGGTCGTCCTCCACTTCTTGATGGTCGTCCTCCATCATGCTCGTCCGATGGCCGTCCCCATCGTTGACCTTTCCTATCCGATGGCCGTCCCCATCGTTGATATTTTCGGCAGCCGTACCCTGCCAGGTGGTCGTCCTCCACCTTTGATGGCCGTCCCCATCATATTTCTTTTATCCCCAACAGAGCAGCCGTCCCCTGCTAGGTGATCGTCCTTCACCTTTGATGGCCGTACCCCATCATCTGTTTATTTCATTCATTCTTTAACCCGATGGCCGTCCCCGTCGTGGTCCCTTTTCCTTTTAACCCGATGGTCGTCCCCGTCGTGGTCCCTTTTCCTCTTAGCCCGATGGCCGTCCCCATCGTTGGTTGCTTTACCTTTATGAACTTGATGGCCGTCCCCGTCATGTTTCATTAATCCCCAGAGAATTTTATAACTTTATCTTGATGGCCGTCCCCATCATATTATCATCTTTCCCCAGCTAGTCGGCCGTCCCCGTCTTGGCTTTACTTTTTACCCCCAGCATGTCGGCCGTCCCCGTCATTGCTATTTACCCAGCAGTCGTCCTCTGCTCGACGGTCGTCCTCCGTCGCCCACACTTTACAATATACTTTATTTTTCATTTACAATCTATTTCCCTTTTCTTCTTCATTTTGTGAGTGCAAATTTTGGACTGTCTTTGGTATTCAACCACAAGTTATCTTGTTTGCCTGTTAAGTCGTCGCTTACATCCTGCACAGCTAACTCATGTTTGAATAGGGGCAGCTGTAAACACCCCAAATTTGCCCTCACCCATTCACACCATGGCTTGTGATCATCTCATATGCATAAACACCATCATATCATCTCACATCTCATTTTTTGATTCACTGGATAGTTTCTAAGGCATCTGCACCTAGGGGTTTGTGATCTGAGCAATCCCAGAGCCTCTTGAGCCATTCCAAAGGGCACCAATCAACTCAAAGAGATCCATGTGTGTTCTTACATCATATTCTATCTCCTCAAAGTCAAAAATGCAGAGGAATCACAAGAGCTAGGGTTTGAGGTGATGCAGAGCCAGTTTGAACTGCACAGTTGACTGAAAATTAGGGTTTTGGTTTCAGAGGCCATAACCCCAAATTTTTTGGTCATTCTTGTTTCCATTGGTCTATATATGGTATAGGGAGTATGCATATCAATTTTCATGAAGAAATTCCATGGGGAAGTCATCTGATCAAAGGTTGACTTTTCAGACAAGTCAGTGCAAAATCAGGGCATCTGAGGCCCCCAATGACCCAACCAATGGGTGATCTTCATCATTTTGAGTGTATATGATCTTTATTTGATCATAGAATAAGGTTGAAGTGCATAAAAATCAAGAATTTAGGGTTTTTGCAAATGTTGACTTTTTGGGCATAGTTGACTTTTCAAGAATGCATCATTTTAGGTCATTCTTCAAGCCTTGATTCATGATCCAAAAAGGCTTCAAATGGAAAAACTTTGGTCATGAAAGTTGTAGATCTCATCTTTCCCTTTTCAAAAAGTACAAGAACATGATCAAACTCTTCTTGGATCAAAAGTTATGGCAATGCAAAGTTGGCTAAAATCATTAATTTTCAAGGCATGCCTCATTTGGAAATTTTGCAAAGTCTTGGACCAATGCATATTGCAGCCTCTAATTCACTTCAAACCAACACATAAACATTCTCTAAGTCCTAAAAATCAGAAATGAACCAAGAATGTCATGGTTTCATGTTTGGTTAGGCAAAGAAGTCACATGTGAACCAAAATGTCACAAGTTGCAAAACTCATGATCATGCTCCCTCCTACTTGCAGCCTTGGATGCTGAGCTTTGCTAGCCTCTCACCTCACCTTGCTGCGCCAGCCCATGCCCATGTACTTGCCTAGATCATGAGCCATGCTTCTCTTACACATTATTTGACTTTTTGCAAAAGTTGCCTTACCAATCAATAAAGGGCATGTCTTGTCAACTGACCAATGAGAGAGAATTATGTGGACAGTTTGCAAGCTAAACATAACACAAGGCAAGGCTGAAACATTGGACACACTCACATTCACAAAAACCTTCCATTTTGCATAAGCTTTCGAATTTCTCTATACAGCCTGCAAACACTCAAACCTTTTCCTCCATTCAACTCACCCTGCCTCATAGATCACAAAACACCAAGAACACAAGCCTGAAACAGCCAAGAGATCCCACTGCCATTTCTCACTTCAGTTTGCAGTTCCATTCGAATCTTCCATCCTAGCTCACAAACAACCAAACAAACCTTGCAAAGCTTCTCCATACATCATTTGGACCTCAAACCATCATTCACAATGACCTGAAAGAGCCAGAACCTCCATTGCCATTTCTGATCAAGCTTGAGCAGAAGCTTTCGAAACTCATTATCCAGCCAGCACAAACTCATTTTGAGCACTCAAACATCTTTGGGGGATCAAGTGGAGTGGTTTGCACAAGGAAAAGTGGCCAGAAAGTCCTCAAGTTGAAAGCTCCAAATCTCAGGTAGCTCGAAAATAATTTTTCCAGAAATCATTTTTCTTGTTACAAACTTGTTCTTCATGTCTTGCTGATCATTCTGGTACCATTGGTTTTGAAAATGGTTTCGAAATGAGCATTTAATTTGTGTCTGAAGCTTGCGTGACCTAGTTTTCTTTTTCTTCGATTCAGCTCATTTAGGAAATATAAATGTGTTTTAGGATGGGGGTTTGATTCGTGAGGATGTGAGGATCATTTCTCAGTTCTTGTTTTTCATTTTTGATGCGTTTTGAGGGATTTGGGTAGTTTTCAGGTGAGAGCTGGCCGGAGAAGACGACCGGAAGTCTTCTCCGGCCACCTGAGAGTCATTTGTGCCCTAATCACGTAGTTAATGTTAGTTTGAATTTGAGCCCTCAGATGCGTTGAACAAGTTGACTTCCCGCGCGCATAAAGGGTCCAGATGTGGTCATTAAACCCTAATCACTTTAATTAGTTTAATTAATTGAATTTAGTCAGTTTAAACGTGGGCCACTGGATTTGGCGCGTGGTCAATGGTCCCCTTTCCAGATTGAATCTCAACCCTTCATGCTGCATACTTTCATTTTATTTAATTTTTATTCATTTTCTTTCCATTTATTTTGCATAATTATTTTAAAATAGTTAAAAATCCTTAAAAATTATGAAACTTTTTTCTTAAAGTTTTAATAATTTTTAAGACCCAAAAATATTTTTATTTTATTTTTTATCATTAAAAAGGTATTTTTAAATATTTAAAAGATTATTTTTAATTGATTAATGAGAATTAATTAATTAAAAATACTTTTAGGTATTTAAAAATTACAAAAAAATTCATGAAATGTTCTAGGACATTTAGAAACATTGTCCAACCTTCAAACCAAATTTCTTTTTTGATCTTGATGCATTTTAAGAATTTTTCATTGAATTAAATCATTTTTTATGCATTATTTTGATCATGGGTTCAAAAATTCATTTCTGCCTATCTAGGAAGAGTTGGACATTGGTTCTTCTTGCATTGTGTTATGTTTAGCATGTATTTTCAAGGATAAAATGGCCATGATTTGATCTTGCATTTTTCAATTGTTTGGTATTTCTTTTGTTTAGGAACCCTAAAAACCCTAATAACTTGTAAAAATCATATCTTGAGTTTGGTTGAGAGTTGAGAGCTCCCCTTTGGGCACTGGTTCATTATAGGTTTAGGGTTTCTTTGGGTGCCATTTTCCATTTTTTATCTTAGGGTTTGCTTCTGTTTTGGGTTTTTGTTTGATGTTTGATTCATAAACCCTAATTTGGGCTTTCTTTTGCATCCTTCTTGCATTCTCTTGCATAACATGACTTGTCTTTGCATTTTGTGCATTCTTGTGATCCATTTGACATCTTAAGACATTTAGAAAGCATGTTTGGTCATTGCATTGCATATTTGCCATGTTATTTGTCTTGTATGATTCATAACTTTTCATGCTTGTTCATGCTCCTTAGCTTGCATCATTTGCATTCATGATCTTGTATGAACATCCCCATTGTCTTGCCTCATGTTTGCAGCACCTCATAACATCATAATCATCATCAACATGCTTCTGGTTTTGCTTAGCATCATATCATTTCATCTCATCTTGCATTGCATTGCATTTTCTTTCTAACATTGCAGGTGGTAAGTAAACTTGAGAAGTGGATTTGCCTTCACTTCTCATACCTTTTCTTTTCATCTCTCTTGCATCCATTGCTGCATTCTTATATGTGTTTGAGATTGAGCTTGCTCATTCTTCTTCCTCCCACTTTCTTTCTTCAAGTGACTTGACTTCTTGAATGAGGCAAGTCACTTTGCTTCTCTTGATCCTGTTCATCTGCTTCCTGTTGGTTCCATTGAAGATCTTCTTGGTGAAACCTCACAAACCTTAGGAACAACCAAGCATGACAATGAATTAGGGTTTTGATTAGTTTCCCCTCATAGTTTTTACCTTTGGGTCTCTCTTTGAGTCTTCTCTTCTCATCTCATAATCAGGGACTAAACCCTAAAGGCTCTAAGACTTTGTGGTTAGGGTTATGCCTGCATCCTTCTCTTAGGATGGAGTGTATACCTTTAATCCTAAGTGTTAAACCCTTCATGTGTTTAAATCTCTTAATCAATTCACTTAATAACCATCAAGACATTACACTTGTAACTTGGGCCTTGCATTAGGGTTCTAATTCTTCCTTAAGTGGTTAAGAAGGACTAACCCTAGTGTTAATGGACAAGTCCCTCTCAAGTTGTCTTACAAACAATAAAATTCACTTCATCATCATACCATTAAATAAAATCCACTTAATCAGAGGCTTGTTTTGTCATGGGTTTAATCCCTAATCATGGGTTAAGTTGAGGAGTTTTCCTCAACTTAAACATTCTCATCTATTATCCTTCTTTTGGGATAGTGTAATGGGTCTGTTTAATCCTTGATTATGGCTTAACCTCATTACTTAACACTAAACAAAAAACCACAAAAACATCTAAATAATCACAAGTAGGTTAATGATCTTAACCCTACACCGAAGGTGATTAAGTGTGAGAATCTGACTTCACACTTAAGGTAATTCTCATTACCCCTAATCAGAGGGATGATGTGATGAGTTTACCAAATCCATTGGTTTAGGTTTAAGCTCATTTTCTTATGACAAACTTTCAAAAGCAATAAAAGACTGAAACTCAAAACAAACAATAATCGTCTCCTCCGGGATTCTTTTCTCATCTCATTCACTCACAATCGAGAACTTGCTTCTTCCGTCTAATGCAAGACAGTTAGCACCTGAGCCAGACAGGTCATACACTTGAGCATAGACAAGCAAGCAGTTCATCAGTCAATTTATCTTTCAGTCTCTTTGGGTCGAACTACGGTGTTCTGACTTCCTCATTGCACGAGAGGATACGTAGGCATAACTTAACAGTTATCGAACAAAAGTCTCTGTACATCCCCCCTCCTTCCAGCTCATTTCTTTTAGCCTCATTATCATGAGCATTTCATTCCTGGTCTCACACTGACACTGTATATATATCACACTTCACTTCTCATACACTGACACCTGTACATCTTTTTCCAGCTATTTTATACACAGATTGCACTGACACTACCCCTTTAAAACACAAATCTTTTAAGCGTGGATCCCGTCGAGTACGGCGGACAATCTGGGTGCTAATACCTTCCCAGGTTGTAACCAACCCCCTTTCTCAGTCTCTCTGGTTCGCAACCGTCTTATCCATCTCTTTCTAGGTCTACGCAGCATTACCTTTCCTCCGGGATAAAAATGCCTAGCTGGCGACTCTTTTCATCTCCAGTGAGTTCACGGCTGTGTGTTCTCATTGTCCCTTTCGCCGACCGTTCGCGCTTGTACCGGGATGCAAATCTTCGGGAGCGACACGAAGACAGAGAAAGAAGTTTGAGGGTTCTTAGGTCGATTGAACTACATTTCACGGTTCATATCTCACCTTACAGCAACCTGTGAACCCTTGTTCAAATTGTTAAGAAAAGAACAGACGGTCAGGTGGAACGAAGACTGCCAGAAGGCTTTTGACAAGATCAAAGAGTACTTACAAGAACCTCCAATCCTTATGCCTCCAGTTGAAGGAAGACCTATGATAATGTACCTGACAGTATTAGAAGAGTCAATGGGGTGTGTGTTGGGCCAGCATGACGAGTCTGGTCGAAAATAGTATGCAATATACTACCTAAGCAAAAAGTTTACCGACTGTGAACAACGTTATTCACTGCTCGAGAAAACTTGCTGTGCTTTAGCGTGGGCTGCTCGCCGGCTGAGACAATATATGCTGACCCACACTACTTTGTTGATCTCGAAGATGGATCCAGTCAAGTACATATTTGAGAAGCCAGCACTTACCGGACGGGTTGCAAGATGGCAAATGATCCTTACAGAGTACGACATCCAATACACATCTCAGAAAGCCATCAAGGGCAGTGTATTGTCTGAATATCTTGCTGAGCAACCTATTGATGATTACCAGCCTATGAGATTTGACTTCCCTGATGAAGACATCATGTTCATAAAAGCAAAAGATCATGAAGAGCCTGTTCACACTGAAGGGCCCGACCCGAAAGAAGAATGGACTATGATGTTTGATGGGGCTGTTAATATGAATGGTCGTGGTGTTGGTGCAGTACTCATTACACCCAAAGGAGTTCACATGCCTTTCTCGGCAAAACTCACTTTTAACTGCACTAACAACGAAGCTGAATACGAAGCTTGCATTATGGGTCTCGAGGAAGCCATTGACCTCAGGATCAAGATGTTGACTGTATTCGGAGATTCAGCTTTGGTAGTTAATCAGACCAACGGCAAATGGTACACCCACCAAGATCATCTGATACCCTACAGGGATTATACAAGGAGGTTATTGACTTTCGTTACAACAGTCAAGCTTGAGTATATCCCTCGGGACGAGAATCAATTTGCAGATGCTCTTGCCACCATTTCATCCATGATCAAAGTTCAAGCTGTCAACTTTATACCTCAGATCTCAGTGTCCAGACTTGACAGACCAGCATATGTATTTGCAGCAGATGTTGTTAAAGATGATAAGCCTTGGTTCCACGACATTAAGCGCTTCTTGGAGGATCAAACATACCCACCTGGGGCATCTTCCAATGATAAGAAGACTCTGAGAAGGCTTGTTGGTAGTTTCTTTCTGAACACTGATGGCTCCCTGTACAAGAGAAACTTTGATATGGTACTCCTCAGATGCGTCGACAGGACAGAAGCAGATCTGCTAATGCATGAAGTGCACGAAGGATCCTTTGGTACCCATGCAGGAGGGCATGCCATGGCTAAAAGGTTGCTGAGATCAGGCTATTACTGGATCACAATGGATGCTGATTGTTGTGCCTATGCCAGAAAATTCCATAAATGCCAGATTTATGCGGATAAGGTGCATGTGCCTCCCAATCCTTTGAATGTGATGTCTTCACCTTGGCCCTTCGCTATGTGGGGCATTGACATGATTGGCAAGATTGAACCGACTGCTTCAAACGGCCACAAATTCATCCTGGTCGCCATTGACTATTTCACCAAGTGGGTCGAAGCAGCGTCTTATGCAAACGTTACAAGAAAGGTAGTAGCCAGATTTCTGAAAAGAGATATCATCTGTCGGTATGGAGTGCCCGAACGAATCATTACTGATAATGGTTCCAATTTAAACAACAAGATGATGGCTGAACTGTGTCGGGACTTCAAAATTCAACATCACAATTCTTCTCCTTACAGGCCAAAGATGAATGGCGCTGTTGAGGCAGCAAATAAAAATATCAAGAAGATTGTGCAGAAGATGGTAGTCACTTACAAAGACTGGCATGAAATGCTACCATTTGCCTTGCATGGGTACCGCACGTCAATCAGAACATCCATCGGGGCAACACCGTATCAACTTGTGTATGGTATGGAAGCAGTCCTACCGGTTGAAGTTGAATTACCCTCCCTACGGGTACTGATGGATGTTAAGCTGAATGAAGCAGAATGGGTCCGATCCCGGTACGAACAACTGAGTCTAATCGAAGAGAAAAGATTGGCTGCAATCTGTCATGGGCAGTTATATCAGAAAAGAATGAAGAAGGCCTTCGATCAGAAAGTCAGGCACCGAGAGTACCAAGTAGGAGATCTTGTGCTGAAAAGAATCCTCCCTCCTCATACAGATCACAGGGGCAAGTGGACTACAAATTATGAAGGACCATTTGTGGTAAAGAAAGTTTTCTCTGGTGGAGCACTGATGCTCAGCACCATGGATGGCGAAGATTTCCCATCCCCTGTTAATTCAGATGCAGTTAAAAAATACTTCGCATAAAAATGACCCGCTGGACATAAAAAACAGAACGTAAGTCCAGGCAAAAATAGGGCATCCCGGCGAGTCAAAAACAGAATAAAAGACTCGGGAAAAAATAAGGGAAAATAAATAAAAAAATGTACACCCGCTGAGTTGAAAAGCCGCATTGGACAGCTCAGGAAAAAATGGGTATCCCGATGGATTGAAAACCCGAAGGGGCGATCCATGCAAAATAAGGGAATAAGCGAACAACTGCATTCTGAATTCGTCTGTATCACTTACAACTTGGTAAGCTTCGAAAGGATCAAGCTTCAATCAGACTTAGCCTCCTTCAGAAAGCAAGGCGAGAAGAGCGTCAAAAGTCATACGAGTCATAGCAAAAGAGGAAGCTCCTTAAAGCGTCATCAACATTGCCAGCTTTTTGTTTCTCAATTTGTAACAATCTCCTCATTCCAGGAGATTTGTTTCTTTGACTGTATCTCGCCAATTCAGGGCATATGAATTAATAAAATCAGATTTTCAATCATGTCTCGTCTCGTACATTTTTATTTATTTGCAAAAAATGTCTGATGTCTTAAAGAAAAAACTGATTGCATGAATACAGATGCTTATCTTCAAAAAAAATATATAATAAAAGTCACATGCTTGCAGGGAATATACTTACTCACAGAAGTGTCTAAACTCCTATGACGGAATCCAGTAAAGGATACCTCGGGATTACTTGTGCGTCTCCCTATCTTTGCAGGATTGCAGGTATCCAGAACGCAACTTGGGGCACGTAAGCTTCATCCCAGCAAGCTGGCAGATCAATGCTCGCTCAGTCTTAACACTCAAAGTGTTTTCTCCCCAACCGAGTTGCCACTTGTTACTTCTCCCCAGCCGAGTTGCCATTCCTTCCTCAGCCGAGTACAAAAGTCAGGGAACCATTTCCCCACAGAGCTCCAGCCTCTATCCAGAAGAGCAACGCATGAAGGGATCACAGCAGAGTAAGGAAAGCTGCTACAAACCCCAGCCGGGTCCCGCATTACTGAGACAGGTCTATCAGCGACCTGAATCCCCAAGCAGATATCATCTCATAAGATCTACCAATGATCTCATCCCCATCTGGGATGTCCATTTCAAACAGATCGGCCGGAGATCTTCACAGCAACGGGATCCGAGTCCCGGTTTGGTACCCTTTGCATAATCATAGCATTCGCATCATATTCACCCACAAAGCGTAGCATTCCGTTTAATACGGAGCATTACGGCAAAAATCCACCACATAGCATAATCATAAGCCATGTTCTGAATCAACGCTTGTGAATAATGACAATCCATCAATATACAGAATACTTCCTCCAAAATCCCCAGCGGAGATTCCCCAGCAAAATCAGTTGCCTCACGTTCACAAGCACCAGTATATACTCTCTTTGGCACCCGTCCGTGTCATCTCCCCGGCGGAAAGATAAGGCTTTTGCCTTACACCCATGAACACTCTTTTGGCACCCGTCCGTGTCATGATCCCCCTAAAAAAAAAAAAAAAAAAAAAAAAGGGGGGGGAAAGGGGATGGGTGCAGCATCCACAGAAGGAAATATTGATGGAGATATGAAAGGTCGATGTTCTCATGGATTGAGAATCCCAAGGCTTACGTGCAGGAAGAAAGCAGTAGATGTTGCTAAAAAGAGCATGTTACTATTCATGAACAAACACACTCTAGGGTTTCCACCGACCGGAAAAGTAAAGGAAGTAGTTTTACTGTGGTTCCCATTCGCCCTGATGGAGATGAAAACAACTGTTATGATTAAAAACATTCCTAGCAAATACAATCGAGATATGATAGTGGAGTACGTGGAGAACTATGGCATGGTTGAAAATGCAAAAGATCAAGAGAATGGAGAAGAAAACATTTTCTGCGTTGATTTTGTCTGTCAACCAAATCATTACCAGCAGCAGATACTTTTTGACACTCGCCTGTGTCATACCCCCAGCAGAAAGCCAAAAGATATTCCCCTTTGCACTCACAGGTACTTATATATACATTTCCTTGACATCCGTCCATGTCACTTTCCCCAGCACAGTAGCCTAAACACTTTGTATATCAGATACTTGTTTATATTACACTCTTCTCCCTTTGACACTCATCCGTGTCACTCTCCCCAGCAGTTAAACACTCGTCTATACACCACTCACTCTTGTACAGATACTCGTCCGTATCTTGTATATACCACTTATATATCCCCTCAGATTCAACACTCGTCCGTGTTCTTTGTTAACCAGATGGTACTCGTCCGTATCATCATCTCAGAGCATGCGTCAAGCGTTTGTTTCTACCTGATACTCGTCCGTATCATAGTCTTAAGGATGCTCGTCCGCATCTTTAATCCATACACTGTGTCAAACACCCTTGTCTTCTGGAATATAGACACTCGTCTGTGTCTACCATTCCCCAGAAGAGTCCCTTCAGATTCAGCACTCGTCCGTGTTCCTTGTTAACCCGTTGATACTCGTCCGTATCATCATCTCTGAACACGTGTCAGTATTTGTTTCTACCCGATACTCGTCCGTATCGTAGTCTTAAGGATGCTCGCCCGCATCTTTAATCTATACACAAACATCTAAACACTTATACCTTTTGTTTCTTGGATGTAAACACTCGTCCGTGTTTGCTATTCCCCAGTAGATCGCCAACAAAGCAAATTTTCCTTTTTATCTGACATTCGTCCTGTGTCATGGTAAACCCTGAGAGCAGCCGTACCCTGCTAGGTGGTCGTCCTCCACCTCTTGATGGTCGTCCTCCATCATGCTCATCCGATGGTCGTCCCCATCGTTGATTTTCTATCCGACATTCGTCCTATGTCGTGATATTTAGCAGCCGTCCCCTGCTAGGTGGTCGTCCTCCACCTTTTGATGATCTTCCTTCATCATTTTATCCAATGGTCGTCCCCATTGTTGATTTTGGTTATCTGACATTCGTCCTATGTCATGACAAACCTTGAGAGCAGACGGCCCCTGCTAGGTGGTCGTCCTCCACCTCTTGATGGTCGTCCTCCATCATGCTCATCTGATGGCCGTCCCCATCATTGACCTTTTATCCGGCATTCGTCCTATGTCGTGATATTTTCGGCAGCCGTACCCTGCCAGGTGGTCGTCCTCCACCTTAGATGACCGTCCCTCATCTTACCCCCAACAGAGCAGCCATCCCCTGCTAAGTGATCGTCCTTCACCTTTGATGATCGTACCTCATCATCTGTTTATTTCATTTATTCTTTAACCCGATGGCCGTCCCCGTCGTGGTCCCTTTTTCTTTTTCCTGATGATCGTCCTTCATCAGTTTAGCCCGATGGTCGTCCCCATCGTTGGTTACTTTACTTTATGAACTTGATGGCCGTCCCCATCATGTTTCATTAATCCCCAGAGAATTTTACAGCTTTACCTTGATGGCTGTCCCCATCATAATTCTTTTATCCCCAGCATGTCGGCCGTCCCCGTCATTGCTTTATCTTCCGCACTTTTCCCAGCATGTCGGTCGTCCCCGTCATTGCTCTTTACCCAGCAGTCGTCCTCTGCTCGACGGTCGTCCTCCGTCTCCCACACTTTACAAGATACTTTACTTTCTTTTACAATCTATATCCCTTTTCTTCTTCATTCTGTGAGTGCAAATTTTGGACTGTCTTTGGTATTCAACCACAAGTTATCTTGTTTGCCTGTTAAGCCGTCGCTTACATCCTGCACAGCTAACTCATGTTTGAATAGGGGCAGCTGTAAACACCCCAAATTTTCCCTCACCCATTCACACCATGGCTTGTGATCATTTCATATGCATAAACTCAATCATACCATCTCATGTCACATTTTTGATTCACTGCATAGATTCTAAGTCATCTGCATCTAGGGTTTGTGATCTGAGCAATCCAAGAGCTTCTTGAGCCACTCCAAGGGTCATCAATCACTTCAAGGGGGTCCATGAGTGTTCAAGCATCATATTATATCCTCTCAAAGTCAAGAATGCCAAAGAATCACAAGAACTGGGATTGGTATGGAAGCAGAGCCAGGCTTGACTGCACAGTTGACCTAAAATTAGGGTTTTGGTTTCAGAGGCCATAACTCCAAATTTTTTGGTCATTCTTGTTTCCATTGGTCTCTATATGGTATAGGGAGTGTGCATACCAATTTTCATGAAGAAATTCCATGGGGAAGTCATCTGATCAAGAGTTGACATTTCAGACAAGTCAGTGCAAAATCAGGGCATCTGAGGCCCCCAATGACCCAACCAAGGGGTGATATTCATCATTTTGAGTGTATTTGATCTTTATTTGATCATGGAAGAAGTTTGAAGTTCACAAAATTCAAGAATTTGAAGTTTTTGCAAAGTTGACTTTTTTGGGCATGGTTGACTTTTAATGAAATGTCATTTTATGCAACTTTTCCAACCCTTACTTTTTGATCCAAAAATGCTTCAAATGGAAAAACTTTGGTCATGAAAGTTGTAGATTAGATTTTTCCCTTTTCAAAAAGTACAAGAACATGACCTAATTCATCTTGAATCAAAAGTTATGGTGCATCAAAGTTGACTAAAATCACTAAATTTCAAGTTATGCACCAAATGAGAAATTTGCAAAATCTTGTACCAAGGCCATTTGTGATTTCTAATTGACATCAAACCATTACACAAACATCACATGTGACCTAAAAATCAGAATGGGCCAAGGTTTTCTCATTTGTTTGGCCTTTGGAGCAAGATATTTTCATGAAGATTCAAAAACAAGCAAGTTGCAAAAGCTCATGATCACTTCCATCCACTTGCTGCCTATAATGCTGAACCATTCTAGCCTTTCCCTCACACCATGCTGCGCAGCCCACACCCCTTGTACTAGCCTAGAACATGACCCATGCTTCTCTTACACAAGAGTGGACATTTTGCAAAAGTAGCTACACCTGTCACTAAAGCACAGGTCACATCTTCTGACCAATCCCATTTGTTTATACAAACAAAAAGCAAGACATTTCATATAGCCAGCAAGCCTGAAACCAGCAAGGACTCAACTCTCTCATTTTTCACTCTCAAAGCCAAAGCCTTCGAAACTCTTCACACAGGCCACAAACACTTGAACAAACTTCACAAACCTTCTCCACTCATCATCCTGATCACAAAGAACCCCTCACCATTGCCAGAAACAGCCTGAATCCAAAACACGATTCCCACCTGAGTTTGAACAGAACTTGCTCAAACTCTCAAACCAGCCAATATAAACTCTTTCTAAGCATCCAGACATCATCAAGGGACCAAAGGGAGTGGTTTGCATCAAAGGAAGGGGTCAGAAAGTTGCAAGATTGAAAGCTTCGAAACTCAGGTAGCTCAAGAACTTTTTTTCCAGAAATGATTTTTAAAGTTCCTAAGTTGTTCTTTGTTGTTCACTGATCACTCTGATGCCTTTGGTTTTAAAAATGGTGGAGAGATGAGAGTTTAATCAGTTTCTGAAACTTTTTGCCCTAGGTTTTGTTTGATTCGATTCAGCTAGTTTAGAAGTGATAAATGTTGTTTGAAAGGGGGTTTTAATTCGTTTTTGGATGGGGATCATTTCTGTGTAATTAGAATTCATTTTAGATGCGTGTAGAAGGAGATGGGATTTTTGGGTGATCGGGGAAGATGACCGGAACACTGTTCCGGTCACCTGAAGGTCATTAACGGCAGGATTAGGGCATAATCATTAATTAGCTGAGTTTGAATGCTGGCCATAGGATCTGGCGCCAAGTCAACGCGCGCGTGTTTCAGTTTGAATGAGGGTCATTGGATCTGTTTACTTTTCCCTTTTTCAGTTTAAAATTCATTTTATTTTCATATTAATCCATTTGTTTTCTATAATTTATTAAAAATAGTAAAAACCATTTAAAAATTATGAAATTTTTTGTCAAGAGTTTCATTAATTTTTAAAACACAAAAATATTTTTATTTTTATTTTTAGCATTAAAAAAGTATTTTTAAATATTTAAAAGTTTATTTTTAATGGATTAATGAGAATTAATTTATTAAAAATACTTTTGGGTATTTAAAAATCACCAAAAAATTCATGAAATGTCCCAAGACATTTAGAAACATTGTCCAACCCTCAAACCAAATTTCTTTTTTGATCTTGATGCATTTTGAGAATTTTCCATGGAATTAAAATCATTTTTATGCATTATTTTGATCCAAACTTCCAAAAATCATTTCTGCCTAACCCTAAAGAGTTGGACCTTGATTCTTTTTGCATTGCATTGTGTTTAGCATGTAGTTTGTGAGATTAAATGGCCATGATTTGATCTTTCATTTTCTATTTGTTTGGTAATTTTCTTGTTAAGGAACCCTAAAACCCTAGAAAACTTGGAAAAATCATAACTTGAATTTGGTTAAGAGTTGAAACCTATCCTTTGGGCAGTGGGTTAGTATAGAATTAGGGATCCTTTGAGTGCATTTTCAATTTTTTATCTTAATGTTTGCTTCTGATTTTGGTTTGTGTTTGATGTATTGTTCATAAACCCTAATTTGGGCTTCCATATGCATCCATCTTGTATTTGCATTCATACCTTGACTTGCCATGATACTTTATGCATTCATGTGATTCATTTAACATCATAAGACATATTGAAAGCATGTTTGATCATTGCATCTTTCATTTGCCATGTTGTATGCCATATGCATCTCTTAACTTTTCATGTATGCTCATGTGTCTTAGCTTGCTTCATCTGCATCCATTAAGTTTGTATGATCATCCACATGTGTTGTTTCTGGTTTGTAGCATCTCATAGCATCAATAACATCATGTATGTGCTTCTGGTTTGGTTTTTCATCATACCATTTCATCTCATTTTGCATTGCATTGCACTTTCTTTTCTAACTTTTCAGGTGGTAAGTGACTTTGAGAAGTGAATTTGCCTTCACTTCTCATAACTCCTCTTCATCTCTTTTATGCATCCTTGCTGCATTTTTGTATGTGTTTGAGTTCGAGCTTGCTCATTTTTCTTCTTCCCACTTTCTTTCCTCAAGTGACTTGGCTTCTTAAATGAAGCAAGTTGCTCTACTTCCTTTGCTCCTTTCATCTGCTTACTGGTGGTTCCATTGAAGACTTCACTTATAAACCTCACAAACCATAGGAACAACCAAGCATGACAATGATTAGGGTTTTGTTTAGTCTCCCCTCTTAGTTTTACCTTTGCGTCTCTTTTGAGTCATCTCTTCTCATCTCATAATCAGGGACTAAAACCTAAAGGCTTTAAGGCTTTGTGATTAAGCTTATGCCTGCATCCTTCTATTAGGATGGAGTGTATAACTTTAATCCTAAGTGTTAAACCCTTAATGTGTTTAAATCCTTTAATTAATCCATCTAATAATCATCAAGACATCACTTGTAACTTGGGCCTTGCATTAGGGTTCTAATTCTTCCTTAATTGGTTAAGATGGACTAACCCTAGTGTTAATGGACAAGTCCCCCTCAAGTTGTCTTACAAACCATAAAACTCACTTCTTCATCATATCATTAACTAAAATCCACTTAATAAAGGTTTTGTTTTGTCATGAGTTTAATCCCTAATCATGGATTAAGTTGAGGAGCTTTCCTCAGCTTAAACATTCTCATCTATTATCCTTCTATTAGGATGGTGTAATGAGTCTGTTTAATCCCTGATTATGGCTTAATCTCATTACTTAACACTAAACAAAAACAACAAAAAACATCTAAATAATCAAAAAATAGGTTAATGATCTTAATCCTACATCAAAGGTGATTAAGTGTGAGAATCTGACTTCACACTTAAGGTATTCTCATTACCCCTAATCAGAGGGAAGGTGTGATGAGTTTACTAATCCATTGGTTTAGGCTTAAGCTCATTTTCTTATGACAAACTTTCAAAAGCAATAAAAGACTGAGAACTCAAAAACAAACAATAATCGTCTCCTCCGGGATTCTTTTCTCATCTCATTCACTCACAAACGAGAACTCGCTTCTTCCGTCTAATGCAAGACAGTTTGCACCTGAGCCAGACAGGTCATACACTTGAGCATAGACAAGTAAGCAGTTCACAAGTCAATTCATCTTTCAGTCTCTTTGGGTCGAACTACGGTGTTCTGACTTCCTCATTGCACGAGAGGATACGTAGGCATAACTTAACAGTTATCGAACAAAAGTCTCTGTATATTCCCCCTCTTTCAGCTTTATTCTTTCAGCCTCATATTCTTGAGCATTTCATTCTTGTTCCTGCACTGACACTGTATATATTACACTTCACACTTCTTTTACACTGACACCTGTACATCCTTTTCCAGCTATTTTATACACAGATTGCACTGACACTACCCCTTTAAAACACAAATCTTTTAAGTGTGGATCCCGTCGAGTACGGCGGACAATCTGGGTGCTAATTGTAAACACCCCAAATTTGCCCTCACCCATTCACACCATGGCTTGTGATCATTCTCATATGCATAAACACAATCATATCATCTCACATCTCATTTTTGATTCACTGGATAGTTTCTAAGGCATCTGCACCTAGGGTTTGTGATCTGAGCAATCCCAAAGCATCTTGAGCCATTCCAAAGGCAACCAATCAACTCAAAGGGGTCCATGTGTGTTCTTGTATCATATTTCATCTCCTCAAAGTCAAAATTGCAGAGGAATCACAAGAGCTAGGGTTTGAGTGGATGCAGAGCCAGGTTTGACTGCACAGTTGACTGAAAATTAGGGTTTTGGTTTCAGAGGCCATAACCCCAAAATTTTTGGTCATTCTTGTTTCCATTGGTCTCTATATGGTATAGGGAGTATGCATATCAATTTTCATGAAGAAATTCCATGGGGAAGTCATCTGATCAAGAGTTGACTTTTCAGACAAGTCAGTGCAAAATCAGGGCATCTGAGGCCCCCAATGACCCAACCAATGGGTGATCTTCATCATTTTGAGTGTATATGGTCTTTATTTGATCATGGAAGAAGATTGAAGTTCATAGAAATCAAGAATTTAGGGTTTTTGCAAATGTTGACTTTTTGGGCATAGTTGACTTTTCAAGAATGCATCATTTTAGGTCATTTTTCAAGCTTTGATTCTTGGTCCAAGAAGGCTTCAAATGGAAAAACTTTGGTCATGAAAGTTGTAGATCTCATCTTTCCCTTTTCAAAAAGTACAAGAACATGATCAAACTCTTCTTGGATCAAAAGTTATGGCAATGCAAAGTTGGCTAAAATCATTAATTTTCAAGGCATGCCCTAAGTGAGAACTTTGCAAAATCTTGGACCAATGCACATTGCAGCCTCTAATTCATTTCAAACCAGCACATAAGCATTCTCTAAGTTACAAAATTCAGAATTGGATCAAGTTTCATCATGGTTTGGTTTGTGTAACAAGGCATTTTTCATGAAAATCCATAAAGTAACCAATTTGCAAAACTCATGATCAAGCCTTCACCACTTGCTGCCTTGAATGCTGGACCAAGCTGACATTTCCCCCTCATCTTGCTGCGCATAGCCCATGCCTTGTACCAAGCTAGCACCTCACCATACTTTCTCTTACACAAGAGTTGACAAATTGCAAAAGTTGCCTCACCTATCCATAAAGCACATGTCAAATCAACTGACCAATGAGAGAGAGTCATATGGACAATTTGCAAGCAAAGCATAGCATAAGGCAAGGCTGAAACATACACATTCACAACATTCACAAAACACTCCCTTTTTGCAAGTTCCTTCGAATTCCTCTCCACAGCCTGAAAACACTCAAACTTTCTTCATCATCCAACTCAACACACTTCATAGACAAGAAACCACCAAAGCTCAAGCCTGAAACAAGCCTGAATACTCCATAACCATCCTTCACCTCAGCCTGCATTTTCTATCGAATCTCTCTCCACAAGCCACAAACATCCAAACAAACACCATAGACCTTCTCCATTAACCCTCAGGATCACAAACAACACTTCACCATGGCCTGAAACCTCCAGAATCTCCATTGCCATTTTTGATCAAGCTGGAGCAGTTCCTTTCGAATCTCACTATCCAGCCAACTTAAACTCCTTTTGAGCATTCAAACATCATCAAGAGGTTCTAAGGAGTAGATTGCACAAAGAGAGGTGGCCAGAAAGTCCTCAAACTGAAAGCTCCAAATCTCAGGTAGCTCGAAAATTATTTTTCCAGAAATCATTTTTCTTGTTACAAACTTGTTCTTTGTGTTGTCCTGATCATCCTGATGTTCTTAGTTTTTGAAATGGTGATGAAATGAGCATTTAATTTCTCTCTGAAACCTGCGTGCCCTAGTTTTCTTTTTCTTCGATTCAGTTGATTTAGGAAATATAAATTTGTTTTGAGAGAGGGGTTTGATTCGTGAGGATGTGAGGATCATTTCCCAGTTCTTGTTTTTCATTTTTGATGCGTTTTGAGGGATTTGGATAGTTCTCAGGTGAGAGCTGGCCGGAGAAGACGACCGGAAGTCTTCTCCGGCCACCTGAAAGTAGTTTGTGCCCTAATTGCGCAATTAATTTCAGTTTGAATGTGAGTCGTAGATAGCCATTGACCAGTTGACTTCCCTCCAGTTTTGATGGCCCAGATGCGTTTGATTATCCCTAACCTTTTTTATTTAGTTAATTAATTCATAATTAGACTAATTTAATCAGAGTCAACCTGGACCCTTAGATCACGCGCCAGTCAACACTTTCAAATCCTAGGCGCATCCTGGCCCTTCATCCCTCTGACTTTTTATTTTATTTGTTTTTATTTCTTTTTATTTCATTAAATTTGCACAATTTATTTAAAATAGCAAAAATATCCTAAAAATTATGAAACTTTTTCTTTAAGGTTTTATTAATTTTTAGGACCCAAAAACATTTTTTATTTTATTTTTATCATTAAAAAAGTATTTTTAAATATTTAAAAGATTATTTTTAATTGATTAATGAGAATTAATTAATTAAAAATACTTTTAGGTATTTAAAAATTACAAAAAAAATTCATGAAATGTTCTAAGACATTTAGAAACATTGTCCAACCTTCAAACCAAATTTCTTTTTTGATCTTGATGCATTTTAAGAATTTTTCATTGAATTAAATCATATTTTGTGCATTATTTTGATCATAAGTTCCAAAAATCATTTCTGCCAATTGGTGAAGGTTAAGACATTGATTCTTCTTGCATTGTCTTCTGTTTTGCATGTAGTTTCTAGGGTAAAAAGGCCATGAATTGTTCTTGCATTTTCAAATTGTTTGGCATTTGTTTTGTTAAGAACCCTAAAAAACCCTAATAATTTAGAAAATTCATATCTTGAGTTTGGTTGAGAGTTGAGAGCTCCCCTTTGGGCAGTGGTTCATCATAGGCCTAGAGTTTCTTTGGGTGCCATTTTCCATTTTTTATCATGAGGTTTGCTTCTGTTTTTTTTGGTTTGTGTTTGATGTTTGATCCATGAACCCTAATTTGGGCTTTCTCTTGCATCCTTCTTGCATTCTCTTGCATAGCATGACTTGTCTTTGCATTTTGTGCATTCTTGTGATTCATTTGACATCTTAAGACATGTAGAAAGCATCATTGATCATTGCATCTCATACTTGCCATGTCATTTGTCTTGTATGATTCATAACTTTTCATGTTTGTTCATGCTCCTTAGCTTGCATCATTTGCATTCATGATCTTGTATGAACATCCCCATTGTCTTGCCTCATGTTTGCAGCACCTCATAGCATCATAATCATCATCAACATGCTTCTGGTTTTGCTAAGCATCATATCATTTCATCTCATCTTGCATTGCATTGCATTTTCTTTCTAACATTGCAGGTGGTAAGTAAACTTGAGAAGTGGATTTGCCTTCACTTCTCATAACTTTTATTTTCATCTCTCTTGCATCCATTGCTGCATTCTTATTTGTGTTTGAGTTTGAGCTTGCTCATTCTTCTTCTTCCCACTTTCTTTCTTCAAGTGACTTGACTTCTTGAATGAAGCAAGTCACTTTGCTTCTCTTGATCCTGTTCATCTGCTTCCTGGTGGCTCCTCTGAAGATTTCTCTTGAAAACCTCACAAACCTTAGGACCATCCAAGCATGACAATGAATTAGGGTTTTGATTAGTCCCCCCTCATAGTTTTACCTTTGTGTCTCTTTTGAGTCTTCTCTTCTCATCTCATAATCAGGGACTAAACCCTAAAGGCTTTAAGACTTTGTGATTAAGCTTATGCCTACATCCTTCTCTTAGGATGGAGTGTATAACTTTAATCCTAAGTATTAAACCCTTAAGGTGTTTAAATCTCTTAATCAATTCATCTAATAATCATCAAGACATCACTTGTAACTTGGGCCTTGCATTAGGGTTCTAATTCTTCCTTAAATGGTTAAGAAGGACTAACCCTAGTGTTAATGGACAAGTCCCCCTCAAGTTGTCTTACAAATCATAAAAAACACTTCATCATCATATCATTAACTAAAATCCACTTAATAAAGGCTTGTTTTGTCATGGGTTTAATCCCTAATCATGGATTAAGTTGAGGAGTCTTCCTCAGCTTAAACATTCTCATCTATTATCCTTCTTTTAGGATGGTGTAATGAGTCTGTTTAATCCTTGATTATGGCTTAACCTCATTACTCAACACTAAACAAAAACACCAAAAACATCTAAATAATCACAAGTAGGTTAATGATCTTAATCCTGCACCCTGGTGATTAAGTGTGAGAATCTGACTTCACACTTAAGGCATTCTCATTACCCCTAATCAGAGGGAAGATGTGATGAGTTTACTAACCCATTGGTTTAGGCTTAAGCTCATTAACTTATGACAAACTCTCAAAAGCAATAAAAGACTGAAAACTCAAAAACAAACAATAATCGTCTCCTCCGGGATTCTTTTCTCATCACCTTCACTCATAAACGAGAACTTGCTTCTTCCGTCTAATGCAAGACAGTTCGCACCTGAGCCAGACAGGTCATACACTTGAGCATAGACATGTAAGCAGTTCATCAGTCAATTTACCTTTCAGTCTCTTTGGGTCGAACTACGGTGTTCTGACTTCCTCATTGCACGAGAGGATACGTAGGCATAACTTAACGGTTATCGAACAAAAGTCTCTGTATATTCCCCCTCTTTCCAGCTCTATTCTCTTAGCCTCATGATCTTGAGCATTTCACTCTTATCCTTACACTGACACTGTATATATCACACTTTACACTTCTTTTACACTGACACCTGTACATTCTTTTCTAGCTCTTTACACACAAATTGCACTGACACTACCCCTTTAAAACACAAATCTTTTAAGCGTGGATCCCGTCGAGTACGGCGGACAATCTGGGTGCTAATACCTTCCCAGGTTGTAACCAACCCCCTTTCTCAGTCTCTCTGGTTCGCAACCGTCTTGTCCATCTCTTTCCAGGCCTATGCAGCATTGCCTTTCCTCCGGGATAAAAATGCCTAGCTGGCGACTCTATTCATTCTCCAGTGAGTTCACGGCTGTGTGTTCTCATTGTCCCCCTCGCCGACCGTTCGCGCTTGTACCTGGATGCAAATCTTTGGGAGCGACAGCTTGGCGACTCTGCTGGGGAGCCTTATATTGCAACCAGGGCTTCTGGTTCTTTTTGTGGGTTCCTCCTAGCGCTTGTTTGATTTGTGTTTACTGGGGTGTTATGTGCTTGTTTGTGCTTGTATTTATTTTTGTTTATTGCTTTATGTACAGTTGATTTATTGCTTTCTTTATAGCTTTATATTTTTCATACTGTCATACTGTGCTGGCTGGATCTGTTTTTTTTCTTTGGTGGGTGGGTATTTCATTGAGAGTTAAGGTCCTATACCTGGGACCTGAGTGACACCTAGGCTAGAGTGAATCATATTCTTTCCCATTCCATTTCGGTCTGGTGCGGGAATATGAAACACGGTTCAGATATGGGTTTCTTCTTGAGAACTCTGCGTTGCAGATTTCCTGCAATGCTAGGGCTATCCGGGAAGCCTGCTAAGTCTGGATGACCTTTTAGTATTGACCTTCAGAAACTGAGGTGAATTAGAGGAGGAATTGTTATGGTTATTGTAAACACTGTACCTCCGGGTTAGAAGTGTTTACACTTCTCATAACTGATCCAAGTCTGAGGATCCTTGTTCTAGATCACCACCTGTGAGGGGGGTTGGGCTGTTTACAGGTTTGCAGGTACCTTGACCTCAGAATACCCTGTTACTTTGACTTTGTTAAGAGTACTCCATGTTGGATAGTTCTTGTGATTCTGAACCCTGGACATGAGGCTCTTTATTTGAGTCCCCCCACCCTGGTTACTGGATTTATAGACCTCCACCTGGATTCTTGAACACACATGGATCTATACCAAGGCAGTTAATCAGATCCAGCTCAGTCACAAACCCTTGCATTTCATTTGCATACATACTCATTGCATCATATTAACATTTGCTTATTTGTGTTTCAGGGTATCCATTTTCATCTGGCTTTGGTTTTGACCCCATCTGCAGTATTGACCCATCTTCACCAGCACCAGCCAATCAGTGGCTCATTCTTTCAGCATCGTCATCAGCACTCTACTCAGTCTTCAGCATCATGGCTCCAAAGAAAAGCAACATCACTTATCATTTCTTCCAACCAGACTTATCAGACATCAGGAGGATCCAAACCCTGATCACTCCAGATCACATACCCTTGTTCAGGGAGAGTTATGGAGATATACTGGACATGGTTATGGATCTGGACCCATCTCAGAGGAGCCTGATCCACACCTGCATTCAGTTTTATGATCCTCCATTGAGATGTTTCACCTTTCAAGACTTTCAGTTGGGGCCTCTTCTGGAAGAATACTCATCTTTGGTTGGTTTGCCTATCAAGAGGGAAATCCCTTTCAACCCTGAAATGGTCTTTCCCAGCAATGGAGAGATAGCAAAAGCTTTGCACCTGGAGCCTGTTTTGATTGAACAGCATATGACCTCCAAAGCTGGGATCCCTGGATTTCATCTGGACTTCCTGATTTCTCAAGCTAGTTTGAAGGCCTCTTTGGGGGAGTGGAAAGCTGTCCGTGCTCTGTTGGCCTTAAGTGTATATGGAATTGTGTTGTTTGCAGATGAGCCTCGATTCATCAGCAAGAATGCAATCCATTTGTTCATCCTGAAGAACCCTGTGCCAACTTTACTGGGTGATCTCTATTACTCAGTCCACCAGAGAAATGAGAAGCAGAGGGGAAGATTAGTGAGGATTTGTGCTCCATTATTCCATGCTTGGCTTCTCAGGCATCTACCCAGGACAGATGCATTTCTAAATCCTCATCAGCAAAGCAACTGGGCTAAGAGACTCACTGTCCTAACTTCAGCAGATATCAGATGGTGTACTCAGAGCACCAAGGGCAGAGATATGATCACCAGCTGTGGGCACTTTCCCAATGTGCCTTTGATAGGAGTTAAGGGAAGTATCAACTACAACCCTCTGCTGTTCAGGAGACAATTGGGCTATGCACTGGTCCACACTCCTAGGGTACAAGACTTGGTTGAGACCCTCTACTGTGAGAACAAGATTAGTTTGGCTGCTGTTAGGCAGGCTGCCTGGGCCTGGGATCATGTTCAAACCAAGGGAATCACCATTCTGGGGAAGTGCAATAATGTGGCATCAGTCCAATATTATGAGTGGTCCCATGCTAGGGCCCAATTTTCTGGAATGCCCTTTACCATAGAAGACATGCCTGAGTCATCTTCAGCACCACCCCCTGCCACTATCAGTTTGGAGGAGTTTGATAGCTTGAAGGAAAGAAATGAGAAGCTAACCCAGGCTTTGCAGAAGACCCTCCGGGAGAGGAATGAAGGTGTAAGGGAAATTGAGAGATTGGAGAAGTTGAGAGTGGAACACTTGACTAAGATTGAGAAGTCTGGAGATTATATCAACAAGTCTAAAGCTGGTGAGCAGATTCTGAAGAATGCTTGTAAAGAAGCCCAGTTCCAAAGAGCAAGAACAGACTTGTATTTGAAAGAGAGTCAGGCCAGGTGGGTCCGGATCACTAAGGCCCGTACTCTAGAAGACAAGAGAGCTCAAGACAAGATGGAGCAGATGGAAAAAGCCCTGGCAGCAGCCCAGGAGGAAATATCAGAGCTGAAAATCAAAGCAGGATTGAAGAGGTCAAAGGACCAAAGTCAGAATAAGAAGTTGACTGCAGCTGTTGCAACAAGAAACCTTCTCATCAGAAGTCTCGCGGAGCATCCGACTGATCCTGTGACCGAAGCACTTCTCAAGGAAGTTCGTGAGGATGAGTTTGGCCTTGGAGTTTGATCATTTGCTTGTTGTTGTTCCTATTTCATGTACTTTTGCTTTTTGTGGTGTATTTTGGCCCCTTTGAGGGTTTGTGTTGTAAAATGAACAAATTGTATTATTTCACCTTTGTAATATATTTGTGTTGGTTTCTATCTGGGTTCACATCAAAAGCAACTTCAACAGCAGCATCTTCAAGGGTCTGGAAGGGTCAAAACTGAAGGCCAAACCGGATACCTTGAGAACAAATAAGCATAACTGCATTGCATGCTAACCCCTTTTGTTTGTTTTGTAGGTTTTTGTTTTGTTGTTGCTAACCTCTGTTGTGAATCTCAGGAATTATTGCTCGCCGCCGGGTATTTCCCCTCAACAGGCCTCACAGGTACCCAACTAGAAACAACCTTCCGGGAATTCAGATGGATCAGATGCAGCAGGACCTTACGGAGGTCAGAAACCAGATGGCCAACGAAAGGTTGGAGATGAGAACCCAGATAACACAATTCATGGAAGTGATGAACAATTTAGCTCAAAGCCAGGAGAGGCTCAGAGTTTTGGTAGAAGGAAGGAATCAAGAGGAGCCCCATGTGGGAACTGCTGGCACAAGTAACAACGAGAGGGTCCAACCTCATGTCAATCCCCCAATTTTTGGACCCCATCTCCATCCAGAGGCCAACATCCCTGTCAATATACAAGGGACAGCCACAGCAGCCAGAGTACTTCAAGAAGATCCTCAGGAGGACCAGTATACAGTAATGGGTGCCGGAGAAGAAACTTATGATAGACGATTGGAAGAAATAGATGAGAAGTTGAGGTCCTTAGAATCTCAAAATTCTTTGGGTTTCGACGTCATGGACATGGGGCTGGTAGACGGGGTCAGGATCCCCCATAAGTTCAAGCCTCCTTGCTTCGAAAAGTATAATGGGACTTCATGCCCCCGGACTCATTTGCAATCATTTCTGGGAAGGCTGAAGGCCTATACAATGGATGAGAAATTGTGGATGTTCTATTTTGAAGAAAGCTTGACTGGAGCTTCGAGGGAGTGGTATTCCCATCTGACAAGAGCAACAATTAGATGCTGGAAGGACCTGGCAGAAGCCTTCATCAGACAGTATCAGTATAATCTAGATATGGCACCCAACAGGACTCTCCTAATGGGAATGTCACAGTCTTCAAGGGAGAGCTTCATAGAATATGCTCAGAGATGGAGACAATTGGCTGCTGCCGTTCAACCCCCAATGTCTGAGAGAGAAATGGCAGACATGTTTATGAATACTCTTCAGGGAACGTATATTGACAGGTTAGCTGCTTTCTCTTCCACCAGCTTCGCAGATGTTGTCATAGCTGGGGAGAGAATTGAAAGCCTGTTAAAAATGGGTAAGATCTCGGACAACGGTGCAAGCTCGTCCAGTAGTACAAGAAAGCCTTTTGCAGGCCCGAGAAGAACTGGCGAGACCAATGCCATTCACACCAACAGGGGTAGGCCCCAATATGCCCAGAGGTCAATAGCAGCAGTCACTATCCCTGCTCCAGCTCATCCACAGCCAGTCTATCAACCTCCTCAACAAAACTTCCAACAACAACCTCAGTATCATCAGAATCAGTACCCTCCAAGAAATTTCAACAACAACTCCAACAACAACAATCAACAGAGGCCATTCCAACAGAGGCCATCCCAAGCTAACCGAGTGATCGACCCGATCCCAATGCCGTATGCTGCCTTGCTGCCACAACTTCTGAAACTCAACCTGGTTGAGCTAAGGACGCTGGCACCTCCGGATCCCAACAGTCTACCAAGGAACTATGACTCCAATGCTAGGTGTGCTTTTCACTCGAACGCACCTGGTCACAGTACAGAAAAATGCAGGGCTCTGCATATGAAGGTACAAGACTTGGTAGACTCCAAGGCTCTGAATTTTGCACCTCCGCCCAATGTCAATAAAAACCCAATGCCAAACCATGGTGGCCCCCGAATTAACGCTATTGAAGAAGACCAACCGTCTTATTTAATAACAAGTGTGGATCAGATCAGGACACCATTGGTGGAAATCAAAGCTCAACTCCGTGAAAACCAGATATTTCCGGGGTGTGAACTAGGGTGCCCCTGTTGCAATATTTCATGGAATGGGTGTGAGGACTTGAGGAATGGCATTGACAGCCTTATTCAGAGTGGCCTGCTACAGATCACTACATCATTTCCGACAAATCCGGCAACTTCATCAACAACGGTTTCAGAACCTCCTACAACTACAGCAACTATTGTTCCCGACAACTCACCAGCAACATCAACAAGTACTTCACCTGTCCTCCCAAATGATCAGTTTTCAACAGTTTCTCCTGCTACAACTTCAGCTTCATTCCATTTCGACTCTCCATCAACAACAACAACAGTCCTTCCAACAGTACCTCCTACAACACCAGCAATCAATCATGAAGATGTCTCTACTGTTACCATATTCTATGATCCTGAAAATAACTCCGCTTACCATTCAGAAGGTGCTGCTCCCGCCAGAGCACCAGTTACAATCTTTTACGATCCACAAACAATTACAGTCCCTTCAGCAGCAGCAATCAGTCCAGTCACTGTCACGGTGCCTGGACCAGTACCATATGAAAGCAATAGGGCCATCCCTTGGCACTATGGCTCTGACGTATACTGTGAAGGAAAAAGAATCACTCTGGAAACATCAGCACCTGCACCACAAGTAGATAATGTGGGGGGAGGCGGAGGCTTCACTCGAAGCGGACGTCTCTTCGCATCACAAGTTCAAAGACCTACTGCCGAAGCAGAAGCTGCTGCCAAGGCAAAGGGAAAAGGCCCGGTGCAGGAAGATCCAGCTGCCAAAGAAGCCCTGAAAACTCCATTTGATCAGGAAGTTGATGAGTTCATGCGAATCATCAAAAAGAGTGATTATAAAATTGTGGATCAGCTTCACCAGACGCCATCCAAAATCTCCATCCTCTCACTGCTTATGTGCTCCGAAGCCCATCGGAATGCACTACTTAAAGTCCTGCACGCAGCTTACGTGCCTGAGGAGATTACTGTCAACCAGTTGGAAACCGTGGTTGGAAATGTTACTGCTAGCAATGGGCTAGGGTTTACCAATTCTGACTTGACAGCGGATGGCCGCAATCACAACAAAGCCTTGCACATAACCCTGGAATGCAAAGGAGCTGTCCTTTCTCATGTGCTGGTGGACACAGGTTCTTCCCTGAATGTCTTACCAAAGAAGGCTCTGGTGAAGCTTGAATATGATGGATTGGCATTGAGACCCAGCAACCTGGTGGTAAGAGCCTTCGATGGTTCTAAGAGATCGGTTCTGGGAGAGATTGAGCTGCCTGTGACAATTGGCCCACAGACCTTTAAAACTATCTTTTATGTGATGGACATTCAGCCCGCCTACAGCTGTTTGTTGGGTAGACCCTGGATTCACGCCGCCGGCGCAATAACGTCTACCCTTCACCAAAAGTTAAAATTTGAGTGGGAAGGTCAAGTTGTCACAATCTGTGGGGAAGAGGATATTTTCGTTAGCCATCTGGCTACCTACAAGTACATTGAGATGGATGGAGAAATCCATGAAACAATGAGCCAGGGGTTTGAAGCTTTGAACGTGAACGAAGCATCTGCTGTATCTGGTACTCCAATGTCATCTTACCAACAAGCCCGGAAGGTTGTTGAAGAAGGAACTGCCCTTGGCTGGGGCAAGGTCTTAGCTGTGGAGGAGAAGAAGGACAAATTTGGGTTGGGTTACAAACCAACTCAACATCAAGAAAAGGCTGCTGCAGAGCCTGGTTTTGTCAGTGGGGGGATGCTTACCCCTGATGCTATCAACTGTCTGGAAGACGAGCTGGAAGAGGAGCGCAATCTGGAGAATTGGATTCGTCCAAAGATCCCGGGGAGCAGTGTCTCGAACTGGTCTTCCCAGGAAATTATAAGAGTTACTCATGCAGAGTAATTATTATTTCCTGTATTTTTATAGCATGCATCCAAGTCTTGCATCTTGCCCAAGATGACAAGACTCATTTTGTAACCAGGGCCATCTGTACTTTTGTGCAAACAAGATTAAATTAATGAAATATCAGACATCTTTTTGCAAAC
Organism: Lathyrus aphaca; assembly: GCA_963966055.1. Classification (NCBI taxonomy): domain Eukaryota; kingdom Viridiplantae; phylum Streptophyta; class Magnoliopsida; order Fabales; family Fabaceae; genus Lathyrus; species Lathyrus aphaca. The sequence continues at coordinate 159,548,317 of OZ014520.1, forward strand.
GAGTCCTTTTCTTTTATGCTCACTGTTTTTCCATTTTTCTTTTTGTACAAAAATAAATGGCGGTGTTTTCAAAATGATAACTTCATTTCACTTTTTTCTAAAGCAAGATTAAAATCAATCACTAAAATGAACCAACTTAACCCTTGCAGAGAGTGCCTTCCAGACTGCACCGACAACAGCACGGCTATGACATCGTATGACTTTGACAATCCGATCAATCAAGCTGATGAAGGGGTTGATGAAGAATATGAGCTTCCTGAAGAGCTAGCCAGGTTGTTGAGACAGGAGGAAAAGGTTATTACCCCTCACCAGGAGGAGGTTGAAGTGATTAATCTTGGTACTGACGAAGACGTGAAAGAGGTTAAAATCGGGGCCTGCCTGCAAGACTCAGTGAAGAGACAACTGATAGATCTGCTTCAAGAGTATGTTGATGTGTTTGCTTGGTCGTATCAAGATATGCCAGGGTTGGATACCGACATTGTTGTGCACAAGCTGCCTCTGAGGGAAGAATGCCCTCCAGTCAAACAGAAGCTGCGCCGAACTCGCCCAGACATGGCTATGAAAATCAAAGAAGAGGTACAAAAGCAATGGGACGCCGGGTTCCTTGCTGTGACTAGCTACCCGCCGTGGGTTGCTAACATAGTACCTGTGCCTAAGAAAGATGGCAAGGTAAGAATGTGTGTTGACTACCGGGATCTGAACAGAGCCAGCCCGAAGGATGACTTCCCATTACCTCACATTGATGTATTGGTGGATAACACGGCTCAGTTCTCGGTATTCTCCTTCATGGACGGATTTTCAGGATATAATCAGATCAAGATGTCACCTGAAGACATGGAGAAGACAACATTCATTACACCTTGGGGCACGTTCTGTTACAAAGTGATGCCATTCGGACTGAAGAATGCTGGTGCCACATATCAACGAGCTATGGTGACATTATTCCACGATATGATCCACAAAGAAATAGAATGTTATGTGGATGATATGATCGCCAAGTCCCTTACAGAGGAAGATCACCTGGTGAATCTGCTCAAGTTATTCAAGCGTCTGAGGAAATACCAATTGAAGCTGAACCCCAACAAATGCACATTCGGGGTGCGATCCGGTAAGCTGCTGGGCTTTATTGTAAGCGAGAAAGGGATTGAAGTTGACCCTGATAAAGTCAAGGCTATTCAAGAAATGCCTGCACCGAAAACTGAGAAAGAAGTTCGAGGGTTCTTAGGACGATTGAACTACATCTCCCGGTTCATATCTCACCTTACAGCAACCTGTGAACCTTTGTTCAAGCTGCTAAGAAAGGAACAAACGGTCAGGTGGAACGAAGATTGCCAGAAGGCTTTTGACAAGATCAAAGAATATCTGCAAGAACCTCCAATCCTTATGCCGCCAGAAGGCTTTTGGTGTTTTTGTTTAGTGTTGAGTAATGGGTTTAATCCCTAATCATGGATTAAGTTGAGGAGTCTTCCTCAGCTTAAACATTCTCATCTATTATCCTTCTTTTAGGATGGTGTAATGAGTCTGTTTAATCCTTGATTATGGCTTAACCTCATTACTCAACACTAAACAAAAACACCAAAAACATCTAAATAATCACAAGTAGGTTAATGATCTTAATCCTGCACCCTGGTGATTAAGTGTGAGAATCTGACTTCACACTTAAGGCATTCTCATTACCCCTAATCAGAGGGAAGATGTGATGAGTTTACTAACCCATTGGTTTAGGCTTAAGCTCATTAACTTATGACAAACTCTCAAAAGCAATAAAAGACTGAAAACTCAAAAACAAACAATAATCGTCTCCTCCGGGATTCTTTTCTCATCACCTTCACTCATAAACGAGAACTTGCTTCTTCCGTCTAATGCAAGACAGTTCGCACCTGAGCCAGACAGGTCATACACTTGAGCATAGACATGTAAGCAGTTCATCAGTCAATTTACCTTTCAGTCTCTTTGGGTCGAACTACGGTGTTCTGACTTCCTCATTGCACGAGAGGATACGTAGGCATAACTTAACGGTTATCGAACAAAAGTCTCTGTATATTCCCCCTCTTTCCAGCTCTATTCTCTTAGCCTCATGATCTTGAGCATTTCACTCTTATCCTTACACTGACACTGTATATATCACACTTTACACTTCTTTTACACTGACACCTGTACATTCTTTTCTAGCTCTTTACACACAAATTGCACTGACACTACCCCTTTAAAACACAAATCTTTTAAGCGTGGATCCCGTCGAGTACGGCGGACAATCTGGGTGCTAATACCTTCCCAGGTTGTAACCAACCCCCTTTCTCAGTCTCTCTGGTTCGCAACCGTCTTGTCCATCTCTTTCCAGGCCTATGCAGCATTGCCTTTCCTCCGGGATAAAAATGCCTAGCTGGCGACTCTATTCATTCTCCAGTGAGTTCACGGCTGTGTGTTCTCATTGTCCCCCTCGCCGACCGTTCGCGCTTGTACCTGGATGCAAATCTTTGGGAGCGACACTAATACCTTCCCAGGTTGTAACCAACCCCCTTTCTCAGTCTCTCTGGTTCGCGACCGTCTTGTCCATCTCTTTCTAGGCCTATGCAGCATTGCCTTTCCTCCGGGATAAAAATGCCTAGCTGGCGACTCTATTCATCTCCAGTGAGTTCACGGCTGTGTGTTCTCATTGTCCCTCTCGCCGACCGTTCGCGTCTGTACCTTTATTTGGGCCGGTCCCATCTATCGGGAGCGACAATGTGCAAGGAAATACTACTGGAGGAAGGATCTCACAGGAAGACCCCCAGGAAGAGCAGTTTACTGTAATGGGAGTTGGGGATGAAGTTTATGATAGGAGGTTTGATGAAATTTCTGAGAAGTTGAGATCTCTGGAGTCTCAAAATTCCCTAGGTTTTGATGTTATGGATATGGGGTTAGTGGACGGGGTAAGGATTCCCCACAAGTTTAAACCCCCGTGCTTTGAGAAGTACAATGGGACTTCCTGCCCACGAACTCACCTACAGTCTTTTCTTGGGAGACTTAAAGCATACACCATGGATGAGAAACTGTGGATGTTTTACTTTGAAGATAGCTTGACTGGAGCTTCAAGGGAGTGGTATTCACACTTGAACAAGGCTACTATCAGATGCTGGAAGGACCTAGCTGAAGCCTTCATCAGGCAGTACCAATATAATCTGGACATGGCTCCTAACAGGACCCTCTTGATGGGAATGTCTCAGTCCTCCAGAGAAAGCTTCAGGGAATATGCCCAGAGGTGGAGACAGCTTGTTGCTGCTGTCCAGCCACCCATGTCGGAAAGAGAAATGGCCGACATGTTTATGAACACTTTGCAAGGAACATATATTGATAGGCTAGTTGCCTTCTCTTCCACCAGCTTCGCAGACGTAGTTATAGCCGGGGAAAGAATTGAAAGCCTTCTAAAGATGGGTAAGATTTCTGATAATGGTGCAAGTTCGTCAAGTAATCATAGGAAACCTTTTGTGGGACCTAGAAGGACCGGTGAGACAAATGCCATTCATGCCGGCAGGGGCAGACCTCAGTATGTCCACAGATCAGTAGCAGCTGTCACTATTCCAGCTCCGATCCCTCAGCAACCAGCATATCAACCACAACAACAACCCCACTATCAACAGCAAGTTCAGTATCCGCCACAGAGAGCCTACAACAATAATAACAACAATCAACAACAAAGACCTTTTCATCAAAGACCATCACAGGCAAATAGGGTAATTGACCCTATCCCTATGCCTTATGTTGCCTTATTGCCACAACTCCTGAAACTCAACTTGGTTGAATTAAGGACATTGGCACCACCAGATCCCTCCAATCTTCCAAGAAATTATGACGTCAACGCCAGGTGTGCTTTCCACTCCAATGCACCTGGCCACAATACTGAGAAATGCAGGGCTCTGCAAATGAAAGTTCAAGATCTGGTGGATTCCAAAGCCCTCAACTTTGCACCCCCTCCAAGTGTCACCAAGAATCCCATGCCCAATCATGGAGGGCCAAGAATTAATGCCATTGAGGAAGGCAAGCCATCTTTCTTAATCACCAGTGTTGGACAGATTCGGACGCCTCTGGTCGAAATTAAAGCTCAGCTCCTGGAATGCCAGATGTTCCCCGGGTGGAGCTCGGTTGTGGCTATTGCAACATTTCGGTCAACGGGTGTGATAACTTGAGAAGCGGCATAGATGGTCTTATCAAAAGTGGTATACTTCAGATCACAACAACGGCGCCTACAAATCCAGCAATCCCTTTGACAACAATTCCTGACTCTTATACAACTGCAACAACAATCATTCCGACCAATTCATCAATATCATCAACAATGGCTCCGTCCATCACTTCAGCAAACCAGATGTCAACAACCATTTCTTCTACAACATCAGCACCCATTTATTCAGCAGAATCTTCTACAACGCCAACAGATATCTCAGCAGTCACCATTTACTATGATCCATCAAATGTTCCTCCAAACAACAACTTTGAACAACAAACAGTGGCACCTCCTGCCAGATCACCGGTCACCATTTACTACGATCCGCACACCATTTCAGTACCTTCCTCTGCAGCAGTCAGTCCGATTACCATCACGGTGCCTGGACCAGTTCCATATGAAAGCAGTAATGCCATACCTTGGCATTATGGCTCTGACCTCTACTGCAACGGGGAGGAAATCACCTTGGACTCTTCAACTTCTTCTCCATAGATTGATAATGTTGGGGGAGGCGGAGGCTTCACCAGAAGCGGACGCCTTTTTGCCTCACAATTGCAAAGACCTAATGCCGAAGCAGAAGCTGCTGCAAAAGCAAAGGGGAAAAGTGTGATACCCGAAGAACCAATCATCAAAGAAACTCAGAAGACATCTTTTGAGCAAGATGTAGACGAGTTTATGAGAATCATAAAGAGAAGTGATTACAAGGTGGTGGATCAGCTTCACCAAACTCCCTCAAAGATCTCCATATTATCCCTGTTGATGTGTTCTGAAGCTCACAAGAATGCATTACTGAAAGTCTTGCACGCAGCATACGTGCCAGAGGAGATCACCGTTAATCAGCTAGAAACTGTGGTGGCAAATGTCAACACCAGTCATGGACTGGGCTTTACCAACGCTGACTTAACAACTGAGGGACGTAACCACAACAAGGCTTTGCACATCACTCCAGAATGCAAGGGTGTTGTTTTATCTCATGTACTGGTGGACACTGGGTCGTCACTCAATGTTCTACCAAAGAAAGCCTTGGTGAAACTGGAGTATGATGGCTTAGCATTGCGTCCGAGTAATTTGGTGGTAAGAGCATTTGATGGCTCTAAAAGATCAGTGCTAGGGGAGATTGATCTGCCTGTGATGATTGGCCCGCAGACTTTTAAAATTACCTTCTATGTGATGGACATTCAGCCGGCCTACAACTGTTTGTTGGGTAGACCTTGGATCCATGCCGCTGGCGCTATTACGTCTACCCTTCACCAGAAGCTGAAATTCGAGTGGGAAGGCCAGATCATCACCATCTGTGGTGAAGAGGACATCTTTGTTAGCCATTTGGCTACGTACAAGTACATTGAGATGGATGGAGAAATCCATGAAACCATGAGCCAGGGATTTGAGGCCCTGAACATTAATGAAGCATCTGCTGTACTAGGAACCTCCATGACGTCTTATCAGCAAGCCAAGAAGGTTGTTGAAGAGGGTACTGCCCAAGGTTGGGGCAAGCTGCTGCCCGTGGAGAAGAAGGAGGACAGATTTGGGTTGGGTTACAAACCAACTCAACAAGATCAATCAGAGGCTGCCAAGAAGCCCAGTTTTGTCAGCGGGGGAATGCTCACCCCGGATGCAGTAAACAACATGGAAGATGAGTCGGAAGATGAACGCAACCTGGAGAGCTGGATACGTCCAAGGACCCCGGGGAGCCATATCTCAAACTGGTCTTCCCAGGAAATTATAAGGGTTACTCCTGCAGAGTAATTATTATTTCCTGTATTTTTAAGCATGCATCAAGTCTTGCATCTTGCCCAAGATGACAAGACTCATTTTGTAATCGGGCCATCTTGTAATTTTGTGCAAACAGATCAATCAATGAATATCGGACATCTTTTGCAAATGAGTCTTTTTCTTTTCCGCTCACTGTTTTTCATTTTTCTTTTTGTACAAAAATAAAATGGCAATGTTTTCCAAAATGACAACTTCATTTCACTTTTTTCTAAACAAGATTAAAATTGATCACTAAAATGAACAATCTAAACCCTTGCAGAGAGTGCCTTTCATACTGCACCGACAACAGCACAGTTATGACTTCGTATGACTTTGACAATCCAATCAATCAAGCTGATGAAGGGGTTGAAGAAGATTATGAGCTTCCTGAAGAGCTAGCCAGGTTGTTAAGGAAAGAGGAGAAGGTTATTACTCCTCACCAGGAGGAGGTTGAAACGGTTAATCTTGGTACGAAAGAAGATGTGAAAGAGGTTAAGATCGGAGCCTACTTACACGATTCAGTAAAGGAACAACTGATTGACATGCTTCGGGAATATGTAGATGTCTTTGCTTGGTCCTATCAGGATATGCCAGGGTTGGACACCGATATTGTCATGCACAAGCTGCCTTTAAAAGAAGACTGCCCACCAGTAAAGCAGAAACTGCTCCGTACTCGCCCAGATATGGCAATGAAGATTAAAGAAGGGGTACAAAAGCAGTGGGACGCCGGGTTCCTTGCTGTAACTAGCTATCCGCCGTGGGTAGCTAACATTGTACCGATACCTAAGAAAGACGGCAAGGTGAGGATGTGTGTGGATTACCGGGACCTGAACAGAGCCAGCCCGAAAGATGACTTCCCTTTATCTCACATTGATGTAGTGGTTGATAATACGGCTCAGTTCTCGGTATTCTCCTTCATGGACGGATTTTCAGGATACAATCAGATCAAGATGTCACCTGAAGACATGGAGAAGACAACTTTTATCACACCCTGGGGCAAGTTCTGTTATAAGGTGATGCCATTCGGACTGAAGAATGTTGGTGCTACTTATCAACGGGCTATGGTAACATTATTCCATGACATGATCCATAAAGAAATTGAATGTTATGTGGATGACATGATTGCTAAGTCCCTCACAGAAGAAGACCACCTGGTAAATCTGTTGAAGTTATTCAAGCGTCTGAGGAAATACCAACTTAAGTTAAACCCCAACAAGAGCACATTCGGGGTGCGATCCGGTAAGTTGCTGGGATTTATTGTAAGTGAGAAAGGGATTGAAGTTGACCCTGACAAATTTAAAGCCATCCAAGAAATGCCTGCACCGAAGACAGAAAAAGAAGTTCGGGGGTTTCTAGGTAGATTGAACTACATTTCACGGTTCATATCTCACCTTACGGCAACATGTGAGCCTTTGTTCAAGCTGTTAAGAAAAGAACAAACGGTCAGGTGGAACGAAGACTGCCAGAGGGCTTTTGACAAAATCAAGGAATACTTACAAGAGCCTCCAATCCTTATGCCTCCAGTTGAAGGAAGACCTCTAATAATGTACTTGACAGTATTAGAAGAGTCAATGGGGTGTGTGTTGGGTCAGCATGACGAGTCTGGTCGAAAAGAGTATGCAATATACTACCTAAGCAAAAAGTTTACCGACTGTGAACAACGTTATTCACTACTCGAGAAAACTTGTTGTGCTTTAGCGTGGGCTGCTCGCCGACTGAGACAGTATATGTTGACCCACACCACCTTATTGATCTCCAAGATGGATCCAGTTAAGTACATTTTTGAGAAGCCAGCACTTACCGGACGGGTTGCGAGATGGAAAATGATCCTCACAGAATATGACATTCAGTACACATCTCAGAAGGCCATCAAGGGCAGTGTATTGTCTGATTATCTTGCTGAGCAACCCATCGATGATTACCAGCCTATGAGATTTGACTTCCCTGATGAAGACATCATGTTCATAAAAGCAAAAGATCATGAAGAGCCCGTTCACACTGAAGGGCCTGACCCCGAAGAAGAATGGACTATGATGTTTGACGGGGCTATTAATATGAATGGTCGTGGTGTTGGTGCAGTACTCATTACACCTAAAGGAGTTCACATGCCTTTCTCGGCAAAACTCACCTTCAATTGCACTAACAACAAAGCTGAATATGAAGCTTGTATTATGGGTCTTGAGGAAGCCATCGACCTCAGGATCAAGACTTTAACTGTGTTCGGAGATTCAGCTTTGGTAATCAACCAAACCAACGACAAATGGTACACACACCAGGATCATCTGATACCTTACAGGGATTATACAAGAAGGTTATTGACTTTCTTCACAACAGTCAAGCTGGAATATATCCCTCGAGATGAAAATCAATTTGCAGATGCTTTGGCTACCATTTCATCCATGATCAAAGTTCAAGCTGCCAACTTTGTGCCTCGGATTTCAGTATCCAGACTTGACAGACCAGCATATGTGTTCTCAGCAGATGTTGTTAAAGATGATAAGCCTTGGTTCCATGACATTAAATGCTTCTTGGAGGATCAAACATACCCACCTGGGGAATCTTCCAATGATAAGAAGACATTAAGAAGGCTAGCTGGTAGTTTCTTCCTGAATACTGACGGTTCCCTGTACAAGAGAAACTTTGATATGGTACTTCTCAGATGCGTTGATAAAACAGAAGCAGGATTGTTGATGCACGAGGTGCACGAAGGATCCTTTGGTACCCACGCGGGAGGGCATGCCATGGCCAAGAAATTGCTAAGATCAGGTTATTACTGGATCACAATGGATGCAGACTGTTGTACTTATGCCAGAAAATGCCATAAATGCCAGATTTACGCGGATAAGGTGCATGTGCCTCCAAATCCTCTGAATGTGATGTCTTCACCCTGGCCCTTCGCCATGTGGGGCATTGATATGATTGGCAAGATAGAACCGACCGCTTCAAATGGCCACAGATTCATCTTGGTTGCCATTGACTATTTCACCAAGTGGGTCGAAGCAGCTTCCTATGCAAATGTTACAAGGCAAGTGGTAGCCAGATTTCTGAAGAGAGACATCATCTATCGGTATGGAGTTCCCGAGCGAATCATTACTGATAATGTTTCCAACTTGAACAATAAAATGATGGCAGAACTGTGTCGGGACTTCAAGATCCAACATCACAATTCTTCTCCTTACAGACCAAAGATGAATGGCGCTGTCGAGGCAGCTAATAAGAATATCAAGAAGATTGTGCAAAAGATGGTAGTCACCTACAAAGACTGGCATGAAATGCTACCATTTGCCTTGCATGGGTACCGTACGTCAATCAGAACATCCACTGGGGCGACGCCGTATCAGCTTGTGTACGGTGTGGAGGCAGTCCTACCTGTTGAAGTTGAATTACCCTCCTTGCGAGTACTAATGGATGTTAAACTGAATGAAGCAGAGTGGGTCCGATCCCGATACGAACAACTGAGTCTGATCGAAGAAAAGAGATTGGCTGCAATCTGTCATGGGCAGCTGTACCAGAAAAGAAATAAGAGAGCCTTCGATCAGAAAGTCAGGCTCCGAGAATACCAAGTAGGAGATCTTGTGTTGAAAAGACTTCTCCCTCCTCATACAGACCACAGGGGCAATTGGACTCCGAACTATGAGGGGCCATTCGTAGTAAAGAAAGTTTTCTCTGGCGGAGCACTGATGCTCAGCACTATGGATGGTGAGGACTTCCCGTCCCCTGTGAATTCAGATGCAGTTAAAAAATACTTCGCATAAAATGACCCGCTGGACATAAAAACAGAATGTAAGTCCAGGCAAAAATAGGGCATCCCAGCGAGTCAAAAACATAATAAAAGACTCGGGCAAAAATAAGGGAAGATAAACAAAAATGTACACCCGCTGAGTTGAAAAGCCGCATTGGACAACTCAGGCAAAAAAGGGTATCCCGGTGGATTGAAAACCCGAAAGGGCGATCCACACAAGATAAGGGAATAAGCGAACAACTGCATTCTGCATTAATCTGTATCACTTACGACCTGGCAAGCTCCGAAAGGTTCAAGCGTCGGTCAGAACCAGCCTTCTTCAGAAAGCAAGATGAGAAGAACGTCAATGTCATACGAGTCATAGCAAAAAGGGAAGCTCCTTGAAGCGTCATCAACATTGCCAATACCTTGTATTTCTCAATTTGTAACAATCTCCTCATTTTAGGGGATTTGTTTCTTTGACTGTATCTTGCCAATTCAGGGCACACAAATTAATAAAATCAGATTTTTCAGTCATGTCTCGTCTCGTACATTTTGTTTTCGTTTGCAAAGATGTCTGATGTCTTTAAGATATTGATTGCATAAACACAGATGTTCCCTTTCTAAAAAAATACGTGCTTGCAGGAAATATGCTTACTCCCGAGAATGTCTAACCCCTATGATGGAATCCGGTAAGTGATACCTCGGGATTACTTGTGCGTTTCTCTATCTTTTCAGGATTGCAGGCATTCAAGGCACGACATGGGGCATGAAAGCTTCATCCCAGCAAGCTGGCAAATCATTATCTACTCAGTCTGAACACCGGAGGTGCTTTCTCCCCAGCTGAGTTGCCATTTGTTATTTCCTCCTCAGCCAAGTACAAAAGCCAGGGAACCATCTCCCCACAGAGCTTCAGCCTCTATCCAGAGGAGCAACGCCTGGAGATCTCACAACAGGGTGAAGAAAGCTTCTACAAACCCCAATTGGGTCCCTCATTACCAAAATAGGTCTATCAGTGGCCTATATCCCCAAGTAGAGTCCCATATGTCAGATCTACCAATGATCTCATCCCCAGCTGGGATGTCCACTTCAAGCAGATCAACCAGAGATCTTCACAGCAATGGGATCCGAATCCCGGATCAGTATCTTTTGCATAATCATAGCATTCTCATCACATTTTCCCCACAGAGCGTAGCATTCCGTATAATACGGAGCATTACGGCAAAAATCAAATATATTGCATAATCATAAGCCATGTTCTGAATCAAACACTTGTGAATACTGACAATCCGTCAGCAATATACAGAGAACTCCCAGGATTCCCCGGCAGAGAGCCAAGGCACTTTCCCTAAAGATACAGATACTTCCTGACACCCGTCCGTGTCATATCCCAGTAGAAAGCCAAAGCGTCCTCTTTGCACTCACAAGATACATATATCTATACAAATTCCCTGACACCCGTCTGTGTCACCTTCCCCAACATAGATACCTGAAACATTTTGTAAACCATACACTTGTTTATATTATACTTTCTTCTTTTGACACTCGTCCGTGTCACTCTCCCCAGCAAGTTAAACACTCTTGTACACCACTCATACTTATTACTCCTGTTTCACTCATACAGATACTCGTTCGTATCTTGTATACACCACTTATACCTCCTCAGATTCGACACTCGTCCGTGTTCTTTGTTAACCAGTTGATACTCGTCCGTATCATCATCTTCGGACATGCGTCAGCGTTAGTTTCTACTGATACTCGTCCGTATCATGGTCTTAAGGATGCTCGTTCGCATCTTTAATCCACACACAATTTCAAACACTTGTGTCTTCTTGAATTTAGACACTCGTCTGTGTCTACTATTCCCCAGAAAAGTCCCCGCGGAACCAATACTCGTCCGTGTTCTTTGTTAACCAGTTGGTACTCGTCCGTATCATCATCTCTGAACATGTGTCAGCTTTTATTTCTACCTGATACCCGTCTGTATCATAGTCTCAAGGATGCTCATCCGCATCTTTAGTCTATACACAGTACCCAAACACTTATACCTCTCATTCCTTGGATATAGACACTCGTTCGTGTTTACTTGTCCCAGCAAATCCCAGTGAACTGTTTCTTTTCTATCTGACATTCGTCCTATGTCATGATACTTTCGGCAGCCGTACCCTGCCAGGTGATCATCCTTCACCTTTGGATGACCGTCCCTCATCCTTTCCCCAGCGGAGTCTCCATTATTGGAACCCTTTTCTATCCAGCATTCGTCCCATGTCGTGATACAGAGCAGCCGTCCCCTGCTAGGTGATCGTCCTTCACCCTTTGATGATCGTCCTTCATCATTTTATCCGATGGTCGTCCCCGTCGTTGATCTTGTTATCTGGAATTCGTCCTATGTCATGATAAACCCTGAGAGCAGTCGTACCCTGCTAGGTGATCGTCCTTCACCTCTTGATGATTGTCCTTCATCATGCTTATCCGATGGCCGTACCCATCGTCGACTTTTTTATCCGGCATTCGTCCTATGTCGCGATACTTTTGGCAACCGTACCTTGCCCGGTGATCGTCCTTCACCTTAGATGACCGTCCCTCATCTTATCCCCATCAGAGCAGTCGTCCCCTGCTATGTGATCGTCCTTAACCTTTGAAGACCGTACCTCATCACTTATTTTTACCTCTAATCCCTAGAGAGTCTTATAGCTTTACCTGATGGCCGTCCCCATCATAATCTCTTATATCCCCAGCTTGTCGGCCGTCCCCGTCATTGCTCTTTCCCCAACAGTCGTCCTCTGCTCGACGGTCATCCTCCGTCACCCGAGCTTTATAATATACTTTATTTTCTTTTACAATCTATATCCCTTTTCTTCTTCATTCTGTGAGTGCAAATTTTGGTCTGTCTTTGGTATTCAACCACAAGTTATCTTGTTTGCCTGTTAAGTCGTTGCTTACATCCTGCACAGCTAACTCATGTTTGAATAGGGGCAGCTGTAAACACCCCAAATTTGGCCTCACCCATTCACACCATTGCTTGTGATCTTTTCATATGCATAAGTTCAATCATAGCATCTCATATTACATTTTTGATTCACTGCATTGGTTCAAAGTCATCTGCATCTAGGGTTTGTGATCTGAGCAATCCAAGAGCAACTAGAGTCACTCCAAAGGTCATCAATCACTTCAAAGGGGTCCATGTATGTTCAAGCATCATATTGTATCCCCATAAAGTCAAGAAAGTCAAAGAATCACAAGAACTGAGAATGGCATGGAAGCAGAGCCAGGTTTAACTGCACAGATGACCTAGAATTAGGGTTTTGGTTTCAAAGGCCATAACTCCAAATTTTTTGGTCATTATTGTTTCTATTGGTCTCTATATGGTATAGGTATCATGCATATCAATTTCGATGAAGAAATTCCATGGGGAAGGCATCTAATCAAGAGTTGACTTCTTGAGCAAGTCAGTGTGAAATCAGGGCATCTGAGGCCCCCAATGACCCAACCAAGGGGTGTTCTTCATCATTTTGAATGTGTATGATCTTTATTTGATCATAGAAGATGTTAGAAGTTCACAAAATTGAAGAATTTCAAGCCATTTGCAAAGTTGCCTTTTTGGGAAAATGACTTGTAATGGAAACTTGCCATTTTGGGAAACTTTTTCAACCCTTGCTAATTGATTCAAAAATGCTTCAAATGAGAAAACTTTGGTCATGAAAGTTGTAGAATGAATCATTCCCTTTTCAAAAAGTACAAGAACTCATTCTAATTCATTTTGGATCAAAAGTTATGGCTTGTCAAAGTTGGGAAAAATCACATAATTTCAAGTTATGTACCAAAGGGACAAAGTTGCAAAACCACTTGCCAAGACAAATTGTGCTTTCAAATGAACTTCTAATATTTGTACAAACATAAACCAAGGCCTAAGATTCAGAATGCACCAAAGGTTTGCCCATTTCCATGACTTGTGGATCAAGAAACTTCAAAAGGGCCAAAGTTGGATAAAGTTGCAAAACATCATACAAACCCTAATCCACTTGCTAATTGACTTCAAAACTGATTCCATGGCCCTCCTCATTCCTTGCTGCGCAGGACACCCCTATTGTCCTTGGCCTACTATTGACCCATACCTCTCTTACACAAAACTTGACTTTTTGCATAAAGACCCATACCAATCAAGCTAGGCCAGACCAACTCCTCTGACCTATCCAAGAGTGATAAGTGGACCAAAGGCAACATAACACACCACACACACAAGCCTGAAACACTCTCCAAGCCATAGCTCCAAGATTTTCCCTCTTATGCATTTTCATTCGAAACACATCACACAAGCATCAAACATAAAAACAAACTCCATAGAACATCTCAGCATGCTCTCCTGATCATTTCCCTACCCTAATTCACCCCTGAAACCTCCTCAAACTGAAACACGATTCCTTCCCCCTCTGAACAGAACTTCTTCAAACTCACAAACCAACCATTTTAAACTCCAACCAAGCTTCATAACTTCATCAAGAGGATCACTGGGACCATTTTGAGGCAAAGAGGCAAGCAGAAAGCTCCTGGACTGAAAGCTCAATCTCAGGTAACATGATGAACAAATTTTCCAGAACTTTGATTTCTTGTTAGAATGTTGTTCTATATGTTGCCCTGATCATGGGGATCTATTTATTTTTGAAAATGAGCCAGAAACAAGCATGTTGTGATGTTCTGAAAGTTTGCCCGTAAAAATGTTTTTGCTTGTTTCCTTTGATTCACGAAAAATAAATGTTGTTTGTTTTAGGGTTTATGTTTAGTGATGTTCATAGTTTGATTCTGGAGAGTTTTGTGAGGTTTTGATGCGTTTTGAGAGAGATTGAGATTTTGGCTGGCCGGAGAAGATGACCGGAACACTGTTCCGGTCATCTGAAAGTCATTAGGGCTTCTGATTAGGGTTTAATCATAATTAGGCAAGTTTGAATGTGAGTCGTTCGTTTGCGCGCCAGGTCAACTCCCGCGTCCCTGAGTTTGAATCTCAGCCATCAGATTGGCTGACTTTCTCTTTTTTCTATTTTAATTCATTTTATTTTCATTTGTTTTTCATTTATTTGTACAATTTTTTTAAAATAGCTAAAATCATTAAAAAATTATGAAAATTTTTGTCAAGGGTTTCATGAATTTTCAGAACACAAAAATATTTTTATTTTTATTTTTTGCATTAAAAATTATTTTTAAATCATTTAAATGTTTATTTTTAATTAGTTAATGAAAATTAATTAATTAAAAATACATTTAAGTATTTAAAAATCACAAAAAAATTCACATAGAATTTAAAAACATTTAGAAACATTTTCCAACTCTCAAACCAAATTTCTTTTTTGATCTTGATGCCTTTTGATCATTTTCATTGGATTTAATTTCATTTCAAGGCAATATTTTATGTCAAACTTCAAAAATTTCTTTCTGCCTAACCATTGAGAGTTGGATAATGATTCTTTTTGCATTGCATCTTGTATAGCATGTAGTTTATAGGATAAAATTTGTTTGAATTGATCTTGCATTTTCAATTTGTTTTGCATTTTTCTTGGCAAGGTACCTTAAAACCCTAGCAACCTTAGGAAATTCATAACTTTCACTAGTTTAAGATTTGGATCCCCTCCTTTGGGCAGTGAGTTTGTATAGGTTTAGGGTATCTTTGGTTGCATTTTCATATTTTTATCATGTCATTTGCTTCTGGTTTTGAATTTTTGCTTGGTGTGATGCATATAACTCTAATCTGTGCCTTCCCTTGCATTCATCTTTCATTTGCTTGCATCCATTGACTTGCCATGACATCTTGTGCATTCTTTTGATTCATAATACATCTTAGGACATATTAGAACCATGTTTGATCATTTCATCTTTCATTTGCCATGTTGCATGTTCATTACATTTCATAACCTTTCATGTACATTCATGGTTCAATGCATGCCTCATCTGCATCTTTATGCTTGTATGATCATTCTCATGCCTTGCCTCATGTTTGTATCATCTCTTAGCATCATTAACATCATGTAATTGCTTCTGACTTTGGTTTGCATCATCACATTTCATCTCATTTGCATTGCATTTCATTTCTTATGCTAACTTTTCAGGTGGTAAGTTGTTTGAGAAGTGAATTTGCCTTCACTTCTCACATTCTCTTTTCATCTCTTTCATACTTTCTTTGCTGCATTTTGTATGTGTATTAGAGTGAGCTTGCTCACTCATGTTCATCTTACATTCTTTCTTCAAGCAACTTGTCTTCTTAAGTGAAGCAAGTTGTCTTGCTTCTCTTTGCTTCTTCCTCCTTTCATCTGCTCCTCTCCTTGGTGGTTCTTTGAAGATCTTTCTCTTTTAAGCCTCACAAACCCTAGGATCTCCAAGCATGATAACAATTAGGGTTTTGATTAGTCCCCCATTTAACCTTTGCCTTTGTGTCATCTTTGAGTCTTCTCCTCTCATCTCATAATCAAGGACTAAACCCTAAAGGTTTTAAGGCTTTGTGATTAAGCTTATGCCTGCATCCTTCTATTAGGATGGAGTGTATAACTTTAATCCTAAGTGTTAAACCCTTAATGTGTTTAAATACTTTAATCAATCCACTTAATAATCACTAAGACATCAAGCTTGTAACTTGGGCCTTGCATTAGGGTTCTAATTCTTCCTTAATTGGTTAAGAAGGACTAACCCTAGTGTTAATGGACAAGTCCCCCTCAAGTTGTCTTACAAACCATAAAAATCACTTCTTCATTCTATCATTAACTAAAATCCACTTAATAAAGGCTTTGTTTTGTCATGAGGTTAATCCCTAATCATGGATTAAGTTGAGGAGTCTTCCTCATCTTAAATGTTCTCATCTATTATCCTTCTATTAGGATGGTGTAATGAGTCCATTAAATCCTTGATTATGGCTTAATCTCATTACTCAACACAACAAAAACAACAAAAACATCTAAATAATCACAAGTAGGTTAATGATCTTAATCCTACATCATGGTGATTAAGTGTGAGATACTGACTTCACACTTAAGGTATCCTCATTACCCCTAATCAGAGGGAGGATGTGATGAGTTTACTAACCCATTGGTTTAGGCTTAGGCTCATTAACTTACCACAAACACCAAAAAAACAATAAAAGATTGAAAACACAAAAACAAACAATAATCGTCTCCTCCAGGATTCTTTTCTCATCTCATTCACTCATAAACGAGAACTTGCTTCTTCCGTCTAATGCAAGACAGTTTGCACCTGAGCCAGACAGGTCATACACTTGAGCATAGACAAGTAAGTAGTTCACAAGTCAATTCATCTTTCAGTCTCTTTGAGTCGAACTACGGTGTTCTGACTTCCTCATTGCACGAGAGGATACGTAGGCATAACTTAACAGTTATCGAACAAAAGTCTCTGTATATTCCCCCTCTTCCAGCATTATTCTTTAAGCCTCATGGTCATGAGAATTTCATTCTTATTCTTACACTGACACTTCTCTTATACACTTCACTTTTCTTTTGCACTGACACTTGCATTCTTTTCAGCCTTGATACACAGATTACACAGACACTACCCCTTTAAAACACAAATCTTTTAAGCGTGGATCCCGTCGAGTACGGCGGACAATCTGGGTGCTAATACCTTCCTAGGTTGTAACCAACCCCCTTTCTCAGTCTCTCTGGTTCGCAACCGTCTTATCCATATCTTTTCTTAGGTTTATGCAGCATTACCTTTCCTTCGGGATAAAAATGCCTAGCTGGCGACTCTATTCATTTCCTTTCTCCTTTCGCCGACCGTTCGCGTCTGTACCCCTTCTGACCCGGGTGTCATTTGGTGGGAGAGACAGTTGCAACGCAAAAAGAACGGACGTCATACGATCAAAATCGAGTGCGATCGATACGTTTAAGCTGCAAGACATAACTGAATAAGTTATTTTTTCGGCTTATTTGGTGTCCGCTACTCGAAAATGTGACGAGGTCAACCTCTTCAGAGCATAATCTCGACTCGACTTTATCAGCAAAGTTGTAGATCTATGAGTAAGTGACCTGGTGATAAAATGTAAGATCAATCGGACAAACGAAGAGGGAGATATGAATTTTCTCGCGAAATCACTTTCAGCCTTTTTCTTCGGTTCAGCACTTCAGTTTTGTGAAATAAACCAAAACGATAATCTTTGGAGCACTGTTCGAACTCGCATATGTCTTTGAACTTGAAGAGGATAAAATGTTTGAACCAACGCTTCAAGAACAGGAGAAATCTGATGAAAATTGACTGAGTTATGAATTTTACAAAGTCTGACAGACAGTGCACTGCATCAAAGAACCTTACTGGTAATTCGCATTTTCGGGATCCTTCCGCTCGGACCTAACCCAAACTGAATTCACATAATAAAGATAACATATAAAAGGAATTTTAGGCACCGGAACGACATCAATCCGATGAACGAGCCAGGAGTTATGAATTTTTTAGTGTTCAAAACTCACCGGTTCAGCACTATTTTTCACTATGTCGACTCTAAAAACTCGCACATTCGGAGATCTTCTTCAAAGAATTAGTTCTCGGCCAAAACCCAAAAGTTTGAAAGGATATCAAGAAGGAACTTTTGTCATATGAATCTATCAAACATGTTGACCCAATCAGAAGTTACAAACTCTTGAATACCGCTAGCACAGTTAATCGGCGAAACTGAAATTTCAGAAACAAATAAATCCCGCCATTTTCCTTGATGAATTGGCCTCTGAGCCGAACAAAAAAGTTGTAGAGAATACCGAAACGGTCTAAACTATAGAGTTTCAAGCCAAAATGAGTTTCCGAGCATAAGTTACAACAAATTGCACCACAAAACTGATATTTTGCTTAAACTCCTTTGAATCAACCGATAACTTTTGGCTTCTTTTGAGATTCTTGTGCACGTGCCGTATGAAGAAATAAAGGTCAGTCACAACCTATGAAAGTTCAAATGGAGATGTATGTTCTTGTATGTTTATGATGCAATTGTGATCTAAATGCAATGCAATGTATGAAAGGATATGCTAAATGGCATGGAAATGTGAGGGAAAATTTTTAGGTATTACAAATCCCAGTTGGCAAGACACTTCTATTCCATCCAACATGATTCTGTCTACTATCAACAAGAGATTAAGGGTGATCAGTTCCTCAATTTGTTAATAGACAGCTGACAACCATAATAGTGGCATAAATTGTCATTACCCAACTACAATAGCATCCTTTACCTTGTGCTCAAAGTTACTTGAGCATAATGCTCCACCATCTTTCTAAGGCTTACAAACGTTTTCTTAAGTTCCTTATTTATGACCTCGTCAATGATACAAAAACGCCCAAAATCCAGTATATATTCTCCTATACACGCTTGTCGCACAACACAATTATCAAGTATCCTTCTAATTCTGGAATCGCTACTACATCAAGTATAATCCAACTCAGTCCACTTCCATCGAAACATTTTTCCAAGTTAAGAGCTTTAACAACACTAACAAATTCTTTGTCTTTCTCTTTAATCTCATAACATCGATGATCCATATAGCTCCACACTTGATTCTCATTCAAATCACAGTCTTAATAGTACCATCTCATCATCTGGTTGGTGATAGAAACTTCCAAAATTCTCCCAACACATGTCGACATATATCGTCAATAACACACAATCAACTTTACTATTTAACCTTCCTCAAAGATTTCTATACACTAATCATTCTCAACTGGCATACACCGCACTTCCATATGCTCCTCCGATACTCTTACATTCTTCTTATTACTAAACATTTTATACCCCATCCCATCTTACCAATTCCAGCAAGAATCGTTCAACTTCAAATACAATTATCTATTTCAATACAAACCTCCCAAACACAAAATTACAATCCAAAATGAAGGCAATTTCATTTAGATTCCAGAAATTCAAGAATCTCTTAAATCTGAGTTACAAGCAACAAGTTGTCGCATGTGCAATGAAGGTTGATCCAGAAATCTCGTATACATACTTCCACCAAAATAAACATCAGACCCAAATATTCAAACACATTTTTCTCTCTCTTAAAAAACATGATGAAGAAAAAATTTATATGCAAACTGTAGGGAATTTTGTAAGCTTTCCAAAAAATCCAGAATCGACTCAATCAGAGTTACGAGTTAAAAGTTATTCCCCTTTTACCGAAGACTGTTCCATAATTGCGAAAATGAAAATTGAAATTGATGAACATGAGTTATACCTCTCTCTCTCTATCTCTATCTCTATCTCTCTCTCTCTCTCTCTCTCTCTCTATCTATCTCTATCTCTCTATCTATCTCTCTTTCTTCCAAGATCCTCAAACTATCCTTACTTTTCACCCAACTCTGAAAATCATTCGACTTCAATCCAATTATACTCAAGAAATACTAGTCTACCAGTTGCTCCATCAAATTGTCAATTTCTTTGGAGTAGATCCTTAATCTCAACCATCTTCTTAATACACCGTCAATAATCCGTGCATACCTCATATAATTGTCATCATAAACATGCATTCATATAATCTAAGAGTTATGTTATGTGCTTAGAAGATAAAAGCATCATTTCCCAACTGTCTACAAACTCAGATCTACAGCCTAGAAGCAAGTCACAATTATCTTCAAGAGGCATCAAGAATTACCGGCATAACATTAGTCGCCACATTGCCCTCTATTCTCCGAGAAGCAACCATCAACCATACTGGCTCGTCCTCCTTCCAAGAATCTCCAACTTGACTGACCGATAAGAATCATGAGTTCATACTCTCGTTGGTTCGCAACAACACACTTCCAAAAACACTTGCTTTCTTGCAATCAATATCACCTTGAACCAACTTTGTATACCATAAACATTTCTGGGAAGCATCTTCTCCCTCACCTGTTTCAAACCAACTCTTAGAGACAAATGGTTAGAAAACTAATAAGCAAGTACCCACAATGTTTCACACACATGTCGTGTACTAAGGAATAAACAACATTAGAAACCTTGGTTGGACGGACCAACCTGCTCTGATACCAATTATAACACCCCACTTTCCTATTTTTATAAAAATACAAATTAATATGAAAATAATCAGAGTTTACGCCAAAGAGTGGGATGTCACATCAATGAAAACCAACAACTGAACTTCTTTTATTAATCATAAATATATAGTTTTTACAATTGAATCATACTTCAATTCAAACTATGGCACTAAGGCCTTCATTACAATGTTCTCTAATTAACTAGTGGCCTCATAAGGTTATTAAGTAAGATAGGCAACAAAATACAATAGTGTAAAACATAACAAATCTCCCATATCTCGTGTTACGTATCAGAGCAACTCCAAACTAAAGCGAAGCAGCTAGTCTTCACTACGACCACTTCTACACTACTCCTGATTACCTGCATGTTACCCACGTAGAGGGAACATTCAAACAGAAGGGGTGAGAAGTACATTCAATAACTAACTGTGTATAATACATGTTAAGAGCAACACTCAAACTATCACATCAAATCTACCAAAATAATAATAATAATGTAATGTGACTCGACAATGACATAATGCATGTGGTACCAATACACATATTGATTCATTCAGTCGAACCCAGTAAATCACATACACCTCTACTTGGCAATGATTTATCTCACCATACGAATCACATACACTCCTCCTGAGCAATGATTCTTATTCACGAAATACATCATGAATGCATAACAACATTTATGCATATAGACATTGTAAACACCCCAAATTTTCCCTCACCCATTCACACCATGGCTTGTGATATTTTCATATGCATAAGTTCAATCATAACATCTCATATTACATATTTGCTTCACTGCATTGGTTCAAAGTCATCTGCATCCAGGGTTTGTGATCTAAGCAATCCAAGAGCTATTTGAGCCACTCCAAAGGTCATCAATCACTTCAAAGGGGCCCATGTATGTTCAAGCATCATATTATATCCTCTCAAAGTCAAGAATGTCAAAAAATCACAAGAACTGAGATTGGCATGGAAGCAGAGCCAGGTTTGACTGCACAGATGACCTAGAATTAGGGTTTTGGTTTCAAAGGCCATAACTCCAATTTTTTTGGCCATTATTGTTTCTATTGGTCTCTATATGGTATAGGGATCATGCATATAATTTTCATGAAGAAATTCCATGGGTAAGGCATCTGATCAAGAGTTGACTTTTTGAGCAAGTCAGTGCAAAATCAGGGCATCTGAGGCCCCCAATGACCCAACCAAAGGGTGTTCTTCATCATTTTGATTGTGTATGATCTTTATTTGATCATAGAAGATGTTAGAAGTTCACAAAATTGAAGCATTTCAAGCCATTTGCAAAGTTGACTTTTTGGGAAAATGACTTGTAATGGAAACTTGCCATTTTGGGAAACTTTTTCAACCCTTGCTTTTTGATTCAAAAATGCTTCAAATGAGAAAACTTTGGTCATGAAAGTTGTAGAATGGATCATTCCCTTTTCAAAAAGTACAAGAACTTGTCCTAATTCATTTTGGATCAAAAGTTATGGCTTGTCAAAGTTGGAAAAAATCACATAAATTCAAGTTTTGTACCAAAGAGGCATTTTGCAAAATGGTATGATCAAGCATTCTAAAGACTTCAAATGTGCACAAACTCTTCACAATATGATCATGTGACTTCTAAAAGTCAGAATTGGCCCAAGAATATTGCATTTTGGTGCCTTGAACTTCATGAATTTCCAAAGGGGGCAAACATGTACCAACTTGCAAAAACTCATGAAGCCATGCCTCTACTTGTTACAGCTCATAGAATCTGATCCATATGAACTCCATGATCTCTGCTGAACTCAACCATGCCCCTATCACAACCTCACACTTGCCCATACCTCAAGTACACCTAGACTTGACTTTTTGCAAAAAAACCCATACCAATCCCACAGTGACACAACAACTATTCTGACCAACCAAGACTTTACAAACACACCAAAAGCAAGCCATTTCATATGATCTTAGAGCCTGAATACACACACAAGCCAGCATTCCCAAAAACCTCCCCTTATGCATTTTGCTTCGAATCACACAGCACAAGCATCAAACACAAAAACAAACTTCACAAAACATCTCAGCACACTCCCCTGATCATTTCCCTGCCCTCACTCATCCCTGAAACCTCACATAAGCCAAATACGATTTCTTCCCCTCTTTGAACAGAACTCAAGCAATCTCTCAAACTAGCCCAAATAAACTCCAGATAAGCTTTGCAAACACTTGAGGGAGGTCAGTGGAGTTGATTGGAAGCAAGGAACTGGTCCAGAAGCTCTTGGGTTGAAAGCTTCGATTCAGGTAGCCATGGAAATTCATTTTTCCAGAACTCTTATTTCTTGTTTCTAAAATGATCTACATGCTTCCCTGAATGCAATGAGCTTTGAATTTTTGAAAATGATGCAGAAATGAGGATGTATTGTTTGTCTGAAACTTTGCCCGTAAATTTGATTTTTGTTTGATATGCCAGGGTTGGACACCGATATTGTTATGCACAAGCTGCCTTTAAAAGAAGACTGCCCACCGGTAAAACAGAAACTGCGTCGTACTCGCCCAGATATGGCAATGAAGATTAAGGAAGAGGTACAAAAGCAATGGGACGCCGGGTTCCTTGCTGTGACCAGCTACCCGCCGTGGGTTGCTAATATTGTACCTGTGCCTAAGAAAGATGGCAAGGTAAGGATATGTGTGGATTACCGGGATCTGAACAGAGCCAGCCCGAAAGATGACTTCCCTTTACCTCACGTTGATGTATTGGTTGATAATACGGCTCAGTTCTCGGTATTCTCCTTCATGGACGGATTTTCAGGATACAATCAGATCAAGATGTCACCTGAAGACATGGAGAAGACAACTTTCATCACACCCTGGGGCACGTTCTGTTACAAGGTGATGCCATTCGGACTGAAGAATGCTGGTGCAACTTATCAACGGGCTATGGTAACATTATTCCATGACATGATCCATAAAGAAATTGAATCTTATGTGGATGACATGATTGCCAAGTCCCTCACGGAAGAAGACCACCTGGTAAATCTGCTGAAGTTATTCAAGCGTCTGAGGAAATACCAACTGAAGTTGAACCCCAACAAGTGCACATTCGGGGTGAGATCTGGTAAGCTGCTGGGATTTATTGTAAGTGAGAAAGGGATTGAAGTAGACCCTGATAAAGTTAAAGCCATTCAAGAAATGCCTGCACCGAAGACAGAAAAATAAGTTCGAGGGTTCTTAGGTAGATTGAACTACATTTCATGGTTCATATCTCACCTTACGGCAACCTGTGAGCCTTTGTTCAAGCTGTTAAGAAAGGAACAAACGGTCAGGTGGAATGAAGACTGCCAAAGGGCTTTTGACAAAATCAAGGAGTACTTGCAAGAACCTCCAATCCTCATGCCTCCAGTTGAAGGAAGACCTCTAATCATGTACTTAACAGTTTTAGAAGAGTCAATGGGGTGTGTGTTGGGCCAGCATGATGAGTCTGGTAGAAAAGAGTATGCAATATACTACCTAAGCAAAAAGTTTACCGACTGTGAACAACGTTATTCACTGCTCGAGAAAACTTGTTGTGCTTTAGCGTGGGCTGCTCGCCGACTAAGGCAGTATATGTTGACCCACACCACTTTATTGATTTCAAAAATGGATCCAGTTAAGTACATTTTTGAGAAGCCAGCACTTACCGGACGGGTTGCAAGATGGCAAATGATCCTCACAGAATATGATATTCAGTACACATCTCAGAAAGCCATCAAGGGCAGTGTATTGTCTGATTATCTTGCTGAGCAACCCATCGACGATTACCAGCCTATGAGATTTGACTTCCCTGATGAAGACATCATGTTCATAAAAGCAAAAGATCATGAAGAGCCTATTCACACTGAAGGGCCTGACCCAGAAGAAGAATGGACTATGATGTTTGACGGGGCTGTTAATATGAATGGTCGTGGTGTTGGTGCAGTACTCATTACACCTAAGGGAGTTCACATGCCTTTCTCGGCAAAACTCACCTTCAACTGCACTAACAACGAAGCTGAATACGAAGCTTGTATTATGGGCCTTGAGGAAGCCATTGACCTCAGGATCAAGACTTTGACTGTGTTCAGAGATTCAGCTTTGGTAATCAATCAAACTAACGACAAATGGTACACACACCAGGATCATCTGATACCTTACAAGGATTATACAATGAGGTTATTGACTTTCTTCACAACGGTTAAGCTTGAGTATATCCCTCGGGACGAGAATCAGTTTGCAGATGCTCTTGCCACCATTTCATCCATGATCAAAGTTCAAGCTGCCAACTTTGTACCTCAGATTTCAGTGTCCAGACTTGACAGACCAGCGTATGTATTTGCAGCAGACATTGTCAAAGATCATAAGCCTTGGTTCCATGATATTAAGTGCTTCTTGGAGGATCAAACATACCCACCTGGGGCATCTTCCAATGATAAGAAGACATTAAGAAGGCTAGCTGGTAGTTTCTTCTTAAATACTGATGGTTCCCTGTACAAGAGAAACTTTGATATGGTACTCCTCAGATGCGTTGATAGAACAGAAGCAGACTTGTTGATGCACGAGGTGCATGAAGGATCCTTTGGTACCCATGCCAGAGGGCATGCCATGGCAAAGAAGTTGCTAAGATCAGGTTATTACTGGATCACAATGGATGCCGATTGTTGTGCCTATGCCAGAAAATGCCATAAATGCCAGATTTATGCGGATAAAGTGCATGTGCCTCCCAATCCTTTGAATATAATGTCTTCACCCTGGCCCTTTGCCATGTGGGGCATTGATATGATTGGCAAGATTGAACCGACTGCTTCAAATGGCCACAGATTCATCCTGGTTGCCATTGACTACTTCACCAAGTGGGTCGAAGCAGCTTCCTATGCAAATGTTACAAGGCAAGTGGTAGCCCGATTGTAACACGGTGGGAGAACTGACTTTAGTTATGTTGCGGATAGCAAGAGTCGCCACCGACTTTTATTTTATCCAAAGGAAAGGCATAAAAGAACAGGAAAGACCTTTTAAAAGATTTTTGGGTCCGGGGGGTAGGTTATGTAAAGGGAAGGTATTAGCACCCTTTACATCCATGGTTATCCATGGGCTCTTAGTTACTTAGCTCACTTTGAATTGTTTTTGAAAATGTGAGGTGTGTGAATAGAAATTTTCATAAGAGTTTGATAATGATCCATGTACGGATGCGTAAAAAACTTGTGTTTGAAAATTGTTTGAAAATTGTTTGAAAATTATGAAGTGTTTGAAAAGTTTGAATAGTGAGCAAGTAACTATGAGGAACCTACCCTAAAGTTTAAGTCTTTCTGTTCTTTATCCTTTAAATGGTAAGACTATCCCTATTATTAAGGAATAGGTAGTCATTACCTTGGATGTGAGGGACAAGTGAGGGACATCTGTTTATAAAGGCAACTGTAGGGTGTATTAAGCATTTTGGAGGGACTGTCATCGTTATTCGAAAGGGACTAGATCATTATGAAAGGCAACCATTAAGGGACTTGATCTTTGATTATGAAGGGACTAGATGACTTTTCTTTTAAGGGACTTTTGCTTTATACACCCCACTTGACCTTTGAATTAGGCAACATTGAGAGGCAACCCTAGAAAGTGAGATGGCGATCAAAGATCGACTTACGTGTGTGAGTGTTTAATTTAATTTATCTTTTAATTAAAATGATCTAAATTAATTTTAAATATACATACATGTTACACTCCCTATTTTTACTAACCATGGCATAAAAATAACTAATTTAAATATTACAAAAAATTACATCCAGGAGCAATTACAATAATAATAAAAGCAATTTAAAATAAATAGCAAAAATAAATAAATAAGCAAAATATAAATAATAAGTAAAATAAATAAGCAATTTAATCGGGTTAGTAATAATAATAATAATAATAATCACAATTTAAAATAAAAGGGGTTAGTAAAAAAATAATAATAATAATAATAATAATTTTAAATGGGGTTAGCAATAAACATGATTAATAATAATAATAACAAAACAAAATATTATAATAAACAAGAATTAAAAAATTAACAAGGAAATATGAACAATTTAATTATAAAGTTTTAAATTATATGCAACTTATAAAAGTTAAATTAATTATAAACATATAAAAAATATTAAATTAGCATAGATTTAATTATTTTCTAAACATATATTTAAAAATTATTTATATAAAATTTAGATTATAAACAAAATTATAGAAATATTTACATATTAAAAAAAAATGGAATTGATTATAATTGTATTTACAAAATTTAATTATTTTAAATAAGATTTAAACAAATTATAAAATATGATTAAGTTTTTTTTTAAGAAATAAAAGATATTTAGGGTTTTGAAAATAATTAGGGTTTAATTTATATAAAAATATTAGGGTTTAATTTACAATAATAATTTATTTAACTAAATAATATATACATATTATAATCTAAATACATAATAATAATAAAAACTAATTTTGAATTTAAAAAAATAATTTTTTGAATTTGGAAAATATAATATATACACATGTTTTATTTTTGAATTATTATATATATATATATATATATATATATATATATATATATATATATATATATATATACAAAATTATTTCTAATTAATCAAAAACAAATAAAACAGAAAAAAAAAGGTTGGAACTTACCTGGCTGGGATTTGAACCCAGCACCTCATGCTTGCAAGCAACAACACACACCATCAGGCTATCCATGCGCAGGTGCTAATGAGATGAGAATAATTTGTTTTATGCACTAAACCTGAAAATCACAAAAATAAGAAAAAAAACAATAGGCCTGGGGGAGAATCGACCCCAGGACCTTTCAAGCAAACGCACATGCACATTACCATCCCAGCTAGGTGAGCGAATCTGATAACATAACCACCACAATTCATAATATATTAAAATCATTAATTATGTGAAAAAAACAAGAAAAAGATGGTGAAGCCAAGACTCGAACACAGGTCATCAAGCTACGCGCGCATGCTTCATTCCACTGGGCCAGACAGCCAACTGTGACACAAAACCACAACCAATACATAAAATATTATACATAATATTTGAATTTTAGAAAACGCGCGCAGAGGTCTTCTTCTTCCTTGGTTCCTGCGAATTTTGTTACAAATTTCCCTACCATATTTCCTGCGAAATCACAATGGCAGCAAAACCTACGAAATCCAATGATCAACAAAACCATAAAATTTCATAAAATTAAACCAATCAATATGATCCAAACATTCATGCGAATCATTCTATGGTTTTAGAATCCATTTATATTCCACAAATCAGGAAACCCTAAACCTTGGTCCAAACCCTAAGAATGGTGTTTTACGATTTAGGCACTAAACCATCAATTCAATTGCCCAGAATTCATCCTTGCACTTATCTAAACACAAACCAGAAGTCAAACTTGATTAATATCACATGAAAACATAAGAACAATAAAAAATCGAAAGTGAGCAAAAGTGGTTCGGATTTCTCAATACATCATGCTATGATGCAATGTAATGATTGGTTTTGCTTCAAGAATGTCCAAGGAACATTGCTATGTCTTTAGATTACCTTCAAATGTCCTGAATAATGGAAACCGAATTTGAGTTTTGTATGGTTTTTTGAAATTATGAACTTACACTTTGAGGCTGCCAAAATCGTGTTTTGTGCTAGGTTTGTGCTAAGTACTTATAGGACAATGTATTAGGTCAGAAAAATTGATCACTTGTGTGGAAATTTTGATCTAAAAAGATTCAAAAAGATGGCCTTTTAAAAATCAAATATTTTGCATAAACACTTGCTATTTTGGTATGATTCTCATTACTCTTGTATCAATCAAGCCTGCATCCAAGCCTGCATCCTTCATAATTCTTAAGGAGGGAATCTGAACTTCAATGGGTAGAACTGCTTCCATACCATAGACTAAAGAGAAAGGGGTTGCCCCTGTTGAAGTACGTATTGTGGTACGATAACCATGAAGAGCGAATGGTAACATCTCATGCCAATCCTTGTAAGTAACAGTCATCTTCTGTACAATCTTCTTGATATTCTTATTAGCAGCTTCAACTGCCCCATTCATCTTCGGACGATACAGAGAAGAGTTGTGATGCTTAATCTTGAACTGCATGCAGAGATCAGCAATCATAGTGTTGTTCAGATTAGAGCCATTGTCAGTGATAATCCTTTCAGGGATGCCATACCTACATATGAGATTATTCTTAATGAATCGAGCCACAACATTCTTAGTAACAGATGTAAATGAAGCTGCCTCCACCCACTTTGTGAAGTAATCAATAGCAACCAGGATGAAACGATGCCCATTAGAAGCCGTAGGCTTGATCTCACCAATCATATCAATGCCCCACGTGGAAAAGGGCCAAGGAGCAGTCAACACATTCAATGGTGATGGAGGTACATGGACTTTATCAGCATAAATTTGACACTTGTGACATGTTCTGGAGTGTTGATAGCAATCAGCTTCCATGGTAGACCAATAGTAACCTGCTCTCAATATTTTCTTTGCCATGGTATGACCACTGGAATGAGTGCCAAAGATCCCATCATGCATATCTTCCATAATCTCAGTTGCTTCCTTTTTATCCACACACCGAAGCAGAGTTGAATCATGATTGCGCTTGTACAAAATCCCATTACTCAAAAAGAACTTAGCAGAGAATCTTCTCAGAAACATCCTATCCTTGACAGATGCCCCTTCAGGGAACTCCTGAGCTTCAAGATATCTTTTTACTTCGTAGAACCAAGGCTTCTCCTCTGCCCCTTCTGTGTCAATCTCATTGCAGTATGCAGGCTTTTCAAATCTATCAATAGTAATCTTGGGAGCTTCATCATCCCAACTGATCTCAAACATGGATGCCATGGTGGCTAATGCATCTGCCAACTGATTCTCTCTTCGTGGAATATGTCCAAAGGTAATCTCTTTTAAATGTGGGATCAAAGACAACACATGCTCTCTGTAAGGAATGAGATTATCATGCTTGGTATCCCAATCTCCTTTAATCTGACTTACTACCAGGGCTGAATCTCCATACACATCAAGGAACTGTATCTTCATATCAATGGCAGCTTTAATACCCAGGATACATGCCTCATACTCAGCCATGTTATTGGTACAATAGAAACAAAGTCTGGCAGTAATCGGGGTATGACAACCTTCAGGGGAACTAATCACAACACCAACACCATTACCAAGTGCATTGGAAGCACCATAAAAAACCATAGTCCATCGGGATCCTTGTTCAGGTCCGTCATATTGTCCAGGTTCTTTGGTAATAATCATAATGTCTTCATCAGGGAACTCAAAACTCATTGACTGGTAATCGTCTACTGCTTGATGAGCCAAATGATCTGCTACAATACTTCCCTTAATGGCCTTCTGAGTAGTATACTGTATATCATATTCTGTCAAGATCATTTGCCATCTTGCAATTCTTCCGGAGAGAGCAGGTTTCTCAAATATGTACTTGATTGGATCCATCTTCGAGATCAATAAGGTGGTATGAGTCAACATATACTGTCTTAGTCGGCGAGCAGCCCATGCCAAAGCGCAGCAAGTTTTCTCGAGCAGTGAGTATCTTGTTTCACAGTCGGTAAACTTTTTGCTAAGGTAGTATATTGTCTGCTCTTTTCGACCAGACTCGTCATGTTGCCCCAACACACACCCCATTGAGTTGTCTAGCACTGTTAAGTACATAATCAAGGGTCTTCCATCAACTGGTGGCATCAAAATTGGAGGTTCTAGCAGATATCTCTTGATTTCATCAAAGGCAGTCTGGCATTCATCATTCCATTCCATCACCTGGTCTTTCTTCAGCAACTTAAAGATTGGCTCACAGATGGCAGTCAATTGGGAAATAAATCTTGCAATGTAATTCAATCGTCCCAAGAAACCTCTAACTTCCTTCTCCGTACGGGGAGCTGGCATCTCTCGTATAACTTTTACTTTTGCAGGATCCACTTCAATACCTTTTCCACTGACAATAAAACCCAAGAGCTTTCCAGATCTAACTCCAAAAGTACACTTGTTTGGATTCAATCTCAACTTGTATTTCTTTAACCTCTCAAACAATTTATGCAAATGATCAAGGTGTTTCTCTTCATTCTGAGACCTGGCTATCATATCATCCACATATACCTCTATCTCATGATGAATCATATCATGAAACAAAGCCACCATAGCACGCTGATATGTTGCCCCTGCATTCTTCAAACCAAATGGCATCACCTTATAGCAAAAGGTGCCCCACTGTGTAACAAATGTTGTCTTCTCCATATCTTCGGGAGCCATCTTGATTTGATTGTAACCAGAGAAACCATCCATAAAAGAGAATACCTTGTGCTGAGCAGTGTTGTCTACCAGAACATCAATATGAGGAAGCGGAAAGTCATCTTTGGGGCTAGCCTTGTTCAAATCCCTGTAGTCTACACACATACGTACCTTACCATCTTTCTTAGGAACTGGTACCACATTCGCAACCCACTGAGGATAAGAAGTCACAGCTAAGAACCCTGCATCAAACTGTTTCATTACCTATGCTTTGATCTTTTCTGACATTTCAGGACGCATGCGACGAACCTTCTGTTTCTTCGGACGACAATCTTCTTTTACTGGTAAACGGTGAACCACAATGTCTGTATCCAACCCTGGCATATCTTCATAAGACCAGGCAAAGATCTCTACATAGTCACGTAACATCTGAATCAATCTGCTCTTGACACTATCTTCTAAATCAGCCCCTATCTTGACCTCTTTCCTGTTTTCTTCAGTTCCCAAATTCACAACTTCGACTGGCTCTTCATGTGGCTGTATGGCTTTCTCTTCTTGTTGTAACAACCTAGCAAGCTCTACAGGTACTTCACAATCGTCCTCATTTCCGTCTTCAGTTTGATAGATCGGATTCTCGAAATTATAATTGGCAATAGTAGAACTGTTATCAACAGGATCCAGAGTGGATGAGGATCTGCATTTTAGTGATGTGGGTGTGTGTAAGAACACATAGCTGATAAAGCAAAAGTAAAAGAAAAGAAAGACAAGGAACACAATATTTACGAAAACGAAACGTCCACTGATTTTTATTGAATGAAGTATGCAAATGAAATGACATCCCGTAACAAGCACACCATTGTGCCCCGGGTAAGGCACAAGGCTTAAAAGTTCAATTGTTCAAGAAATTACAAACTTAAGAAAAACAACACAGTAATAGTATTTACTCCTGACTAAAGGAGATAGGGATAACATCTTCAGCTTTCCAATTATTGAGTCCAGCACCCACAGTAGGAAAAATCCAAGCATCCAGATTGTAGTCTTCATCATAGTTTCCCACAGCGTTGATCTGATCTTTCATAACCCCTTGATTGGTGATACGAACAGCGCGAGCACGACGAACAGCCTTCTGGGACTCTGCAGTGAAACCCAAACCAAATTTGTCAGACTTGTATGGGATATCAGGAAGCTGACCCCAAATAGTACAACCACCTTCATCCACTACAACTCTAGCATCATTGAGGGAGGCCATTGCCATGGTTGGAGGTACTCTGGTGACTATAGGAACTTTCTTGGCAACCGGAGGAGCTACATAATCATTAACAATCCAAGGAACCACTTCAAATGTCTGACACGGAGTTTCAATGTATTCACCTTCCATTTCCAGATACTTGAAGGTATTCACATGGCTGACAAAGTATTCTTCTTCTCCATAGACAGTGACAACCTTTCCCTCCACCGGATATCTCAGCTTTTGGTGTAATGTAGAGGTTACAGCACCTGCCCCATGGATCCAGGGACGACCAAGCAGACAAGAGTATGAAGGACGAATATCCATCACATAAAATGTAGCAGTAAAAACCTGAGAGCCAACTTTGATTGGAAGATCAATTTCCCCATGCACTACTCTTCTAGAACCATCAAAAGCCTTGGCCACAATACTGCTGGGTTTCAGCACAGCATCTTCAGGACTCAGCTTATTCAGGACTTCTTTGGGCAACACATTCAAAGAGGAACCATTGTCTATCAATACATGTGACAGGGTAGTGCCCCATGCATTCAATTGAGATATGCAGAGCCCTGTTATGATCCCTCTTGGCAGGGGTCAAATCAGCATCAGAAAATCCTAACTCATTATCATAGGTCAGGTGGGCAACACAATTCTCAAACTGGTCAACAGAAATTGCATTGGGCACATGAGCAGTCTTCAGAAACTTGATCAAGGCCTTGGCATGAGCCTCGGAACATAATAACAAGGACAACATAGAAATATTTGAGGGAGTATGCCCCAACTGATCAACAATGTCATAATCACTCTTGCGAATGATTTTCAATACTTCTTCCATCTTCTTAGAGAGATCATCATCAGCTGGCACATCAGTAGATACAGGTTCAATAACAGGACCTTTGCCCCGAGCATCAGTGGTGGAGGTAGCAGCAGGAGTAACTGCATTCTTGGAAGCAACTGGAGGAGAAAAGACTCTTCCACTACGTGTGATCTTACTAGATCCAGCAATATTGTCAACATTAACAGGCATATCAGCTAAGGGTTCTTGCTTAACACCATGGATATAAACATCAGATCCATAATGCCAAGGCACAGCTTTATCAGACGTATACGGAATAGGACCAGGAGTAGTAATGACCATAGGAGCCACTCTGGCTTCAGCAACAATCTTCACAGGGCCTTCAGCAGTAATCTTAATTGGACCCTGATGGGTGATTTTAATAGGTCCCTTTGAAGTGATTCTCACCGGCACTTTGTCAACCATATCAACCTCTTCAGTCTTCTTACCTTTAGTAATATGCTCCACCATACTCTCCACAGAAGATGGTCTCTTTTCAAACACTATGGTGTAATTATTCATGAGACGTTGAATTCCGTCCTTCAACCTCCAACACTTATCTGGATTATACTCACAATAAACACAATCTTCACGACAACCCGGAAAGAGCCCGGCTTGTACTAACTTCTTTCTGATGACAGACAATGGTGTGGTCAACTCCGCAACTGAATGGATATGTAAATCTTCATCAATGGCATTGACAGTCTTCTCGTGATTTGGCATTGGAGCAGTAATCACATTTGGAGTACCCGGAGGATCAAACTCAATTTCTCCAGCATCAATCATATCTTGAATTTTATTCTTCAAGATCCAGCAGTTATTAGTATCATGTCCCTGACAGTTTGAATGATATGCACACCGTGCATTGGGATTGTACCTGGGAGAGGTAACATTGGGATTCTGAGGAGCCTCTTTCAAAGTAATAAGTTCAGCCTTCAACAAATGTTGCAATGCCTGAGCCATTGACATGTTGATCTTCGTGAACTACCTTCTAGCCCTCTGTTGGTTGCCCTGTGGCTGCTCTGTTGTTGCAGGAGTTGGATTTGAAATATGGACTGCACTCACAGACTGATGCCTTCTATTACGATCAGGTTGACCATAAACAGCATTGGATTCTTTCTTCCCAGTGGGAGGCTTCTTTGAAGTACCTGATGAAGAAGTACCCACTTGGATCTTGCCATTCTTTATACCATTTTCCACTCTTTCTCCTGTCATTATCAACTCAGTGAAGCCAGATGATGAGCTTCCAATGAGATGACTGTAAAATGGACCATTCAGCGTACACATGAACATATCAACCAATTCCCTGTCAGTTAAAGGGGGTTGAACTCTTCCAGCTAAATCTCTCCACTTCTGATCATACTCCTTAAAACTTTCTTTGACACCCATAGACATGCTCTGAAGCTGCATGCGAGTGGGGGCTAAGTCAGCATTGTATTGATACTGCTTATAGAAAGCTTCAGCAAGATCATTCCAATCCCTGATGTTGACACTCTCCAA
Organism: Lathyrus aphaca; assembly: GCA_963966055.1. NCBI lineage: Eukaryota > Viridiplantae > Streptophyta > Magnoliopsida > Fabales > Fabaceae > Lathyrus > Lathyrus aphaca. Next base: position 159,582,843 of record OZ014520.1, read on the forward strand.
TTGATAATACCACTCCAACTGAGCTCCGGATAAGCTCTCTTGAAAAAAATGGATCCACAATTTCTTATCAGCAGTGTGAGGTTGAATTCTTCTGACATAAGACCTCAGATGTAGCTTGGGACAAGAGACCCCATCATAAACAACAAATGTAGGAACCTTGAAACCAATGGGTATGACTACCCCAGATATCAGACTCAAATCTTCAAAATCCAGCCCAGATGATTTCTTCAACTCTATAGCATCCATTCTATCCACCAGCATCTTGAATTTGTCTTCATTAGGCTCATGGTAGTAATTAGCCTCAGAATCAGAGTCCCCCATAGTGTTGTGGAGACTGCCTCCCTCTTTTTCAGATTCCTCAGATTCATAGTCTTCAATTGGTTCTTTGGTCTTGGCAAGACCTTTGAACCTTCTTCCCATGTTGATCAAACCAGCTGACCTTCTAGTCTTCTTAGTCTTCTTGGCCAGCAGTGCCTTCAATTCATCTTGCCCCTTGGACAGGTTCAAGATCAGCTCTTGGAACTGTGCATTTTGTGTCTGGAGATCCTTAACTGTTTGTTCAAGAGCCATTGCTGAAATAAACAGCGAGAAGATAAGAAACCTGTGCACAAGAAACCTGTGATGCAATGATATGGTATGTAAATGCATATGCAATGTTTTCAAGGACCGCAGGATTTAAATTTGCTTAAACAAACAAGAAGGCAACTTTTATTAGTAATAAATTTGTTTTGCCTTTTGGGCTTACAAAAATGAAATGAAATAAATACAAAAGATGGGGTTTTAAGTCTCCCATGGACGTTTCCTCTTTGTGTTGAGGTATGAGTTGAGATTCCGTTCCTCCTGAAGTTGCTTTGTTAGTTCCAGGATTCTTTCTTGGCTTGTTTTGTAATGAGCCTCGAAAGTATCCCTCTGCTCCTTCAGCTGGATCCAGGATCTCTGTAAGTCTTCCATGTCAGTAGGCATGTCTGGGTGAAGGATGGTATAAGAAGTATCTCCTTCAGCAACAGGCTCCATAGTAACTGGCAGGATGGCAGGATATGGCATCATGAGAGTCTGAGCACGAGATCGCACCCATCTGAGATAAGCTTCCATAGGAATAGTGTACTTAGGTTCCAGAGTCTTGCTGTCAACCCTGTTTACTTTTCCCCATGCTCGTATGAATCTCTGACGGTATCCTTGAAGATCGTTGTCGTAGTCAAACACAATGCCCTGAATCAACATGTCATGTGGACCATCACTCCGAGCATAACCAAACTGTCGTAAAGCTAGAGAGGGATTGTAGGTGATGCCTCCTCTTATGCCTAGAAGTGGCACATTAGGAAACTCCCCGCAACGTTCAATAATAGTGACATTCTCCATAGATCTGGAGCACCAATGGATATCTGAATGCGAAAGTGACATAATTCTCTTGGACCATCTGAACCCTTGCTCATTCTTCATTACTGAGCGAGGAAGGTGAGAAATAAACCACCTAGAAAGCAAAGGTATGCAGCACATCAAAGTTCCTCTTGCCCTTGTAGTACGGGTATGAAGAGAATGTAGAATGTCTCCAAGCAATGTAGGCACTGGATTGTGACTCAGGAATATGTTGATGGCATGAACGTCTATGAACTGATCTGGATTGGGGAATAATACTAAGCCATATATCAGCAAGGCTAAGATCTCCTCAAAAGCATCATAGCTCATGGCCTTCAAGAACACTTGAGCTTTATCCATTAATACCTTAGCAAGAATACCCTTAACTCCGCTTCTCATTTCTAGAACAATGTCAGACTTCTTCAGATGTAGAGCTGCAACAATAACTTCAGGTTTAAGTTCCTTCTCTAAGCCTGTGAAGGGTCTTTGATCAAGAACAGGTATACCCAGAAGTTTAGAGAACTCCTCCATGGTTGGAACCAGCTGATAGTCAGGGAATGTAAAGCAGTGGTGCTTAGGGTCAAAGAACTGAAACAGAACACTCATCATGTCTTCATTGAACCCTGAAATAACTAGGTCCAATAGGTGACCATGTCTCTTGATGAACTGGGAATGATCAGACACTTGAGAAACCAACTCTTTAAGCTTGGCAGGTATGCCCACAAAGTTGATCCTGATGGTGTTTCTACGAGCAGAAGCCATGACCTGCGACAAAGAACAAAGATAAATCCTTTGGTCCTTGAAATGGTTAGTGAAAATACTATGCTTATGATGCATGATGATGTCATGATGTTATGCTCAATCACAAACATGTGGCACACACAAACAAGTCACACCATAGCCCTAGGTTTAAAGGCTTGCATGAGGTTCAAAGGTAAATACCCTCCCCTGAAGTTAGTTGGTTCATCCTGTCCTACAAAAGTAACCAGGTTCTAAGGGATCTCAATATCATTGATCTTTCACAAGGGTGATTGTTCAGAAGGCAACTTACTTGCCAACCAAAACCCCCCAAATTTAGAATCTCAATGAGCGTAGTATCGAGTGTCAACCAACTTCAGTCTGCACCAAAGCCGGTTACCTCACTACTTTCTAAAGGCCAAGATGGGATAACTAAGGTTCTAAAAGTTAGTTAGTGCATTGACAACATATGGCAACCTCATATTATCCTCAACTTGACTTAAGGAACATAAGCACCAACCAAGAAGTCACACTAACTATGGCCACCAGATCAACCATATCGATATACGTCGTACAGTTTCCTTGGTCTATTGCCATTTACCTAAGGTACACTAGATCCGGGTTAGGATCTTTCACACATAAGAGCACCCCACAGATAAGTATAAAGCAAACAAGGCAAACAATTTTAAAGTGATCAAATTCCTAAGGGTACCCCTCTTTTATTAAATCCCCAGCAGAGTCTCCAGTTCTGTAACACGGTGGGAGAACTGACTTTAGTTATGTTGCGGATAGCAAGAGTCGCCACCGACTTTTATTTTATCCAAAGGAAAGGCATAAAAGAACAGGAAAGACCTTTTAAAAGATTTTTGGGTCCGGGGGGTAGGTTATGTAAAGGGAAGGTATTAGCATCCTTTACATCCATGGTTATCCATGGGCTCTTAGTTACTTAGCTCACTTTGAATTGTTTTTGAAAATGTGAGGTGTGTGAATAGAAATTTTCATAAGAGTTTGATAATGATCCATGTACGGATGCGTAAAAAACTTGTGTTTGAAAATTGTTTGAAAATTGTTTGAAAATTATGAAGTGTTTGAAAAGTTTGAATAGTGAGCAAGTAACTATGAGGAACCTACCCTAAAGTTTAAGTCTTTCTGTTCTTTATCCTTTAAATGGTAAGACTATCCCTATTATTAAGGAATAGGTAGTCATTACCTTGGATGTGAGGGACAAGTGAGGGACATCTGTTTATAAAGGCAACTGTAGGGTGTATTAAGCATTTTGGAGGGACTGTCATCGTTATTCGAAAGGGACTAGATCATTATGAAAGGCAACCATTAAGGGACTTGATCTTTAATTATGAAGGGACTAGATGACTTTTCTTTTAAGGGACTTTTGCTTTATACACCCCACTTGACCTTTGAATTAGGCAACATTGAGAGGCAACCCTAGAAAGTGAGATGGCGATCAAAGATCGACTTACGTGTGTGAGTGTTTAATTTAATTTATCTTTTAATTAAAATGATCTAAATTAATTTTAAATATACATACATGTTACACTCCCTATTTTTACTAACCATGGCATAAAAATAACTAATTTAAATATTACAAAAAATTACATCCAGGAGCAATTACAATAATAATAAAAGCAATTTAAAATAAATAGCAAAAATAAATAAATAAGCAAAATATAAATAATAAGTAAAATAAATAAGCAATTTAATCGGGTTAGTAATAATAATAATAATCACAATTTAAAATAAAAGGGGTTAGTAAAAAAAATAATAATAATAATTTTAAATGGGGTTAGCAATAAACATGATTAATAATAATAATAACAAAACAAAATATTATAATAAACAAGAATTAAAAAATTAACAAGGAAATATGAACAATTTAATTATAAAGTTTTAAATTATATGCAACTTATAAAAGTTAAATTAATTATAAACATATAAAAAATATTAAATTAGCATAGATTTAATTATTTTCTAAACATATATTTAAAAATTATTTATATAAAATTTAGATTATAAACAAAATTATAGAAATATTTACATATTAAAAAAAATGGAATTGATTATAATTGTATTTACAAAATTTAATTATTTTAAATAAGATTTAAACAAATTATAAAATATGATTAAGTTTTTTTTTAAAAAATAAAAGATATTTAGGGTTTTGAAAATAATTAGGGTTTAATTTATATAAAAATATTAGGGTTTAATTTACAATAATAATTTATTTAACTAAATAATATATACATATTATAATCTAAATACATAATAATAAAAAAAACTAATTTTGAATTTAAAAAAATAATTTTTTGAATTTGGAAAATATAATATATACACATGTTTTATTTTTGAATTATTTATATATATATATATATATATATATATATATATATATATATATATATATATATATATATATATATATATATATATATATATATATATATATATATATATATACAAAATTATTTCTAATTAATCAAAAACAAATAAAACAGAGAAAAAAAAGGTTGGAACTTACCTGGCTGGGATTTAAACCCAGCACCTCATGCTTGCCAGCAACAACACACACCATCAGGCTATCCATGCGCAGGTGCTAATGAGATGAGAATAATTTGTTTTATGCACTAAACCTGAAAATCACAAAAATAAGAAAAAAACAAAAGGCCTGGGGGAGAATCGACCCCAGGACCTTTCAAGCAAATGCACATGCACATTACCATCCCAGCTAGGTGAGCGAATCTGATAACATAACCACTACAATTCATAATATATTAAAATAATTAATTATGTGAAAAAAACAAGAAAAAGATGGTGAAGCCAAGACTCGAACACAGGTCATCAAGCTACGCGCGCATGCTTCATTCCACTGGGCCAGACAGCCAACTGTGACACAAAACCACAACCAATACATAAAATATTATACATAATATTTGAATTTTAGAAAACGCGCGCAGAGGTCTTCTTCTTCCTTGGTTCCTGCGAATTTTGTTACAAATTTCCCTACCATATTTCCTGCGAAATCACAATGGCAGCAAAACCTACGAAATCCAATGATCAACAAAACCATAAAATTTCATAAAATTAAACCAATCAATATGATCCAAACATTCATGCGAATCATTCTATGGTTTTAGAATCCATTTATATTCCACAAATCAGGAAACCCTAAACCTTGGTCCAAACCCTAAGAATGGTGTTTTACGATTTAGGCACTAAACCATCAATTCAATTGCCCAGAATTCATCCTTGCACTTATCTAAACACAAACCAGAAGTCAAACTTGATTAATATCACATGAAAACATAAGAACAATAAAAAATCGAAAGTGAGCAAAAGTGGTTCGGATTTCTCAATACATCATGCTATGATGCAATGTAATGATTGGTTTTGCTTCAAGAATGTCCAAGGAACATTGCTATGTCTTTAGATTACCTTCAAATGTCCTGAATAATGGAAACCGAATTTGAGTTTTGTATGGTTTTTTGAAATTATGAACTTACACTTTGAGGCTGCCAAAATCGTGTTTTGTGCTAGGTTTGTGCTAAGTACTTATAGGACAATGTATTAGGTCAGAAAAATTGATCACTTGTGTGGAAATTTTGATCTAAAAAGATTCAAAAAGATGGCCTTTTAAAAATCAAATATTTTGCATAAACACTTGCTATTTTGGTATGATTCTCATTACTCTTGTATCAATCAAGTCTAAATGTGATTTAAGACTTTCTAGAAACCAAATCAAAATTAATTTTCATTATTTGATATTTTATTTGAATTTAAAATGATTTTTTAATATAAAAATCATAATAAATAAAAACAAAATGAATAAAATTATGAATAAATCAATTTAATTTCGTGCAAGATGTTTTGATGTGGATTGGGTCATTATTTGGCAAGCCCATTTGGAAGAAATTGGTTTTAGACCTCCATTTTCCTCATAAACCAACCCAAAATTTCCCAACTTTGCAAGGGCACACATCCTTCAATTTTAATGCTATGAGGGTGTTCTTGGACATTTTGGAAAGCTTAAAGAGTCCTCTAAACAACCCCACTGGTTTCATGTCCATATCATTTACAAATCTCAAGTTATGCCCTTTTGAAGTTGTTGACTTTTTGTTGACTTTCAAAAGGACCTATAATGTCTTAGCTCATACCTTCCAAATGAAGCATTTTTGGGCTTGGCTTGTGAGACACAAAGTTGTAGAGAATTCAATTTCCTTCAAAATGAGATTTGGATGGAGACTTGGTGATGAAGTATGTGAAAGTTATGGCTGGTCAAAGTTCAGTTGACTTTTACTAAGGAAAACCTAATTTAGAAACTCCTGATTCTTGATGATCTGAAATCTCCTTGATGAATCATGATCAACCCTTGATAAAATGATGAATTTTACTTCATATACTTGATGTTGGCAAAAAATCATGAAGTTTGACTTTGGTTTGACCACAGTTGACCTCAGTTTGACTTTTTAACTGCTTTGACTGATTTTGATTTATCTGATCATCTGACTGAGCAAACTTTTGAGAAAAGTCTTGAAACTTGTCATGGGGGTTATTAAACACATATAAGATGTTATGAAGCTCACTTGAAGTCTTGGAAGTCCATTTAGCCTGATTAAAGTCAAAACCCTAGTTTTGGATGCACTGCTTAGGAGGTGCATTGTCTGAGGGAATTGTCAACTCTTCTGACCAATTGTGAACTTTGTGAACCTTGTGAACCATCATAAAATGTCTTGTGAACCTTGTGAACCTCATGGGAGGTCTTGTGAACCTTGTGAACCTCATAAAGTGACTTGTAGACTTCATGGACCTCAATGCAAGGTTTTGTAAGCATTGTGAATCTTGTGAACCTTGTGAACCTCATAAAGTGACTTGTAGACTTCATGAACCTCATGAAAGGTCTTGTAAGTGTTGTGAATCTTGTGAAACTTGTGAACCTTCTTAGCACACAAAGTCTTGTATTGTGAGGGCAAATTTTGGGGTGCAACACCGATTTCTGAAGAGAGACATCATTTGTCGGTATGGAGTGCCCGAGCGAATCATTACTGATAATGGTTCTAATTTAAACAACAAAATGATGGCAGAACTGTGTCGGGACTTCAAGATCCAACACCACAATTCTTCTCCTTACAGGCCAAAGATGAATGGCGCTGTTGAGGCATCTAATAAAAATATCAAGAAGATTGTGCAAAAGATGGTGGTTACCTATAAAGACTGGCATGAAATGCTACCATTTGCCTTACATGGGTACCGAACGTCAATCAGAACATCCACTGGGGCAACACCGTATCAGCTTGTTTATGGTATGGAAGCAGTCCTACCTGTTGAAGTTCAATTACCCTCCCTGCGGGTACTAATGGATGTTAAGTTGAACGAAGCAGAATGGGTCCGGTCCCGGTACGAACAACTGAGTCTGATTGAAGAAAAGAGATTGGCTGCAATCTGTCATGGGCAGTTATATCAGAAAAGAATAAAGAAAGCCTTCGATCAGAAAGTCAGACTCCGAGAGTACCAAGTGGGAGATCTTGTGCTGAAAAGACTCCTTCCTCCTCATACAGACCACAGGGGCAAATGGACTCCGAACTATGAAGGACCATTCGTAGTAAAGAAAGTTTTCTCCGGTGGAGCACTCATGCTCAGTACTATGGATGGTGAAGACTTCCCGTCCCCTGTAAATTCAGATGCAGTTAAAAAATACTTCGCATAAAAATGACCCGCTGGACATAAAAACAGAATGTAAGTCCATGCAAAAATAGGGCATCCCGGCGAGTCAAAAAACAGAATAAAAGACTCGGGCAAAAATAAGGGAAATAAATAAAAAATGTACACCCGCTGAGTTGAAAAGCCGCATTGGACGACTCAGGCAAAAAAGGGTATCCCGATGGATTGAAAACTCGAAAGGGCGATCCATGCAAAACAAGGGAATAAGCGAACAATTGCATTCTGAATTCGTCTGTATCACTTACAACTTGGTAAGCTTCGGAAGGATCAAGCTTCTTTCGGAATCAGCCTTCCTCAGAAAGCAAGGCGAGAAGAACGTCAAATGTCATACGAGTCATAGCAAAGGGAAGCTCCCTGAAGCATCGTCAACATTGCCAATACCTTTTATTTCTCAATTTGTAACAATCTCCTCATTTTAGGGGATTTGTTTCTTTGATTGTATTTGCCAATTCAGGGCACGTGAATTAATAAAATCAGATTTTTCAGTCATGTTTCGTCGCGTACATTTTATTTTCATTTGCAAGAATGTCCGATGTCTTTAAGATACTGATTGCATAAATACAGATGCTTTTCTTCTAAAATACGTGCGTGCAGGAAATATACTTACTCCCGGGAGTGTCCAAACTCCTATGATGGAATCCGGTAAGGGGATACCTCGGGATTACTTGTGCATTTCTCTGACTTTTCAGGAATGCAAGAAGTCAAAGCACAACATGGGGCATGAAAACTTCATCCCAGCAAGCTGGCAAATCATTACCTACTCAGTCTTAGCACCGGAGGTGCTTTCTCCCCAGCTGAGTTGCTATTTGTTATTTCCTCCTCAACCGAGTGCAAAAGCCAAGGGAACCACCTCCCCCACAGAGTTTCAGCCTCTATCCGGCAAAGCAATACCTGAAAGATCTCACAACAGAGTGACGAAAGCTTCTGCAAACCCCAGCTGGGTCCCTCATTACCAAAGATAGGTCTATCAGTGACCTATATCCCCAAGCAGAGTCCCATGTGTCAGATATACCAATGATCTCATCCCCTGCTGGGATGTTCACTTCAAGCAGATCAACCAGAGATCTTCGTAGCAACGGGACCCGGATCCCGGATCGGTATCTTTGCATAATCATAGCATTCGCATCATATTCTCCCCACAGAGCGTAGCATTCCGTCTAATACGGAGCATTACGGCAAAAATCAAACATATTGCATAATCATAAGCCATGTTCCAAATCAAACACTTGTAAATATTGACAATCCGTCAACGATATACAGAAAACTCCCCGGATTCCCCGACAGAAAGCCAAGGCATTTGCCTTACACTTGTGAATACAGATGCACACTCCTTTTGGCACTCGTCCGTGTCATCATTCCCCAGTAAAGTCGCCCGAGTTTTCTTTACAAACAGACACTTATGTATTACAGATACTTCTTGACACCCGTCCGTGTCATATCCCCAGTAGAAATCCAAAGCGTCCTCTTTGCACTCACAGATACATATATCCATACAGATTCCCTGACACCCGTCCGTGTCACCTTCCCCAACATAACTACCTGAATACTCTAAAAAGCATATACTTGTTTATAATATACCTTTTGACACTTGTTCGTGTCATTTTCCCCAGCAAGTAAGACACTTGTCGGTGTTCACTCATACTTATTTCTATCATACAGATACTCGTTCGTATCTTGTATATATCACTCAAATCCCCTCAGATTCGACACTCGTCCGTGTTCTTTGTTAACCAGTTGATACTCGTCCGTATCATCATCTCAGAACATGCGTCAAGCGTTTGTTTCTACCTGATACTCGTCCGTATCATAGTCTTAAGGATGTTCGTCCGCATCTTTAGTCCATACACGTGTCAAACACTTATGTCTTCTTGAATTTAGACACTCGTCTGTGTCTACTATTCCCAAGAAGAGTCCCTGCAGAGTCAACACTTGTCTGTGTTCCTTGTTAACCGGTTGATACTCGTCCGTATCATCATCTCTGAACACGCGTCAGCGTTTGTTTCTACTGATACTCGCCCGTATCATGGTCTTAAGGATGCTCGTCCACATCTTTAATCTATACACCGTACACCAAACACTAATACCTCTCATTTCTTGGATATAGACACTCGTCCGTGTTTACTTTTTCCCAGCAAATCCCAGTGAACTATTTCTTTTCTATCTGACATTCGTCATATGTCATGATACTCCCGGCAGCCGTACCCTGCCAGGTGATCGTCCTTCACCTCTAGATGACCGTCCCTCATCCTTTCCCCAGCGGAGTCTCCAATATTGGAACCCTTTTCTATCCGGCATTCGTCCTATGTCGTGATATTTAGCAGCCGTCCCCTACTAGGTGATCGTCCTTCACCCTTTGATGATCGTCCTTCATCATTTTATCCGATGGACGTCCCCATTGTTGATCTTGTTATCTGGCATTCGTCCTATGTCATGATAAACCCTGAGAGCAGCCGTACCCTGCTAGGTGATCATCCTTCACCTCTTGATGATCGTCCTTCATCATGCTTATCCGATGGCCGTCCCCATCGTCGACCTTTTTATCCGACATTCGTCCTATGTCGCGATATTTTTGGCAACCGTACCTTGCCAGGTGATCGTCCTTCACCCTTAGATGACTGTCCCTCATCTTATCCCCCAACAGAGAAGCCGTCCCCTGCTAGGTTATCATCCTTCACCTTTGATGATCGTACCTCATCAGTTATTTTTACCTATAATCCCTAGAGAGTCTCATATCTTAATCTCTTATATCCCCAGCATATCGGTCGTCCCCGTCATCACTCTTTCCCCAGCAGTCGTCCTCTGCTCGACGGTCGTCCTCCGTCGCCCGCACTTTATAAATATACTTTATTTTGTTTTACAATCTATATCTCTTTTCTTCTTCATTCTGTGAGTGCAAATTTTGGACTGTCTTTGGTATTCAACCACAAGTTATCTTGTTTGCCTATTAAGCCGTTGCTTACATCCTGCACAGCTAACTCATGTTTGAATAGGGGCAGCTGTAAACACCCCAAATTTGCCCTCACCCATTAACACCATGGCTTGTGATCTTTTCATATGCATAAGTTCAATCATAACATCTCATATTACATATTTGCTTCACTGCATTGGTTCAAAGTCATCTGCATCTAGGGTTTGTGATCTGAGCAATCCAAGAGCTATTTGAGCCACTCCAAAGGTCATCAATCACTTCAAAGGGGCTCATGTATGTTCAAGAATCATATTATATCCTCTCAAAGTCAAGAATGTCAAAAAATCACAAGAACTGAGATTGGCATGGAAGCAGAGCCAGGTTTGACTGCACAGATGACCTAGAATTAGGGTTTTGGTTTCAAAGGCCATAACTCCAATTTTTTTGTCCATTCTTGTTTCTATTGGTCTCTATATGGTATAGGGATCATGCATATCAATTTTCATGAAGAAATTCCATGGGGAAGGCATCTGATTAAGAGTTGACTTTTTGAGCAAGTCAGTGCAAAATCAGGGCATCTGAGGCCCCCAATGACCCAACCAAAGGGTGTTCTTCATCATTTTGATTGTGTATGATATTTATTTGATCATAGAAGATGTTAGAAGTTCACAAAATTGAAGCATTTCAAGCCATTTGCAAAGTTGACTTTTTGGGAAAATGACTTGTAATGGAAACTTGCCATTTTGGGAAACTTTTTCAACCCTTGCTTTTTGATTCAAAAATGCTTCAAATGAGAAAACTTTGGTCATGAAAGTTGTAGAATGGATCATTCCCTTTTCAAAAAGTACAAGAACTTGTCCTAATTCATTTTGGATCAAAAGTTATGGCTTGTCAAAGTTGGAAAAAATCACATAAATTCAAGTTTTGTACCAAAGAGGCATTTTGCAAAATGGTATGATCAAGCATTCTAAAGACTTCAAATGTGCACAAACTCTTCACAATACGATCATGTGACTTCTAAAAGTCAGAATTGGCCCAAGAATATTGCATTTTGGTGCCTTGAACTTCATGAATTTCCAAAGGGGGCAAACATGTACCAACTTGCAAAAACTCATGAAGCCATGCCTCTACTTGTTACAACTCATAGAATCAGATCCATATGAACTCCATGATCTCTGCTGAACTCAACCATGCCCCTATCACAACCTCACACTTGCCCATACCTCAAGTACACCTAGACTTGACTTTTTGCAAAAACCCCCATACCAATCCCACAGTGACACAACAACTATTCTGACCAACCAAGACTTTACAAACACACCAAAAGCAAGCCATTTCATATGATCTTAGAGCCTGAATACACACACAAGCCAGCATTCCCAAAAACATCCCCTTATGCATTTTGCTTCGAATCACACAGCACAAGCATCAAACACAAAAACAAACTTCACAAAACATCTCAGCACATTCCCCTGATCATTTCCCTGCCCTCACTCATCCCTGAAACCTCACATAAGCCAAATACGATTTCTTCCCCTCTTTGAACAGAACTCAAGCAATCTCTCAAACTAGCCCAAATAAACTCCAGATAAGCTTTGCAAACACTTGAGGGAGGTCAGTGGAGTTGATTGGAAGCAAGGAACTGGTCCAGAAGCTCTTGGGTTGAAAGCTTTGATTCAGGTAGCCATGGAAATTCATTTTTCCAGAACTCTTATTTCTTGTTTCTAAAATGATCTACATGCTTCCCTGAATGCAATGAGCTTTGAATTTTTGAAAATGATGCAGAAATGAGGATGTATTGTTTGTCTGAAACTTTGCCCGTAAATTTGATTTTTGTTTGTTCTTCATGATTCATGAAAAAGAAATGAATTTTGTTGCTGGATTGTTGTTTAGGATGTTCAGTTGAGTTGATCTGGAGGTTTTGGCATGATTTAGTGAGGTTTTGAGAGAGTTAGGTTGGAGGTCTCGCCGGAGAAGACGACCGGAAGTCTTCTCCGGCCACCTGAAATTCATTAACCCTAATCTGTGTCATTAATGAACTTTGAATTCTGGCCGTGGATGCGTTTGACTTTGTTTGACCCGTGCGTGTTTGAATGGTCAGGATCTCATCATTTAGCCCTAATCTTCAATTAACTTAATTAATCCAGTTTAATTAATTATAAAATCAGAATTAGCCAGGTTTGAACTTGGGCCATTGGATGTGGCGCCAAGTCAACCTTTCCCAGCCCAGAATCAATCCGGTTCGTTCATTGTGCATACTTCTCATTATTTTAATTTTTATTTTCACTTTCTTTGATTTATTTTGTACATTTAATTTAAAATAGCAAAAAACCTCTAAAAATTCTGAAATTTTTTGTCAAAGGTTTAATTAATTTTCAGAACACAAAAATATTTTTATTTTTATTTTTTGCATTAAAAATTATTTTTAAATCATTTAAAAGTTTATTTTTAATTAATTAATGAAAATTAATTAATTAAAAATGCTTTTAGGTATTTAAAAATCACAAAAAAATTCACATAGCATTTAGAAACATTTAGAAACATTGTCCAACTCTCAAACCAAATTTCTTTTTTGATCTTGATGCCTTTTGATAATTTTCTTTGGAGTTAATTTCATTTCAAGGCAATATTTTGTTTCAAACTTCAAAAATTCATTTCTACCTAACCATTGAGAGTTGGACAATGATTCTTTTTGCATTGCATCTTGCATAACATTTAGTTTATAGGATAAAATTGGCTTGAATTGATCTTGAATTTTCAAATTGTTTTGCATTTTTCTTGACAAGGTACCTTAAAACCCTAGCAATCTTAGGAAATTCATAACTCTCACTAGGTTAAGAGTTGGGTTCCCTCCTTTGGGCAGTGAGTTTGTATAGGTTTAGGGTTCCTTTGATTGCATTTTCAAATTTTTATCATGTCATTTGATTCTGGTTTTGGATTTTTGCTTTGTATGTTGCATATAACCCTAATTCATGCATTCCTTTGCATCCATCTTCCATTTGCTTGCATACCATGACTTGCCATGACATTTTGTGCATCCATTTGATTCATAACACATCTTAGGACATATTAGAATCATGTTTGATCATTGCATCTTTCATTTGCCATATTATATGTCCATTGCATTTCATAACTTTTCATGAACATCCATGGTTCAAAACATGCTTCTCTTGCATCCATATGTTTGTATGATCATTCTAATGCCTTTCCTCATGTTTGCATCATCTCTTAGCATCATTAACATCATATTTATGCTTCTGGTTTTGGTTTGCATCATGACATTGCATCTCATTTTGCATTGTATTTCATTTCTTTTGCTGACTTTTCAGGTGGTAAGTTTGTTTGAGAAGTGAATTTGCCTTCACTTCTCACATTCTCTTTTCATCTCGTTCATACTTCCCTTGCTGCATTTTGTATGTGTATTGGATTGAGCTTGATCATTCTTGTTCATCTTACCTTCTTTCTTCAAGCAACTTGTCTTCTTAAGTGAAGCAAGTTGTTTTGCTTCTCTTTGCTCTTTTCATCTGCTTCTCTCCTTGGTGGTTCTTTGAAGATCTTCTTGCAAGCCTCACAAACCTTAGGGATGAACAAGCATGATAAAAATTAGGGTTTGATTAGTTCCCCATTTATCTTTTACCTTTGTGTCTCTTTGAGTCTTCTCTTCTTATTTCATAATCAGGGACTAAACCCTAAAGGCTTTAAGGCTTTGTGATTAAGCTTATGCCTGCATCCTTCTATTAGGATGGAGTGTATAACTTTAATCCTAAGTGTTAAACCCTTAATGTGTTTAAATCCTTTAATCAATTCACTTAATAATCATCAAGACATCAAGCTTGTAACTTGGGCCTTGCATTAGGGTTCTAATTCTTCCTTAATTGGTTAAGAAGGACTAACCCTAGTGTTAATGGACAAGTCCCCCTCAAGTTGTCTTACAAACAATAAAACCCACTTCTTCATCTTATCATTAACTAAAATCCATCTAATAAAGGCTTTGTTTTGTCATGAGGTTAATCCCTAATCATGGATTAAGTTGAGGAGTCTTCCTCAGCTTAAACATTCTCATCTATTATCCTTCTATTAGGATGGTGTAATGAGTCTGTTTAATCCCTGATTATGGCTTAAACTCATTACTTAACACTAAACAAAAACAACAAAAACATCTAAATAAATGCAAGTAGGATAATGATCTTAACCCTACATCAAAGGTGATTAAGTGTGAGATGCTGACTTCACACTTAAGGTATTCTCATTACCCCTATTCAGAGGGAGGATGTGATGAGTTTACTAACCCATTGGTTTAGGCTTAAGCTCATTAACTTATGACAAACTTCAAAAGCAATAAAAGACTGAAAACTCAAAAAACAAGCAATAATCGTCTCCTCCGGGATTCTTTTCTCATCTCATTCACTCACAAACGAGAACTTGCTTCTTCCTTCTAATGCAAGACAGTTTGCACCTGAGCCAGACAGGTCATACACTTGAGTATTGACAAGCAAGCAGTTCACAAGTCAATTTATCTTTCAGTCTCTTTGGGTCGAACTACGGTGTTCTGACTTCCTCATTGCACGAGAGGATACGTAGGCATAACTTAACAGTTATCGAACAAAAGTCTCTGTATATTCCCCCTCTTCCCAGCCTTATTCTTTAAGCCTCATGGTCATGAGCATTTCATTCCTGATCTCACACTGACACTTCACTTACATACACTACACTTATTTTACACTGACACTTGCATTCTTTCCAGCTTTGATACACAAATTGCACTGACACTACCCCTTTAAAACACAAATCTTTTAAGCGTGGATCCCGTCGAGTACGGCGGACAATCTGGGTGCTAATACCTTCCCAGGTTGTAACCAACCCCCTTTCTCAGTCTCTCTGGTTCGCAACCGTCTTATCCATATCTTTCCTTAGGTTTATGCAGCATTACCTTTCCTTCGGGATAAAAATGCCTAGCTGGCGACTCTATTCATTTCCTTCTCTCCTTTTCGCCGACCGTTCGCGTCTGTACCCCCTCTTGACCTGAGGTGTCATTTGGTGGGAGCGACAGACATATGTATAAAATATCACACATGCACACGATCCTCCTGATCACACCTGAAATGCATAGTCACCATAATATGCACCAACACCAACATCCATGCATTCAATTCATTAACACATCCAAGAAATAATCCAAATTGTATTAATCAACTAAGTACCTGATTATTTTCCTAAATTCCATTTTTATTACTCCTACGTTTGGACATTACTGGCATTTGTACTACCCCCCCCCCCCCCTTAAACCAAGAAACAGAAAGGAAACAGACTAAAATCGCAGAACAGAAGGAAACAACAGAAATCCCATGTCAGAGCTCCCTGTCGGTCGCCACATATTCCTGACGGTCATCACTCATCTCTAATGGTTTTTGCACATCTTTGACGGTCATCATACACGTGACGGTAGTCATCACTCCTTGACGGTCGTCATGCTTGTAACGTCCCATAACTCTGCTATTGTCTCACACTTACACTCAATATTCATTCCTAACAATTATTTTGCATTAAATTTAAGACTATAATTTCACGTAATATTCAAGCCTTGTCATTACTACGCCATTAAGTATTCCTAACACCTAAATTTATGATTTCAGTTTACCCTAAAACCAACCTTGTACACCAATGTTCATATCACCATAACAACAATATATTTTCATGAATTATGACAGTACAACATGAATTTCATATAATCATCACCCAATTCACACCAGATCAACAATAACACACCAATATCAAATTCAAGATGCACATACAGGACATACATACAAAAATTCCTACGAGGATAAGGATTCCTCACAACCCTCTCATGTTATTATCACCCATTAAAGGACCTGTTCTCCCCACTTACCTCGAATTCCTGATAAAAACCCTACGAGAATTGATGATGGATATTTCCTTAGCCCTCCTCCTTTTCTTCCTCTCTGATTTTCTTACGTGATAAAACAATGTTTTTCTCTTTTTTGGTTAACCTCCCACTAATTCCATACAAAACCTATTTGTTCCTTATTTTCCTCTACTAACCCACTAACCATGTTTGATTAAGTCATATTTTTATTTTATTAATACTAATAATGCTAATAATAATAATAATAATAATAATAATAACTCTTATAATATTATTGTTAATTACACCCTCCGATTACACTTTTATCACACTATTCACTAGTGCCTCTAAACCAAGCCAAACACACATTAAGGTTGACCAAATAAAATAGCACCGACGATTAAATAAATAAAAATGGGGTGTTACAGGCACTGCACTGGATTTCAACTCAAGTCAAGCTTCTCTTGTAATACTTTGAAAACCCTGAACATCAATATTGGATCACTATTCAGGCGCAACCAAAAGTTTCTCCTGTCAACATTTGTCAATTATGATGTGAATTGTGTGCCACGAGCCTTAAGCAATGGAGAATGATGTGAGGTACTATTCATATCCTTGTCTTGATTACCTTTGAATACAAGACTTAGGCCCCAATTATTCAAAGTATTCGCCTCCATTCATAGACTTTAGTGCGATTCAAATCAATTAACTTTCAAGTTTTCTTCCCCACAGACAACACTTCAACACCTAAACACTGCAACAATCACCATCAACAACATTCTTCTATTTAGACCAAACACTGTATATTTTGGACTTCCTTATATTCTTTTGGTTAATCACCTCATAGTTAAGCACCCAACTCTGAATCATTAACCCTCATGCATTCCCCTGTGGAGCCTTATGCACTGGAAAACCCTCATGTATTGCCATGTGGAGCTCCGTGCTCTGGAAACCTTCATGCATTTCCCTGTAGAGCTCCGTGTTATGGAAACCCTCATGTAATTCCCTGCGAGCTCTGGGCTCGAGCAGACACTTTTCTTTTATTTTGCCTTGTGCTCAGGAAAATCATTATGCCCTATAAGCTTCGTTCTTAGGCAACTGCATCTCTTCCCTAAAAGCTTTGTGCTTGAGCTAAACCCTTTTTATGTCTTGATCCTTTGATCTGAACAAAATCCTACAATTATGCATTGGATACACCATCTATTGGTTAACGTCACACTCTTTGATTTAAATACACTACCCCATAGATACAAACAACACATTCCTGGTCCAAACAATACTTTCACCACACCTCAACAACACATTTCCCAATCAATTCTAATTTATTTTTTATTCAATTCAATAAACTCTCCCTTTTCTTTTATCACATAAACCTTTTTCATTTTTTTTTTATTTTCATAAAAAGAACTGTTATAATCTGTTCTATAACAGTCATACTAAAATCTTGGAGCATCCGAACTAGGATCAAATCAGCTAACGTCTATACACTTCGAGGATATAATTATAATTTCTCCCTAAAAGTAACCAATACAACAATATTTTCTACCATGAACTACGTAGCTTTAACATGCTAATTTCATTATAAGGATATGTAAGCACGAGGATTCAAATCTTTGGAGAGCACACTAATTTAAAACTTATTTTTCCCCTTTTGCAAGTAATATTATATAGTAACACCAATCCACACAAAGAACAATTAAAATGGTCCCCGACTAGTACGACGGATGTGAGGGGTGCTAATACTTTACCCGCGCATAACCGAATCCCTTTCCTGTTTCTCTTCCCCTTGGTTTTTATCGACATTTTCCCTTTCCTTTAGAATAAATAAGTTTCGCTGGCGAATTTTTGTATCATAGAACGTGCGATGCACTCGGATATTTTTCGCGCCACGACAATCTTACATACATGAGAGATCTTGTGTTCAAAGACGACGTAGTCTGAGGAACGTAACCCACCTCTATTAGGGGTCATGCTGTTCGACTAAGGTTACTTAATGATGACCCCGACACTACTTTAGAACTTTAAGGCGAAAAGGGAGTCATTGTATTGCCTGCATATGTTAACATATTCGTTTGTAAGTCGTCCATCATTTTTTTGGCATGCCATAAGGAGAATTCTTTGTCACCATTGGTAACAAAAATCGTGGTGCATAAGGGACTCCTGGGTTGATAGTGTTTCCAATTATAGGTCTCATAGGCCCAGGCGTTATTGGAACATTCACTGGTAGTGGCGAAGACACCACGAGTTCAAGGATTGTCGAAGTTATTGAGATCTAAACAGGAATAAAGGAAGCTACTCCAATCACAAGTGGAGTAATAACGCCACTAATTGTTGATTGGGTTGGGTGTTCTCCTTGACTTTGAGGATTATTCTGGGGGTTTGGTGGAGGAACATTTCTAGCGGGTGGACACGAGATTTCTGGAAGTACTTTACCACTCCTTAAATGCCTACACACATGACCATTGGGAATAACTCATACAGAGAACAAAAAACAAAAATCTCAACCAAATATAGGTTTGTAATAAAAAAATTCTAAAAACGTTTCGCACAAAAGTCCCGTCGGCTGTGTCAATCTGTTTACATTAATTTTTAGTAAACATGTGTTACTCTTAAAAAAATTTACTTGCAGGATCGACTATTGAATCATATGATGTATTGTGTGTAGATTCTACGTGTGTTTTTTGAATGTCCATAAGTTTGAAAAATAAACTATAAATTAAGTAAAGTTATCAAATGGGTCGGAGACAAAAAATGGAATAAAATAAATGAAAAGACAATGAAAACAAAGTGGATGTTTAAGAAATGATGCAAATGGTTTCAATTAAATGAATAAAAGATGGTGTACAAGATCATACATTTCCTCACAAACGTTTTCTCTTTTTTGACGCGGGTACTTTAAGTTCTACAAGGTTTTTGTATATGATTTGTCACCTTTAATCCCTACGCGGGGACTATCTATATATACTAGTTGAAATATAACTATTTTTTACAGTTGTAACTCGCATGCTCAACACATACCCTTCTACATGGCCTTGGGGCTGATGGATGAGTCCCATGTGTCTTCAATATCCAGATATATTTAAATGATAATTTCTTTCTTTTATCCTTTTGTAAGTGGTCGTAGTCGAAGTCTTATCCATCTTTCAACATTTGCCAAAATATGTTAAGTCCCACAAATGTGAAAACAAACATGTCGTATTTGACCCAACATTGGTCGAACTAAGTAACTTCAAACATGACCATATCTACTCTCTCCATTAAATTTTCTTCGTCGAACTTTCTATATTGAAAATATTGGCTAACACCCAGTCTGAAGGATAACCCACCTCGTTGAAAGCATGATCTAAACCACCCTCACTTGCGAGGACATACACAACGCCCAACCTTTCCTGATCTATTGATTCAACTGAACTATCGTCCTTTGTATTATGGGTTTTCTGACAAGCATGACAGACAATTATAAGGTTATTATCAACACCCAAAAAACAATGATCAAAAGTGTAAACACGAGATTGATACTTTGACCATTACATGACATTGTTGTGTGTGGGGTCACAACCAAAAGTACAATGGTACACTTAGATGTAAGTTTGGGCTTTGCGTTCCGGCTTGAAATCGTCCACAAAAATTAGGTTCAACATAGGTAACGAAACCTCTGGAAACCTCCCTAAGATCGAGGTTACCACTTGTTCCCCTTTCTTCAGCGATAACTACTTCCTTCAAATCTTAAATAACCATCTCCTTAAGAAACCTTAGCAAAGAGTAAAAAAAAATACATAAATGAAAGACACTCTGATCTTTACCTTGAAAGACATGATCTTGATTAACTACTCGAATAAAAGCCACAAAAGATACATCGCAAAGGTGTTAGAATAACGATCGACAGGTAGTGTTTGTAGAAACTAGAGACAATTGCAGGAAAAAGAACATACGATTCTAAGACCTCAAGATGGCGAAAAGGGATAAATTATCTTTAAATCCACACACACACACACACACACACACACACACACACACACACACACACACACACACACACACACACATATATATATATATATATATATATATATATATATATATATATATATATAATACACGATCAATGTTGGATAACATAAAAAAGGACAACCCTACCACCAATAGTCAGAATCTCGCTTCATTCTACTCAAACACTCAAGTAGCCTAACAAAAGAAGGTCATCATCATTGTCTGACCTAGAATCATGCATCAAGTTTGTCCCACGAAGTGTGGTAGTTACAAAAATAACATTTAATGTGCATGTTTCCCATGCAATTGACTTCCTCTCAATTCTTTTTAACTTCCTTCATGGGGGAGACTGACTAGGAAACTCGGTAGGCGAATGAGTGTATCCCAAACCATACAACCCTCGTTTCAACAATTAGTAACAAGGACTTAGAGGAAACTGTTTAAGACCGTTTGCAATGCCCATGGACAAAAGGCCCAATAATGAGACCCAACACAAAAGACGCAAGTTACACGCGGGAAGAGGTGAGACCCTAATCAGTGTCAGATATCTCTTCACTTTCGGTCTAAATTGATTTTCAAATACTTCATTCATTTCCTTTATCCATGTTGAAAACATTCACCGATGCACCCAAAGATATCGCTACAATATAATCTCGTTCCTTATTCCTAGTAGCACACAGAACTAGGGGTGTTCATGGTTCATGAACTGCATTGAACTGAACCATATTTATGGTTTGGTTCAGTTTGTAATAACCACTTCAAAAAAAATCAAATTAACTGTTAAAATGATTTCAATTCACTTTAAAACTAGTTTAGAACTAGTCTATATTTATAAACTAGTTTATAATCAATTTACAATTTTAAACCAATTAGATATTTTGAACTCTTTTAAAACCAAATTTTTTAACTTCATAAAAATTTAATTATTTTATATTAAAAATTAATATTCTTCAAAATATGTATTTTTTTTTTAAAATATATTTCTAAAAAAACTCGATTTTTTGTATTTTCGAAAAAACTTGGTTTTTTCGATTTTTCAAAAAAAAAACTTTATTTTTTCGTAATTCCGAAAAAAATCAATTTTTTCGTAATCCTGAAAAAACTCAATTTTTCGTATTTCTGAAAAAACTCGATTTTTTCGTATATTCGAAAAAAACTTGATTTTTTGTATTTCCAAAAAAAAACTCGATTTCTTAGTATGTCAGAAAAAACTCGATTTTTTCGTATTTCTGAAAAAAAATCAAATTTTTATATTATCGGAAAAAAAAACTCGATTGTTTCATTTTTCTTAAAAAACTCGATTTTTTCGTATTTCCGAAAAACTCGATTTTTCGTATTTTCAATTAAACTCATTTTTATGTTTTTCGAAAAAATTCGAATTTTTTTCATATTCCCGGAAAAACTCGATTTTTTTCGTATTTTCGAAAATAAAAAAACTCTATTTTTTCATATTTCCGAAAAAACTAGAATTTTTCATATTTTTGGAAAAAATACTCGATTTTTTGTATTTTAAAAAAAACTTGATTTTCTATATTTAAAAGAAAAACAAGTTTTGTATATTTCCAAAAAAACTCGATTTTCAGTATTTTCGAAAAACTCAATTTATTCTTTGTTTATCCAAAAAAACTCAATTTTCATATTTTCGGAAGAAAATGATTTTTCTATTTCCAATGATAATATCAATTTTTTACTCTCAATTAATATTTTATTCTCATTATTAAAAATTTATTAATTTTTAATTAAACCAATCTATAAAAGAAAGTAGATTTGGAACCCATTTTAAACCGAATTTGAATTGTATTAATTAAATAATTTAGTTAATTAATCATTTAATAAATGATTCAATTTTTTATAATGCAATTCAGTTTAATTCAGTATACATATTTTTGAACATCCCAACACGGAACAGAAACAATATGGAATAACAACTAATATCCCTTAACAGATTTTATCATATTTCTACCAAGTTAATTTTGTGGACTAATTCTTTAGTCTTCATATGAATTTAGATACTATGTTAAACATTAATTATATGCAGCCAAGCTATCACTTTTATCCAACAATATCACTGTTTAAGAAACAACTTTAGTCAAACCTGAACTACTCCGAAAACACTTTTCTTTCATCAACTAGACAAGAAACTTGAAATCTATTTAATATATCTTTGAAAGGTCAATTTCATAGTACATTTTATGAAGTAAAAAAATAATGTAATAAATGTTCAATTGGACAATAGTTATCCACTCTTCCAAGTTTTCAACTGCACCATACTATAGAACAAACTGCCAAACTACTAGTATCAATCAAATTTGCACACTCTTCCTAAGATTAAATGTGGAATTCAATTAAATTAAATTAAACTAAATTCCTCAAACATTTTTTTCCTGCTAACTTGTTTTCCCAACGGTTTCCACTTTAGGCACATGAACAGGAAACTCATGAATCTCATCCATCCATGGATTCTTCTCCTTAGCAGGATCAACGGTCCTCAATGCGCGCCACACAGCACTATTACACTTAAATCCAGAACCAAATGCAATTTGCCATGTTCTATCACCTTTTCTAATCCTCCCTTTAGATTCAGTATAAGCCAATTCATACCACAATGAACTACTAGAAGTGTTACCGAATCTATATAGTGTCATCCTTGAAGGCTCCATATGCCAATCACTAAGATCAAGATTTTTCTCTAACTCATCCAAAACAGCTCTTCCACCAGCATGAATGCAAAAATGCTCAAAAGCTAACTTAAAATCAGGAATGTAGGGTTTTATTTTCATCTTGAAGGCTTTTCTTGCGACCAAAGTCGCGAAAAACAGAAGCTGTTCTGACATAGGTAGGACTAATGGCCCAAGTGTTGTGATGTTTGTTTTAAGTGCTTCTCCGGCGACCGCCATTAAGTCTTTTGAGAGTGATACGCCAACTGATCTCTTCTCGTCTTCTTCTTGAAAGACGCAGCCGTAGGATTTGTCGTCTGCGCCTTTGTGAGTCCGGACGGTGTGGATCAGTTGGTATTTGGCTTTTTTGCTGTCAGATGGTTTGTTGGAGAGGAGAATTGCTGATCCTCCCATTCTGAAGAGACAGTTTGAGACTAACATTGATCTGTTGTTGCCAAAATACCAGTTGAGTGTGATATTCTCCATGCTTACCACTAAGGCATAAGAGTTTGGATGAACCTAAATACATAAAACAAAAATATCAATAAAGTATTCTTAGTAAATTAAAACTATAAGTTTAAATTAATGAGTAATGATTAGAGAATTGTTAATTTTTCAATGATTCATTTATGGTCCTCAGTTATAGATGTGGACAACTTGCACTAAATTTGCAGACCTATAAAAATGGTCAATATTTCTGGTATTATGTCTATAGTTTGGAACTGTATTAAAGAGGGTGTCTAAAATTTAATGTTACAGCTGCAAATAACATGGACAAGCTGGACATGTGTGTGTGGACACCTAGGGTGAGAGAGAATTGCTTTTTAAAATTTGAAATTTTGCATCTATAATTGATTATTTAAACTAGAAATTGATTGCAAAAATGATTTCAGACATCCAAAATTGATTCTTACTTTAAACTAGAATTTTAAATTTTTGTTTATGTAAGATGATATGGACAAACTCAGGTCTGCGTCACTCTCAGGTCCGTCACTGAGGCTACAAGGTATTGTCAACTATAGAGGTTAAAACCCTCTGAGCTTTGTCTTTAGAAAAGACGTCTCGTTGAGTTGAGGTGTATGAGTGTTGTATAAAAATTATCCTTATTCTTGTTTTCCAAACTATTTAGACCAGTCGAGAACATAAAACCTAATCTACTATACATTCAACTAACTTTTGTAAGAATCAATTTTATACCGTCAATTCATTAAAAAGGATGAGCATAAGCAATAATATATGAACAAAGAATGGAAAACCAAAGTTGTGAAGAAAAGCATGCAAACCAACCTGAAGAAGCTGTTTAGCAAGGTCAATAGAGATAAGTCCAGCACTACAACCCATACCACCAAGATTATAACTTTGAACATTCCCTCTCAACTTATAATGATTCACAATCATAGCAGAAAGAGAAGGTGTAGGGTTAAACAAACTACAATTGACAACCAAAATCCCAATATCCTTAGCCTTAACACCAGTTTTCTCCAAAAGCTGATCAATAGCACCAAACATAACCTCCTCAGCTTCTTTCCTTGCTTCAGCCATACTAGGGTTTGGTGGAACAGTCAATAATGCTGGAGGCAAAGAAGTCTTTTGCCCTAAACCAGATCTCTCAAGTATCTTTTTCTGAAAAGCTAAATTCTCATCAGAAAAAGTACCTGTTAACTCAGACCTATTCATGAAAATCTCTCTAGTACATGTATAATCTTGTTTAGGTTTATAACATGCAAAATCAACCAAGTAAACACCTCTAGGACGACTCATGAAATAAAGGGTGACAAGAAACACCATAAGACTAGAACATAGAGTTACTGATATGAGATTGAATTTGAGATTCTCATAAAGCTGAATAACATCATGGTATGAGATTGTTGATAAATGAGCTGAAGCTGCACCGAAAAGTGGTATGAGAAAAAGGTACATAGCTTTTGAGATTAAGTAATGGTAACCTAGTTTAACATACTTAAGCTTAACTGATATAAGAAAATTTGGAAGTTTAGTTCTTTCTCTTTGAGGTTCAACAGAAACAGTTTGGTTCTTGTGATTTTCCATAATGAAAAAAAAGAAGGAAAAAAGATGAATGTGATGAAAAAAAGTGGAAGATGAGAATGTTATAAAGGGTGAAGAGAAGGAGGATAGTTGATACAACTACCCCAACGAACTTTTAATTGTTATCTGTAGGGGCATTGAATAAGCCAACTAGGAAACAGCTTTATTTATTTTATTTATTGCTGTATATTGCAAAAAATAATTTGGTAAGGTTATTTGAAATTTCATTCATTTTAGACAAAAGTACAAAACTGAAATGGCACATGCAATGTTAATGAGTAGGCCAACGTTGGTCATTGGTGAGCTATACTAATAAATGATGATAATTTATGAGGCTATAGGAAATGTGTATGTTTTATTTGTTTTTTTCTATCTTCTTTTCAGTTTTATGGTTCATCAATCAAAAACCTCCATCCCCTATTACTTGTCTATACATATGCTTCAATCAAAACAGTTCTAAACTTCTACAAATAATAAAACATTTAGTTATATCCGCAAGAATGTTGGTAATTTGGAAAAGCAAAAATATGTTAGTTTCGAGTAGTTGCTTTGTCCACGTAAATCTATTTTGCATTTCGTGTTCTCTTCTACTACCTATTTCATGGCTCCTAGGGGTTTGGAAAAAACTAGTTATTCTTAATTAAATTAAATTGGTATTTAAATTATTCCAAATGTTAAAATATAAAGACGGATATTCATTTTATTATTCTAATAATAATAATAATAATAATAATAATAATAATAATAAGTTATTTGATACCCAAATTTTATTATGTATAAAATTTATATGTTTTTTTTTCATGGTTCATTGTATGCACGTTATAAACTAAATTCATATTTGGAATTCTTTAAAATTAATTTTTTTTAAATTTCATAAAACTAAAAATTTATTTTAAATTTTTTTTTTTTTTTGAAAAATTGTTTTATTTTAATTTTCGAAATATATATTTTTAAGCACTCATAAATTTTTTTTTAAG
This sequence comes from Lathyrus aphaca, assembly GCA_963966055.1. Taxonomy (NCBI): domain Eukaryota; kingdom Viridiplantae; phylum Streptophyta; class Magnoliopsida; order Fabales; family Fabaceae; genus Lathyrus; species Lathyrus aphaca. The sequence continues at coordinate 159,609,108 of OZ014520.1, forward strand.
TATTTAAATTTAAAAAGTGATAATAATTTAAAGGAAATAAAATATTGATTTAATTAGATAATTTGGATTAAAATTAAAAGTCATTTTAATCGGTTTTAAACCAGTTTGGAATCAGTTATGAATTTCAAATGATTTTTGTGACAAGTGGTTTGGTTGATAAACCATAACCATAAAAATGGGTTGATTTACATTAATCGGTTACCCATGCACACCTAGGGGTGGCAAACGGGTATGCTCGCTCCGTTTAGGTCCGCCCGCAAAAAATAGCAAAAAATGAAGCGGGGCGGGACAGTCAAAGTTGAGGATGTGGGCCTAAAACCTAAGTTCGTCCCACAAAAAAGTGAGGGAGGATGTGGGCCTAAAACCTAAGTTCGTCCCACAAAAAAGTGAGGGAGGGTGGGGAAAGTCTACGGGTATTGTACTTTTTAAACCTAATTAAAAATGCAAAAAATTTAAGTAAATGTGCATATCCGCAAAAACCCGTGAAGAAAACGGGCGGGGCGGGGCGAATACTTTAGAGGGTGAGGGCCTAACCCCTTGGTCCACCTCGCACTAAAGTGCAGACAAAACATACATGTCCAACGGGTCGGATCCATTTTTCCACCCCTATGGACACCCCTAATGACCCCATTGATATAGAATCTTGTATTAGCAATAAGTTTAATTGTTACTTTGTTACGATAAGGTGTGCAATATGGCTTTGAGTTCTGATATGTAAGAAGTGTGATCCATTTAACTTAACTATTGATTTAGGTATTGTTCTGGACTGGGCCTCTAGAGACGGTATTGGATCGTAGCCCGATACGTCGAGCAGATGCCCATCCACTCGAGCAAGTATACTTGATGGTCGAGCATACACTACTTGACGATCGGGCAGACATTACATGGGTCAGGCATACACTTGACGAGACAGACAGATAACAGGTCCTCTATTCCACTTGCTACATCACCCAACTATCCCCCATTATCTCCTGAAAGATAGGGGCAGTTGGACCAAGGACTAGACCACTTGCTAGGTCTACACGCTTCTTACGCGTACCTTGGCAGTTCTTCCTTGGGCTTCGCGGATCCAGCCCAAGGAAGGACCTTAGCCCAGCGCTGGGGGCTCACTATAAATACCATTTTTCACTAAAGGGTCGGGTATTCTGAAACATTCCTTCTTGCTTACCATTTTTGTACCTCTATTAACTTTGGCATCAGAGTGCCTTGCAGGTACACCCCATCTCCATTCCATCCATCTTTGCTGCGCGCGTTCAATTACTGGAAGGCCCTCCACATCAGGTAAGATCAGTGGCACCGTCTGTGGGAAACTAGTTGTCCCCTTCTTCCACATGAGAAGATCAAAGCTCAAAACTACCCTATCATTCCAGTATGGTCGGAGAACACACCCGCGACCATCACCTTCCCCTCGTCGACTACACGATGGAGGACAATCTGAATTACCAAGAAGCTGACCACAGAGACTAGCAACCCTTCACCCCGTCTCCTGAACCCGAAGATAATGTAATTCAGCAACCTCAACCTCAAAACCCGTCGGTCGCTCCATTCCATCCCATCTCAGTGCCCATCGAGGGAGACGTCACCCTGATTGCCATGGTGAACGCCCTTAACCAGGCCAACTCCATGCTCTACCAGCAGCACGAGAGGATCATGGCCCTAGAGGCTGACCGACGGGAAAATTGACCTCAGCAAGAACGAAGGACGCAATAACGTCCAGAAGTTGCAAAGAAGCGGGGACGTTCCCCTCCGCGTCGAGGACGACGCTCCCCCGAGCACAAAAAGAGCATATCCAGGATGCACCATGAGACTGACCGGTCAATGACCTCACCTAGGCACGACCAAAGTCCTGGCAACAATGAGGTTTCCCCATTGAGGAGTGACGAGGAGAACCCCCATTGCCCCCTCTCACGAGCAATTATGGAGGCATCACTCCCCAAAGGCATGGAAAAGCCCCTGCATCTGGTCATTTACGACGGAAACACTTGTAACACGGTGGGAGAACTGACTTTAGTTATGTTGCGGATAGCAAGAGTCGCCACCGACTTTTATTTTATCCAAAAGGAAAGGGTATAAAAGAACAGGAAAGACCTTAAGAGATATTTTTGGGTCCGGGGGGTAGGTTATGTAAAGGGAAGGTGTTAGCACCCTTTACATCCATGGTTATCCATGGGCTCTTAGTTACTTAGCTCACTTTTGAATTGTTTTTGAAAGTGTAGTGTGTGAATAGAAAAATTTTCAGAATAGTTAATAATAATCCATGAACGGATGTGTAAAAACTTGTTTTTGAAAATTTGTTTGAAATTGTGAAGAGTTTGAAAATTTTTTGAAGTGAGCAAGTACATAAGAGGAACCTACCCTAATGTTTAAAGTCTTTCTTGTTCTTTATCCTTTCATTGGTAAGACTATCCCTACTATTAAGGAGTAAGTATTCATTACCTTGGATGTAAGGGACATGTGAGGGACATTCTGTTTTATAAAGGCAACTGTGGGGTGTAATAAGCATATAGGAGGGACTATCATCATCATTCGAAGGGACTCGATTCGTAAAGGCAACCATGAGGGACTTGATGATTTTTCTTTTTTAAAGGGACTTGCTTTATACACCCCACTTGACCTTATTAGTAGGCAACTTGAGGGATAACCTTAGAAAGTGAGACGGCGATTAAAATCGACTTACGTGTGTGAGTGTTTAATTTAATTATCTTATGATTTAAAATGATCTAAGTTAATTTTAAAATTGAATACATGTTTTGCACTCCCTAATTTACTAACCATAGCAATAATTAAATAATTACAAAATTTACATCCAGGAGCATTTACAAAATTAATTATAATGAGCAAAATAAATAAATAGCAAAAATAAGTAAAACATAAATAAGCAATAAAAATAAACAATAAATAAATAATAGGGGTTAGTGATAAATAAATAAATAAATAAAAAAAATAATGTTAGTGAAAATAGAATTATAATAATGATAATTAGTAAAATAAACAAAGGTTAGAGACATAAAAAATATATAATAATAAATAATAATATAGTTAGTAACAATAATTAAAGTAAATAGAAATAAAATAAAATAAAAAATTATAGTAATATGTACACAAAGTTTAATTTTAATATATAATAAGAAAAATTTCTAAGTATAATATAATTATAAATATTTACAAAAAATTCAATTATTTATGAATATATATCAACAATTAAAAATATTTACACATTATGAAGAAAATAAGTTTTAAATATCATGTTCATAAAAAATAATTATATTTACAAAAATTTACAAGAATTATAATAAATATATATACATAAAATTATATAGAAAAATAGAATTAGGTTTTATTTTAGAAAATATTTTTTTAGGGTTTAATTTATAGTATGCATATATTTTTAATTTAATCACAAGATAAAGAAAATATTTTAAGAGAATTTTTTTTTATATTTTAGAATTTGGAAAATATTAAACATGCTTAATTATATTTTTATTATGAGTTAGAAAATATATTCTTAGGACTATATTTAATTTAAACAATAGAATAATTAAAACAAATAAAAAAGAAATAAAGCAAAAATATGAGAACTTACCTGACTGGGATTTGAACCCAGGTCAGTATGTTTGCAAACAACAAGGAATACCATCAGGCCACCACACACGCAGGTGAGAAAGAGGAGAGAATAATTGTTTTTGTTCTTTGCCTTTGAAAATCCAGAAAAATATAAGAAATCAAAAAGGCCTGGGGTGGGATTTGATCCCAGGACCTTTACATTCACAAGCGTGCACATCACCACCTGGCTGGAAGAGCCCATCTGATAATATGGTGGCCATAATTGATTATATATTAAACCTGCGTAATAAACAAAAATAACAAACAAAATGCCATAAACGGGGAATCGAACCCCAGACAAGCCAATATGCGCACACGCCTCCAACCACCAGGACACAAGCGCTTGTGTGTCTTTAAACAGCAAATAATCAATAAAATATATTACAAATAATTTGAACTAAAACACGCGCGCGGGAACTGATCTTCTTCTTCCTTGAGACCTACAAACTTTGCTGCGAAATTAGATGCAAGTTTTCCTGCGAAAATGAATTTCCAGCAAAACCTACAAAAATCAAACAATGGCAAAACAGTACAGTTTCACAAAATTAATCAGTCCATGAAGTTTCTAATGAGTTTTCCAATCACCCCATGTCCTTAGAATTCATTTATATGGGCTGGATTGAAGAACCCTAATTGGAGTCATAAACCCTAAAAATGGTGGATCGTGTTTCAGGCTATGGAACTTCACCAAATTGTCCAGATTCCATCTATGATCATCAACAAACAAGATTACATAAGCAAAAATCAGTGATATGCAGTGAATCATTAGAATCGAAAAAAAAATATTTAAGAACAAATTGGACTCGGGTTGGCCAATGTAGTGCACATGGGATGCATATGAGTGATGCTTTAGCTTCAATGATGTCTAAAGAACACGTCTATGTTCTTAGTTTACCTTGAAACCTCTTGGATTGCAGAATCCGAATCTCACTTTTTTGATGAATTTTGAGTTTTTTGAATCTTACCTTAGGCTGCTGGAATTCGTGTCCTAGGGTTTGCATTATGATCAATACTTATAGGTGAATCAATCTAGGTCAAAAACTTCAATGGTTATGTGAAAGATTTGATTTAAAAAGATTGAGATTGATCATGCTTTGAAAGTTCAATATTTTTGTACCAATGCTTTCTATTTCAAGCCATTCCATATCTTTCTTGCACCAATTTGTTCCATGCTGACTTTATGATATTCTAGAATCAATAAATCAATTAAATCTTCGCATTTAATATTTTATTTAAATTTAAAATGATTTTAAGAATAAAAAATCATAATAAATTAATTAAATAAAATAAAAATTATGAAAATATGATGGAAATTTCGTGCATGATGTTGTTGTATGGGTTGGGTCATAATTTGGCCAGCCCATTTGGAAAGAATTGCTTTTAGACCTCCATTTTCAACATAAACCATCACAAAATTTCCCAACTTTGCAAGGGCACATCTCCCTCAATTTTAAAGGTATGAGGGTGTTCTTGGACATTTTGGAAAGCTTGAAGAGTCCTCTAAACAACCCCATTGGTTTCAGGTCCATATAATTTACCAATCTCAAGTTATGCCCTTTTGAAGTTGTTGACATTTTGTTGACTTTTGAAATGACCTATAATGTCTTAGGTCATATCTTCCAAATGAAGCATTTTTGGGCTTAACTTGCAACATAAAAGTTGTAGAGAATTCAATTTCCTTCAAAATTAGATTTGGATGGAGACTTGGTGATGAAGTATGTGAAAGTTATGGCTGGTCAAAGTTCAGTTGACTTTTACTGAGGAAACCCTAATTTAGAAACTCCTGATTATTGATGATCTGGAATCTCCTTGATGAATCATGATCAACCCTTGATCAAATGATGAATTTTACTTCATATACTTGATGTTGGCAAAAAATCATGAAGTTTGACTTTGGTTTGACCACAGTTGACCTCAGTTTGACTTTTTAACTGCACTGACTGATTTTGACTTATCTGATCATCTGACTGAGCAAACTTTTGAGAAAAGTCTTGAAACTTGACATGGGGGTTCTTAAACACATATAAGATGTTATGAAACTCACTTGAGGTATTGGAAGTCCATTTAGCCTGATTAAAGTCAAAACCCTAGTTTTGGATGCACTGCTTAGGAGGTGCATTGTCTGAGGGATTTGTCAACTCTTCTGACCAATTGTGAACCTTGTGAACCTTGTGAACCATCATAAAATGTCTTGTGAACCTCATGGGAGGTATTGTGAAGCTTGTGAACCTTGTGAACCTCATGAAGTGGCTTTGTAGACCTCATGAACCTCAGGAGAGCTTTGTAATCATTGTGAATCTTGTGAACCTTGTGAATCTTCAAGAAGTGACTTGTAGACTTCATGAACTTCATGAAAGGTCTTGAAGATGTTGAGAAGCTTGTGAACCTTGTGAACCTTCTTAGAACACAAAGTCTTGTATTGTGAGGGCAAATTTTGGGGTGCAACAGCTGCCCCTGTTCAATTTTCTGAAACCTGAGGGGTTAGATTGGTATATGTGCCAGTCGTGACCTGGAAGGTTGAAGGGGATTGAACACAAAAGCCCAAAAATTTGCACTCACCAGTGCATTAGAGTGGTACAGATGGCTAGTTGAATATGATTGAGTGGGCTTAAAGATGCCACTAGGAGAAAGTTCTTCAGATATATTTCTTGGAAGATAAGGCAGTCCAAAATATGGAGGTATAATGAAAGCTGTCAGGAGTCTGGAGCAGTCCTGAGGTATTGATGATATGCTTTCAGGATACTGGAGTAATACTGATGTAACAGCATGTCTTCATGAGGATAGAGCAATCAATAATGATAACCCTAAAGCAGTCTTGAAGTAATAATATGATTTCAGGAGGATAGAGCAATCAATAATGATAACTCTAAAGCAGTCTTGAAGTAATGATTTCAGGAGGATAGAGCCATCAATAATGATAACTCTAAAGCAGTCTTGAAATAATAATGTGATTTCAGGGGGATAGAGCAATCAATAATGATAACTCTAAAGCAGTCTTGAAGTAATGATTTCAGGAGAATAGAGCCATCAATAATGATAACTCTAAAGCAGTCTTGAAATAATAATGTGATTTCAGGAGGATAGAGCAATCAATAATGATAACTCTAAAGCAGTCTTGAAGTCATGAGAATTTATCAGGAGGATAAAGTAACCCTAAGGTGACAATAAAGCAGTCCCAAAGTAATAAGAAGCTTATCAGGAGGATAAAGTAACCCTGAGGTTACGATAAAGCAGTCCCAAAGTAATAAGAAGCTTATCAGGAGGATAAAGTAACCCTGAGGTTACGATAAAGCAGTCCCAAAGTAATAAGAAGCTTGTCAGGAGGATAAAGCAGTCCTGATGATCATAAGTTTGTTTGTTGGGTAATTAACCTGAAAACAAGGTAGCATTCTGTATAATAACATTAGTTTATGCTTTATGTATACATGTATGATATGATGCACTTAGGTAATGTACTATATGTCAATGGATATATATGCTATGGTATGATGTAAATGATGTATGTATGATATGATACTGCCGAAAGCGTCTGGATATCTTTGTATAACAACTGCTGGCCAGGGAAAATAAATCCCGATTCGTTGTTGAAGAATATATAATCCTCCGTCTGCTGGGGATAACAGGGTATAGATAACTTCCCGTATGCTGGGGATAGATATCACCTCCCGTATGCTGGGATAGTAAGGTATATATAACCTTCGTCTTCGTTTGATGGTAGAGTAGATATAACATCCCGTCTTCGTTCGTCGTACTCTTATTGGAAAGTAATTTCCCAAATATCCGTATGAGGATAAAAGAGATGGATATAAATTCCAGGGGAGATAAGGCTTTATGAAGATGGATTCGTCCTACTGAGAGTTTGTAACTGTCTTGTAAAGGTGAACCGGCGAAGCTTCGTTGAAATCCTCCCCTCGTTCGTCCTTAGTAAATACTATTACTGCATTTTCATGCATTTCTGGTAAACATCAATCATATTAAAAACATACATGCATTTTTGGTAAACATTAATCATATTCAAAAGCATACATACATTCGAACATAATCAATGGACGTTTCGCTTATGTAAATAGGGTAAAAGTAAATCTGGATTCAAAAGATGGAATTTATTTATATCAAAAGGTGACCCATACACGGGTAAGTTTGTACAAGGAGACATAAACCCTAGTAAGAGGATTTTGTCGTAAAGTTTTTTACAAAACAAAGAGAGTCAGCTATGTGGGAAATAATCCTATTGAGTTTCAATTCTACTATTGCCATTATCTTCAAGTATCTCATCTTCTATTGTTCAGACGGAAACGATTGGATTGAGCTTTATCTGTTCGAGCTTGAATAAGTAGTACAACTGGTTGCAGTTTCATGGGTGATCCAAACGAGACATAGTCATACGCTTTAATCCCTAACTTTTGCCTGGATTGCCCTTTCAGGTTTTCAATCCACCGGGATACCCTTTTTTGCCCAAGCCGCCTTTTCAGGTTTTCGACTTGCCGGGTGTACATCTTTTATATATATCCCTAATTTTTGCCCAAACCCTTTTGGTTTGCCGGGATGCCCTTATTTTTGCCTAGACCTGTCAACCTAGCGGGTCTCTTTTTATGCGTAGTATTTTTTAACTATGTCTGCGTTTACAGGCTGTGGGAAGTCTTCACCATCCATTGTAGTCAGTATCATGGCACCTCCTGAGAACACTGTTTTGACTACAAATGGTCCTTCATATGTTGGAGTCCACTTGCCCCTAGGATCACCCTGTGGTAATATGATACGCTTGATTACCAAGTCACCAGCCTGATATACCTTTAGCTTAACCTTCTTGTTAAAAGCTTTGATCATTCGTTTTTGGTACATCTGGCCATGACAAACTGCTGCTAACCTCTTCTCATCAATCAAATTTATCTGGTCCAGTCGAGTCTGAATCCACTCATCTTCATCCAAGCCTGCATCCTTCATAATTCTTAAGGAGGGAATCTGAACTTCAATGGGCAGAACCGCTTCCATACCATAGACTAAGGAGAATGGGGTTGCCCCTGTTGAAGTATGTATTGTGGTACGATAACCATGAAGAGCAAATGGTAACATCTCGTGCCAATCCTTGTAAGTAACAGTCATCTTCTGTACAATCTTCTTAATGTTCTTATTAGCAGCTTCAACTGCCCCATTCATCTTTGGACGATAAGGAGAAGAGTTGTGATGCTTAATCTTGAATTGCATGCAGAGATCAGTAATCATAGTGTTGTTCAGATTAGAGCCATTATCAGTGATAATCCTCTCAGGGATGCCATACCTACATATGAGATTATTCTTAATGAACCGAGCCACAATATTCTTAGTAACAGATGCAAATGAAGCTGCCTCTACCCACTTCGTGAAGTAATCAATAGCAACCAGGATGAAACGATGCCCATTAGAAGCAGTAGGCTTGATCTCACCAATCATATCAATGCCCCACATGGCAAAGGGCCAAGGAGCAGTCAACACATTCAATGGAGATGGAGGTACATGAACTTTATCAGCGTAGATTTGACATTTGTGACATGTTCTGGAGTGTTGATAGCAATCAGCTTCCATGGTAGACCAATAGTAACCTGCTCTCAAAATCTTCTTTGCCATAGTATGACCACTAGAATGAGTGCCAAAGGTCCCATCATGCATCTCTTCCATAATCTCAGTTGCTTCCTTCTTATCCACACAACGAAGCATAGTTGAATCATGATTACGCTTGTACAGAATCCCATTACTCGAAAAGAACTTAGCAGCAAACCTTCTCAAAAACTTCCTATCTTTGACAGATGCCCCTTCAGGGAACTCTTGAGCTTCGAGGTATCTTCTCACTTCATAGAACCAAGGCTTATCCTCTGCCCCTTCTGTATCAATCTCATTGCAGTATGCAGGCTTTTCAAATCTATCAATAGTAATCTTGGGAGCTTCATCATCCCAGCTAATCTCAAACATAGATGCCATGGTGGCCAAAGCATCTGCCAACTGATTTTCTCTCCGTGGAATGTGCTCAAAGGTAATCTCTTTGAAATGTGGGATCAAAGACAACACATGCTCTCTGTAAGGAATGAGGTTATCATGCTTGGTATCCCAATATCCTTTAATCTGACTTACTACCAGGGCTGAATCTCCATACACATCAAGGAACTGAATCTTCATATCAATAGCAACTTTAATACCCAGGATACATGCCTCATATTCAGCCATGTTATTGGTACAATGGAAACAAAGTCTAGCAGTAATCGGGGTATGACAACCTTCAGGGGAACTAATCACAATACCAACACCATTACCAAGTGCATTAGAGGCACCATCAAAAACCATAGTCCATCGGGATCCTTGTTCAGGTCCGTCATATTGTCCAGGTTCTTTGGTAATAATCATAATGTCTTCATCAGGGAACTCAAAATTCATTGACTGATAATCATCCACTGCTTGATGAGCCAAATGATCAGCAACAACACTTCCTTTAATGGCCTTCTGAGTAGTATACTGTATATCATATTCTGTCAAGATCATTTGCCATCTTGCAATTCTTCCGGAGAGAGCAGGTTTCTCAAATATATACTTGATTGGATCCATCTTCGAAATCAACAAGGTAGTATGGGTCAACATATACTGTCTTAGTCGGCGAGCAGCCCATGCCAAAGCGCAGCAAGTTTTCTCGAGCAGTGAGTATCTTGTTTCACAGTCGGTAAACTTTTTGCTAAGGTAGTATATTGCCTGCTCTTTTCGACCAGACTCGTCATGTTGCCCCAACACACACCCCATTGAATTATCTAACACTGTTAAGTACATAATCAAGGGTCTTCCATCAACTGGTGGCATCAAAATTGGAGGTTCTAGCAAATATCTCTTGATTTCATCAAAGGCAGTCTGGCACTCATCATTCCATTCCATCACCTGATCTTTCTTCAACAGCTTGAAGATTGGCTCACAGATGGTAGTTAATTGGGAAATAAATCTTGCAATGTAGTTCAATTGTCCCAAGAAACCTCTAACCTCCTTCTCAGTACGGGGAGCTGGCATCTCTCGTATAGCTTTCACTTTTGCAGGATCCACTTCAATACCTTTTCCACTGACAATGAAACCCAGGAGCTTTCCAGATCTAACTCCAAAAGTACACTTGTTTGGATTTAATCTCAACTTGTATTTCTTCAACCTCTCAAACAACTTGTGCAGATGATCAAGATGTTGCTCTTCATTCTGAGATCTGGCTATCATATCATCTACATATACCTCTATCTCATGATGAATCATATCATGAAACAAAGCCACCATAGCACGCTGATATGTTGCCCCTGCATTCTTCAAACCAAATGGCATCACTTTATAGCAAAAGGTGCCCCACTGTGTCACAAATGTTGTCTTGTCCATATCTTCAGGTGCCATCTTGATTTGATTGTAACCAGAGAAACCATCCATAAAAGAGAATACCTTATGCTGAGCAGTGTTGTCTACCAGAATATCAATATGAGGGAGTGGAAAGTCATCTTTAGGGCTGGCCTTGTTCAAATCCCTGTAGTCTACACACATACGTACCTTACCATCTTTCTTAGGAACTGGTACCACATTTGCAACCCACTGAGGATAAGAAGTCACTGCTAAGAACCCTGCATTGAACTGTTTCATTACCTCTGCCTTGATATTTTCTGACATTTCAGGACGCATACGACGAACCTTCTGCTTCTTTGGACGACAATCTTCTTTCACTGGTAAACGGTGAACCACAATGTCTGTATCCAACCCTGGCATATCTTCATAAGACCAAGCAAAAATCTCCACATAGTCACGTAACATCTGAATCAACCTACTCTTGACACTGTCCTCTAAATCAGCCCCTACCTTGACCTCTTTTCTGTTTTCTTCAGTTCCCAGATTCACAACTTCGACTGGCTCTTCATGTGGCTGTATAGCTTTTTCTTCTTGTTGTAACAACCTAGCAAGCTCTACAGGTATTTCACAATCGTCCTCATTTCCGTCTTCAGTTTGATAGATCGGATTCTCGAAATTATAATTGGCAATAGTAGAACTGTTATCAACAGGATCCAGAGTGGATGAGGATCTGCATTTTAGTGATGTGGGTGTGTGTAAGAACACATAGCTGATAAAGCAAAAAAATAAAAGAAAAGAAAGACAAGGAACACAATATTTACGAAAACGAAACGTCCACTGATTTTATTGAATGAAGTATGCAAATGAAATGACAGCCCGTAACAAGCACACCATTGTGCCCCAGGTAAGGCACATGGCTTGAAAGTTTTATTGTTCAGAAATTACAAATTTAAAAACATAACACAGTAATAGTATTTACTCCTGACTAAAGGAGATAGGGATAACATCTTCAGCTTTCCAATTATTGAGTCCAGCACCCACAGTAGGAAAAATCCATGCATCCAAGTTGTAGTCTTCATCTTGATCTCCCACAACATTAATCTGGTCCTTCACAACCCCTTGATTAGTGACACGGGCGGCACGAGCACGACGAACAGCCTTCTGGGACTCTGCAGTGAAACCCAAACCAAACTTGTCAGACTTGTATGGAATATCAGGAAGCTGACCCCAAATAGTACAACCACCTTCATCCACCACAGCTCTAGCATCATTGAGGGAGGCCATTGCCATTGTTGGAGGCTTTCTGGTGACCACAGGAACTTTCTTCACAACAGGAGGAGCTACATAATCATTAACAACCCAGGGAACCACTTCAAATGTCTGACACGGAGTTTCAATGTATTCACCTTCCATTTCCAGATACTTGAAAGTGTTTACATGGATGACAAAGTATTCTTCTTCTCCATAGACAGTAACAACCTTTCCATTCACCGGATATCTCAACTTTTGGTGCAATGTATAGGTCACAGCACCTGCCCCATGGATCCAGGGACGACCAAGCAGACAAGAGTACGAAGGACGAATATCCATCACATAAAATGTAGCAGTAAACACCTGAGAACCAACTTGGATTGGAAGATCAATTTCCCCATGTACCACTCTTCTAGAACCATCAAAAGCCTTCACCACAATATTACTGGGCTTTAGCACAGCATCTTCAGGACTCAGCTTGCTCAAGACTTCCTTAGGCAACACATTCAAAGAGGAACCATTGTCTATCAGCACATGAGACAGGGTAGTGCCCCTGCATTCAATTGAAATATGCAAGGCCCTGTTATGATCCCTCTTGGCAGGGGTCAAGTCAGCATCAGAAAATCCTAACCCATTGTCATAGGTCAGGTGGGCAACACAGTTCTCAAATTGGTCAACAGAAATTGCACTGGGTACATGAGCCATCTTCAGAAACTTGATCAATGACTTGGCATGAGCCTCAGAACATAATAATAGGGAGAGCATAGAAATCTTTGAGGGGGTATGCCCTAACTGATCAACAATGTCATAATCACTCTTGCGAATGATTTTCAGTACTTCTTCCATCTGCTTAGAGAGATCATCAGCAGCTGGCACATCAGTAGATACAGGCTCAATAACAGGACCTTTGCCCCGAGCATCAGTGGTGGAAGTAGCAACAGGAGTAACTGCACTCTTAGAAGCAACTGGAGGAGAGAAGACTCTTCCACTACGAGTGATCTTGCTAGATCCAGCAATATTATCAATGTCAACAGGCACATCAGGTAAAGGCTCCTGCTTAACACCATGGATGTAAACGTCAGACCCATAGTGCCAAGGCACAGCTTTGTCAGATGTATAAGGAATAGGACCAGGAGTGGTAATGATCAGAGGAGCCACTCTGGCTTCAGCAACAACTTTCACAGGACCTTCAGCGGTAATCTTGATTGGGCCCTGATGAGTGATTTTAATGGGACCCTTTGAAGTGATTCTTACCGGTACTTTGTCAACCATATCAACCTCTTCAATCTTCTTACTCCGAGTCAGATGATCCACCATACTTTCTACAGATGCTGGTCTTCTTTCAAACACTATAGTATACTTATCCATGAGACGTTGAATGCCATCTCTCAAAATGAAGCAACTATCCGGCTTATAGGTACAATACAGACAATCTTCACGACAACCTGGAAAGATCCCAGCTTGTACTAACCTCTTTTTGATAACAGACAGTGGTGTGGTCAACTCCATTACTGAATAGACATGCAGGTCTTCATCAACGGCATTGACAGTCTTCTCGTGATTTGGCATTGGAGCTGTAATCACATTTGGAGCACCTGGTGGATTAAACTCAATTTCTCCAGCATCAATCATATCTTGAATTTTGTTCTTCAAAACCCAGCAGTTATTAGTATCATGTCCTGGACAGTTTGAATGATATGCACATCGTGCATTGGGATTGTACTTGGGAGAGGTAACATTGGGATTCTGAGGAGCCTCCCTCAGGGTAATAAGTTCAGCCTTCAACAAATGTTGCAATGCCTGAGCCATTGACATGTTGATCTTCGTGAACTACCTTCTAGCCCTCTGTTGGTTGCCCTGAGGCTGCTCTGTTGGTGCAGGAGTTGGATTTGAAATATGCACTGCACTAACAGACTGATGTCTTCTGTTACGATCAGGTTGACCATAAACAGCATTAGATTCTTTCTTCCCAGTGGGAGGCTTCTTTGCAGCACCTGATGAAGAAGTGCCCACTTGGATCTTACCACTCTTGATACCATTCTCTACCCGCTCTCCTGTCATGATCAACTCAGTGAAGCCAGATGATGAGTTTCCAATGAGATGACTGTAAAACGGACCATTCAGCGTACACATGAACATATCAACCAGCTCCCTGTCAGTCAAAGGGGGTTGAACTCTTCCAGCTAAATCTCTCCACTTCTGGGCATACTCCTTAAAACTTTCTTTGGCACCCATAGACATGCTCTGAAGCTGCATGGGAGTGGGGGCTAAGTCAGCATTGTATTGATACTGCTTATAGAAAGCTTCAGCAAGATCATTCCAGTCTCTGATGTTGACACTCTCCAACTGATAATACCACTCCAGCTGAGCTCCAGATAAGCTCTCTTGAAAGAAATGGATCCACAACTTCTTATCAGCAGTATGAGGTTGAATCCTTCTGACATACGACCTCAAATGCAGCTTGGGACAAGAGACCCCATCATAAACAACAAAGGTAGGAACCTTGAAACCAATGGGTATCACAACCCCAGATATCAAACTCAAATCCTCAAAATCCAGCCCAGATGATTTCTGTAATTCTATAGCATCCATTCTATCCACCAGCATCTTGAATTTGTCTTCATTAGGCTCATGGTAGTAATTAGCCTCAGAATCAGAGTCCCCCATAGTGTTGTGGGGACTGCCTCCCTCTTTCTCAGATTCCTCAGATTCATAGTCTTCAACCTGTTCCTTGTTCTTGACAGGACCTTTGAACCTCCTTCCCATGTTGAGCAACCCAGCAGACCTTCTAGCCTTCTTAGTCTTCTTGGCCAGCAGTGTCTTCAATTCATCCTGCCCCTTGGATAGGTTCAGGATCAGCTCTTGGAATTGTGCATTCTGTGCCTGGAGATCCTTAACTGATTGTTCAAGAGCCATTGCTGAAATAAACAGCGAGAAGATGAGAAACCTGTGCACAATTATAAACCTGTGATGCAATGAAATGATATGGGAATGCATATGCAATGTTTTCAAGGACCGCAGGATTTAAATTTGCTTAAACAAACAAGAAAGTAATTTTTTATTAGTAATAACTTGTTTTTCCTTTTAGGCTTACAAAAAATGAAAGTGAAATAAGTACAAAAGATGGGGTTTTAAGTCTCCCATGGACGTTTCCTCTTTGTGTTGAGGTATGAGTTTAGATTGCGCTCCTCATGAAGTAGCTTTGTTAGTTCCAGGATCTTTTCTTGGCTTGCTTTGTAATGAGCCTCGAAAGTATCCCTTTACTCCTTCAGTTGGATCCATGATCTCTGCAAGTCTTCCTTATCAGTAGGCATGTCTGGGTGAAGGATGGTATAAGCTGTGTCTCCTTCAGCAACAGGTTCCATGGTAACTGGTAGGACGGCAGGATATGGCATCATGAGTGTCTGAGCACGAGATCGCACCCATCTGAGATAAGCCTCCATAGGAATAGTGTACTTAGGCTCCAGTGTCTTGCTGTCAATCCTATTTACCTTTCCCCAAGCTCGTATGAATCTCTGACGGTAACCCTGAAGATCGTTGTCGTAATCAAACACAATGCCCTGAATCAACATGTCATGTGGACCATCACTTCGGGCGTAACCAAACTGTCGTAAAGTTAGAGAGGGGTTGTAGGTGATGCCTCCTCTTATGCCTAGAAGTGGCACATTAGGAAATTCCCCACAACGGTCAATGATGGTGACATTCTCCATAGATCTGGAGCTCCAATGAATGTCTGAGTGAGAAAGTGACATGATCCTCTTGGACCATCTGAACCCTTGCTCATTCTTCATTACTGAGCGAGGAAGGTGAGAAATAAACCACCTAGAAAGTAAAGGTATGCAGCACATCAAAGTTCCTCTTGCCCTCGTAGTACGGGTGTGAAGAGAATGTAGGATATCTCCAAGCAATGTAGGCACTGGATTGTGATTCAGGAAGATGTTGATGGCATGAACATCTATGAACTGATCTGGATTGGGGAACAATACTAAGCCATATATCAGCAAGGCTAAGATCTCCTCAAAAGCATCATAACTCATGGCCTTCAAGAACATTTGAGCCTTATCCATTAGCACCTTGGCCAGAATACCCTTGACTCCACTTCTCGTTTCTAGAACAATGTCAGACTTCTTCAGATGTAGGGCTGCAGCAATAACCTCTGGTTTAAGCTCTTTCTCCAAGCCTGTGAAGGGTCTTTGATCAAGAACAGGTATACCCAGAAGTTTAGAGAACTCTTCCATTGTAGGAACCAGCTGATAGTCGGGGAACGTAAAGCAGTGATGTTTAGGATCAAAGAACTGAAACAGAACACTCATCATGTCTTCATTGAACCCTGAAGTGACTAGATCCAATAGGTGACCATGTCTTTTGATGAACTGGGAATGATCAGACATTTGAGAAACCAACTCTTTAAGCTTAGTAGGTATCCCCACAAAGTTGATCCTGATGGTGTTTCTACGAGCAGAAGCCATGACCTGCAACAAAGAACAAAGATAAATCCTTTGGTCCTTGAAATGGTTAGTGAAAATGATATGCTTATGATGCATGATGATGTCATGATGTTATGCTCAATCACAAACATGTGGCACACACAAACAAGTCACACCATAGCCCTAGGTTTAAAGGCTTGCATGAGGTTCAAAGGTAAGTACCCTCCCCTGAAGTTAGATGGTTCATCCTGTCCTACAAAAGTAACCAGGTTCTAAGGGATCTCAATATCATTGATCCTTCACAAGGGTGGTTGTTCAGAAGGCAACTTACTTGCCAACCAAAACCCTCCAAGTTTAAGATCTCAATGAGTGTAGCATCGAGTGTCAACCAACTTCAGTCTGCACCAAAGCCGGTTACCTCACTACTTTCTAAAGGCCAAGATGAGTTAACTAGGGTTCTAAAAGTTAGTTAATGCATTGACAACATATGGCAGCCTCATATTATCCTCAACTTGACTTAAGGAACATAAGCACCAACCAAGAAGTCGCACTAACTATGGCCACCAGATCAACCGTATCGATATACGTCGTACAGTTTCCTTGGTCTATTGCCATTTATCTAAGGTACACTAGATCCGGGTTAGGACCTTTCACACATAAGAGCACCCCAGCAAGATAACATAAATCAAACAAGGCAAGCAATTCAAAGTGATCTTAATTCCTAAGGGTACCCCTCTTAAAATAGATCCCCAGCAGAGTCGCCAGTTCTGTAACACGGTGGGAGAACTGACTTTAGTTATGTTGCGGATAGCAAGAGTCGCCACCGACTTTTATTTTATCCAAAAGGAAAGGGTATAAAAGAACAGGAAAGACCTTAAGAGATATTTTTGGGTCCGGGGGGTAGGTTATGTAAAGGGAAGGTGTTAGCACCCTTTACATCCATGGTTATCCATGGGCTCTTAGTTACTTAGCTCACTTTTGAATTGTTTTTGAAAGTGTAGTGTGTGAATAGAAAAATTTTCAGAATAGTTAATAATAATCCATGAACGGATGTGTAAAAACTTGTTTTTGAAAATTTGTTTGAAATTGTGAAGAGTTTGAAAATTTTTTGAAGTGAGCAAGTACATAAGAGGAACCTACCCTAATGTTTAAAGTCTTTCTTGTTCTTTATCCTTTCATTGGTAAGACTATCCCTACTATTAAGGAGTAAGTATTCATTACCTTGGATGTAAGGGACATGTGAGGGACATTCTGTTTTATAAAGGCAACTGTGGGGTGTAATAAGCATATAGGAGGGACTATCATCATCATTCGAAGGGACTCGATTCGTAAAGGCAACCATGAGGGACTTGATGATTTTTCTTTTTTAAAGGGACTTGCTTTATACACCCCACTTGACCTTATTAGTAGGCAACTTGAGGGATAACCTTAGAAAGTGAGACGGCGATTAAAATCGACTTACGTGTGTGAGTGTTTAATTTAATTATCTTATGATTTAAAATGATCTAAGTTAATTTTAAAATTGAATACATGTTTTGCACTCCCTAATTTACTAACCATAGCAATAATTAAATAATTACAAAATTTACATCCAGGAGCATTTACAAAATTAATTATAATGAGCAAAATAAATAAATAGCAAAAATAAGTAAAACATAAATAAGCAATAAAAATAAACAATAAATAAATAATAGGGGTTAGTGATAAATAAATAAATAAATAAAAAAAATAATGTTAGTGAAAATAGAATTATAATAATGATAATTAGTAAAATAAACAAAGGTTAGAGACATAAAAAATATATAATAATAAATAATAATATAGTTAGTAACAATAATTAAAGTAAATAGAAATAAAATAAAATAAAATATTATAGTAATATGTACACAAAGTTTAATTTTAATATATAATAAGAAAAATTTCTAAGTATAATATAATTATAAATATTTACAAAAAATTCAATTATTTATGAATATATATCAACAATTAAAAATATTTACACATTATGAAGAAAATAAGTTTTAAATATCATGTTCATAAAAAATAATTATATTTACAAAAATTTACAAGAATTATAATAAATATATATACATAAAATTATATAGAAAAATAGAATTAGGTTTTATTTTAGAAAATATTTTTTTAGGGTTTAATTTATAGTATGCATATATTTTTAATTTAATCACAAGATAAAGAAAATATTTTAAGAGAATTTTTTTTTATATTTTAGAATTTGGAAAATATTAAACATGCTTAATTATATTTTTATTATGAGTTAGAAAATATATTCTTAGGACTATATTTAATTTAAACAATAGAATAATTAAAACAAATAAAAAAGAAATAAAGCAAAAATATGAGAACTTACCTGACTGGGATTTGAACCCAGGTCAGTATGTTTGCAAACAACAAGGAATACCATCAGGCCACCACACACGCAGGTGAGAAAGAGGAGAGAATAATTGTTTTTGTTCTTTGCCTTTGAAAATCCAGAAAAATATAAGAAATCAAAAAGGCCTGGGGTGGGATTTGATCCCAGGACCTTTACATTCACAAGCGTGCGCATCACCACCTGGCTGGAAGAGCCCATCTGATAATATGGTGGCCATAATTGATTATATATTAAACCTGCGTAATAAACAAAAATAACAAACAAAATGCCATAAACGGGGAATCGAACCCCAGACCAAGCCAATATGCGCACACGCCTCCAACCACCAGGACACAAGCGCTTGTGTGTCTTTAAACAGCAAAGAATCAATAAAATATATTACAAATAATTTGAACTAAAACACGCGCGCGGGAACTGATCTTCTTCTTCCTTGAGACCTACAAACTTTGCTGCGAAATTAGATGCAAGTTTTCCTGCGAAAATGAATTTCCAGCAAAACCTACAAAAATCAAACAATGGCAAAACAGTACAGTTTCACAAAATTAATCAGTCCATGAAGTTTCTAATGAGTTTTCCAATCACCCCATGTCCTTAGAATTCATTTATATGGGCTGGATTGAAGAACCCTAATTGGAGTCATAAACCCTAAAAATGGTGGATCGTGTTTCAGGCTATGGAACTTCACCAAATTGTCCAGATTCCATCTATGATCATCAACAAACAAGATTACATAAGCAAAAATCAGTGATATGCAGTGAATCATTAGAATCGAAAAAAAAATATTTAAGAACAAATTGGACTCGGGTTGGCCAATGTAGTGCACATGGGATGCATATGAGTGATGCTTTAGCTTCAATGATGTCTAAAGAACACGTCTATGTTCTTAGTTTACCTTGAAACCTCTTGGATTGCAGAATCCGAATCTCACTTTTTTTATGAATTTTGAGTTTTTTGAATCTTACCTTAGGCTGCTGGAATTCGTGTCCTAGGGTTTGCATTATGATCAATACTTATAGGTGAATCAATCTAGGTCAAAAACTTCAATGGTTATGTGAAAGATTTGATTTAAAAAGATTGAGATTGATCATGCTTTGAAAGTTCAATATTTTTGTACCAATGCTTTCTATTTCAAGCCATTCCATATCTTTCTTGCACCAATTTGTTCCATGCTGACTTTATGATATTCTAGAATCAATAAATCAATTAAATCTTCACATTTAATATTTTATTTAAATTTAAAATGATTTTAAGAATAAAAAATCATAATAAATTAATTAAATAAAATAAAAATTATGAAAATATGATGGAAATTTCGTGCATGATGTTGTTGTATGGGTTGGGTCATAATTTGGCCAGCCCATTTGGAAAGAATTGCTTTTAGACCTCCATTTTCAACATAAACCATCACAAAATTTCCCAACTTTGCAAGGGCACATCTCCCTCAATTTTAAAGGTATGAGGGTGTTCTTGGACATTTTGGAAAGCTTGAAGAGTCCTCTAAACAACCCCATTGGTTTCAGGTCCATATAATTTACCAATCTCAAGTTATGCCCTTTTGAAGTTGTTGACATTTTGTTGACTTTTGAAATGACCTATAATGTCTTAGGTCATATCTTCCAAATGAAGCATTTTTGGGCTTAACTTGCAACATCAAAGTTGTATAGAATTCAATTTCCTTCAAAATGAGCTTTGGATGGAGACTTGGTGATGAAGTATGTGAAAGTTATGGCTGGTCAAAGTTCAGTTGACTTTTACTGAGGAAACCCTAATTTAGAAACTCCTGATTATTGATGATCTGGAATCTCCTTGATGAATCATGATCAACCCTTGATCAAATGATGAATTTTACTTCATATACTTGATGTTGGCAAAAAATCATGAAGTTTGACTTTGGTTTGACCACAGTTGACCTCAGTTTGACTTTTTAACTGCACTGACTGATTTTGACTTATCTGATCATCTGACTGAGCAAACTTTTGAGAAAAGTATTGAAACTTGACATGGGGGTTCTTACACACATATAAGATGTTATGAAACTCACTTGAGGTATTGGAAGTCCATTTAGCCTGATTAAAGTCAAAACCCTAGTTTTGGATGCACTGCTTAGGAGGTGCATTGTCTGAGGGATTTGTCAACTCTTCTGACCAATTGTGAACCTTGTGAACCATCATAAAATGTCTTGTGAACCTCATGGGAGGTATTGTGAAGCTTGTGAACCTCATGAAGTGGCTTTGTAGACCTCATGAACCTCAGGAGAGCTTTGTAATCATTGTGAATCTTGTGAACCTTGTGAATCTTCAAGAAGTGACTTGTAGACTTCATGAACTTCATGAAAGGTCTTGAAGATGTTGAGAAGCTTGTGAACCTTGTGAACCTTCTTAGAACACAAAGTCTTGTATTGTGAGGGCAAATTTTGGGGTGCAACAACACTGACCCTGATGATCACGTCGACAACATTAACGATATGCTCGACTACCGCAACAACATCACCAGGCATCTCAAATGCAGACTGTTTTCAACAACTCTCAGGAAATGAGCCATGTCCTGGTACAAAAACCTGGCTCCAGAGTCCATCACATCCTGAAGGGTCATGAAATCCACGTTCACGAGGCATTTCACAACCTTCCAGCGTCATCCCAAAACTGAGGCAACCATCGAAGATATAGTGTAAAGGAAGAATGAAACGTTGCGCTCGTACATCGAGCGGTTCAACCAAGAAGCCGTCGAGGTAGACACGATAGAACACATGAAGAAATACCTCCTCGAGAGAGGACTCTTGCCCGGAAGCGAACTCAGCAAAACGGTCGGGATAGAACCTCCCCGCACCTGGACGAGCTCTTGCACAAAGTCCAAGCTTACATTAGAAATGAAGAAAAACAGGTTGTCCACAACGCTCGGAGCAGTCGCAACACAGGGGAGACCGACCATCCCAAGTGCGAGGATCTCAACGCTTCCCGCCGCAACAAAGACAGGCGGAGGGAGGAAAAGCCCCGTGAGCCCCAGGAAGGAAGGGGACTCGCGGGCCGTTATAGCAAATATACACTGCTGACAGCTCCCCGCGAGCGCATCCTCGCCGAGTGCATCAACTCTAACTTCAAATAGGGTCGAGTAAGGTTCCCCAAACCTTCTACACCCAAGCCCCACACGGACAAATCCAAATACTGCCGGTTTCACACCTTAGGGTTTAAGGTTTAGGGTTTAGGAAGGTCACCTCAAACAGTACACTAAGAGGAATGAAACTCTCGGGCACGAGGAGCAAGAAAAGAAGAGGCCTCGCGAGGACACGCGCCCGACGACTCTTCTTACCAAGTGGCCATGTGCATATCACGCCCAGAGGACTTCCATCTCCCCAACTCGGGACCAGAAGGGCAACTCACGGCTCTCAGTCCCTGGGAAGACTTCCCACCAGCTCTTGTTATATCAGGAGGTGGGATGAACAACGAAAACGCTGCCCTCTCAGTGAAATGCAAGTTTGATGAACTCCTACTAACTGTGCCCGAGCAGTTGGCCACACTGACAAAGTACCGAGGAAAGTATAACCCAATATCTTTCTTCCTAGAGAAGCTATCGGGCGGTTCCCCCAATTCCGACATCCCTTTACTAATAAGGGCCAAGATGGCGCGCTTCGACGTTCGACGCATCCTGGTCGACCAAGGAAGTTCAGTGGATATCATGTACGTCCACCTATTCAAGACCCTCAAGCTGGACAAGACCAATTTATCCCCGTAAGTCGGATCCGACCTTCAAGGATTCAACGGGGCCACAACAAAGACGTGGGGTTATATCGAGCTTCTCGTCACCTTCGGAGAGCAAGAAACAACTAGATAAGTCAAGATCCAATTCCTGGTGATAGAGTGCCCCTCCCTTTACAATTGCATCCTCGTCCGCCCAACTCTGGCCGAACTAACTGCAGTCCCCTCCACCGTCCACCTGAAGATGAAGTACTACACCAAGCTAGGCCGCGTAGTCACGATCCACGGAGACATCGAGGCCGCTCGAAGATGTTATGACGCTGCAGTAAAAGGATAGACCATAATTAACACCAAGAATAACAAGAAACCCAGGGTCGAAGAATAGCCTCCCCCCTAGGGAATCAACGCCATCGACCTCGACAGCCGCATCGGCGAGGACGACACTGAAGAACAAGGGACCATCAACGGGCAAGCCCCAACACACCTATTTCGCCCGGTTCTTGACAAGAGTTCGAGCTCGTTCTGCTTGGCGATAACCCCGACAGAGTTGTGAAGATAGGCACGGGGCTGCCCGCTGAAACAAGGGAGCAACTCGCAATCTGCCTTAAGGAGAACGCTGACCTCTTCGCATGGAACGCCGCAGAAATTCCTGGCCTCGACCCTGAGGCTGCCTGTCATCAGTTAGCTTTAGACCGAGCAGTTAATCCCAAGCACAACGTAGGCATAAACAGTCTCTCGAGAAAGCGGAGGCTGCTGAGCGAGCTGTAAAAGACCTCTTAGAGACAAATTTTATTTCTGAAGCCCAGTACATAACCTGGCCCTCTAATGTAGTCCTCGTTAAGAAAAATAATGGAAAATGGCGTATGTGTGTTGATTATACCGATCTTAATAGGGTTTATCCCAAAGATGCTTTTCCTCTCCCTAATATAGATAAACTGGTCGACAACTCTGCAGGTTTCAAACTCTTGTCTTTTATGGATGCATATAGTGGATACAACCAAATCCCTATGTCGGACGCAGACAAGATACACACGGCCTTCATGACAGCGACGAGCAATTACTATTACAACGTAATGCCCTTCGGATTGAAGAACGTCGGGGCCACGTACCAACGCATGATGAACAAAGTCTTCCAAGGAAACATCGGGGACATGCTCGAAGTATACATGGACGACATGATCGTATAATCACACGAGGAGGTCGACCACGCACGACACCTCTGCAAGGTTTTCGATCAGGCGAGACAATGAAAAATGAGGTTTAACCTTGAAAAATGCACATTCGGTGTCCGAGCAGGGAAGTTCCTCGGCTTCTATCTCACCGAGCCCGGGATTGAGGCCAACCCCAATAAATGTCGGGCATTTTTGGAGTTCCCAACCCCAAAGTCGAAAAAATCCATTCAGTCCCTCAACGGTGTGCTCGCCTCCTTGTCCTGCTTCGTCGCCAAGTCCGCTCATCACGCCTTACCTTTCTTCAAACTACTACGGAAGGAGGCCACCTTCAAGTGGACTGAAGAGTGCGAGCAGGCATTGCTCCACCTAAAGAAAGCACTATCCGAGCCCCCAGTCCTATCCCGACCACTAGAAAAGGAGACCTTGTATCTATACCTGTCCGTAGCGACCGAGGCCGTTAGCGTCGTTCTCATCCGAGAAACCATCGAAGGACAAAAACCTATCTACTTCACGAGCAAATCTCTCCAAGGCCCCGAGCTCAGATACCAACAGACCGAGAAAGTCACCTTAGCCTTTATCAATGCCACAAGGAGATTACGACACTACTTCCTTGCCCATATGATTAAAGTGAGAACCGACCAACCAATAAAGCAGCTTCTCAGCCGACCAGACATGGTCGGTCGAATGTTGAAGTGGTCGTTGGAACTCTCTGAATTCGACATCCAATACAAAAGCAGGAAAGCTCTGAAAGCTCAGGTCTTGGCCGACTACATCACAAAAATGACACATAGCCCGATCCCAGCTAACGACGCCTACAAGTGGACGATCTTCGTCGACGGTGCCTCCAGCCTGGCGAGAAGCGGTGGAGGAATCATCCTCGAAAACGAGGACGGTATTCTGATCAAGGTCTCGTTGGCATTAGCCTTCCCGACCTCCAACAACCAAGCCAAGTATGAAGCTTTCCTCGCAGGTCTAAGATTAGCCGAAGACTTAGGGGCGAAGGAAGTAAAGATATCAACAGACTCTCAACTTATGGCATCACAAGTACGGGGAGAATACCAGGCTAAGAACGACAACCTCATCGAGTACTTATCCCTAGTGAGAGAAAAACTCGAAAAATTTGAGAAGTGGGAGGTTCAACATGTTCCACGCGAACACAACAAGCGGGCTGACGTCCTATCCAAACTCGCGAGCACGAGAAAGAAGGGTGGAAACAAGTCGGTGATCCAAGAAATCCTCCCTCGACCAAGTACCGAACGACCACCTCCCCCGCTCGACGTAAACGTGATCGGTGACGTTCACTGCTGGATGACACCCATCTACAACTACCTCATGAAGGATGAACTCCCCGCAGACCCCAAAGAGGCAGCCACGACCAAGAGTAGGGAATGCTCGTACGTCCTCCTTGAGGGAAAACTCTACCGAAGGGGATTCTCCATTCCGTTACTCAAATGCATCGAGGAGGAAAAGGTCCCCGACATACTGGGAGAAATACATCGGGGGATCAATGCCCAGCACCTCGGCGGAAGGTCATTGGTGCGCAAGGCCCTACAAGAAGGTTATTATTGGCCGACGATGCCACACGACTCTAAAGAACATGTAAAAAAATATGACAAGTACCAGAAGCACGCCGACATGCATCTCATACCCCTAACGAATTAAAGACGCTCTCCTCCCCGTGGCCCTTCGCCTGGTGGGGAATGGACATCCTCGTCCCCTTTGTTACCGGCTCTTACCAAAACAAATACCTCATCGTAGGGGTGGACTACTTTACTAAATGGATCGAAGCAGAAGCCTTGGCCAAAATAACGGCACAAAACATTTTCAGATTCTTCAAAAGAAACATCCTCGCACGCTTTGGCATACCCCAAGTCCTCATCACCGACAACGGAACGCAGTTCACGGACGGAGGATTCCAAGACTTCGTCACCGACTTAGGCACGAAACAACATTTCACGTCAGTCAAGCATCCTCAAACTAACGGGCAAGCCGAGGCAGCCAACAAGGTGATCCTACGCGGACTGAAACTCCGACTCGACGAGGCGAAAAAGGCGTAGGTCGAGGAACTGCACAACATCCTTTGGAGATATCACACAATGCCATATTCCACGACCTGGGAGACCCCGTTCAGGTTAATGTACGACACCAAGGTGGTCATACCGGTAGAGATTCGAGAACCAACGAGGCACACAAAAGCACCCCTTGATGAGGAGCTAAACGACGAAGCACTTCGAGCCGAGTTAGACCTTGTCGACGAAATCCGCTCCGAGGCAGCCCTTAGAGAAATCTACCTTAAACAAAAAATAGCTTTACGCCACGACGCGAAAGTCATAAAAAGAAAGTTCCAGGTGGGCAGCCTGGTCCTCAGATGAAACCAGAAAAACCCACGGGAAGGCAAGTTGGCCCCTAACTGGGAAGGTATGTACCGTGTCCGGATAAAACGGGCAACGAGGCCTACTATCTAGAAAACTTACAAGGTGAAGAACTCTCTTGGCCATGGAACGTAGAAAAACTTAAGCAATACTATAGCTAAAAAACTATTCGGGGAGGCGTGGAAGGTACGACCACGACCTTCACCACTAAACGAAAAGGAGGATAACACCCATATGAGGCGAGCACAACCCTCCCCGATGTCAGACATCTCGAACGAGCCCTGACATCACAGTACCACGTCGGCAGGGCACCCAACTTACAATGGGAAGGCCCAAGCCCCGAGATTAGGGTATCCAATCGCAGCCTTAATCCCGACTCAAGGCGGACGTAAAACCTGCCACCTCGCCGGTTCCCTAAACTGACGAGTCCAACTAGGTCGAGCGCAAAGAGTTCAAAGTAAATAAACAATTATAAGTATTCAAACACAATGAAATAACAAACAAGTATTTAAAATCGGCCAAAGTCGGCCACCAAAAGTACAAGAGAGTAGGCACATAGGCCAATATTCAAACAAAAGGCACGAAAGCCATTACAACAAAAGGTACAGGGCACGCAGGCCAATACAAAGGCACGCAGGCCCAAAAAATTCAAAAAAGGGTCTCCGCCCGGAGCTACTCCTCCTCATCGTCATCATCCTCGGCCAACTCCTCCTCGACATTGAAGGGGAAAATAATCTCATTGTCAGCCACGCAGTAGTTGTGAGTCATCCCTTTAGTTACAAGCCATGGGTTCAAAACCTTTAGCTGATCGGTGGCATTGTCGAACCCATCCTTAAACATCACAACCAGGTCCTTGTTAAGCTCGCGGATCCTTCCGACCAATTCTCCCCGAGTGTGGAGGGCCAGCTCCTCTTCGGTCTCATCGTCTAGAGGACAAACTATACCCTCCAGCAGCGCCACTCGGGCATGAAGGTTCACATTTTCTTCGGCCGCCTTCTTGAGCTCGACAATCTGATCCTCCAAACTTTGTTTCTCCTCTTTCAAGGTATCTCGCTCGAGCTTGACCTTTTCCAACTTCGAGCCCAGCCCCTCTTGGAGCTTATGCTCCTCCTTGTAGTCGGACAGGTCCTTGGACAACTTATCTTTCTCAGTCCTGGCAGCCTCAAGAGCCTCCTCTAGCGCAGCTGTCGAGACAACAGTCTCAGACAACACCATAGCGGTCTCCATCACCCGAATGACAGCGGACAAATCCCCGGGCATATCTGCCCGTCTAGAGGCTGCATCCTGGTTGAGAATAGTCTTTGTCTCGGGCGCCTCCACCACGACAAAACCCTCAGACTTGAAGAAATCCCTCTCTAAGTAGCAGGGAGGCAATAATTAACTCCCAGGTGCACCTGAATCCATGCTATCCACGGCTAAAAAATGGGAAAGAGATCCGTCCATCCGCTTGCACTTCAGAAGAGGAGAGGTGGAGGGCGGGGGTTGTCCCGTATGTGTATCGGGGAAGTTTGCTGGACGACAGCTTGGGGAGAGTTAGTGGTCGAGCTGGGGTTACCAGAACTACCGACCCCGTGCTCGGTAGCTACCTCCTGGACACGGTTGCCTACTTTCTTCTTCTTTTAGAGACCCTGTTCGGGGCCCCAGCCTGATTAGCCAGCTTCAAGACTCGTTCTCAGTGAGCGGGCATAATTCCTGCAAAACAAAAACAACCAAACATCAGCTAACGGACATAAAACATCAAGGGGGAGGGAAAGTACGAAAAACTTATGCAATAACTCCACATCCTCTTCATCCGTGTCACACACGAGCAAAGCCTTTGTATTTATGAGGCGTGTTTCGTGGATGGGCATCCCAGCGTCATCTACATAGGGTCTGTCTTGCTAGTCCACCCAGATCGCCAAGTTAAAGCTATGAACATAATCCACCAGCTTCTGGTAGGCCAGTCGATCCTCGACCCCCAAGCTCGAATGTCGGACTTGGTAATGGTTGATCGATATATTAAAATGGTTCGGATGCCATCTTAAGGGGATCCTTGACATCAGCTTTTCCTCACCGCTCGCGTCATGCTTATAGTAGTAAAGGCTTTCGAGGGTGTATTGGGTGAGCGGTTTCACCACGTACCACCTCCCCTTGAAATGGTGGGCAGAATCGACAAACATCTTGAACATCCTCACAGACTTCTTAGGCAACACCCAGCTATGACGTCCCCTTGCGCTCGACCGCTGTAGGTGGAAGATGCGAAAGAAAAGGGGAAACGTACACCCGACCCCGAGAAACTAGAAGACCAATTTGAATGCCCAGATGAAAGCAATGGCATTAGGATGTAATTGCGAGGGCGCCAACCTAAGCCACTTGAAGACCCTCATCTGGAAATCATTGAAGGGGAGTCTCATCCTCGCTTCTCGAAAGGCAAACTCGTACATGGCGAACTGATTCCCTGGAAAATGCTGACATATCCGATCTGCTTCCCGAGGAGCAAGACACTGCCAGTTCAGTGTGTCCTCAGGACATATGTCCTCGACCACGGTGTACGCAGTAGTACCCTCGTCCACAAAATATGACTCTTCTTCTAGAGGCTCTTCGGCGACCCACGACAGGTCATTACGCCTGGACGAAGAGACGTGCTCATTCCCCACCTCGGGGTTTCTTTCTTCGATTCGTCGTTGTTCGGCTGTACCTGAAAAGCAGAAAGGAAAAGTGAATTCGACATCACATCAAATTCACCCTTCCACCGCAGTTCAAGTGAAAGGGCGAAGAACTGAACGCCCTGAAACCCCACTAAATTATCCTAAGTCAACAGGGACGGTCCTCGGATCCCCTCGAGCATACACGAAACCCTTAGAAAACCCCTGAGAAAGGTAAGAGATTTTGCTCGGCGAACGCATAGAACGACCGCGTCCTTCATAAATCATATGAGGATCCTATCTGGCTCATTCATACGAATATGAATTTTACTCTTGTTTCATGCAAATCGTGCCCGGGACATTCATATCTAAAACCTAAAAATTAACCTAAAACAGTGATCTACCTACTCTAAACGGAAAATTTATAAATTTTTCTACCTATCAAGCAAAAAATTACGCAAAAAGAGAAGGTATGGAGGATTACCTGACATAATGGTGACGGGGAGGTTACGGTGGTGCGCGGGGAGTAAGCGGCGGAGTCGTCGGCGGTTGCAGGTGTTGCACCCCAAAATTTGCCCTCACAAGACAAGAATTTGTGTACTAAGAGGCTCACAAGGTTCACAAGACCTCTCATGAGATTCACAAGAGTCACAAGACATCTTATGAGGTTCACAAGGTTCACAAGACATCTTATGAGGTTCACAAGACCTCTCATGAGATTCACAAGAGTCACAAGACATCTTATGAGGTTCACAAGGTTCACAAGACCTCTCATGAGGTTCACAAGGTTCACAAGACATCTTATGAGGTTCACAAGGTTCACAAAGTTCACAATTAGTCAGAAGGTTTGACAATTCCCTCAGACAATGCATCCTCCTAAGCAGTGCATCCAAAACTAGGGTTTTGACTTTAATCAGGCTAAATTAATTTCCAAGACTTCAAGTGAGCTTCATAACATCTTATATGTGTTTAAGAACCCCCATGACAAGTTTCAGAACTTTTCTCAAAGGTTTGCTCAGTCAGATGATCAGATAAGTCAAAATCAGTCAAAGCAGTTAAAAAGTCAAACTGAGGTCAACTGTGGTCAAACCAAAGTCAAACTTCATGATTTTTTGTCAACATCAAGTATATGAATTAAAATTCATCATTTGATCAAGGGTTTATCATGATTCATCAAGGAGATTAGGGTCATCAAGAATCAGGGGTTTCTAAATTAGGGTTTCCTTAGGAAAAGTCAACTAAACTTTGACCAGCCATAACTTTCACATGCTTCATCAAATTTTTCCCATCAAAAGCTCATTTTGAAGGAAATTGAATTCTCTACAACTTTGTGTCTCACAAGCCAAGCCCAAAAATGCTTCATTTGGAAGGTATGAGCTAAGACATTATAGGTCCTTTTAAAAGTCAACAAAAAGTCAACAACTTCAAAAGAGCATAACTTGAGAATGGTAAAAGGTATGGACATGAAACCAATGGGATTGGTTAGAGGACTCTTTAAGCTTTCCAAAATGTCCAAGAACAACCTCATAGCATTAAAATTGAAGGATTTGTGCCCTTGCAAAGTTGAGAAATTTTTGGGTGGTTTATGAAGTAAATAGGGTTTTAAAACCATAATTCTTCAAATGGGCTGAACTTTTTGTGACCCAAGAAGTTCCATGACATCATGCACGAAATTTATTTAATATTTTCATTATTTTATTTATTTTATTTTATTTATTATGATTTTTTATATTAAAAATCATTTTAAATTCAAATAAAATATAAAATATGAAGATTTAAAATATATTTTGATTCTAGAAGGTCATGAAAGTTAATTAGATTAAATTGATATGAGAATTATGGTGATTGTCTTAAAATAGCAAGGTTACATTCAAAAATATTTGAATTTTAATGCATGATCTTTTTCAATCTTCAATGATCAAAAAGTCCAAACAACCCTACAATATTTTGACCTAATTTCATCTACTATAAGTACATAAACACATCACAATGCAATGCACACGATTTTGCAGCCTCAAATCATAACTTCAAACTTCAAAAAAATCCTTCAAAAGTCAATTTTCGGTTTCAACCCTAGAGGAGGTTTCAAGGTATTTTAAGAACATCACAAGCTTCCCTGGACATCCCTGAATCGAAACCATTCATCACATTGCTCCATAACATGACACATTGAGAAATCCGAATCATTTTTTTCTCACTTTTGATTTTTTTCGTTCTTGCATTTTTACATGTTATTAATCAAGTTTGTCCATTGATTTGTGTTTAGATGAATGCAGTGATGGATTCTGGGCAATTAGATTGATGTTTTGATGGCCAATTCGTGAAACACCATTTTAGGGTTCATACCTCTTGAATTAGGGTTTCACAATCTAATGACTATAAATGAATTTTGAGACCATAAATCAACTCAATGAACTGTTTGGATCATGTTTATGTAATTAATTTGATAAAATCGTGCGTGTTTGGTGAAGTATGAAATTCGCAGGTTCAAGAATGCAAGAAAGTTCGCAGGAAAATCTGCGAAATTCCAAGGTTGAAGATGAAGTCAGCGCGCCAAAATTTGTGTTTAAAAATTTGTTATAATATTTTATGATTTAGTGTTGATATTATTTCAACTGATACAGCCTGGCTCAGTTGGTTGATGCGCGTATGTGTAATGTTCAAGGTCCTGGGTTCAATCCTCCCCCAGGCCATTTTGCATTGTTTTATTTTTTATGATTTTACAGGAGAAAGAACAAAAGGCATTAGTGTTCATCTCATATCACACGCGCGCACATAGCCCAGTGGTTGGAATCTCCTTTAGGTATTGGGGAGGTCCTGGGATCAAAACCAGGCCTCCCCCTTTTCTTTTCTTCTATTTTCTTTTGGTTTTGTTTATTATTAATTTTGTTTTAAATTATAATTAACTTTTAATTAAACTATAACCCTAATCTTTTTAATTCTAAAACTTAATTTATTTTCATAAATCCTTATTACAATTCTTAAAATTATTTATTTATAAATTTTAATCATGTATATTTATTTTATAACTTGTATGTAATTTTTAAGTGTAAATAATCTAATTAATTAATTAACCCTAATATTTTCATATAAAACCTAATTATTTTTACAAACCCTAATTTTCTTTTATAAAATCCTAATTATATTATAATTTGTAAATTATTTGTAAATTTTAATTATGTGAATTTATAATTTGTATATAGTTTTTTCTTATAGAAATAATTTAATAGTAAACCCTAGTTTATTTTTTCTAAAAACAATTAAAAATTCTAACTTTTTCTTATGAATATAATTTATTTTTGTGGCATGTTTATTTAATATTTTTATAATATGTATATAAAATTAAAATAATTAGATTATTAGTCATATTTTGTCAATATATAATATTTATCATTTATTTCCATTAATTAATAAAAACAAA
Source organism: Lathyrus aphaca (assembly GCA_963966055.1). Classification (NCBI taxonomy): domain Eukaryota; kingdom Viridiplantae; phylum Streptophyta; class Magnoliopsida; order Fabales; family Fabaceae; genus Lathyrus; species Lathyrus aphaca. The sequence continues at coordinate 159,641,388 of OZ014520.1, forward strand.
ACCTTAAAAATAATTATTCATTTAACAATTGAACTTTTGATTATCATTATTATTATTCTTGTTTATTTTATTACTACTAACTCCCCTTATTTATTTATTTACTTCTTGTGTGATTATTTATTTTATTATTATTATTACTAACCCACTTAATTATTCTTTAATTTGCTTATTTAATTTATTTTAATTATTATTATTATGTAATCGTATCCAATATGTAATAGTTGTAGTAATTTTTAATATTTAATTTTAAATGCTATGGTTAGTAAAATAGGGAGTGCAAGACATGTTTGTATATAAGATTGAATATAAATCACTAATCTTAAGATAAATATTTGAATTGGTACACTCACACACGTAAGTCGATCCTGGATCGCCATCTCACTTCTTAAGGGTTACCTCTCAAGTTGCCTAAACAAAAGGTCAAGTAGGGTGTATAAAGCAAAGTCCCTCATCTTATATCATCTAGTCCCTTAACAGATAAAAGATCAAGTCCCTTAATGGTTGCCTTCGTAATGATCTTGTCCCTTTCGAATAAAGATGATAAGTCCCTTCGAATTGCTTATACACCTCACAGTTGCCTAAATAACAGTTGTCCCTTCACTTGTCCCTCACATCCAAGGTAATGACTACCTATTCCTTAATAATAGGGATAGTCTTACCACTTAAAGGATATTTAAGAACAGAAAATACTTAACTTAGGGTAGCTTCCTCTTATGTACTTGCTCACTTTTCAAAAACATTTCAAACACTTCACATTTTTCAAACAAATTTTCAAAACAAAGACTTTATATATATCCGTACATGGATCATTATAAAGTACTTAAAGGAAATTTTATTCACACACTACACTTTTTCAAAACAATTTAAAGTGAGCCAAGTAACTAAGAGCCCATGGATAACCATGGATGTGAAGGATGCTAACACCTTCCCTTTACATAACCTACCCCCCGAACCCAAAAATCTTTTAAAAGGTCTTTCCTGTTCTTTTATGCCTTTCCTTTGGATAAAATAAAAGTCGGTGGCGACTCTTGCTATCCGCAACATAACTAAAGTCAGTTCTCCCACCGTGTTACAGAACTGGCGACTCTGCTGGGGAATTAATAAAAGAGGGGTACCCTTAGGAATTAGATCACTTTAAACTTGTTTGCTTTGTTTGCTTCATACTTATCTTGTTGGGTGCTCTTATGTGTGAAAGATCCTAACCCGGATCTAGTGTACCTTAGGTAAATGGCAATAGACCAAGGAAACTGTACGGCGTATACCGATATGGTTGATCTGGTGGCCATAGTTAGTGTGACTTCTTGGTTGGTGCTTATGTTCCTTAAGTCAAGTTGAGGATAATATGAGGCTGCCATATGTTGTCAATGCACTAACTAACTTTTAGAACCTTAGTTATCCCATCTTGACCTTTAGAAAGTAGTGAGATAACCGGCTTTGGTGAAGACTGAAGTTGGTTGATACTCGACACTACACTCATTGAGATCTTAAACGTGGAGGGTTTTGGTTGGCAAGTAAGTTGCCTACTGAACAACCACCCTTGTGAAGGATCAATGATATTGAGATCCCTTAGAACCTGGTTACTTTTGTAGGACAGGATGAACCAACTAACTTCAGGGGAGGGTACTTACCTTTGAACCTCATGCAAGCCTTTAAACCTAGGGCTATGGTGTGACTTGTTTGTGTGTGCCACATGTTTTTGATTGAGCATAACATCATGACATCATCATGCATCATAAGCATAGCATTTTCACTAACCATTTCAAGGACCAAAGGATTTATCTTTGTTCTTTGTTGCAGGTCATGGCTTCTGCTTGTAGAAACACTATCAGGATCAACTTTGTAGGCATATCTCCTAAGCTTAAAGAGTTGGTTTCTCAAGTGTCTGAAAACTCCCAGTTTATCAAGAGGCATGGTCACCTATTGGATCTAGTCACTTCAGGGTTCAATGAAGACATGATGAGTGTTCTGTTTCAGTTCTTTGATCCTAAGCACCATTGCTTCACATTCCCCGACTACCAGCTGGTTCCTACCATGGAGGAATTCTCCAAACTTCTGGGTATACCTGTACTTGATCAGAAACCATTCACAGGTTTGGAAAAGGAGCCTAAACCTGAGGTTATTGCTGCAGCTCTACATCTGAAGAAGTCTGACATTGTTCTAGAAACGAGAAGCGGAGTTAAGGGTATTCTTCCTAAGGTGTTGATAGAGAAGGCTCAAGTGTTCTTGAAGGCTATGAGCTATGACGCTTTTGAGGAGATCCTAGCCTTGCTGATTTATGGCTTAGTGTTGTTCCCCAATCCAGATCAGTTCATAGACGTTCATGCTATCAACATATTCCTGAGTCACAATCCAGTGCCTACATTGCTTGGAGACATTCTGCACTCTCTTCATACTCGTACTACAAGGCCACGAGGAACTCTGATGTGTTGCATACCTTTGCTATCTAGGTGGTTTATTTCTCACCTTCCTCGCTCAGTGATGAAGAATGAACAAGGGTTCAGGTGGTCCAAGAGGATTATGTCACTCTCGCATTCGGATATCCATTGGTGCTCCAGATCTATGGAGAATGTCACTATCATTGACCGTTGTGGGGAGTTTTCTAATGTGCCACTTCTAGGCATAAGAGGAGGCATTACTTACAACCCTTCTTTAGCTTTACGACAGTTTGGTTACGCTCGGAGTGATGGTCCACATGACATGTTGATTCAGGGTATTGTGTTTGACTACGACAATGATCTGCAAGGTTACCATCAAAGGTTCATACGAGCATGGGGAAAAGTGAACAAGGTTGACAGCAAAACACTGGAGCCTAAGTATACTATTCCTATGGAAGCTTATCTCAGATGGGTGCGATCTCGTGCTCAGACTCTTATGATGCCATATCCTGTCATTCTGCCAGTTACTATGGAGCCTGTTTCCGAAGGAGATACCTCTTATACCATCCTTCACCCAGACATGCCCACTGACATGGAAGACTTACAGAGATCCTGGATCCAGTTGAAGGAACAAAGGGATACTTTCGAGGCTCATTACAAAGCAATTCAAGAAAGAATCCTGGAGCTAACAAAGCAACTTCACGAGGAGCGGAATCTCAACTCATACCTCAACACAAAGAGGAAACGTCCATGGGAGACTTAAAACCCCATCTTTTGTATTTATTTCATTTCATTTTTTGTAAGCCCAAAGGGCAAACAAATTTATTACTAATAAAAGTTCACTTTCTTGACTGTTTAAGCAAATTTAAATCCTGCGGTCCTTGAAAACATTGCATACGCATTTACATATCATATCACTGCATCACAGGTTTATTGTGCACAGGTTTCTTATCTTCTCGCTGTTTATTTCAGCAATGGCTCTTGAATAAACAGTTAAAGATCTCCAGGCACAAAATGCACAGTTCCAAGAGCTGATCCTGAACTTGTCCAAGGGGCAGGATGAATTGAAAACACTGCTGGCCAAGAAGACTAAGAAGGCTAGAAGGTCAGGAGGCCTGATCAATATGGGAAGAAGGTTCAGAGGTCCTGTCAAGACCAAAGAACAGGTTGAAGATTATGAGTCTGAAGAGTCTGAAAAAGAGGGAGGCAGTCTCCATAATACAATGGGGGACTCTGATTCTGAAGCTAACTACTATCATGAGCCTAATGAAGATAAGTTCAAGATGCTGGTGGATAGAATGGATGCTATGGAATTGCAAAAGTCTTCTGGGCTGGATTTTGAAGACCTGAGTTTGATATCTGGGGTGGTTATACCCATTGGGTTCAAAGTTCCTGCTTTTGTAGTGTATGATGGTGTCTCTTGTCCCAAGCTGCATCTAAGGTCCTATGTCCGGAGGATCCAACCCCATACTGCTGATTAAAAGTTGTGGATCCATTTCTTCCAAGAAAGCTTGTCTGGAGCTCAATTGGAATGGTACTATCAGTTAGAGAGTGTCAACATCCGTGATTGGAATGATCTTGCTGAAGCCTTTTATAAGCAATATCAATACAATGCTGATCTAGCCCCTACTCGCATGCAACTACAGAGCATGTCTATGGGTGCTAAAGAAAACTTCAAGGAGTATGCTCAGAAGTGGAGAGATTTGGCTGGAAGAGTACAACCCCTTCTAACTGACCGGGAGTTAGTGGATATGTTCATGTGTACGTTGAATGGTCCTTTTTATAGTCATCTCATTGGAAACCCGTCATCTGGCTTAACTGAGTTGATAATGACAGGAGAGCGCGTAGAAAGTGGTATAAGGAGTGGCAAGATCCAAGTGGGTGCTTCTTCATCCAGTACTACAAAGAAGCCCCCTAGTGGGAGGAAAGAGTCAAATGTTGTTTATGGTCAACCTGATCGTAATAGGAGGCATCAGTCTGTGAGTGCAGTTCATATCTCCAATCCAACTCCTGCAACAACAGAGCCACCCCAGGGCAATCAATAGAGTACTAGAAGGCAGTTCACTAAGATCAACATGTCACTGGCCCAAGCCTTGCAACACTTGTTGAAGGGTGAACTTATCACTTTGAGGGACCCTCCTCAGAATCCCAATGTTACCTCTCCCAGGTACAATCCTAATGCACGATGTGCATATCATTCAAATTGTCAGGGACATGATACCAATAGTTGCTGGGTATTGAAGAATAAGATTCAGGATATGATTGACGCTGGAGAGATTGAGTTTGACCCTCCGGGTACTCCAAATGTGATTACTGCTCCTATGCCAAATTATGAGAAGACTGTCAATGCCATTGATGAAGTTTCACATATTTCCTCAGTTGCAGATTTGACTACACCATTGTCTGTTATTAAGAAGAAGTTGGTACAAGTTGGGTTCTTTCCAGGTTGTCGTGAAGATTGTGTCTATTGTGCTCATAAGCCGGATAGTTGTTGGAGATTGAAGGACGGAATTCAACGCCTCATGAATAATTACACCATAGTGTTTGAGAGGACACCACCTTCTGTGGAGAGTATGGTTGATCATATAACTAAAGGTGCGAAGGTTGAAGAGGTGGATATGGTTGATAAAGTGCCGATGAGGATTACTTCCAAGGGCCCTGTCAAAATCACTCATAAGGGTCCAATTAAGATTACTGCTGAAGGCCCTGTGAAGATTGTTGTTGAAGCTAGAGTGGCTCCTATGATCATTACCACTCTGGGTCCTATTTCATATACTTCTAATAAAGCTGTGCCTTGGCATTATGGGTCCGATGTTTATATCCATGGTGTTAAGCAGGAATCCTTAGCTGATACACCTGTTGTTGGTGAAAATCTGGATATTGATAATATTGCTGGATCTAGTAAGATCACACGAAGCGGAAGATTTTTCTCTCCTCCAGTTACCTCCAAGAATACAGTTACTCCAGCTACTACCTCTATTGCTGATGCTCGGGGTAAAGGTCCTGTTATTGAACCTATACAAAATAATGCACCAGCTGTTGATGATCTTTCTAAGCAGATGGAAGAAGTACTGAAGATTATTCGCAAAAGTGATTATGACATTGTTGATCAATTGGGGCATACTCCCTCCAAGATTTCTATGTTGTCTTTATTGTTGTGTTCTGAGGCTCATGCCAAAGCCTTGATTAAATTTTTGAAGACTGCTCACGTACCAAATGAGATTTCTGTAGACCAGTTTGAAAATTGTGTTGCACACTTGACCTATGATAATGGATTAGGTTTCTCCGATGCTGATTTGACTCCGGCCAAGAGGGATCATAACAGGGCTCTATATATCTCTATTGAATGTAGGGGCACTACCCTGTCTCATGTGTTAATAGACAATAGTTCCTCGTTGAATGTGTTACCCAAAGAAGTTTTGAATAAGCTTAGTCCTGAAGATGCTGTGTTGAGGCCCAGTAATATAGTTGTGAAGGCTTTTGATGGTTCAAGAAGAGTGGTGCATGGGGAAATTGATCTCCCAATCAAAGTGGGTTCTCAAGTCTCTAATGCTACTTTTTATGTAATTGATATTCGTCCTTCGTATTCTTGTTTGCTTGGGCGTCCCTGGATCCATGGGGCAGGTGCTGTGACTTCTACCTTACATCAGAAGCTGAGATATCCAGTAGAAGGAAAAGTTGTCACTGTTTACGGAGAGGAAGGATATATGATTAGCCATGTGAACACATTTAAATATCTTGAAGTGGAAGGTGAATATGTTGAAACTCCATGTCAGACATTCGAAGTGGTTCCTTGGGTTGTTAATAATTATGAAGCTCCTCCTGTTGGGCTCAATAATTGGAAAGCTGAGGATGTTATTCCTATCTCCTTTAGTCAGGAGTAAATACTATTACTGTGTTGTTACTTTTAAGTTTGTAGTTTTTGAACAATTAAACTCTTAAGCCTTGTGCCTTACCCGGGGCACAATGGTGTGCTTGTTACGGGATGTCATTTCATTTGCATACTTCATTCAATAAAAATCAGTGGACGTTTCGTTTTCATAAATATTGTGTTCCTTGTCTTTTCTTTTATTTTTGTTTTATCAGCTATGTGTTCTTACACACACCCACATCACTAAAATGCAGATCCTCATCCACTCTGGATCCTGTTGATAACAATTCTACTATTGCCAATTATAATTTCGAGAATCCGATCTATCAAGCTGAAGATGGAAATGAGGACGATTGTGAAGTACCTGTAGAGCTTGCTAGGTTGTTACAACAAGAAGAGAAAGCTATACAGCCACATGAAGAGCCAATCGAAGTTGTGAATCTGGGAACTGAAGAAAACAGGAAAGAAGTCAAGATAGGGGCTGAATTAGAGGATAGTGTCAAGAGCAGATTGATTCAGATGTTACATGACTATGTGGAGATCTTTGCTTGGTCCTACGAAGATATGCCAGGGTTAGATACAGACATTGTGGTTCACCGTTTACCGGTAAAAGAAGATTGTCGTCCAAAGAAGCAGAAGGTTCGTCGCATGCGTCCTGAAATGTCAGAGAAGATCAAAGCAGAGGTAATGAAACAGTTTGATGCAGGGTTCTTAGCTGTGACTTCTTATCCTCAATGGGTTGCAAATGTGGTGCCGGTACCCAAGAAAGATGGTAAGGTACGTATGTGTGTGGACTACAGGGATTTGAACAAGGCCAGCCCCAAAGATGACTTTCCACTTCCTCATATTGATGTTTTGGTAGACAACACTGCTCAGCATAAGGTATTCTCTTTCATGGATGGTTTCTCTGGTTACAATCAAATCAAGATGGCACCTGAAGATATGGAGAAGACAACATTTGTTACACAATGGGGCACTTTTTGCTATAAAGTGATGCCATTTGGTTTGAAGAATGCAGGGGCAACATATCAGTGTGATATGGTGGCTTTGTTTCACGATATGATTCATCATGAGATAGAGGTATATGTGGATGATATGATAGCCAGGTCCCAGAATGAAGAGCAACATCTTGATCATCTGCATAAGTTGTTTGAGAGATTGAAGAAATACAAGTTGAGATTGAACCCAAACAAGTGTACTTTTGGAGTTAGGTCTGGTAAGCTCCTAGGTTTCATTGTCAGTGGAAAAGGTATTGAAGTAGACCCTGCGAAAGTGAAAGCTATACAAGAGATGCCAGCTCCCCGTACTGAGAAAGAAGTTAGAGGTTTCTTGGGACGATTGAACTACATTGCAAGATTTATTTCCCAATTGACTGCTACCTGTGAGCCAATCTTCAAGTTGTTGAAGAAAGATCAGGTAATGGAATGGAATGATGAGTGCCAGACAGCCTTTGATGAAATCAAGAAATATCTCCTAGAACCTCCAATTTTGATGCCACCAGTTGATGGAAGACCCTTGATCATGTACTTAACAGTGTTAGACAACTCAATGGGGTGTGTGTTGGGGCAACATGACGAGTCTGGTCGAAAAGAGCAGGCAATATACTACCTTAGCAAAAAGTTTACCGACTGTGAAACAAGATACTCACTGCTCGAGAAAACTTGCTGCGCTTTGGCATGGGATGCTTGCCGACTAAGACAGTACATGTTTACTCATACTACCTTATTGATTTCGAAGATGGATCCAATCAAGTACATATTCGAGAAACCTGCTCTCTCCGGAAGAATTGCAAGATGGCAAATGATCTTAACAGAATATGATATACAGTATACTACTCAGAAGGCCATTAAAGGAAGTGTTGTAGCTGATCATTTGGCTCATCAAGCAGTGGATGGTTACCAGTCAATGAGTTTTGAGTTCCCTGATGAAGACATTATGATTATTACCAAAGAACCTGGACAATATGACGGACCTGAACAAGGATCCCGATGGACTATGGTTTTTGATGGAGCTTCTAATGCACTTGGTAATGGTGTTGGTGTTGTGATCAGTTCCCCTGAAGGTTGTCATACCCCGATTACTGCCAGACTTTGTTTTTATTGTACCAATAACATGGCTGAGTATGAGGCATGTATCCTGGGTATCAAAGCTGCCATTGATATGAAGATTCAGTTCCTTGACGTATATGGAGATTCAGCCCTGGTAGTAAGTCAGATTAAAGGAGATTGGGATACCAAGCATGATAATCTTATTCCTTACAGAGAGTATGTTTTGTCTTTGATCCCTTATTTTAAGGATATTACCTTTGGACATATTCCACGAAGAGAAAATCAGTTGGCAGATGCATTAGCCACCATGGCATCCATGTTTGAGATCAGCTGGGATGATGAAGCTCCCAAAATTACTATTGATAGATTTGAGAAGCCTGCATACTGTAATGAGATTGATACTGAAGAAATAGAGGAAAAGTCTTGGTTCTATGAAGTAAAAAGATATCTTGAAGCCCAGGAGTTCCCTGAAGGGGCATCTGTCAAAGATAGGAAGTTTCTGAGAAGGTTCTCTGCTAAGTTCTTTTTGAGTAATGATATTCTGTACAAGCGCAATCATGATTCAACTATGCTTCGTTGTGTGGATAAGAAGGAAGTAACAGAGATTATGGAAGATATGCATGATGGGATCTTTGGCACTCATTCTAGTGGTCATACCATGGCAAAGAAGATATTGAGAGCAGGTTACTATTGGTCTACCATGGAAGCTGATTGCTATCAATACTCCAGAACATGTCACAAGTGTCAAATTTATGCTGATAAAGTCCATATACCTCCATCACCATTGAATGTGTTGACTGCTCCTTGGCCTTTTGCCATGTGGGGCATTGATATGATTGGTGAGATCAAACCTACTGCTTCTAATGGGCATCGTTTCATCCTGGTTGCTATTGATTACTTCACGAAGTGGGTAGAGGCAGCTTCATTTGCATCTGTTACTAAGAATGTGGTGGCTTGATTCATTAAGAATAATCTCATATGTAGGTATGGCATCCCTGAAAGGATTATTACTGACAATGGCTCTAATCTGAACAACACTATGATTACTGATCTCTGCACGCAGTTCAAGATTAAGCATCACAACTCTTCTCCATATCGTCCGAAGATGAATGGGGCAGTAGAAGCTGCTAATAAAAACATTAAGAAGATTATACAGAAGATGACTGTCACTTATAAGGATTGGCATGAGATGTTACCATTTGCTCTTCATGGTTATCGCACTACAATACGTACTTCAACAGGGGCAACCTCATTCTCCTTAGTCTATGGCATGGAAGCAGTTCTGCCCATTGAAGTTCAGATTCCCTCCTTAAGAATTATGAAGGATGCAGGCTTGGATGAAGATGAGTGGATTCAGACTCGACTTGACCAGATAAATTTGATTGATGAGAAGAGGCTAGCAGCAGTTTGTCATGGCCAGATGTATCAGAAACAAATGATCAAAGCTTTCAACAAGAAGGTTAAACCAAAGGTATATCAGGCTGGTGACTTGGTAATCAAGTGTATCATATTACCACAGGGTGATCCTAGGGGCAAGTGGACTCCTACATATGAAGGACCATTTGTAGTTAAAACAGTATTCTCAGGAGGTGCCATGATACTTACTACTATGGATGATGAAGACTTCCCACAACCTGTAAACGCAGACATAGTTAAAAAATACTACGCATAAAAAGAGACCCGCTAGGTTGACTGGCCTAGGCAAAAATAAGGGCATCCCGGCGAACCAAAAGGGTTCGGGCAAAAATTAGGGATATATATAAAAAATGTACACCCGGCAAGTCGAAAACCTGAAAAGGCGGCTTGGGCAAAAAAGGGTATCCTGGTGGATTGAAAACCTGAAAAGGCAATCCAAGCAAAAGTTAGGGATTAAAGCGTATGACTATGTCTCGTTTGGATCACCCGTGAAACTACCACCAGTTGTGCTACTTACTCAAGTTTGAACAGATAAAGCTCAATCCAATCGTTTCCGTCTCAACAACAAAAGATGAGATACTTGAAGATAATGGCAATAGTAGAATTGAAACTCAATATGATTATTTCCCACATAGCTGATTTTCTTTGTTTTGTAAAATTTTTTACGACAAATTCCTCTTACTAGGATTTCTGTATCCTTGTATAAACTTGCCTATGTATAGGTCACTTTTTGATATAAATAAAACTTCATCTTTGAATCCAGATTTACTTTTCCTCTTTTACTAAAGCGAAAAACGTCTATTGGTTGTGTTTGAATGCATGTATGCTTTTGAATATGATTGATGTTTACCAGAAATGCATAAAATGCTTGAATATGATTGATGTTTACCAGAAATGCATGAAAATGCAGTAATAGTATTTACTAAGGATGAACGAGGGTAGTAGTTCAACGAAGCTTCGCCGGTTCATCCCCACAAAACAACTACAAATCCCCAGCAAGGGCAAATCTATCTTGATAGATACTCCGAGTTACATCTCCCCTTGAATTTATGTCCAGGAACTTATTCCTTCAATAGAAGTACTATCGAACGAAGACGGGAGGTTATAAATACTATACTATCAAACAAGACGGAAACGAGGTTCTCATATTCTTCAGCTACAAACCGGGATTTATTTTCCCGGGCCAGCAGTTGTTATACGAAGATACCCGGACGCTTCAGGCCGCATGATTCATACATATATCATCTACATCATACCATAATATACATATCCATAAGTACATAATACATTACTTAAGTGCATCATACTATGCATGCACACATCATGCATAAACTAATATTTTCCTTGCAGGATAGTTATATGCAGGTAAAACAATATCAACAACTTATACCTCGGGACGTTGTTTATCCTCCTGAAAGCTATCATGACTTTGGGCCGTTGTTTATCTTCCCAAAAGTCATATCATTACCTTGGGCCGTTGTTTATCTTCCCAAGTACCCTATCATGACTTTGGGCCGTTGTTTATCTTCCCAAAAGTTATTCCATTACCTTGGGCCGTTGTTTATCTTCCCAAGTACTCTATCATGACTTTGGGTCGTTGTTTATCTTCCCAAAAGTTATACCCTTACCTTGGGCCGTTGTTTATCTTCCCAAGTACTCTATCATGACTTTGGGCCGTTGTTTATCTTCCCAAAAGTTATACCATTATTTTGGGTCGTTGTTTATCTTCCCAAAAGTTATTCCATTACCTTGGGCTGTTGTTTATCTTCCCAAAGGTAATGTTGGGATGCTGTTTATCTTCCCAAAAGCTATATCTTCATACTTTGGACTACTTTATTCTCCAAGAGATATATTTGAAGAACTTTTCTCCAAGTGGCATCTTTAAGCCCACTCAAGCATGTACAGCTAGTCATCAGTATCACTCTACGCACCGGTGAGTGCAAATTTTTGGGCTTTTGTGTTCAATCCCCTTCAACATTCCAGGTCACGACTGGCACATATACCAATCTAACCCCTCAGGTTTCAGAAAATTGAACAGGGGCAGCTATTGCACCCCAAAATTTGCCCTCACAAGACAAGAATTTGTGTACTAAGAGGCTCACAAGGTTCACAAGACCTCTCATGAGATTCACAAGAGTCACAAGACATCTTATGAGGTTCACAAGGTTCACAAGACATCTTATGAGGTTCACAAGGTTCACAAGACCTCTCATGAGATTCACAAGAGTCACAAGACATCTTATGAGGTTCACAAGGTTCACAAGACCTCTCATGAGGTTCACAAGGTTCACAAGACATCTTATGAGGTTCACAAGGTTCACAAAGTTCACAATTAGTCAGAAGGTTTGACAATTCCCTCAGACAATGCATCCTCCTAAGCAGTGCATCCAAAACTAGGGTTTTGACTTTAATCAGGCTAAATGAATTTCCAAGACTTCAAGTGAGCTTCATAACATCTTATATGTGTTTAATAACCCCCATGACAAGTTTCAGAACTTTTCTCAAAGGTTTGCTCAGTCAGATGATCAGATAAGTCAAAATCAGTCAAAGCAGTTAAAAAGTCAAACTGAGGTCAACTGTGGTCAAACCAAAGTCAAACTTCATGATTTTTTTGTCAACATCAAGTATATGAAGTAAAATTCATCATTTTATCAAGGGTTGATCATGATTCATCTAGGAGATTTCAGATCATCAAGAATCAGGGGTTTCTAAATTAGGGTTTCCTCAGGAAAAGTCAACTAAACTTTGACCAGCCATAACTTTCACATGCTTCATCAAATTTTTCCCATCAAAAGCTCATTTTTAAGGAAATTTAATTCTCTACAACTTTGTGTCTCACAAGCCAAGCCCAAAAATGCTTCATTTGGAAGGTATGAGCTAAGACATTATAGGTCCTTTTAAAAGTCAACAAAAAGTCAACAACTTCAAAAGAGCATAACTTGAGAATGGTAAAAGGTATGGACATGAAACCAATGGGGTTGGTTAGAGGACTCTTTAAGATTTCCAAAATGTCCAAGAACACCCTCATAGCATTAAAATTGAAGGATTTGTGCCCTTGCAAAGTTGAGAAATTTTTGGGTGGTTTATGAAGTAAATAGGGTCTTAAAACCATAATTCTTCAAATGGGCTGAACTTTTTGTGACCCAAGAAGTTCCATGACATCATGCACGAAATTTATTTAATATTTTCATAATTTTATTTATTTTATTTTATTTATTATGATTTTTTATATTAAAAATCATTTTAAATTCAAATAAAATATAAAATATGAAGATTTAAAATATATTTTGATTCTAGAAGGTCATGAAAGTTAATTAGATTAAATTGATATGAGAATTATGGTGATTGTCTTAAAATAGCAAGGTTACATTCAAAAATATTTGAATTTTAAGACATGATCTTTTTCAATCTTCAATGATCAAAAAGTCCAAACAACCCTACAATATTTTGACCTAATTTCATCTACTATAAGTACATAAACACATCACAATGCAATGCACACGATTTTGCAGCCTCAAATCATAACTTCAAACTTCAAAAAAATCCTTCAAAAGTCAATTTTCGGTTTCAACCCTAGAGGAGGTTTCAAGGTATTTTAAGAACATCACAAGCTTCCCTGGACATCCCTGAATCGAAACCATTCATCACATTGCTCCATAACATGACATATTGAGAAATCCGAATCATTTTTTTCTCACTTTTGATTTTTTTCGTTCTTGCATTTTTACATGTTATTAATCAAGTTTGTCCATTGATTTGTGTTTAGATGAATGCAGTGATGGATTCTGGGCAATTAGATTGATGTTTTGATGGCCAGTTCGTGAAACACCATTTTAGGGTTCATACCTCTTGAATTAGGGTTTCACAATCTAATGACTATAAATGAATTTTGAGACCATAAATCAACTCAATGAACTGTTTGGATCATGTTTATGTAATTAATTTGATAAAATCGTGCGTGTTTGGTAAAGTATGAAATTGCAGGTTCAAGAATGCAAGAAAGTTCGCAGGAAATTTCCCAGTAAATTTCGCAGGAAAACCTGCGAAATTCCAAGGTTGAAGATGAAGTCAGCGTGCCAAAATTTGTGTTTAAAAATTTGTTATAATATTTTATGATTTAGTGTTGATATTATTTCAACTGATACAGCCTGGCTCAGTTGGTTGATGCGCGTATGTGTAATGTTCAAGGTCCTGGGTTCAATCCTCCCCCAGGCCATTTTGCATTGTTTTATTTTTTATGATTTTACAGGAGAAAGAACAAAAGACATTAGTGTTCATCTCATATCACACGCGCGCACATAGCCCAGTGGTTGGAATCTCCTTTAGGTATTGGGGAGGTCCTGGGATCAAAACCAGGCCTCCTCCTTTTCTTTTCTTCTATTTTCTTTTGGTTTTTTTTATTATTAATTTTGTTTTAAATTATAATTAACTTTTAATTAAACTATAACCCTAATCTTTTTAATTCTAAAACTTAATTTATTTTCATAAATCCTTATTACAATTCTTAAAATTATTTATTTAAAAATTTTAATCATGTATATTTATTTTATAACTTGTATGTAATTTTTAAGTGTAAATAATCTAATTAATTAATTAACCCTAATATTTTCATATAAAACCTAATTATTTTTACAAACCCTAATTTTCTTTTATAAAATCCTAATTATATTATAATTTGTAAATTATTTGTAAATTTTAATTATGTGAATTTATAATTTGTATATAGTTTTTTCTTATAGAAATAATTTAATAGTAAACCCTAGTTTATTTTTTCTAAAAACAATTAAAAATTCTAACTTTTTCTTATGAATATTATTTATTTTTGTGGCATGTTTATTTAATATTTTTATAATATGTATATAAAATTAAAATAATTAGATTATTAGTCATATTTTGTCAATATATAATATTTATCATTTATTTCCATTAATTAATAAAAACAAAACCTTAAAAATAATTATTCATTTAACAATTGAACTTTTGATTATCATTATTATTATTCTTGTTTATTTTATTACTACTAACTCCCCTTATTTATTTATTTACTTCTTGTGTGATTATTTATTTTATTATTATTATTACTAACCCACTTAATTATTCTTTAATTTGCTTATTTAATTTATTTTAATTATTATTATTATGTAATCGTATCCAATATGTAATAGTTGTAGTAATTTTTAATATTTAATTTTAAATGCTATGGTTAGTAAAATAGGGAATGCAAGACATGTTTGTATATAAGATTGAATATAAATCACTAATCTTAAGATAAATATTTGAATTGGTACACTCACACACGTAAGTCGATCCTGGATCGCCATCTCACTTCTTAAGGGTTACCTCTCAAGTTGCCTAAACAAAAGGTCAAGTAGGGTGTATAAAGCAAAGTCCCTCATCTTATATCATCTAGTCCCTTAACAGATAAAAAGATCAAGTCCCTTAATGGTTGCCTTCGTAATGATCTTGTCCCTTTCGAATAAAGATGATAAGTCCCTTCGAATTGCTTATACACCTCACAGTTGCCTAAATAACAGTTGTCCCTTCACTTGTCCCTCACATCCAAGGTAATGACTACCTATTCCTTAATAATAGGGATAGTCTTACCACTTAAAGGATATTTAAGAACAGAAAAGACTTAACTTAGGGTAGCTTCCTCTTATGTACTAGCTCACTTTTCAAAAACATTTCAAACACTTCACATTTTTCAAACAAATTTTCAAAACAAAGACTTTATATATATCCGTACATGGATCATTATAAAGTACTTAAAGGAAATTTTATTCACACACTACACTTTTTCAAAACAATTTAAAGTGAGCCAAGTAACTAAGAGCCCATGGATAACCATGGATGTGAAGGGTGCTAGCACCTTCCTTTTACATAACCTACCCCCCGAACCCAAAAATCTTTTAAAAGGTCTTTCCTGTTCTTTTATGCCTTTCTTTTGGATAAAATAAAAGTCGGTGGCGACTCTTGCTATCCGCAACATAACTAAAGTCAGTTCTCCCACCGTGTTACAGCAGGCAGAAAGGAGTTTCTTCTCAGAGCTTTTGGTTAAACGTAAGAGAGAAAATTGAAATGAAGTGGTCCTTCCACCTTATATACTAGGAAAGCGCGTGGGCGAACGCGCTAGGAAATCATTACCTAGGCCCCTAGGTCGGCACTAGCACAGGAAACGAAGTGACGCGCCATTAATTCATAGGACACGCCAGTTTAGAGAATTCTGAACGACGTCGGGCAACCGCAGGTCTCCCCAACTATAATGAAACATCCTCGACTCCTGAGAACACCGCACACCCGGCAACTTGAACGGTGACTTCCATGACATCCAAAGTAACTTAAATATACAAACACTTGACACGAGCAGATGATCGACGCCCGATGCGACTTATTCCTCGACACAAATATGTGCTAGACTCTTTTTAAACTCATCGCTCCGGCTCGGAGACTCGACTTGGGGGGATTCTATTCTAGACTGGGCCTCTAGAGACGGAATTGGTCCGTAGCCCAATACGTCGAGCAGATGCCCATCCACTCGGGTAAGTATACTTGATGGTCGAGCATACATTACTTGACGGCCGAGCAGACATTACATGGGTCGGGCATACACTTGACGAGACGAGTATATAACATGTCCTCTATTCCACTTGCCACATCACCCAACTATCCCCTATTATCTCCTAAAATAGAGGGGCAGTCGGACCAAGGACTAGACCACTTGTAAGTTCTACATGCTCCTTACGCGTACCTTGGCAGTTCTTCCTTGGGCCTCGTAGATCGACCCCAAGGAAGGACCTTGGCCCATTTATGTACCTCTATTAACTTTGGCATCGGAGTGCCTTATAGGTACACCCCCTCTCCATTCCATCCAACTTTACTGCGCGCGTTCAATTACTGGAAGGCCCTCCTGATCAGGTAAGATCAGATATTTATAGGCATGGTTCTCCTAATTGAAGACAATTATATTGTCTATATATCTTATCACATGCCTCTTGAGCATGACCTAGTAGTGAAAGTGAACAGTATGAGTCATTTTTTCAAATAAGAGTTGTACTTAATTAGCCCATGAGGCTTATAATAGTTCAGTTCTTGACTAAGAGAGTGTTAGTTTAATTAGAACATGCCTTAACAATTATAGGTATGACATATTAGGAAATGTGGTAAGCTTTCCTATATGTCTACCATGTGACTGAACCCTTCATTACTTAAGTTTTGGGCTGAGGCTGTTTCGACAACAACATATATGATAAACATATGTCCTTCGACTGCGTTAGATATGAAGAAACCTGAAGAAGTTTGGTTGGGACATCCAACAGATCTTGATAAACTAAGAGTATTTGGTTTTGTAGCCTATGCTTGCATTAGGCAAGACAAGGTCGATCCTAGAGCTCTGAAATGCATGTTCATGAAATACCCTGAAGGAGTTAAAGCTTATAGGTTATGGTGCCTAGAGCCAGGCCATAGGAGGTGTATCACCAGTCGAAATGTAGTTTTCAATGAAGTTGTGATGGCTTTCAAGACAATTGATGATGTTTTCGAAGAGCTGGAACAAGGAGAAATTCTTGTTGAGGTGGAACATATAATGTTGAATTGCATGACCCAAATGAAGTAGAAGAAGAAGCAGAAGATATTTTCGAAGATGACGAGACTGATAATGACTACCTGCTGGTAAGAGACGGGTCGAGAATAGTCATTAAGCCACCTCAGAGACTTGGTTATGCAGATCTTATAGCTTATTCCTTAATCTTTGCAAGTGGGGTTCTAGACTGAGAACCTAGAGACTATAAGGAAGTTATGAGGAGTCGAAATAAAACTGAATGGATGAAGGCTATGGATGATGATATGAAATCTCTTCATGATAAAAATACTTCAGAACTGATCAAAAAACCTGCTAGATCCAGGTTAGTCATATGTAAATGGATTTTTAAAGTTAAGGAAGGAATCGAAGATGTGGCGTCAAAGAGATACAAGGAAAGGTTAATTGCAAGGGGTTTCACTCAAAAATAAGGTGTCAACTTCAATGATGTTTTCTCTCCTGTTGTGAAGCATATGTCCATTCAAATGTTGCTTGCCATGGTGGCACAGTTCAAACTTTAACTGGAACAAATGGATGTGAATAATGCGTTCTTGTATGGTGATCTTGATGAAACAATCCTGATGAGGAAACTTGAAGGGTATGTCGAAGAGGGGAAAGAAAAGTATTTATGCAAACTGAAGAGATATTTATATGGGCTGAAACAATCTCCTCTACAGTGGAATAGGATTTTCGAAAAGTCCATGACACGCATAAGTTTCATCATAAGTCAGTTCGACCACTGTCTTAGCTTCCGATTTTGACCGGGTAATTCATTTGTTATTTTGTTGATTTATATGGATGATATTCTAATAGCAATCAATAATGTCGAAGGGGTAATCGAGCATGGAGAATTCCAAGCTGAAGGGTTGGCCAAATTATAATGATGATGATATGATCACCAAGACGTTGCCCAGTTGCAAGTTTTTCCACTGTATGTAGTTGATAAAGTTGCATGAAGAAAGCTAGTTTATTTCTTGTTGTTATAGAATTTGTTCCAAGGTGGAGATTTGTGGGATATTGGAACAAATTCTAGGTTTAGCATGTCGTCGAAGTCCGATCACATGTTGTTGTTAAATTGGGTGTTGTGTTATGGATTCAATTGTTTAAGTTAGCTTGTACCCTAAGTTAGCTTGTAATGAGTAATTGTTAAAAAACCAATTAGGTTAGTATGTTAGTTTTATTATAAATAACATACTAGTCTCTCATCTTTTATATAAGGGAAAATAGGAAGATAAAACCCTAATTTAAAAGTGAGAGCGGTTATTTGTTATTCTTGTATACTTGTAATCTTGTTTAAAGAGAAAGGAAAGAATAAAGTTTATAACCAATCCTTGTTGTTATCCTTGGTTACCCTAAACCCTAACCCTTATGGGTTTCTTGATCATAAAGAAACCTATTATACTTTGTTTCTAAGGTATCTGATTCACAACACCTTATCTGCAACATATTATGAAGAAGAAACTCACAGTCATTGGACATTTTAACTATAATCATACCAATACCATAAATCTCACAAGCTTTTTTGTCACAAAGAAGAAGTACTCCACCTTTCTCTAGCTTCAAAGTCTCAATTTTTTTTTGTACACATGTGATAAAAGCAACCCAAATCCATGATTCAACCATATTTATTCTCCAAACTCAACACCACTAGTACATCTACATTTTCATAACTATCCTCATAGAAGAAAACTGCAATATGAACATAATCGACATTGTCCCTTCTATCAAGACAATCCCTCATGAAGTGGTCTGGTTTTTGACAAGGATAACATTTAAACCTTGACTTGTCAAACCTTATTGGTTTGGACACCCATCTACGCTCACTTCCTCCTCATAAGATACTAAAAGCTCCATCATTATCATCAATCTACAAATCTTTCACCTTTGAGAATTCTTTGGATCTCAGATTCGTCTATATTTCTTACAAAGTAATAACATCTTTCTTACCATAAAGAAGCACATCCTTAAAGTGCTCAAAGAATTTGGGTTATGAGCTCAAGAAGAATATAGCCTTGTCATCGTCTCCAATCTTCTCTTCAATATTCTCAAGTTCATTACTAATCTTGTGAAGTTTTGTCAACTGCTCCACTATGGATTTGTCATATACCATTAAGAATGAGTAATTTTTTTTGTTTCAAACACAACATGTGAACCAAAGACTTGGCCATATACAACAATTCAACCTAGAACAAATTTCCTTAAAACTTTATTCTTGGGGCACAAGATAATGACACTCCTGGTCTTATATGACATCTCAGTCTTCTTTTCTTGTGTTAGGTGTGCAAGCATTGATATCTCACCCTTCAATGCTTCAATACACTTTTCTTGAGTTAATATTGTTTGCATTTTCAGTTTCCATAATCCAAAATTGTTGTTTTCAGAAAACTTCTCGATCTCCCATTTATCCATGGTGCTTACTTGAAACAATACCCTTTTGCCTCACCATGGGCACCAATTATTATGCAAAATCGATAGAATAACCCAAAGCAATTAAAAAGAATTATTCATATTTCAAACACACCAAATAATTTGGTGTGTGGGAACAAAAAACAACGACAATCAAAATAAATGGTCTAAAGCAACACAATAACTTGTCAAAAGTGAAAGCAAAACTATGACAAGTCATAAGAAGATAAAAGACAAGAACACAATAACTTGTTGTCGCTCCCGGGATTTTCATCCTAGTACAAACGCGAAAGTGGCGCGGAAAAGGTAGAGTCGCCAGCCATGCATTTTTATCCCGAATGAATGGGAAAGGTAATGCTGCACAAACCTGAGGAAGAAGGAAAGGACAAGGTCCTGCGAACAAAAGATCTGGGTTCGGGAGTCGGTTACGACCTGGGAAGGTATTAGCACCCCAGACCGTCAGTCATACCCGACGAGATCCACACTTGCTTGTTTTGTTTCAAAGGGTAAAAAAATATAATTGCCGCTGAACAAATGAACTGCTACTGGAATGGACCTGGAGATAATAAAGGGAACTGAAAAAGAAATGGAAAGAAAGAGAGAAATGTAGGGAAAATAAAGAATGTGCTCGAACGGGCCCTACCCTGCTGCCTACGTACCTCATCGGGAAAATGAGGATCAAATTCGACGTAGTTCGCCTAACTAAGGCGGGAACTATTTTTTTGTGTTTTTTATGGCTGAAACTGCGTATGTCTATGTTCAGGTGTTGCAGGCTCGTCTGGTACGAGTGCGTTTACCGTCTTGCATGCGAGACAAGTCGTCGCAAGTTCGCGTTTAGAGTGAATGAGATGTGAAAGAGAAGTTCCCGCAGGATATTCCCTTATTATTTGTTTTTGTCTTTTATGAGAAATGTTTTGAATTTGTTTGTGAATATTCTCATACTAAGACCTATCCATTGTGGTAAATACTTACACTTCGCCCCGAAACAGGACGTGTATAAGAACTCCGCAACAAAGTCTCGTGTCGTACAAGAATATTCGATTTTTATTAAGTGTTTTATTATTTTCTTTATGAGGAGAGAAAGAAGGACTTAAGTTGCAAAAGGCAAAAACTAAGGGACTAAGACTCAATCCTAATTTTAGTTATTTATTCAAAAGTGGTCCTAATGGTTTGTGGGGTTTTCTAAACCTAATGAATAAAAGGGAACTAGAACTACTAGAATTCAACTTACTTCCTAAGGAAGTTAATTTGATTCTAAAAAACAATGGGGAAGCCTATACAAGTGGGAAATTCAAATAATAAGGCAAAAGCATTAAAATTGAAATAAGGAAAAAATTCTAAAAATTGCATATTAAGGCATAAAAATAAAAGTAAGCCTAAACTTCACCTAACATGTTTATTGGAAATTCTAAGCCTAAGTCCTAAAACTAAGGGAATTTATTTAATATCACTATTCTAAAATCAGTAACTAAACTATACTAAATCATTATAATATCCTAAGATTAAACCTAATTAAACTAATCCTTAATGAACCATAAGATTCTAAGCTAAACTAGGTTGATTTATCATGTAAAATGGACTAAACATTAATACACTAAAAATAGTAAAAGTCCTGGAAAAAATATGAAATTAATCCTCTAGGGTCCTAAACCTGACTATAGCATTGTGCTAAAAAATATCCCAAAAATTCAGAAGCTAACTATGCCTAAAAGTCACTTAAATCTACCTAAGAATTAACCACAATTTTACATGAATTAAGCTACCAAACCAGTGGATAAAATGGCCTAAACATCTACCAAAAAATATCCTATGTTCTATTATCAGTCCTTTAATCATATAAAAAAGAATGGGCTAAAAATCCTAAGGAAGTGGGAGATATAAAATGAACAAAATTATGTGCAACTAAAGAAATTCAATAAAATGCTAATTACATGGAAAATCGAAATTAAATCAAAAATAGCCAAAATTCAGAAAGTAAAAATGTCACAAATTTCTAAATTGAATTAAAAACCTACTGGAATTTTTATAGAATTTTATTATGAATTTTACTATTTTTTAAGGATTTAATTCTAACTATACCTAAAACAAAAATTAAAAAGAAAGAAAATAAGAGAAGGGGTGCGAAAAGCAACTTTTCAGTTATTAATGCAATGGGCCTTAAACCAGGGGGTGCAAAAAGCAGAATGCTTAGGCCCATGCGCAGGAAATTGAAGGGTGCAATGTATGGATATTCAGTCAATTATTTTGACTTCAATAAGGGCCGCACGATCTCAACTCTTCCTATGGTATTCTCATCATGTGAATAACAACGCAGGCTTACTAGACCTTATGGTGTACGGCGCACACAAGAACAACCGCATAAAGAGCCAACCGGACGGTGACACGTGTCACCGCCGGTGTGGCTGGGAATCACTAAAGATCCGATCTTATCCCAATGGAATCTTAACAGAAGATTAAGAGAATTAATGCTCATTATCATGGATTAATCCTCTTTATGGTTGTTAATCTCCTAATATTCTCATTAACTTTCCATTAATTTAATTTATTCTTATAATTAAAAAGGATTACATACAACATACATACAAGTTTTACGAAAGAACCCTAAAAAAAACCTAAGTCCTCTTCTTCCTTTCCTCTCGCCGCCGCACCTTCATCACCTTCATCCCCTTCGCCGCCCTTCCTCTTCTTTCCACCATCATCCTTTTCTTCTCCTTCTTCTTCAAATGTAACAAAACCTAAACTAAGTCTTCAACCTTTCCCTTCCTTCTTCAAATCTGCCACCTAAACCGCCTAACACCTTCATCATCACCGCACCAACACCACCCTAACTAAACCTTCTTTTCCGCTACTAACCTAACCCTAATCGGCTTCCCTTTCTCACTCTTAACTTGGAAACCCCTAACTTGTGATACCGCTCAAGAACTCGGACAAATACGAAACTTAAAGAGAATTCACACCTGGTGGTTCAAATTCGTGTAGTCGATGTCAGAAGAATAATGATTCCATTGTGAAGTTGCCGCAACGAAAACGTTGATGTTGATGTCCCGAAGCCGACGACAAAGACGACGTGATGAGTTAGACTGTGCTCGAAAACGTTTGGCCTCAAATACCTCTCAGGGTTGCTCCGATGATACTTGGAGACGAATCCAAGTTCGCGATCTCAGGTACTCATATTATTCCGCCGTTTTCTTTATTTGTTCGATTTGAATATCCCCCTACTTTGCTTTTGAATGGCCGAATGTCTCAAATTTTTTGCAGGAAGATTGATGAGTATTCAAACGCGAATACGAAGATTGAAATGTGTTGAAGATGCACGTTTATTCGGTTTGGTGAAGATTGAAGGGGATGAAATCAATGATTGATCCAGAAAGAACACATGAAGGTGAAGAAGAAGAATGATTTCGAGAAGAGGGGTGGTTGGAGGAAAATTGAAGGAGAATGCTGAAGAAGATTGAAGGAGAAGAAGTTGCAGGAAGATTGAAAAATGATTTAGAGATTGAAGAATGAAGAATAAAATGAAATTATGGTGAAAGATTGATTTATATAAGATGTTGGATGAAGTTTCCAGAAGAAATTTGGTTGTAAGTTTGTTGAAATTCTGTTAGAAATTAGTTTTGATTCTGTTATGTAGTTATGAGATTAGTTAGGGTTAGATTTTTTTGTTAAGTTATTTTTCCACATCTTTCATTGTTATGTGATCTCTTGTTGCTTTCTTTTTGAACTTGCATGATTGTTTTTGAATTAAAGATTGAAGTGAGATCGATGCGGATTGATGAAGTTTGTTGATTGTTTCGCGGCGTCTGAAAGTCGCAGAATGAATACTCCTCTTGTTATGAGGTATTGATGTTGAATGCTGTGAAGAATTTGCGGTGAATACTGATGCAATCTGCAGGTGCGAGTGTTTGACAAATTGCTGACGGTGTTGTTACGAATCTTGATGTGAGCCATGATACTTTCTCCCTCTTTCAATTTCATTTCTGCTATATTGAGTTGTTGCGATCGATGAACTTTCGGCTCTTGATATTTTACAGGTTGTTATTGATGGATCGCTGCGAAGCCGTGAATGAGGATAACGCGACATAGTGAATCTTTAGGGGGGGAGCTCAATCAAAGATTGATGACATTCTGGATGTTGATTTCTCTTTGGTGGAATTCTCGTTGCTCAAGAACTGCGGAGATCGAGAAGAATTCTCAGAATTGTTTACGGTTGAAGATTGAAGCAGAGATTGACACGGCTGGAGAATTGTTGCTCGATTTCCTTTCTTGGCATGAATTTGGACTCTTCTTCCCTGTTCCGCCGCGGCCTTCTCCTTCTTCTACCTCATTTCTTCCTTTGTCAATCGCAACTGATATGTTGTCCCATTGTTGTGATGCGTTCTTGCTTCGATTTGAGCGAGTCGAATTGTTGTTTGCTGAATTGTTCTTTTTTCTGAATTTTGTAGGATGCAACTTGTTCTTTATTGATGAAGATGTGCGATGGTGATGAAGAAGTTAAAGAAGAAAGACGAAGACTATTTGCAGAGTGATTGTTGATTGAAGATGGAGGTGAAGAGTCGCTTGTCGCTGAATTGGAGAGTTAGGGTGAGAGATTGGTGCAGCATGTGAAGATTGATTTTTGTGTCTTTCTGTAACTGTTTTTTTTCTTCTTCTTGGATTTCTATCCTTTTACGGTTATCAGTTATTGCATCTTGTAGAACTTTTCTGTTATGAATTTTTTTCTGAATTTCGTTAATCTTTTTTTCTCTGAATTTCATATGCGCACCACTTTTTCAGCACTTGATGACTCTTTTATTTTTTTGGCAATTGTTGCAAACAAAAGGAAAATGGGCCTAAAATTAGTGTTAGAAAGGATGATGGGTTTTTGGTACAACAAAGCAACGGTTTATGGTTTCAATGAAAAAAAAAGTGTAATGGGCTTGAATCTTAAATAACAAAGTGACTACTTGTTAAAGATGATTTATGGCATGTCATGACTTTTGGATTTGGGATTTGTTAATGGATGTAGCTATGATGAAAAAATTGATTCACGATATAAAACAAGAATTTTGGACTTAACAAAACTTGGATTAAAAAAAAAGGATATTTGAAATAGGTCTGAAAGGAGATTTTAAGATGAGTGGACAATTAAATTCGAAATGAATAAACGGTTCTGATAGACTCGTATCTCAAATCTCAAGTGTTTCTCCTGACCATATCTCAGTGCCTTCAATCCATATCAAACTTCCAATCCAGAGTAAAAAATGTATTCTCCGCAAATCCTTAACTTCAATCAATAAACCATGTAACCTTATGATCTCTAATTGTTGAACACCGAACAAACTCAATTATGATGAACAACAAAACCTAATTTCCTTCTTGATATCCATATTAAATAAGGATAGTTCATGATGTGAAGAATCAACAACCTTTGCACCAAGTCCTCTCAATTGAAATCCATGACACTTGAGGTCTTTGAGAAATATTTTGGAGAAAGTAACCTGATGCTTCATAGGAAAATACTCATGATGTTGGAAACTCAGCCTTTGTCCTGATCTCATGTTTAATAGCCAGATAAATCACATATGAATAGGAAGATTCCAAATCCCAAGAACATGCTTTTGATCCCATGCCTTATGAGCCCATGAAATGCATGATTATGATGTTATGACCTAATGGAGAAATGCAGATGAATGCGAAGCGAAAAACCAGTTAAGGTATTAAATATGAGGACAAATTTTGAGGTATTACACTTGTTTACTCAGTTCGATCAAACAATCTACTCTATGATAGAGAGCAGCTATACGATTCACTATACTTCCAAAAGTTGTTGCAAGAGCAAATGAGTTACAAAAAGAAAAAAAAATTGAGTTCCCACAAATCAAACTCTATTTCAACCTAAATGTTTTCAAATCTCTCCGACTCTTAATATATGAATCACACAAGTCTAAGATGTTTATAAGTGTTTTCTAATTTCCATAAACACTTCTAAGGGTTTTCCAAATTTCAAGAACTACAAGGAATTTCAACCATTGTCTCTCTAAGTTTACCGATGATTCATAAGTCTTCTCTCCGACTTCAGCTCATAAAATTCTGAAGGTAGTGAACGCAAGAATGATAGAGACACATATTTATAATTGTTAAAACCTAAAGAATCCTTAACGAGCCTAAAACTCAACTCATTAATTGTTATAATAAAAATATTATAAATATCTTATAATATTTTTATATTAATTTAGAATATTATAAATATTTTATAATATTTTTATATTAAATAATATCTTTTATATTAATATAAAATATTATAAATATTTTATAATCTATTTTATATTAATTTAAAATATTATAAGAATCTTATAATATCTTTTATATTAATTTGATTATTTTTAAATTAATATAAAATGTTATACCATCAATGAACGGATTCACTAATCAAACTTATCAACTATCGCCAGACCTACTTCTGTGACTATGATTTTTGACAATTTCAAAACATTTTTTTATGATCACTCAAAGGTTTTAACACATACTTTCTATATTTTTTAAACTACTATAACATTTTAAAGTGTTATCCTTGTTAAAATATTTATAAGCTCTAATTTAAAAAACATTTCTATAAGATTCTTAAAAATCTATTGGTTCAGGGGTGATTAACACTGAATTTGATATAAAAGATCAAATCACTTGATGCCATAATCGATTTTCGAAAGAAATTAATCGGTCCAGTAGACTAGACACTGGTGTTGAAAACCAAAAAAACATAGATAAAATAAAATAAAAGTAAAAAATTAATATGAAATTCTTTATTGAGTAAAATATCATTTAATTAAGTAATTAGGGTCCGTTTGTTTTGAATTTTTTTAAAAATGATTTTTATAGTGTAACAAAAATTAATGAAAAAAAAATTTACAAAGAAATTTTTCATAAAAATTTCAAATGAAAATTTAGTTTGAATAATTATTCTTAAAATGCTATTTTAGATATTTCATCATTTTATAAAAAAAAAATTGGATATCAAAATTTCAAAAAAAATCACTTAATTTTGTGGTTATTTCAAATAGATTTTCATAAAAATCATTTTGAGATATAATTTTTTTCAAAAATTATGATTTCGACTATATTTTGATCTTCAATAATGTATGTTTATGTTTTACGATGCCAAAATTAGTCTTACGATTTATAAAAAAATGAATATAAAAAACTTCTAATATTTTGAAAAACGATTTTACAAAATCCATTTTAAAAAATACAAAGAAAAAATCAATTTTTTAAAGTTAAAACAAACTTGTCATAAATGTCTAACGTAAAACATCTAATATGAAACACTTTATGTGCTAAATTTTTTTAGTTTATTATATTTTATTTTATTAACTTTTTTATAAGGTTTTTAATGAAACAATATTATTTATTTCTATAAAATTTAGTCTAGTCTTCAATTATGTTTTCAATTTTTAATATTATACTCTTTTTAGAGAAGTAACAATAGTATTAGTTTTAATAAAATAAGACTCGTGCATTTGTACGGATCGCTATTCAAATAATATCATTTTTTTAATGGTTAAAATAATAAATTAATATAATATAATAAATTTTAAAAAATATATATAAATTAAGAAATTTTAATCCGTCAAAAATATATATTTTAATTAAAAATTATCATAAACTCAATTATATTAAATAATCATAAAAAAATAAACTACTTTATAAAATTGTTTTGGAACAAAATAATATTCATGCGGTGCTCCACTTATCATGTAATCACGTGTACTTAATATGTATTTTATGGACATTAAGGTCCCTACAACAGTCACTTTTAGGAACAATTTTGTCCCAAACTTTTAAAAACAAAATTATCTCATATTCCTTTTTTTGGTTTTGCCTTTTTTTTTATATATATATATACTTTGATATCCATGATAAATTATTAGGTAGGATACTTTAGTGTAAATTATTTTTAAATTTTAATTTTTTTAAATAAATAAAAACAGAAAAATAACATGATATTAAATCATTTTATTTAAATGATTAAAAATATCCATATCCAATTAAATAGAAGGTATTGGAGTATTCACCTCCTTCCTTTCCATTAAATTCTTCCTTTCTACATTAAAAGAGTCAAATCACAATTAATTCATTTTCGGAAAACCATAATGGATTTTCCGTGTTTTTCGATGCCTAAGTTTGTTTCTTATTCTTTTCTGTCAAAAAATAAAGTTTGTTTCTTATTTTTAATTTTGTGTAAAAAAAACTTAAATTTGTTTCTTATATTGTGGGGATTTCTTTACGTTTAATAACTACAGTAAGTTGTTAACCAAAAACGGCAGTACGGCACCGAGTCAAGTTTAGTTGAATATCCTACAGTAAAATAAATATTAGTCAAATAAGAAAAGATTAAATATGAGATGGAAAACTTGACAAAAACTTATTTATATATTTTTAAAAGGTTAGAGAAGCAAAACAAACACAACATGAGATTGAAGGATGCTAAATTTAAAAAGATGAAACGATTTTCCTCTCTTACAACATTTAAGGGAGGTGTAGCTCGATAAAAAGGAAATCAATTTTGAGATTAATATCATGGGGTAAGGTGGATTTTTGTCTACTTCAAGAAAACAAGTTAAATTATGTGTGAATGTGAGAAAATAATCAAAAAATAGAAGGAGGAAGGTTGAATTGTGTATATCAAAAAATGTTTCGCTTATGAAAAGTAGTTTCAGAGTATAAACAAAGTTTAGAGTCTGATATCAAAATTTATAATAGCAACAAAAATAATATGAATCAAAAGCAATACGCAAAGCAACACAAAATCTATCTTGGTTTCTCTCTTCAACTGAGAGTAGTTTAGTCTCCTTGCCTTAACAAGAGTTTTTCCCTATAATCAAACTGATTACAACTTTGCTCAATCAAAGTAGAAAGTGACTTCACCACTCAATCAATCTAGAAAGAGACTTCCACTCAAGCAACCTAGTAAGAGACTTCTGCTTAATCACACTAGAAAGACACATCATTGCTCAAGCACGCAGGCAGGAAGACTTCACTGCTCAAGCACGCAGGCAGGTGACTTTATCTACTTTAAATAAACAGTTTAGTAGAAAACATAACAATTATACTTTGATACACAATCAGAAGTATGGTAGTTACTTTGATACACAATCAGAAGTATGGTAGTTGTACAACAACCACAAATGTTCTTAACTCTTAAGATTTCTATGATATACAAAGATAAGAAATATGAAGACCTTATGCAATAACAATTATAAACAATAGTTCAAAGTTATACTCAAGTGTTCTGATGTAGCGTTGTTGTCACCTTCTTCCAAATCTTCAACGTCCTTTTATATAGGAAGAAAATAGTTCTTGGAAGGGATGAGCATAAGAGCTTTCTTCGTGAGGAAGCATGCCAAGAGAGATGTTGGAGGATGTAGTTTGATTAGAAACATTCTCCAATGAATAATGACATTGTCCACAACATCTTTCTAAGTACTAGGTATCTACCAAAAGGTAGAACATACCGAATAATGGTTGGTCAGTTTAGATAACTTTACAACATCAGAGTCTGAGGTTTGTAAGCTCCCCCTGAGTCTAATCCAAGTTAATTAAACTTATCTTGATAAATAAATGTTCATATAAAAGCAATATCGATCATAACAAAAATAATTAGGGTTTAGGTAAATAAAAACATTTAAAAATACTTTTATCCTCATAAATATTTCTATGAATTTCTCCCCCTTTTGTCATCAACAAAAAATGGACTAGGACATGTCATCATATATATATATATATATATATATATATATATATATATATATATATATATATATATATATATATATATATATATATATATATATATATATATATATATGAGAGAGAGAGAGAGAATATTAGGTACGAAAATATGTGGGAAAAATTAAACTCTAATGAAAATAGAGAAAAACAACTTTTATATTTTCGAACAAAGAGAAACAACTAGATTTGTTCACTTTTCAAGACCCTCACACGTCCTTTAGGAATTTTAACCATCATAAGTAATCATTACAATAAATAGCTAGAGTATCAAGCATTAAATCAACAGATGCTTCAACTTCCATGAGCAATGTAAGAGTCACTCAAATTCTTTTATAAAAGCACAACTCTATAGTCAGACTTCTCACATCTTCAATCTATTCTTCTTACTTCCCAACATCATGAGTACTCCTTCTGAGAAGACTAAGATCATTGTCTCAACCGAAACTACTATTGAGAACAACACCACCACCTTGGTGCAGTCAACTGAAGTTTCGGTCACTAATTCTTATAAAAAAATTAGAGACCTAAATTTCGGTCACTAATATTTTTTTTATCGTTTTAATCAATAAAACATATACATATATGTATATAAAAAAATTGATAACTTAAATTTATTAAATTTTTATAAAATATCATTATTAAAATTTTATCCAATATATTTCTTAACCTCATCGTAAAGTGTCTTAATCCCTTATTAGATAATTTATTACTAAGTTTTTCTCTCAAACCCTAAACTCGGTAAGCTGGCGAGTGAATGTATCTCTATTCTAATGCTTCCCTTCTAGTCGGTGGTAACGTCGATGTTGCAATGGTTTCTTGCTCCAAATTGAAGGACACTGAATGGATTTCAAGAAAAGATCCCTATGTTTGTCTTGAATAAGCTTCCATCAAATTCCAGACCAGAACATGCACAAATTGGTAATTCTAATTTCATTTTTTATTCAGGGTGCAGCAATTAAGGTTAAGAGACCTACTAATTATAATCTTTCACTAGCTGTTACCCAAGGGCATGACACAAGAGAATTCTGAAGCCATTAGAGCATAAATATTAAAGGAAAGTTCAACTAAGTCATCACAAGAATGAAAATATTGTTTGTATGCTTTTGTTAGGTTCTGAAGACAATAGATTGTATATACATTTCATGGAAGGCTATGATTTGTTTTTACTAAATGTTCACCATTTTCATATCCATTATATGATATTTTTCTCGATTACTTGTGTTTATTCTTGTAGAGGTTATAAAAATGGCATTTATCTTTGAAAGATGAGAAAGAAATTATGCATGCCATAAGTCTAGTCTTGGTATTGTTCCCAATCTATTGAATTGTAGAGTAATTATCTTGTATGTGAGAGTTTTATGTGAAGATATCATAACAGTTGAGTAATTTTATTGTATTTGAGTGCCATATCAAGAATTTGCCATATTAATAAATGTTGTCTTTTTGTAGCTTATTACAAGTGGGAAATTCATTCTCATTTCTGTAATATATATATATATATATATATATATATATATATATATATATATATATATATATATATATATATATTAAAATTAAAAAAATTAAAAAATTAGAGATCAATTTAGTGACTGAAAAAATATTAAATTAATTATTCAAATGACAGATTCGGTCGCAATATTTGTAACAAATTTCGGTCACAATTTCAGACCTAAAGCAGTTTCAAAATTGGTCACTATTTTCTTCGCAATAGATTAATAACTAGTACGTTTTCGATAACTAGGTATCTACCAAAAGGTAGAACATACTGAACAATGGTTGATCAGTTTAGATAACTTTACAACATCAGAGTCTGAGGTTTGTAAGTTCCCCTGAGTCTAATCCAAGTTAATTAAACTTATCTTGATAAATAAATGTTCATATAAACGCAATATCATAACAAAAATAATTAGGGTTTAACTAAATAAAAACATTCAAAAATACTTTTATCCTCATATATATATATATATATATATATATATATATATATATATATATATATATATATATATATATATATATATATATATATATATGAGAGAGAGAGAGAGAGAGAATATTAGGAACGAAAATACGTGGGAAAAATTAAACTCGAATGAAAATAGAAAAAAACAACTTTTATATTTTCGAACAGAGAGAAACAACTAGATTTGTTCACTTTTCAAGACGCTCACACGTCATTGAGGAATTTTAACCATCATAAGTAATCATTACAATAAATAGCTAGAGTATCAAGCATTAAATCAACAGATGCTTCAACTTCCATAAGCAACATAAAAGTCACTCAAATTCTTTTATAAAAACACAACTCTATAGTCAGACCTCTCACATCTTCAATCTATTCTTCTTACTTCCCAACATCATGAGTACTCCTTATGAGAAGATTAAGATCATTGTCTCAACCGAAATTATTGTTGAGAACAACACCACCACCTTGGTGCAGTCAACTGAAGAAGCCCAACCATTTGGGTCTAACCATAACTTGTAAGACTTTTCATCTCTGATATTTTTATAGTTAGACTTATTTGTAACTCTCCGGTATACATTATTCCCATGTAATTTTGAACAATCATTCAAGTGTTTTGTCTACTAGAAAATTCGCTTTTAGTGACCGATTTAGTGACTGGAAAATTTTGGTCACTGTAGCCACCGAATTAGCCACCAAAATTTGATATCTATGAATAATTTTTTAGAGGTCGCTAAATTGATCACAAAATATAAATTAGCCACCGATTTATCAACTAAAATTTTGTAACCGCTTATTCAACCTCAAAAATTTATTTTTAT
This sequence comes from Lathyrus aphaca, assembly GCA_963966055.1. NCBI lineage: Eukaryota > Viridiplantae > Streptophyta > Magnoliopsida > Fabales > Fabaceae > Lathyrus > Lathyrus aphaca. Next base: position 159,673,632 of record OZ014520.1, read on the forward strand.
ATAAAATTTAATTCTTATAAAAGAATTAGAGACTAATATTTCTTTATTGTTTTAATCAATAAAATATATACATATATTTATATAAAAAAATTGATAACTTAAATTTATTAAATTTTTATAAAGTATCATTATTAAAATTTTATCCAATATTTTTCTCAGGGGAATTCTTATCTACCTATCTCAAAAAGTTGAGTAGAGTTATCCATAGTATAATTTGCATTGAAATTGTTTTAAAAATCTAAAAAATTTAAACTATTAAATAAATAAATAAATACAATAAAATAATTTGATATTGTTTGATCGAAGAAATATACATTATCCAACATTTTATGATGGATAAAGAAATTGTCCCATTTTTCTTTAACCTCAACTTAATGTGTCCTAAACCCTTATTAGATAATTTATTACTAAGTTTTTCTCTCAAAACCAAAACTCCGTAAGCTTTGCGAGTGATTGTATCTCTATTCTAATGCTTCCCTTCTAGTCGGTGGTAACGTCGATGTTGCAATGGTTTCTTGCTCCAAATTGAAGGACACTGAATGGATTTCAAGAAAAGATCCCTATGTTTGTCTTGAATAAGCTTCAATCAAATTCCAAACCAGAACATGCACAAATTGGTAATTCTTATTCTTCTTCTATGACTTTGATTGTTAATTTGACTTGTTTATTAACCTATTTATGAGATGTGGTAAACATATGGTGTTTCAAGAGAAACTGATTGAAGGTCTTTGCAGGCTCACAAGGTAACCTACATTTTCTTAACCATTTATTTATTTTTAGTATTTGGACTTTGGACTTGATGTTTAAGTGACTGTGTGTTTGGTTAGCAGGCTAACTTCATGTGATTTTTACTAATGCTAGACATTGTGTATGCTTTAGTGCTTACTCCATTTAGTAGGAAAATACATTGGTTGTTGATGTAGTTGTCTGATTGTACGGTTCAATTGTATGATATTTCTCGAAGAATTGATGCACTATTATACATATGATATTTCTGTAAGAATTGTTATTTTGTTATGTGAGAATGCGAGTGCCATATATTATTGTTAATTCTAATTTCATTTTTTATTCAGAGTGCAGCAATTAAGGTTAAGAGACCTACTAATTATAATATTTCTCTAGCTGTTACCCAAGGCCATGACACAAGAGCACTCTAAGCCATTAGAGCATATATATATATATATATATATATATATATATATATATATATATATATATATATATATATATATATATATATATATATATATATATATATATATATGATATATATATATATATATTTTATATATTTTAAAATTTAAAAATTAGAGATCAATTTAGTGACTGAAAAAATATTAAATTAATTATTCAAATGACAGATTCGATCGCAATATTTGTAACAAATTTCGGTCACAATTTCAGACCTAAAGCAGTTTCAAATTTGGTCACTATTTTCTTCGCAATAGATTAATAACTAGTACGTTTTCGACTGAAAATTGATGGTCGTTTTATTGGTCGTGAAACTGTATAGTGGCTGATTAAATTTTTTCGGTCTATAAATCGGTCACTAATTAAACGAGAAATTTCTAGTAGATCAGAGCGAAAATCCTTTTTTTGGACATTAAAAATTGAAAAGTGTGTTTGTTTGAAAGTTTTAAGTTTGAGTTCACACAATACAATGATACATAACTTTCAATTGTGATTCTAGATAACGATTGTAAAAAATAAATAGAGTAGTAGTTTGTTGTGAATGTCATAAAGAGAAATTGAAGTTGAAATTGACAGAGATAGCAAAAGCAGAGAAATAATAGGTCAATGTGAATACACGGATACTAGTTTGACCTGTAAGAAGGCAAGTCATCGTTTACTTGCGCTCTTTCTTGAAATGCGTGTCAACACTTAATGGCACTTTTCGGTTTTCAGACAGCTTCTTCACCCAACTCTACTTAAATGCTCTTAACTTCCCACCAAACAAACACCCCCCAACTTGCCCTGGCCCTTCCCACTTGCCATGTTACACATGTCAACCACACTTTACGTTATCACCATGCTTACTAGTAGTTCAAGTAATTGAGTACTATAAGATTATGGATAATGTAGGATAGAATATGATAGTAATAACATAAATATTCTATGGATGGCAGTTAAACTATATTGGGTGATTTCATTAGGAGGAAGTAGCAATGTTGGACAAGAAATCTGCCTTACACGAAACAATCCCTCTCTCTTTACGTTCAATGGTTATTTACACACTTAAGAGATTTTTAAATTAATAAAACTTATGTAAGTTGGATTCAACAATGAATACATTATTATCACTCCTCTATAGTTGTTGAACAAAAATTGTTTTACATTCAGGAAGGATGTAAACACGTTCTAACATAACTCAGCTTAATCAATCACTTTCAAGTTTATAGTACTCATTTTTTGTTGGGCTGTCAAAACTTTAAATTCACACGAAATAAGGTAGGGTCATTATAATTATATTATATTGTTAGAGAAAATAAATGTTGAAAAATAAGTGTGGAGTCGTCCTATATTAATTAGAAAGCTAAATATTGAATATTTTATAAATGAGATAATCCATGTATTTGTCACCTTAGTTTTTTTTGGAGTATGAAGAGATATGGAGGTGAGGAATTTGAAAAATAGGAAGAATTAAATGAAGAAAAATAGAAGGATTTTGGTTCGGAGACTTTGTTTTTATTCATTACACTAAAACTCTATAATTTGGGAATTTCAAAATTTGTATTAGAGGATGGTTTTTGAGGGTTTTAGACAAATTATTCAAAGTATTTCAAAAATTAAAAATATATTAATGGTAAATATTATTTTATCATTCTAGACATAATTTTTTTCCCGTAAAATATTAAAAAAATTCTATATTTTTTAAGAAAATCATTTCTCGAAATCTCTTCCTTCTCCTCCTCTCCAAACTCTCAAACAAATCTTTATGTAATGTTTGGAAGTTTGGAGAAGAAGAGAGAGAGAAGGGTTTAAAAATAAATATTGAATGAAAAAAAATTGAAGGATTTTGGTTATAAGGGTTTTGGAGGGTTTGTTTGTATTTATAACACCAAAAATCTCTAATTTGGAGGAGTTCAAAATTTATATCGAAGTAGGGCGTTGGAGGATTTTGAAGGGCTTGCATAAATTTTTAAAATATATTTCATGTTGTTATAGTATTATGAAAATTAAAAATATAGTAATGATAAATATTATTTTATCATTCTATACAAATTATTACAAAAAAGTCAAATATTTTTCTATATTTAAAAAGAAAATGTTTTAGAAGTCTTTCCTTCCCTTCCAAACTCCCAAACAAGGCCTTAAGGTTTTATGTGAATATATGGTGTGTCTTTCACAAACTGTGTTGCTCATAAAAAATACTTCAATGTAAAAATGTTCCCTCGTGTTAACCCCCAAATTGATGACCCAACAAGTGTTATCATGAGTCGTTGATTCGAGGGAAGATCCGACTCATTTGTATTTTAAGTCCTCCTCACATGGTGGTGGGTAGGAGGAATGTCTCGTTGAAAAAGTGTCAATGGTGGTACAAGTGTCTGTGGATGAAAAAGTTTCCACTTAAGGGAGAATATTGTGGATAGACTCACACTTGAGAGGGGTGTTGAGAAAAACAAGTGTGACTTGGAAGTGTTGAGAAACAAGTGTGAGGAAGTCTCACATTGATTAGAAAAATTGAGATTGAGCACTTTATAAGTAACAAGACTCACACACCTATCACCTTAAGATTTTTGGTGAATATAGTTATGTACTCATAAGGTGTGTTGCTCATAAAGAAAGACTCCAATGAAAAAATGCTCGCTCATATTGAGTCTCGAATTGATGACCCAACATTGATAGCTATTAAGGTACAAAGCAGAGAATAGGGAAAATGGATAATTGCTCCATTGTATTATTTTTTTATATATTCTTGTAACAATGAAAGAAGGAGAAGAAGCTAAAATATATACAACTTACTCCTAACCAATCAACAAAAATTATTGTAGTAGTTACCAACCGTAAAACTAACTAAGAAAAGCAAATGGGCTAAGAGATAAAGTACAACCCAGTAATAGAAAATAGCCTAATATAGTGAACACCCCCTCAAGGTAGACTGTGTATATTGCAAAGGCCAAGTTTTTCAATGCTGGTAAGTAATGCATGAGCATGTAGTGGCTTGGTGAACAAGTCAACCAATTGATTAACACTTGAAACATGTAAAAGATGAATTAGATTTGAAAGGATCTTTTCACGCACTACATGGAAATCAAGTTCAATGTGTTTAGTTCTTCCATAGAAAGAAGTATTGTGAGACAAGTAGATAGTTGATTGACTATCACAATAGACTGAAGCAGAAGTGGAAAAGTGAATATGGAAATCGTGAAACAAATGTGTAGCCATTGCAATTCATATATAAGAGAGTCTAAGGACTTGTATTCTTCCTTTGTAGAAGATCTAGATATAATATATTGTTTCTTTGATTTCCATGAGATCAAAGAGGAGCCAAGAAGAACACAGAAACCTGAAACTCATTTGCGAGTATCAGGTCATCTGGCCCAGTCTGAATTAACAAAGGCATGAAGTTTAAGTTGATTGGATGTTGAAAAGAGAATACCATGAGATGGAGAGGATTTGAGGTATTTAATGAGACATATGGAGACATCATAATGAGGTTCAAGAGGTGTAGAAAGAAACTGACTAAGATGTTGGACAACAAAGCAAATATCAGGTCTACTATTTATCAAGTAAATCAAGCAGCCAATGAGCCTCCTATAAATGGTAGGATCAACAATGAGAGTTCCATAAAACATATACAATTTCAGAGAGGGATCAAATAGGGTAGTGGAAGGTTTTAAAGCAAGGTGGCACGTGTCTTGTAACAATTCAAGGGTATATTGCCTTTGATTGAAAAAGATACCTGAGGTATTTATGTCAATTTCAAACCCCAAGAAATATCTCAAAGAGCCTAAATCTTTGATTTTGAATTTTGTATCCAAATAATGTTTGACAGAAGTAATTTCTTCTATAGAATTACCAGCTAGAATAAGGTCATCTACATAGACAAGGGGAGTGGTAAAAGTATGATGTATGGACTTAGTATAGAGAGAATAATCAGACTTAGAATGTTTGGAGTACCACTATCTACTAGCCTGCTTCAAACCATAGATAAATTTATGGAGCTTGCAAACCTGAGAATGAGAGGAAGTGGAGTAGCCTGGTGGGATGGTCATGTACACTTCTTACTTGAGGTCTCCATGTAAAAAAGAATTGTTGACATCTACCTGAGCTAAATGCCAACCTTTAACAGCTGCAATAGAAAGAAGTACGTGAATGATGATGATCTTAGCCATAAGTATGTATGTATCAAAGAAAACAATGCACTCAAGTTAAGTATATCCATTTGCAACCAAACGAGCTTTGTACCTATTAATGCAACCATCAGAGTTATCCTTAATTTTATAGACCCACCTACAACCAATAGGTACTTTTCCGCGAGGAAGATTCACAATAGACCAAGTGTGATTGTCAGTAAGAGCTAGTAGTTCAACACCCAAGGTTTGTTTCCAACAATCAAGTTTGTTGGCTTAGGCAAAGGTTTTGGGTTCTTTTTGGGAGTATAAAGAGAAGCAAAAGGTTTCGTAGGATGAGAAGCAGTTGTCATATGATAGTACAATGGATAAAGGGTAAGGATATTTAGGGTAGGATGTGTTGTAGATTGTAGGAAGTGATGGTCTACTAGGTAAGAAGGAGGTTTATATATTCATGTGGAATGTCTAATGGGTAAATAAGGGTTTTGGGTAGTGGTAGCAGGTTGTGGATGTTCAGAGACTGCAGACTGTGTATGTTCAGAAACTCCAGGCTGGATTATTTCAAAAACTACAACTTGAGTATGAAGAGAATTGATAGGTTGAGTAGGTTCAACAAAGGGTGATAGAGACAAGGTAGGCATAAGGGTACGTCATGTATAAAGGGAGAAGAAGTGGGTGGGTTATTATATGGTGGATGAATATGGGCAGTAGGGGTATGAATAATAGAAGGAATAAGTGTGCCATCCAATATTTGAGTAGGGTTAAGGGAGGGTGATGGAGAGGGAACACCAATTTTTGAAAGGATAAAATGACTCATAGAAAATAACATTCCTTGAAAGAAAAATATCATGGATGGATAAATCATATAAAATGAATCCTTTAACACCCTCTTTATAGCCAAGAAACATTGACTTTCTGGCTCTAGAATCGAATTTGGTCCTATTGGTTTCGGTGGAAGTGGCATAACACAAGCAACCAAACACCTTTAAATGCATATAAGATGGAGGGTGCTTGAAGAGAAGCTCGTAAGGAATATGGGATTTTAAAAGGGGTGATAGAAACCTATTTATTATATGAATGGCATGTTGCACACAATATTTCCATATAGAGAAAGGTACATTAGAGTGGAAATTGAGAGACATAGCCATATTTAGAATGTGTTGGTGTTTTATTTCCACCACACCATTCTGTTGTGGAGTCCCATGGCAATATTTTTGGTTAAGAATACCCTTTGGTGGAAAAAAAATGCTAATGTTAAGAACTTAATTCCATTATCAGATCTGAGACATTTAAGGGTGATGCTAAATTAGTTTTCAACATAGGCAATAAAGTTGATAAGGCTACTTTTGGTTTGATATTTGGTTTTAAGGAAAATCACCCGAGTGTATCTTCTAAAATCATCCACTAGTGTTAAAAAATACCTCTGTCCTAAAAGAGAAATTGTAGAGTAAGGACCCCATAAATCAGCATGAAACAATTTAAAGGGTGCATTAGTGTGAATATTACTATTAGAAAAAGAAAGTCTCTTTTGTTTTGCATTATGAGATGAATCACAAGGTGCCAAAGTAGGCTTACAAGGAATAAAGGAAAAAGCCTAGAAACATTTTTTAAACCTATATCATATATGTGGCCTAACCTGGAGTGCCAAAGTTCATATGAATTACTATCAACATTGTTACAAATAAAGGTTTTCCTATATGATTCAAGGATGTAGAGACATTTGTGTAAGTTAGCTATACCAATCTGTGAGATATGGCATGAATTTTAATGTGTAAAAAACTTGGCATGTTTGAAATCATAAGTGGTTCGCTAAGAAAAAGCAAGAATTGACTTTTTTGAAAAATGAACTGAATGAGCCGACTCAAATTCCACAATGAGCCGACTCAATCAGTGTGTTTTGGTGCTCAAACACACGGGTCCCAACAGGTTGCGTGAAGTGTCATTTTGCGAGTCGTATTTTTTCCCTCAAGGAAAAGAAAGGAGTTGCTCTTGCATATCCTTCAATCATTCAGACTGGGAGATACTCGGAGATAGAACGGCGTTTAAATGAGCAAGATACCGCTTTTGCCGATTATGTGTCCATTCAAGACACTCGGTATACCGCCATGCAAGATCATTTGGCTGCTCAGGACACTGCCTTCAACTCTCTCAACAACAGTTTTCTTCAGTTTACCGAAACCGATATGGATGACTCACAACCTATCACTTATCGTCGCCGTTATCCATCCACTCAGGATCATAATCCCCAAGCTTGAGAGAATCATTGCATAATGTTTGTTTGTGGTATTTATGAATGTAGTTTATGGTTTGTTTTTGTATGAACTCATATTTCCTTTGGTTGAATTTATTTTGTTTATTGTCATATTCTTTACTCGCTTTTCCAAATTGTGTGTTTGTGAATGCGTGTTCCTATTGCAATTGGTTTCTCATTTGAAATTATGTTTAGCATGTTATTTCCATTGGTGGTTAACTCATATGTATCATCTTCTTTTTGATGTTGTCAAAGGGGGAGATGATATGCATATAAGATCGGGTCATATAGTCAGGGGGAGCTTACAACAACATATGGCGATTGATTCATCAAGTTTTTGCCATCATCAAAAAGGGGGAGTTTGTGAGACATGGCATGAATTTTAATGTGTCAAAAACTTGTTATGTTTGAAAGCATAAGTGGTTCGCTAAGAAAAAGCAAGAATTGAATTTTTTGAAAAATGAACTGAATTAGCCAACTCAAATTCCACAATGAGCCGACTCATTCAGTGTGTTTTGGTGCCCAAACACACGGGTCCCAACAGGTTTCCTGAAGCGTCATTTTGATCGACTCATGGGTATGGATGAGCCGACTCAAAATCCTTCATGAGTCGACTCATCAAAAAGTTTTTTCTTCTCATTTCCCGCGGGTCTCAATAGGCTGCCTCTCTGTTATTTTTGCCTGGCTCACCTGGCAATTTGAGCCGGCTCATTTAATGATTTTAGTCGGCTTATTACTGTGCTGACTCAATTTTTCATTTAAATTTTCTTTCTTTTATGTTACAATCACTAACCAATATAAATAGCAGGTTTCATTTCTTTTGAGAGGTTAACAAGGAAAGTGAAAGAAATACACACATCTCTCTTCATCTTCTTCTTTCTTGCATCAATCAACAATCAGACACAACAATCTTTGTTTGATTACGGTGCTTGTTTCGAAGATAACGTTCAATCGTGAATTAGAGTTTCAGATTGGGTCTAGAGTGTGTGGTTTTTCCTTGGAAAAATATGAAGGATTTTCTCCTCCAAGATCGTTGAAGGTTTGGGGGTTTTGCACACAACTATCGTTCGTAGATTCAGCCGAGTGAGGTAGATTGAAGATCAAGTGGATCGTTCTTTCATATCACGGTAGACGGAGGATCGCGAAGGTCTTTGTGGGTTCACAAGTGTTGGAGAAACTCAGTCGTGCTCAAAGTTTGGAGGATCGTGAATCCTTGCAAGAAGGGAGCAATTAATCAGAGGCTTTATCGACACGCGTGGAAGACTTGATTCTACTTTGGATCAAGGGACAAGAAGAAGATTTGACAGCATATTCAACGAGATTTGGTTTGTTGGTTCATTTATCTCTCTTCTTGTAAAACAATTGCGATTTAATAAAATTGCCCAATTCGATTGTGAATTGGGGGCAAAGTACTTCAAGCGAGGACGACGAAGGAAATGTCTCAACAAATTCCTTGTGTTTTTTACGTTTCTCGCATTTTACTTTTGTTCATCTTGATCTTGTGTGCTTTAAAATTCTGGTGTATCAAATTAGTGCACTCAAAGTGTTTGATAAATTGTTACACTCAAAAGTGATAACTAGAGTGGGTAAAATTCTGCACTATTTGATACAACACAATTATCCTTGGTGTGTGCACTCCAAGTGTTCGGTAAAAAGCCTAACCACACAAAATCAATTTGATTGAGCCTAATTTCTTCTCTATATCATTGTTAAGAATAGTTTTATCAAGAGGTGAATTATCAAGTGAATCATTTGTGAAATATTAATTCTTCTAGTCATCATTTCATTCCAATTGGTTTTTGCGCATATCCGATCTCCGGTGACTTCAAATTTAAACTAGACGATTTTCCGGGAAACTTCTGCAATACTTTTTCAATTAAATTTTGAAAAGTAATTTTTTAAAAAGGGATTTATTCAACCCCCCTTCTAGATCCGCGCTATCGTCTAACACAATCAATCTCTTGGGCGTGTTCTGCATAATATTACATGTATTAGCAAAGAAAGATAAATGGAAATCAAGGTCAAAAATAAGTTTTGTTGGAGAAACTAGATTGACATTAAATGAAGAAATATAAAGGACATTATCGATGGTAAGGGAGGGAGTGAGGGCAATGCTACCATAAATGGAAGCAATGATGTTAGTACCACTAGTCAAAGTGACGAGAATAACTTTAATGTGTTAGTGTGTGATAAAAAAAGCAAAGTGATATATGATATGGTCTGTGGCACCCGTGTCAAGAATCCAAGGGATGGAATGCTTATCGGTTTCATAAATAAATCGACATTGTCTAAAATCGATATGAGACCCCTTTTCTATTGTTTTATGGCTTTTTAATTAATTTTAGACCCATTGTTTTATCGATTTTATTATTATTTTGACCAATGATAAATGGTGATATTCGATTTCTAATAAATCAACGTTATCCACTAATTTGAGGCCACTCCTTTATTTTCCTTATTATTTCCCATTGTCCCGATTTATTTTTATTCGGCCAATGAATAAATATTTAGATATTTGATTTCGAATAAATTGACATTATATAAACTAAATATGAGGCCATTCTCTTATTTTATTTATTATTTCTTGATTTACTTTTTTTTTATGGTCGATGATATAACAAACGATCTAAATCTTCGATTTCGACAAATCGACGTCATTTAAATCAATATGAGACCAATTTTATTTTTTTATCACATTTCTTTCTTTTATTTAAATAATTGTATGATTATAAAGTGACGCTCGACTTCTCATAGAATGATTCTAATATTGAATCGATTCTAAGAGAGTTAAAGAGCTACATTTTGACACTTTCAGTTTATTTTCAAGGTCCAACACCTTCGCATAGTTTAGGATACTTCACACACGCTTCCTCTTGGGAAAATACAATGAATCCTTTTATTTCGTGCAATCTCATGTAACTTACTTGTACCCCTCTCCCAATTCCGATGTATTTCATTTATTTATTCGTTTTCGCTTATTTCGCGAACCCTTGGTCCAACGCCAAGTGGTTTCACTCACACATTCGCACTTCCCTTAGGTTTCGGTATCATTTACTAGGCGCCTTCCTCTTAGGAACTAGGATTCGATCCCACATAACCGATTTAACTCTTACACTCCATTTGCATCGACCTTCCCATACCAAAATGTTACGTATAGATCCAAACCCTTGATCCAACGTCAAGTGATCTAGGTAATTAAAACATTTAATAACTATCGAAACAAGGTGAAAAAGACATGTGTTGGATCTCCGACGCTTTTCCTCAATTGCTTGGGTGTGAGGCATCTTCTTCGAGTGTGAGCAATTGTCACCTAATAAAATCAATCGACAAACCGTAGAACCACAAACTACAAGGCTCTGACTTTCCCATTGCACGAAGGAATACGTAGGCATACAAATCTTACTCCTTGCCGAGCACCCTAGGAACAAAACTACCCTTTTTCCACACTATTTATCCCTTAAGAAGACAATAGCATAGTTTATCACTCATTAGCAAACTAGACTAAGTGGTTCCCGTTGAGTACAATGGACGTGAGGGGTGTTAATAACTTCCATTTTGCGTAACTGACTCCCGAACTTAGATTTAGTTGTGTAAACTATATCCTTTCCTTATTAGGTTGTAGCTATATCTTCCTGTTCTCTAGTTAGAATAAATAGAATTAGATGGTGACTTTGTTGTTTTTTTTGTTTCGCGGTCAGCGTGAGGACCGTAGCCATTTCCGAGGTACGACAACTTGCACACTCACACCTCTAGGGTAACCTCTCTTTGTTGCCTTATGAAATATAGTCAAGTCCCTCGAATGTAAGGATACCTTAAGTCGTTGCCTAAAGAAATAAATCATCACAGTTGCCTTTCGAATAAAAGATCATAGTCCTTCATTGTCCCTTCAAAGTTTCCTTCGAATAAATGATCTTGTCCCTACGAAAATGATGATAGTCCATTCGAACTGTTAAGGTATCTCTACATGTTGTTTTCTATGACCATAACGATGACCTTACGCTTGTCCCTCCAAATCCAAGGATAATACTAATTTCTAACTAATAGTAAGAACAATTCTATCCCTAAGGAAACGAAAATGACAAGAAATGTAACGCTCATATAATATATATCTAGAATAATATCATACAAGTGTTATTTTGGTATTGACACCATCATAAGAGCCTAATAGCATAATTTACATTCTTGACCAATACTAAAAGATGATACAACAATGGTACAAGACATGGAAATTATACTAAAATAAAAAGCTAAGATCAATACAATATCCCCTATTGTACAAAGATACAAAAATACACAGCGGAAGACTAAAACTATGCTTCACTTGAAACATCCTGAGCATAGCTCCACTTATAAATCAAACCTACAAAAGAAACCTGAAAAGCAACAACAATAGTGGGGTGAGATAACAACAAATTAGTGGGTTCCATATCTTAGAGTTCTCTCAACTCTACAAAGTTCTATCAAGCCTAACTCAAGTCTTTGGTCACTTCTCAACAAGGAACCAGAACAAGATGGAACAAAAATCCATACAACACTCATACCACTAAACAAGTGAAACATCTACCTCAAATATTTATGGATGCTTCCCGTAGGACTAAAGATAACCCACCTCAAGGCTTACTCAAGACTTTACGGAGGACTCAGTATCACACTCACCTAAGTCTTTACGGATGCTTCTTGTGGGACTCAGAATAACCCACCTCAAGACTTACTCAAGACTTCTCACTTAAACTAGTGTAGTACTCACCTCAAGCCTTTACGGATGCTTCCCGTGGGACTCAAAGCAACCCACCTCAAGACTTACTCAAGACCTTATGGAGGATCTAGTAACATACATGCCTCAAGTCTTTACGGATGCTTCTCGTGGGACTCAGAATAACCCACCTCAAGACTTACACAAGACTTACGGAGGACCCTTCATGAAATACACACCTCTAGCATTTACAGATGCTTCCCATGGGACCAAGATCCACCCACCTCAAGCCTTACACAAGACTATTACAGAGGCTAGTGTATAACACGCTAATGGTTCGTAACAACCTAGGGAAATCCTAGTCATCTCACAAGTTACACCATTAAACAAGTTTTAGTCACAATACTAGGCCATATTATCGGTTTAAGGTAAAATTTCCTCACTTTTTCTCCATTATTGGTGCTTGAAATCATAAAGTCCTTAAACATATAATTTTAACATTTTAGTTCAATTATCACCATTAAACAATTCTCACAATAATCTCATTGTCTCCACTTCATTCAATTCTCATGATTTAACATATACAACACAAATCGATTAGCACCCCAATTCATTAACTAACATAATTACGGTTAATCGGAAAAGTCGGGTAAAAAATAATATTTCTCGGCATCATAAGATAGTTCATGTTGTTAGCTTCGAATCGATATGTGGATAAAAAAACGGATACCCGAAACAAAGGTTACGAATTAAAACGTAAAACAAAAATAACACTTCCAGGCTCGCTAAGCGCCCTCTGCTTGCTAAGCGAGTTGCACCAGAAAAACTCGTAGTCTTAGGAAAAGGCCTGCTATCTAAGCGAGCTCTACGAAAACTGCAGAAAACAGTTACGAGAAACATTTCTCCTCTATGCCAAAACTCATCTGAATCTCACCAAAATAGAGAAACCAAACACCAAACATGTATATAAACATATGTTAGTCATCATACTTTGATTTTATCGAGTTCTAACCGTTTAATCTTTCAATTTCTAAGATTTTCTACAAAACCCTAAAATTATAAACTCAACCAAAACTTAAAAGAAAAGGTTTCTAACTATGAACCTACCTTGCAATCAATGAGAAGGTTGGTGAAGATGAAGATTTGATGAAGAAATGGTGATGATCCATGTTTTCCCTCTTCTAGGGTTTTCCTCTTCTTTCCTTCTTTCTCTTCTCTTCTCCCTTTCTTTCTTTCTTTCCTTTTTCCTTTTCTTTTCCTCTTACTAACTTTCTTTTCTTTTTATAACACATAACTTGTTTTTCTCTTATAAACCAAACAAATTATAGCTATCAGTTAGTAACACTAACTGGTCCCATTTGAGAGTATCCAAAAATGTTTTTGAGTCAAATATTTAATAAAGCCTCTGAGTCAGATAATAATACTAATTAATTAATTTTAAGTTCGTTGGTTGCTCTAATTATTTTACTGAAAAACCCTCAGAGCACACCAGAACCCTATTAATCTTAATTAGTATTATCCATAGAGTTTAATTAAATACGGGGTATTACATCCTCCCCCCTTAAATTGAAATCCGTCCCCAAATTTCCTTTACTCAAAACAACGACAGTTTACAACACTGTCTCAGATCCATAATTATCCTCAGTTCTCTTATATATTCTGATATACTCAAATTCCAATTTGACTTCGCGGCTCAAAGTCCTCGTTTTCATAACAAATCAAACTTCACATCCTTAGTCATACGCTTGTTCCAACATTGGGTTAACTTCTAACTTACCATCCCCGCAATTCATCTGTTGTTTCATACCAAATCACTTAGTCTCATTCCTCCTTCGGAGAAACATACCACTCTAATCCCTTCTATTGAGTCACAACACAAAAGCATAACACTCCAACTTGATTTTGGGACACTAACACTCAACAAATCTCCACAAGGTATCTCGGTGAAATCTTAACTACATACAATTCCAATGAAAGATCTTATTACAATCTTCAATCACTAAAGCCATTTCAAAGGTCTTCAAATGACTTATTTATCAATTCCACTTGATTTGATGCTACATGCTATAACCATTTACATCTGACACTTCATTCTTTCAGTATCTTACTATAGACAACACACTTAGAACAAAATCCTTTTACTTCTAAATTTATAAATAATTCTCTTCCGATTCTCAAGAATCCGATTGAACTCTTTCATTGTCTCCTTCCACTACGTCTTTAAAGCCTAACAGTGGAGATACCATGAATTCTCAAACAACACCAAGTAGTTAATAGTCTACGAAGAGTACACTTATCCACCGGGTTCTCGCCAATCAAAGAAACAAAACTTGCAGACATTTCGGGATAGAATAACTTACTTGTCAACCATACAATAATAACATCAGACCAAAACTCTCTAACGACAGAGATACATGGGTTGTACTGTTGCAAATAAAACTGGTACAATTCCGATTCCATTCTAAACTTGAAAACATTCATCCAAATCAGCTTAACCAATTCCCCATGGTTACTATACTCCGTGCCAATTCTCTTCACAGGATTCCATTCACTCAAGGTTTCTACTGATACAAGGTCTCCATTAATAATAATGTAACGATGTCACAGAGCTTACAATAATTAGTGAGTCTTACGTACCAAACTTAAATCATCCTTAGTATACTCACAATTTTCCATAACACTTGTCTAATGCATACAATATTCTACATACTCACTGTTGCACCCCAAAATTTGCCCTCACAATACAAGACTTTGTGTGCTAAGAAGGTTCACAAGGTTCACAAGGTTCACAAGACCTTCCATGAGGTTCACAAAGTTCACAAGACATTCCATGAGGTTCACAAGGTTCACAAGACATCTTATGATGGTTCACAAGGTTCACAAAGTTCACAAATAGTCAGAAAAGTTGACAATTCCCTCAGACAATGCACCTCCTAAGCAGTGCATCCAAAACTAGGGTTTTGACTTTAATCAGGCTAAATGGACTTCCAAGACTTCAAGTAAGCTTCATAACATCTTATATGTGTTTAAGAACCCCCATGACAAATTTCAGAACTTTTCTCAAAGGTTTGCTCAGTCAGATGATCAGATAAGTCAAAATCAGTCAAAGTAGTTAAAAAGTCAAACTAGGGTCAACTGTGGTCAAACCAAAGTCAAACTTCATGATTTTTTGCCAACATCAAGTATATGAAGTAAAATTCATCATTTGATCAAGGGTTGATCATGATTCATCAAGGAGGTTTCAGATCATCAAGAATCAGGGGTTTCTAAATTAGGGTTTCCTCAGTAAAAGTCAACTGAACTTTGACCAGTCATAACTTTCACATAATTCATCACCAAGTCTCCATCCAAAGCTCATTTTGAAGGAAATTGAATTCTCTACAACTTTGTGTCTCACAAGCCAAGCCGAAAAATGCTTCATTTGGAAGGTATGAGCTAAGACATTATAGGTCCTTTTAAAAGTCAACAAAAAGTCAACAACTTCAAAAGGGCATAACTTGAGAATGGTAAATGATACGAACATGAAACCAGTGGGGTTGGTTAGAGGACTCTTCAAGCTTTCCAAAATGTCCAAGAACACCCTCATAGCATTAAAATTGAAGGATGTGTGCCCTTGCAAAGTTGGGAAATTTTTGGTTGGTTTATGAAGAAAATGGAGGTTTAAAACTAATTTTTTCTAAATGGGCTTGCCATATGATGACCCAATCCACACCAAGACCTCATGCACGACCCAAGTCTCTAAAAAACAGATTTTTTTATCATTTTTATTTTATTTATTTTGATTTAATTCATTTAAAATCATTTTAAATTAAAATAAAATATAAAAGTCAAATATTTAAAAGAGATTGAGTTTCTAGAAATTCATAAAAGTGATTTGGATTAAAGTGGTAAGAGAATCATGGTGATTGGATTGAAATAGAAGGTGTTCATACAAGAATATTTGAATTTTAAAGTCTAATCTTTTTGAATCTTTTCTAATCAAATCTTTCACACAAACATCAAGTTTTCTGACCTAAATTCATCACACTATAAGTACATAAGAGAACCCTACTCATTGGACACGAATTTCAGCCTCAAAGTGTAAGTTTCCAATTTCAAAAATCATCCAAAAAACCAATTTTCGGTTTCATCCATTCAAGAGGTTTCAAGGTATTTTGAAGACATAAGAATGTTCACTAAGCATCCTTGAATCGAAACCAATCACTACATTGCATCATAGCATGATACATTAAGAAATCTGAATCTCTCTTGTTCTTGAATTTAAATTTTTCGATTTCGATTATTTAGCCATTATAAATTAATTTTGTTTGTTGATTTGTGATTGTTTGAAGCTTGTGATGAATTCTGGATAGTTTAATTTGAGTTTCATGAACTGAGACGAATTTCACCATGGCTAGGGTTTATGGCCTCCATTAGGGTTTCACTCTCAAGCTAATATAAATCCATTCTAAAAACACAGATCAATGCCAATTTGTCTTTGGATCATGTTTGAGCAATTAATTTGATGAAATTTTACAGTTTTTGTGGTGTATAAGATTCATAGGTCTTGCTGCAAGTTTGGAATTCGCAGGAACATTGGTAGATAAATTCGCAGCAAATATCCTAGGGCTGGAGGAAGAAGATGATGCCCTGGCGCGCAATTTCAAATTTTGAAAACTGGATATAATATTTTTTTGTTTTGTCTTTGATATTGTTTAACAGTTGTGCGTTTGGCTCAGTTGGTGGAAGGATGCGCATGGGAAGTCTTGGTCCAGGGATCGAATCCTGGCTTTTCCACAAAGTTTTCTTATTTTTCAGTTTAATTATTAGGCATAATATATAATGCATTGTAGTCACCATACTAACAGGTGCGCTCTCCCAGCAGGAATGGTTAACGTGTTTGTGTGATGTTTGAAGGTCCTGGGTTCGATCCCCCCAGGCCTTTTGGTTTTGTTTATTTTTCATAATTTTTCAGGAACAATACACAAAAGCAATTTCTCTCCTTTCCTTAGCATCAGGCGCGCGCTTGGCCTGGTGGTGTTGCTGTTGGTCTTGAGATTTCAAAGCCTAGGGCCTGGGTTCGAATCCCAGCCCCAGGTAAGTTTTTTATCCCTTTTTCTTCTTATTTTATTCTTGTTCTTGTTTGTTTAATTAATTTAGTAAATTTTAAAAAAATGTTAAAAAATAATAAGGTATATTATTTCTTGTAAATAAATTCTAAACTTGTATTTTCAAAAAAAATTAAAACTTTATTATTAAAACTATTTTATTATATTAATGTCATTTGATTTGTATAAATAAATTAGTTGTATTTAGGTTAAAGAATATATTAACCCTAATTTTCTAAAAAAATCTAAAAATATTTTTTCTAAAAAAAAACCTAATTGTAAATATTATTTATCTGTTTATTTTAATTTTTGTTATGTATTTTTAATAATAAATAAATCTAAATGTTTTAATAATCAAACCCTAATTTTTAATTTAATATGTATATATTCTATAATTCATTTATAATTTAAATCTTGCTTAAAAATTAAAATCCTTAGTTTATTTTCATAATATGTAAATATTTTATAATTGTTTATAATTTAATTTTGTATGTACATAAATTTTAATATATGTTTAGAATTAATTAAAAAATGCTAATTTAATTTTTGTAACTATAATTTTATTTTCATAATATTTTCATAATTAACTTAATTTTTATAATTTGCACATAACCTAAAACTTTATAATAATTAGTATAAATGTTTATATTTTAATATTAAATAATAATTGTTTATAAAATTGATTTTTTTAAATAATATTTTAGCTTATTTCATTATTATTATTATTAATTATGTTTATATGATATTTTATTATTACTAACCACATTGTGATTATTTTTATTATTATTTCACTAACCCAATTATTGTTATTATTATTTAATATTTTGCTTATTTATTTAAATTGCTTTTATTATTATTATGTAATTGCTCCTTGGTGTAATATTTATTAATAATGTTTATTATTTATATTTTTATGCTATGGTTAGTAAATAGGGAGTGTAAAGAACATGTTTGTATTTTAAAATTGAATTTAGATCATTTAAATTTAAAGATAAATATTAAATTGTACACTCACACACGTAAGTCGATCTTTGATCGCCATCTCACTTCCTTAGGGATACCTCTCATGTTGCCTAATCAAAAAGGTCAAGTAGGGTGTATAAAGCAAAAGTACCTCAAAATAAAGTCATCTAGTCCCTTAACAAATAAAAGATCAAGTCCCTTTCGAATGTTGCCTTCGTAATGATCTTGTCCCTTTCGAATAAAGATGATAGTCCCTTCAAAATTGCTTATACACCCCACAGTTGCCTAAATAAACAGATGTCCCTTCACATGTCCCTCACATCCAAGGTAATGACTACCTATTCCTTAATAATAGGGATAGTCTTACCATTTAAAGGATCCAAGAACAGAAAAGACTTAAACTTAGGGTAGGTTCCTCATAGTTACTTGCTCACTCTTCAAAAAATTTCAAACACTTCACAATTTCAAACAAAAATTTTCAAAACAAAGGTTTATACGCATCCGTACATGGGTCATTATAAACACTTAAGAAAATTTCTATTCACACACTTCACACTTTCAAAAACATTTTAAAGTGAGCTAAGTAACTAAGAGCCCATGGATAACCATGGATGTAAAGGGTGCTAACACCTTCCTTTTACATAACCTACCCCCCGGACCCAAAAATCTTTTAAAAGGTCTTTCCTGTTCTTTTATGCCTTTCCTTTGGATAAAATATAAGTCGGTGGCGACTCTTGCTATCCGCAACATAACTAAAGTCAGTTCTCCCACCGTGTTACACTCACCTTTGAAGATTACATGGAAATTCTCGTTCCAATCCATTTCTCTCAAGGTTCTCGTTCCTTAAGCGATCCAATTTACATGCATAACTTTGGAGCATTCATCTCCCACTCTTACCTAGAAGGTAACTTAAAAATCCAAATCTTGAAGTACGACTCAACTGCACACATCTAGTATTACTCTTACGGAGTCCATAACTGATGTTGAGAATTAACGATACTAAAACTGACCGATTGTTCATCTCTTATCCACACGAGAATTCAATACCAAAATGTTTCCTGGAAGATCGACACTTCATGATCCTCGTATGACTTTGCAACTTAATTCCTCAATAGTCACAACAATGACACTCCAATTATTAAGATCATTTACTGTCTACCAAACATGCTCAAAAGGAGGTCCAACACTTTATCCTCTGATACTTCGAACGGAAGTCAAAACAGACTTACAGTTCAGAAAGTACGATTCTCTAAAGTCATCCACAAGAGTCATGTGTCAATCGATTACCTATCTGAGGCTAAATGGTCGAACACAACTGAACTTGTTCTTCTTATTAACAAACAATCCAACTCAAAATTATCAATCCAGTCCACACTAACTTGCAAGATGATTCTCATTCGTGGTTTCTAAACAAGTGCAACAATCGTTCACCATCCACAACTCAAGATAAAACAGAATGGGACACGACATGCAGATCACACACTCCAACAAGCGACGAAAAAGAACTACCATTTTGTTATGGCCACATCACGAATACTCAACGGAAAAGTTCGATTACACTCGTACAACGATGCTAGTAGGAAAACGACAACGATGACTTCAAAAGCGTTTTAGTCACAAGATGATACTTAGTTCGTCCATAAAAAAATCCAACACACAATCCTTATCGGGTAAAACAAAATGATGAGCATCTCATGTCTAGTATATAACTTTGTCCTCTCTCTTTAATACCTTGGCGAGAATTAAAACAACGACAACATTCTTAATCCTATATAGATAAATTCCAAATACTTCGATTATTCACAAACACAAGAGTTTTCCCTTACACTTGAAAACTAAGGTAATGCACTCCTCTGAAGAGCCTTGTTGTCTCTGCTTAGGTATTACCCGAGGTTCCCTTACCCTCTACTAATCATCGCATAGAAATTCTCCGCAGCTTTCTATCGGTACTAAGAACGCTTCAATCAGGCACTCAAGTCAAAAGTAGGAATATTAGAAAAATAAGCTTTCAAAACTTCACAGTGGTAACCGGTTACTACCAGGAGGGTAACTGATTACTCAGTGAAAATCTGAACTTCCAGTAGCTAAAAGAGATTTAGAAACACAATTATGTAACTGGGTATTACCCAGAGGGTAATCTGATTACTTCAACACAGAAGCATAATTCTGGTTTTCATTACTACCCAAACCTCCCAAGCTCATTCCAATCACGTCCAAAAGTTACAACCATACCAACAAATGATTCCACACATATAGAAATCACACCACCAGGGTCCTAATGGGAGAACCATCATTGTTTACACTTCCTTAACTCTAGGTTCAACAACAACTTAGCAACTCCTTTGTGTTGCACCCCAATATTTGCCCTCACCTAGATAAGGAATTGTGTACTAAAGTATCCAAAGAGGTTTACAAGGTTCACAAAGTATCTCAAGAGGTTCACAAGGTTCACAATTAGTCAAAAAGTTTGACAACTCCCTCAGACAATGCATCCTCCTAAGCAAGGCATCCTAAACTAGGGTTTTGACTTTCATCAGGATAAATGGACTTCCAAGACTTCAAGTGAGCTTCATAGCATCCTATATGTGTTCAAGAATCCCCATGTTAAGTTTCAAGACTTTCCCAAAAGGTTTTGCTCAGTCAGATGATCAGATAGGCTAAAATCAGTCAAAGCAGTTAAAAAGTCAAACTGAGGTCAACTGTGGTCAAACCAAAGTCAAACTTCATGATTGCCAACATCAAGTATATGAAGTAAAATTCATCATTTGATCAAGGGTTGATCATGATTCATCAAGGAGATTTCAGATCATCAAGAATCAGGAGTTTCTAAATTAGGGTTTTCATAGGAAAAGTCAACTAAACTTTGACCAACCATAACTTTCACATGCTTCATCAAATTTTTTCCATCCAAAGCTCATTTTTAAGGAAATTGAATTCTCTACAACTTTGTGTATCACAAGCCAAGCCCAAAAATGCTTCATTTGGAAGGTATGAGCTAAGGCATTATAGGTCATTTCAAAGGTCAACAAAAAGTCAACAACTTCCAAAGAGCATAACTTGAGAATGGTAAACGATATGGACATGAGACCAAAGAGGTTGGTTAGAGAACTCTTTAAGCTTTCCAAAATGTCTAATAACACCTTCATAGCCTTAAAATTGAGGGATTTGTGCCTTTGCAAAGTTGGGAAATTTTTGGGAGGTTTATGAAGCAAATGGGACCTTAGAACCAAATTTCTCCAAATGTGCTTGCATTTTTATGACCCAAACACTTCCATGACTTCATGCACGAATTAAAAATTATTTATTCAAATTTTTATTCATTTTATTTTATTTATTATGATTTTTTACATTAAAAATCATTTTAAATCAAAATAAAATATAAAAGTGTGAATATTTGATAGGATTTTGGTTCTAGAAGGTCTTAAAGGATAATTATAAGTGATTGAGATCATACAAAAATAAATCAACCAAAATAGTAAGGATATATCAAGTTATTTTCAATATTTGAAAGTGAATATTTTTCAATCTCTATTGATCCAAAAATCCAAATGATGCTCTGATTTTTTAACCCAATTTTGTTCTATGATATATATATACAACATAAACCAATGAAGGGGACACGATTTGCAGCAGCCAAGAACAATATTCAAACTTCAAAAATTCATACAAAAAGCTTGATTCAGATTTCTTGCTAGAGGTCATTCCAAAGCATTTTGAAGGTTGAGACATGTTCCCTGAACATCATTGAGTGTAACCTGATCCTCATATTCATCAAATACATCTCATATTGATGAATCCCATCCAAACTTTTTTCATATTTCTTGATTTTTCGTTCTTGATCATTCACGTTTCATTAACTTGTTTTGTTTGTTGATTTGTGTTTAGTGGATGTTTCTGATGAATTATGGGTGATTGGATTGAAGAAACCATGGCTAAATCGTAGAATGCCATTTTAGGGTTCATAACCTTCGAATTGGGGTTTCCCAATTAAGTGAATATAATGCCTTCTAAAACCATAAATCAATTGTAAATACTGTCCGGATCATATTTATGTGATTAATTTGACAAAATTGTACATAAATGGTACTGTATGAATTTCGTAGGGTTTCACGTGCAGGAAAAAACGCAGGAGTTTTGGCAGGTAATTTCGCAGATAAACCTGCGAAATCCCAAGGTTGAAGATGATCATCTGGCGCGAAAATTAATTTTGAAAATTGAGTTTATTTTATTATGTTTTGTTTATGTTATATTATCACAAACAACGCTTGGCTCAGTTGGTAAAGAAGCATGCACGTGAGGTAGCAAACCAGGGTTCGAATCCTGGCTTGTATATTTTTTTGGGCAATTTTCCTTTGATTTTCAGGTTTACCATATCTTGTAGTTGGATCATTCCCTATCTGCTACGCAGGCACAGCCCAATGGTCTTGACCCCTTGCTGGTAAAGGGGAGGTCCTGGGTTCAAATCCAGGTCTCCCCTATTTTTTTGAAAACTTTGTTTTTTATTATTTTCTTAATTATTTTTAATTATATATTATTTTTAATTATGAAATTTGTTTTATATTAAACTTAGAAAAATCTATTTTAATATTAATCAAATTTTTATTTTCATAAATATCATAATATATTTTATAAAATAATTTTGTATATAATTTTATTTATTTATAATTTGTAAATAATTGATTAATTAAATCCTAATTTTTCTTAAATAAATATCTAAACCCTAATTTCTTTTCAAAACCCTAGTTAACCTTTTTTTTTTATATTAATTTTAACATTTAACTTAATTAATTTTTTATTCTAATGTATAATTAATTTTTTATTCTAATGTATAAAACCCTAGTTAACCTTATGTTTTGTAAATAATTATTATATTTTTTATTATTATTATAATTATTCTGTTTTTCTTTTAAAAATTCTTTAAAATTGTTTATTTAACTTAAAAAAATATTCTCTTAAATTTTATATTCTTTATATTTTTGCTAACCTCTTTTCTTATGATTATTATTATTGCTAACCCTTTAAATTATTGTTTATTTATTATATATTTATCATTAATTGTGTCTATTATTATGTAATTGCGAAAGCCATGTAATAGTCGTAGGTTTATTTTTGTCTTTATTTTATTTTTTGTAAATATTTTATTGCCATGGTTAGTAATCTTAGGATGTGTATAACTATGTGTAATTAAAATAATTTAGAAAACTAATTTAAATAAGATAAATACTTGAACATAAACACTCACACACGTAAGTCGATCTTTGATCGTCATCTCACACTTTCTAGGGTTACTCCTCATGTTGCCTACTTCTAAGGTCAAGTAAGGTGTCTTAAAGCAAAGTTCCTCCATAAATATCATCAAGTCCCTTTAAGTTTATAAGATCAAGTCCCTTCGAGGTTGCCTACGATAAATGATCTTGTCCCTTCGAATAAAAGATGATAAGTCCCTACGAATTGCTAAAGACACCTTGCAGTTGCCTAAATTCAAATGTCCCTTCACATGTCCCTTATCACATCCAAGGTAATGACTACTTATTCCTTAATAATTGGGATAATCTTACCATTGAAAGAACATATAAGAACAGTAAAGACTTAGCATAGGGTAGGTTCCTCTTAAGTACTTGCTCACCTTTTCAAAATACTTCATTACACTTCACATTTCAAACAAAATTTCAAAACAAAGTCTTTATATACATCCATACGAGGATCATTATAAAGTACTTAGAAAGTTTTTATCACACACTACACCTTTCTCAAAACAGTTTAAAGTGAGCTAAGTAACTAAGAGCCCATGGATAACCATGGATATAAAGGGTGCTAACACCTTCCCTTTGTATAACCTACCCCCCGAACTCAAAATCTTTTTAAGGTATTTCCTGTTCTTTTATGCCCTTTCCTTTTTTGGATAAAATAAAAGTCGGTGGCGACTCTTGCTATCCGCAACATTTAACTAAAGTCAGTTCTCCCACCGTGTTACACTTTGCACATTCGTCCAAAATACATTCCTTTATCACTTTCTCATATTGCATTGTTAATATCATTCCCATGTCGTGTTGACTTCACGCTCTGCGGTAATCCTCTCATGCTCAAACATAATCCATCATACTAGAGTCCTCCCGAATCCAATGCGCTTACTCTAAAACTTATTACAACTTCATTTGATCCATACCAAAATACATCTCATATTACTAAACAAAGCTTGCTCTCTCTCCGACACTATACCTTATGCCTTTCTTTGGGTAGTTCAACATTTCCGAAATGATCCCTTACTAAATATAACATCTTGATGTATCACTCTAAACTTTGTCTCCTCGGTCATAACCGAATATACAACTCTAGTCTTCTACTCTTCGTCCGGGGTATACTTGTCTCATTTGAAACGTGTAATCACATCCTTGTGTTTCTCTTCACGCTTCACCATGACTTTAGGTTCCCATAAGAAAATGAACGCTTTTAACTTGTAACTTCTATCCATCCTTGAGGTATCATCTGAATACATTTCTTGAAGTACTCTTGCTCATCTGAGATGCCACCGTGAACTTAGAATTGAAACACTAACAATTAACTCACTCCCGAACCTTACGTCACACGATCCATAAAACATTTTCTCCTATCACGGAATGAGATTTCTCAAAACTCTTGTCCATACTAGAGACCAATACTGATCCACCAGCGACTTTACATATTCCTAGGTATACTGACCACTTCTACTGTAGAAATTTGTACCTTTCAAACTCTATCAATTCCAAAGGATTCCTCGAACAACACACTACTCTTCAACTCCATGTTACAGGAAGTAAAACTCTTATGAAGACTCCAACTGGGCTGACCGAAGCTTCCTCTACTAACCATTTACTTGAGCCTACTCTCATAGCACAAGTTACGACAACACTTCAGAGTCATCTTGGTCGCACAACCATGATTCTACCTATCACATGCATAGCATTAGGTTGATCAGACCCAATACTACATAATATGATATTAAGAATCATGCCGGCAAGACACACTTAAGAGGCCAGAAAGATTTACTTATGATGTTTTCAAGGCTAGGTCGAGGATACGACATGCTCTGATACCAACTGTAATGCCCATATAATATATATCTAGAATAATATCATACAAGTGTTATTTTGGTACTAACACCATCATAAGAGCCTAATAGCATAATTCACATTCTTGACCAATACTAAAAGATAATACAACAATGGTACCAGACATGGAAATTATACTAAAACAAAAAGCTAAAATCAATACAATATCTCTTATTGTACAAAAATACAAAAATACACAGCGGAAGACTAAAACTATGCTTCACTAGAAACATCCTGAGCATAGCTCCACTTGTAAATCAAACCTGCAAAAGAAACCTGAAAAGCAACAACAATAGTGGGGTGAGATAATAACATCTTAGTGGGTTCCATATCTTAGAGTACTCTCGCCTCTACAAAGTTCTATCAAACCTAACTCAAGTCTTTGGTCACTTCTCAACAAGGAACCAAAACAAGATGGAACAAAACTCCATACAACGCTCACACCACTAAACAAGTGAAACATCTACCTCAATCCTTTACGGATGCTTCCCGTGGGACTAAAGATAACCCACCTCAAGGCTTACTCAAGACTTTATGGAGGACTCGATATCACACTCACCCAAGTCTTTACGGATGCTTCTCGTGGGACTCAAAATAACCCACCTCAAGACTTACTCAGGACTTCCCGCTTAAACTAGTGTAGTACTCACCTCAAGCCTTTACAGATGCTTCCCGTGGGACTCAAAGCAACCCACCTCAATACTTACTCAAGAGCTTACGGAGGATCTAGTAACATAGACGCCTCAAGTCTTTATGGATGCTTCCTGTGGGACTCAGAATAACCCACCTCAAGACTTACACAAGACTTACGGAGGACCCTTTGTGAAATACACACCTCTAGCCTTTACGGACGCTTCCCGTGGGACCAAGATCCACCCACCTCAAACCTTACACAAGACAATTACGGAGGCCTAGTGTATAACACACTAATGGTTCGTAACAACCTAGGGTAATCCTAGTCATCTCACAAGTTACATCATTAAACAAGTTATAGTCACAATACTAGGACATATTATTGGTTTAAGGTAATATTTTCTCACTCTTTCTCCATTATTGGTGCTTGAAATCATAAAGTCCTTAAACATATAATTCTAACATTTTAGTTCAATTATCACCATTAAACAATTCTCACAATAATCTCATTATCTCTACTTCATTCAATTCTCATGATTTAACATATACGACACAAATCGATTAGCACCCTAATTCCCTAACTAACATAATTACGGTTAATCGGAATAGTCGGGTAAAGGTCGGCTCAAACATAATATTTCTCGGCATCATAAGATAGTTCATGTTTTTAGCTTCGAATCGATATGTGGAACACTAAAAATGGATACCCGGAACAAAAGTTACGAATTAAAACGTAAAACCAAAATAACACTTCCAGGTTCGCTAAACGCCCTCTGCTCGCTAAGCGAGCTACACCAGAAAAACCTATAGTCTCAGGAAAAGGCCTACTCGCTAAGCGAGCTCTGCGAAAACAGCAGAAAACAGTTACGGGAAACACTACTCCTCTATGCCAAAACTCATCTGAATCTCACCAAAACAGAGAAACCAAACACCAAACATGTATATAAACATATGTTAATCATCATACTTTGATTTTATCGAGTTTTAACCGTTTAATCTTTTGATTTCTAATATTTTCTACAAAACCCTAAAATCATAAACTCAACCAAAACTTAAAAGAAAAGGTTTCTAACTATGAACCCACCTTGCAATCGATGAAGAGGTTGGTGAAGATGAAGATTTGATGAAGAAATGGTGATGATCCATGTTTTCCCTCTTCTAGGGTTTTCCTATTCTTTTCCTTCTTTCTCTTCTCTTTTCCCTTTCTTTCTTTCTTTCCTTTTTCCTTTTCTTTTCCTCTTACTAACTTTCTTTTCTTTTTATAACACATAACTTGTTTTTCTCTTATAAACCAAACAAATTATAACTATCAGTTAGTAACACTAACTGATCCAATTTTAGAGTATCCAAAAATGTCTATGCGTCAAATATTTAATAAAGTCTCCGAGTCAGATAATACTAATTAATTAATTTTAAGTTCATTGGTTGCTCTAATTATTTTAACTGAAAAACCCTCAGAGCACACCAGAATCCTATTAATCTTAATTAATATTATCCAGAGCGTTTAATTACATACGGGGTATTACAAGAAAGACCTTACAACTTAGGGTAAGTAACTCTGAAACGCTTGCTCACAAGTTTCAAAACAAATACTTTTTACACCTCACCCTCTTTTCCAAAATACTTTCAAACAAGTAAACACTTTGTATACATTCATACGAGAATCATTACAAAGTTAAATCTTTACGAAATATTTTAATCACACACTACACTTTTCAAACAAAACAAGTAAAGAGCGGGCTAAGCAATTAAGAGTCCATGGATAACCATAGATACAAATGGTGTTAACACATTCCCTTTGTATAACTTACTCCCCGAACTCAAAATCTTTTAAAGGTCTTTCCTGTTCTTTTATGCCTTTCCTAATTGGATGAAATAAAAGCCGATGAAGACTCTTGCTTACCGTAACATATCTTGAGACAAATACTAAAAGTCAGTTCTCCCACCGTGTTACACACTCCTATATAGATCAAGACCAAAATCCCATGAAACATCAAAACGAAACTCAAGCTCATCTTTTTTCACCAACAAACAAGCCTAAAACACCTCGCCCCGCAAGCTTTAAGCTTAATGGATTATGGACTATAATGCCCTACCTTAATCACATCACCCTTACAAGCATCATGCTCGAGGGATCGTTAATTGAAACATCATACCTTAATCACATCGCCCTTACAAGCATCATGCTCGAGGGACCGTTAATTGAAACATCATACCTTAATCACATTAGTCTGACATGTCTCTTGCTTTATGGATTGTGGATTGAATATCCTACCTTAATCATATCACCCTCACAAGCCTTGTGTTTGAGGGACTCTAAACTAGAATAACTTTGGTCAGACCTAAAGGACTCAACCCATAAACTCTCCTACCCATAAGGGTATTTGGATACTAAAAGAAGGGGTTAGTTGGCAAACTTACGATCTAATTAGACCTAATACATTTATGTTGGGACTTATGAGAGAACATATAAAGTCACATGTTATTAGAATATCTTAAAAACCGTGAGTCTCATAGGTTAACCACATCACATATTATTGAGGATACCTTATCTCATTCTCTCGTATTACTAGGTTAAAGCCAGAGGCTCGTGACCAAATTCACAAACATCATAAACAATCTTTGCAATAACTAATGAATCAAATAATCACATCTATAAATATCTTATTCATGCATGTGAATCATTAATTCACTTTTTACCTATCATAATTTACTAGTCATTTTGTATATTTTACCACATACATGATAATCTCTATTATAATCACTGTTTGTCCATATGTTCATATCTAAAAGAGTATCTTTAGGAACACTATAATTGTTTTAACTTTCTAAACAATGTGTTAAGTTCATTTATTAGCGTTTTCTTTATTCTTTATATTCTTTTTGGTATTAAAAACCAGAGAGAATAAAGCATAAGAGTATAGTTATCTTTGAAAATCACTATTTTATGAAAAGTAAACCTTAGTTGTATATAACCTTAAATGAAATTAATGAGGAAAGAGACATGATAAGAAATAGAAGCCACCATGGTTGACTTTAGTGAATGTTCCTACCAGGGTTGAGACTTACAGCTAAGGTTTCAAAATTTTGAAAACAAGAGATCCCTACTCTGCTGACTGCATTATTCTACTTTCAGCAATTAATGGACTCACTAACCGACACGTCTGTATCAATCATATACACTCCAACTCTGATGAGTGATGATCATCAACAATACTCCTATATTCCTCCATCAAATTAAGAAGAAAAATAATACTGATACATTTTAGTTTCGGTGTAGATCCAACGTTAATGAATTCTAGAACAATCGGTTACTTATGTCTTTGGATCCGTCCATGTCCACGTCATTTTTCTTTGTTTAACAGTATAGATATATTTTACACTCTCATCATTTTTCTTTGTTTAACAGTATAGATATATTTTACACTCTCAATAAATTAAATTATAAGTGAACTCTCTTTATATATATATATATATATATATATATATATATATATATATATATATATATATATATATATATATATATATATATATATATATATATATATATATATATATATATATCAAGTGAGAAAAAATAATATTTTATATGAGAGTGAGAGAAAGAGATAATAACCATTTGATTTAAAATAAACGGTTGAGATTTAATATCTCATTACATGATCCTTAATTTTCTCAATTGTTTTCAGTTGAGAAAATTAAGTATCATGTAATGAGATATTAAATCTCAACCATTTATTTTAAATCAAACTGTTATTATCTTTTCCTCTCACTCTCATATAAAATTATCATTTTCCACTTATATATATATATATATATATATATATATATATATATATATATATATATATATATATATATATATATATATATATATATATATAGTTCCGGACTGGAACTCTAAGACAGTGTTGGGCAGAAGCCCAATCAGTCGGGTAGAGGCCCAACCCGACGAGCACAAGACTCAAACCGTCGGGCACGCCCACGACCCACTAGCTGGCAGTGGGGAGACAACGTCTCCTCCACGTATGCCATGTCACCCAACTGTCCGCTATTATCTCCTAGAATATAGGGGTAGTTGGACCAAGGGCAAGACCACGTGTTAGGTCTTACACGCTCCTACATGTTCTTTGGCAGTTCTTCCTTGGACCTAGCTGATCCAGCCCAAGAAAGAACCTTGGCCCAGACTGAGGGCACACTATAAATACCCTATTTCATTAGAGGGTCAGGTATTCGGAACCTATTACTCTATTCTACTTATGTACCTATACTCACTTAAGCATCGGAGTGCCTTGCAGGTACACCCCACCTTCTCTCAATCAACCATCACGTTCGCTGCTCAGCACCTGGAAGGCCCTTCTGATCGGGTAAGATCAGTGGCGCCGTCTGTGGGAATCTAGCTCTCCCCATCTTCCACAACATATGATCAAAGCTTCAATTTACTCTTCACCCTTCCAGCATGGCCGACGAACACGGTGACAACCACACATTTGGCCTTGTCGACTACACCACGGAGGACAATCTGATCGTCACCCACGAATAAGATGTGCGCGGCGGACAACTTTCCACCCCGTCACCTGAACCTGAGGACAATGGTGTTCCTCAACCTCAATCAGCAGTTCCCTTTCAACCCATCACGGTTCCAGTCGAAGGGGACCCTACCATGATAGCCATGGTGCACGCGCTCAACCAGACCTATTTTATGCTCTCTCAACAACAGGAGAGGATAATAACACTGGAGACCGAGCGTCAGACTGGCCATCCTCGACAGGGATGTGGATCTCAACCTGAGAAACGCCAGCCAGAGGCGACCATGAAGCGAGGGCGCTCGTCTCCTCTCCGAGGGCGGCGTTCCCCCGAACCAAAGAAGTATAAGTCCAGGGGGCGCCCCGAGCGAGGGAACGACCAATCGAGGACTTCCTCTCGACATGATCAGAGTCCTAGGAACAAGGACTACTCCCCGTTGAGAAGTGATGAAGATGACCCTCGTTGCCCCCTTTCCCGGGCTATCATGGAGGCACCACTTCCGTCAGGCGTGGAGAAACCCCCGAACCTGGCGACTTACGACAGGACGACTGATCCCGACGACCACGTCGACAACATTAATGTTATGCTTGACTACCACAACGACATCAGCGGGAACGTCAAGTGCAGGCTATTCTCGACAACCCTTAGGAAAGGATCCATGACTTGGTCTAAAAGCCTGACCCCCAAATCTATCACATCCTGGAGGAGCATGAGGTCAGCGTTCACGAGGCACTTCACAGCCTCCTGACGCATGGCTTGGTACAACCGATTACATGAAAAAGTATCTCCTCGAAAAAGGGCTCCTCCCCGGAAGTAAACTCAGCAGAGGGGTCGGGATAGAACCTCCTCGCACACTCGACGAGATTCTCCATAAAGCTCAAGCTTACATCAGGTACGAGGAAAAATAGGTCGCTCACAGCGTCCGGAGCAACTGCGGTCATGACGACGCCAGAAGCTCCAAACACGAAGACTACACTTCCCCCACCACACCGGGGAGAAGCAAAGAGACGACAAACCTCGTGAGGTCCGCGAAGGAAGAGGACCAGCGGGGCGGTTCTCTGAATATATGTTGTTGACTGTTCCCCGCGAGCGTATCCTCGCCGAATGCATCAATTTTGAGTTCAAACAAGGCAGAGTAAGGTTCCCCAAACCTACAACACCAAGACCCACACTGACAAGTCCAAATATTGCCACTTCCACAGAAGCCACGGGCATGTAACCGAAGATTATGTCCACCTAAAAGACGCGATCGAGATTCTGATTAAATAAGGTCACCTCAAGCAGTACACTAAGAGGAACGATCCCCCTCAAGGAGAGGATCAGACTACAAAGAAAACTCGGGAAGATGCCCCATCTGACGGTTCCCCCTTCCATGTGGCAATGTGCATATCACGGCCTGAAGATTTCCACCTCCCCGATGTCAGCATGGAAGGGCAACTTGCTGCATACAGTCAGTGGGAGAATTTCCCTGCGGCCCTGGTCATCTCTAGAGGAGGAGTACACAACGAAAATGCCGCCATTTCTGTGAAGAAAAAGTTCGACAAGCTCCTGTTAACTGCGCCTGATCAATTGGCAATATTAACAAAATCTTGGGGAAGGGTCAACCCTATATCCTTTTTTCTCGAGGAACTGCCGGGAGGGTCGCCTAACTCGAGCATCCCTCTACTGATAAGGGCCAAAATGGCGCGCTTTGACGTTCGACGCATCCTGTCTGATTAAGGAAGCTCGGTGGACATTAGTACGCCCACTTATTCAAGACTATCAAGCTGGACAAAACAAACTTGTCCCCATATGTCGGGTCCGACCTCCATGGGTTTAACGGGGCCACCACAAGACCATGGGGGTACGTGGAGCTCCTCGTTCTCTTCGGGGAGCAGGAGACCTCTAGAGAAGTCAAGGTCCAATTCCTGGTGATCAAGTTCCCTTCGCTCTACAACTGCATCCTTGGCCGACCCACACTGGCTGAATTAACAGCAGTCTCGTCTACCTCCCACTTGAAAATGAAGTATTGCACCAAGATGGGTTGCGTAGTCACGATTCACAACGACATTGAGGCTTCCCAAAGATTCTATGATGCGGCGGTCAAAGGACATACCATCATCAACACTGACAAGAGTAACAAGAAGCCTAAAGTCGAAGAGCATCCACCTCCCCCGCGGGTCAACTTCGTCGAGCTCAACATCCGCCTCGGCGAAGATGACGCTGAAGCACAGAGCTCCATCAACAGGAAGACACCCACTTACCCAGTTCACCCAGCCCCCGATAAAGAGTTTGAGCTTATTCCTTTGGACGACAACCCCGACGGAGCTGTGAAGATAGGTACTGGACTATCATCAACAACAAGGGAACAACGCGTAACTTGCCTCAAGGAGAACACGAAAATGTTCGCATGGAGTGTTGCTGAGATGCTCGGGCTCGATCCCGAGGTCGCCTGTCATCAATTAGCGTTAGACTCGGTCATTAGGCCCGTAGCACATCGTAGGCGCAAACAGTCTCTCGAGAAAGAGGAGGCTACCGAGCAGGCTGTAAAAGACCTCCTATAGAAAAATTTTGTTTCTGAAGCCCAGTACACAACCTGGCTCTCTAATGTAGTTCTTGTTAAGAAAAATAATGGAAAATGGCTAATGTGAGTTGATTATACTGATCTTAACCAGGCATGTCCCAAAGATATTTTTCCTTTGCCTAACATAGATAAATTGGTAGACAATTCTGCAGGTTTTAAACTTTTGTCCTTCATGGATGCATATATTGGGTATAATCAAATCCCCATGTTGGAAACGAACAAGAGACATACAGCCTTCATGACTCCGACGGGCAACTATTACTACAACGTTATGCCCTTAGGACTGAAGAACGTCGGGGCCCCATACCAACGCATGAGAACAAGGTCTTCCGAGGAGAGATAAGGGATATGCTTGAGGTCTACATGGACGATATGATCGTAAAATCGCACGAAGAGGTTGACCACGCCCGACACCTTAGTAAGGTCTTCGAGCAGGCGAGAAATACAAAATAAGGTTCAACCCTGAAAAATGCACCTTCGGCGTCCGGGCAGGAAAGTTCCTCGGCTTCTACCTCACCGAACGAAGAATCGAAGCCAACCCCGACAAATGTCGAGCAATTTTGGTGTTCCCAACTCTGAACTCAAAGAAATCTATCTAATCCCTCAATGGCATGCTCGCCTTAATATCCAGTTTCGTTGCCAAATCCTCGCAACACGCCATTCATTTCTTCAAACTACTACGGAAAAAAGCCACCTTTGAATGGAATAAAGAGTGCGAACAAGCGTTGTTCCACCTAAAAAAAGCACTCTCCGAACCACCAGTGCTATCACGACCGCTGGAAAGGGAAACCTTGTACCTATACCTGTCTGTAGCCACTAAGGCAGTCAGCGCTGTCCTCATCCGTGAAACTGATGACGGGCAGAAACATATCTATTTCACGAGCAAAGCCCTTCAAGGCCCTGAGCTCAGATACTAGCAGATCGAAAAGGTCTCTTTAGCCCTGATAAATGCGGCAAGAAGATTACAAGATTACTTCCTCGCCCACACAATAAAGGTTCTAACAGACCAACCCGTAAAACAACTACTTGGACGACCAGATATGGCCGACAAAATGCTGCAATGGTCGTTAGAACTATCAGAATTCGACATCCAGTATGAAAGCAGGAAAGCTTTAAAGGCACAGGTGTTGGCCGACTTCGTCGCCGAGATGACACATAGCCCAACCCGACCAGCTGTGCCCACAAATGGACGATTTTCGTCGATGGTGCATCCAGCTAGACCAAAAGTGGCGCATGCATCATCCTCGAGAACGAAGATGACATCTTGATTGAAGTGTCACTGGCATTAGCCTTCCCTACTTCAAACAACCAAGCCGAATACAAAGCATTCCTGGCAGGCTTACGGCTGACCGGAGATCTGGGAGCAATGGAAGTGAAAATCTCCATCGACTCTCAACTCATAGCGTCCCAAGTACGAGATTAATATCAGGCTAAAACGACAAACTCATTGAATACCTGGCTCTCGTGAAAAACAATCCGGAGAAGTTCGACACATAGGAGGTCCAACACATTCCCCGCGAACACAACACGTGAGCAGACATCCTATCTAAACTGGCGAGCACGCGAAAGAAAGGCGGAAACAAATTCGTGATCCAGGAGATCCTCCCGTGACCAAGCATCGAGAAACCTTCCCCTTCACTCGAAGTAAACGCTATCGGCGACGCCCACTTCTATATGACTCCCATCCATAATTACCTCACGAAGGACGAACTTCCAGTGGACCCCAAAGAGGTGTTCGTAACTAAAAGAAGGGCATGTTCTTATGTCCTCCTCGAAGGAAAAATTTACCGGCGAGGTTTCTCTATCCCGCTGCTTAAATGTGTCAAAGAGGAAAAAGTCCCCAACATCTTAGGAGAAATACACAGGGGTATTAACGCTCAATATCTCGGCGGGAAATCATTGGCACGCAAAGCATTTCGAGCAGGCTATTACTGGCCGACGATGCAACACGACGCAAATGAGCACGTCAAGAAATGCGAAAAGTGTCAAAGACATGCAGTGTTGTACCCCAAAATTTTCCCTCCCATATTCAAGATAATGTGTCTCAAGAGGCCTCTCAATAATCACCAGATTCTCAATTGGTCAAATGGATTGAAGGTTTCACCAGACAAAGCCTCCTCCTGAACAATGGATCTTAGAACTAGGGTTTTGAGTTTCCCCAAGAAAAGTGGACTTCCAAACCCTCAAGTGGACTTAATAACATCCCATATACCTTAAATAATCCCCATGACAAGTTTCAAAGCCTTCACAACAAGTTTGGCCAGTCAGATGCTTAGATACCCAAAAAATCAATCAACTTGGTCAACATGTCAACTGTGGTCAACATAAAGTCAAACTTCAAGTTTTTTGGTCAAAATCAAGATTATAAGGTGAAATTCATCATTTGATCAAGGGTTGATCATGATTCATCAAGGAAACCTCATAATCATCAAGAATCAGGAGTTACTAAATTAGGGTTTTGTCTAAGAAAAGTCAACTGGACTTTGACCAGCCATAACTTTCACATACTTCATCAAAAATTTCCCATCCAAAGCTCATTTTTAAGGAAATTCAATTCTCTACAACTTTGTGTGTCACAAGCCAAGTCCAAAAATGCTTCATTTGAAAGATATGAGCTAAAACATTATAGGTCTTTTTGAAAGTCAACAAAAAGTCAACTTTTTCTAAAGCTCATAATTTAAAAATGGTAAATTACATGGACATGGGAACAAAAGGGTTGATTTGAGGACACTCTAAGATTTCTAAAACGTCCTAGAACACATTCATGGGATCAAAATTGAGGAACTTATGCATTGTTGAAGTTGGGCAATTTTCAAGAGGTGTATGAAGCAAAAAAGGCCATAACTCCAATTATTTCTAAATGGGCCAACAATATTTCAATCTGAACTCAAAGATAAGTCCATTCACAACCCAATGACCATATTTTCTGATTTTTATTATTTATTATTTATTTTAATAATTTAAAATGATTTTTAATTAAAATAAATTATGAAAATCAAATATTTGATTTGAAACTTATTTTAGGATCAAATATATGGTATTCAAACTGATTGGCAATCTCCAAATTCGTGCAAAGCTCATATGGCATTATAATATTTGATTTTTTGGACAATTATAAAAAGCTGGTTTCTTCATCATCAAGCAATTCAAATCCATGCATCCAAGGCCCAAATTTTAACCTAAATCATTCCACTACATAAACATAACAAGAACATAAGGGTTGGAGGCGAAATTCAGAGCTCAAGAACCACTTTCATACTTCAAAAATTACACAAACAATTCAAATTTGGTTTTGCAATTCCAGACACATTCAAAGGTTTTTAAAGGTGACAATAGGTTCCTTGAAGTATTCTGGACATGTTTCAAACATCACCATAATCCAAAACATCATAAATCATCTAAACCGAATCACTTTTTATGTTATTTCTTGATTTTTTATTTCAGTAATTTACTTATTATAAATTGTTTTTGATGATTTAATGTTGTTTGTGATGAAGCATAAAACGTTTCTGGATGATTAGATTGAAGCTTCATAGCCAAACAAGCAAAACGCCACTGCTAGGGTTCTTGAAATCGCAAATTGGGGGTTCGATAAAAAGGCAATTTTAGACCAAATTGATGGGTTATTTGGACCTAATAGACTAATATTGATTGGTTTGAATCACTGCAATGCATTTATTTTTTGTATTGTTGATGTTTGATTACGCAGGTCTTATAGTGACGAAGAAAATCCGTCACTAAAACCTTAAGTGAAGGAAAACTGTAGGTAAAGGCAAAGCAGACTGCTGATTGAAGAAGATGATGAAGCGCGCGTTTTCTGATTTTTTAAATTTGGTTTTATTATTTAATTCATTATTTGTGTTCTATTTCACAAAAGTGCAGCTGGCCCAGTGAACGCGCCTATGGTCTGGTAAGAGGGAGGTCCTGGGTTTGAATCCAGGCCTCCCCCATATGCTTTTTGCGCTAATTTTCTTTCTTTTTCTTTCTTTTTTTCATAATTCTTATTATTTTTATTATATTAATTAATTAAGTAAATAATTGACCATTAACTTAATTAAATAAATAATTAACCATTAAGCCCATAAAATTAATTTCTTCTAAATATTTTAAATAAACTTTTAATTTTATTTTTATCACATATTTGTTTTATAATAATTAATTTATTAATTTAGTTAATTATTTTTAAATTTAATTTTTCATAAACCCTAATTAATATTTTTTCACAAACCCTAAAATATTTGTAAACCTAAACCCTAAAAAAATTTCTAAACCTAAATGTTTTTAAACATTAACCCTAATTTGCAAACCTTTTTTTATTTTATTTCATTTCCTATTTTCACTCGTTTTTATGTTATTCATTCAATGTTTGTCTGATAATGTAACTGTTTCGCATTTGTAATAGTTAGGTTTTATTTTCTGCCATTATTATTATGTAACTGTCCCGAAGCCATGTAATAGTGTAGGAATTTTATTTTCTGCCTTTTAATTTTTGCCATTATTTTTTATATTAACTGTGTGAGTAGTAATTTAGGGCCTGAAAATAATTAATTGATCAATATGGACTTAGATAATTAATTTCAAGATAGATATTTGAAAACAGGATTGACACACGTAAGTCGATCGTTCTACGATCGCCATCTGCACTTTCTAGGGTTCTCCTCTTAGTTGCCTTAAACAAATGGTCAAGTCCCTCGAACGTGGGGGTGTCTTAAGCAAATGTCCCTATAGAAAAAAATCATCAAGTCCTTTCAGATTCAAAAGATCATAAGTCCTTCGAAGTTGCCTACAGAATAAATGATCTCGTCCCTCGACCATCCTACGAAAATGATGATGGTCCCTACGAATTGCTAAAGACACCCCTACAAGTTGTCTTCATTGACCATACGATGATCCTACGCCCGTCCATTAATAAATCCAAGTTAATTGACTACTTACTCCTTAATGGTAAGGACAGTTTTACCCTTGAAAGGAAATAAAGAAACATGAAAGACCAGTCTAGGGTTGGTAGTTCTTAGTTACTTGCTCACATTTCAAAACTCTTCTTCACACCTCACTTTCAAACAATTTTCAAAAACTCAAAGCTTTGTATACATCCATACGAGGATCATTACAAAAACTTATGAAAATTTCTAAACACACACTTCACATTTATTTTCAAACAAACAAGTGAGCTAAGTAACCAAGAGCCCATGGATAACCATGGATATAAAGGGTGCTAACACCTTCCCTTTATATAACCTACCCCCCGAACTAAAAAAATTTAAAAGGTATTTCCTGTTCTTTTATACCCTTTCCTATTGGATAAAATAAAAGTCGGTGGCGACTCTTGCTATCCGCACATGTTTTTGTCAAACAAAAACACCAAGTCAGTTCTCCCACCGTGTTACACGCAGACATGCACTTGGCTCCTCCTAACAAGCTGAAGACATTTTCCTCCCTGTGGCCTTTCACCTGGTGGGGAATAGAAATCCTTGGCCCATTCGTGACCGGATCCTACCAAAATAAATACCTTATCGTCAATGTTGACTATTATACAAAGTGGATCAAATCCGAAGCCCTTTCCAAGATCATTACACTGAACATACTCTGTTTCTTCAAGAGAAATATCCTCGCCCGCTTCAACATACCCCAAGTCCTCATCACCGACAACGAGACACAATTCACGGACAGGAAGTTCCAAGATTTCGTCGTCAACCTAGGCACGAAGCAACATTTCACGTCCTTCGAGCACCCCCGAACTAACGGTCAAGTAAAGGTGGCCAACAGGGTAATTTTAAGAGGGATAAAACGCAGATTGGGTGAAGCAAAGACAACGTGGGTCGGGGTGCTACATAGCGTACTTTGGGCCTACCGCACGACCCCACACTCTACAACCGGGGAAACCCCATTATGAATAACCTACGGGAATGAGGCAGTCATCCCGGTGGAAATATGGGAACCCTCAAGATGAACAGAAGCGTCCCTCGATGAGGAGCTGAACGACGAAGCCTTGCAAGTAGAGTTAGACCTCTTCGAGGAAATTCGTTCTGAGGCAGCCCTACGGGAAGCTTCACTGAAACAAAAGGTAGCTCTGTGCCACAACACATAAGTCATAAAAAGAGAATTCCAAGTGGGAAGCCTCATGCAATAACAAAACCAGAAGAGCCCACGCGAGGGAAAGCTGACCGCGAACTAGGAAGGCCCATATCGTGTCCGGGACAAAACAGATAACAGGGTTTATTACCTCGAGAATTAACTTGCTCAACCATGGAATGCTGAAAAACTCAAGAAATACTATAGTTAAACAGCTCATGAAGACATGAAAGATACGACCATGGAAATTCTTCATTAATCGAAAGGAAGGTCGACATCCCCGGAAGACGGGCACGACCTCCCTCGACGTTGGACACTTCAAAACGAACTTCAGCGTCGCAGTACCATGTCGGTAGGGCACCCAACTCGCGATGGGAAGACCCAAGCCCGGGATCAGGGCCTCGACTACGACCCTCGTCTCGATTTACAGCGGACATAAAACCTGCCTCCTCGCCGGTTCCCTAAACCGAAGAGTCTATACAGTCGAGCAAATAAGTTCACATAACATCATCAAAATTAAA
This sequence comes from Lathyrus aphaca, assembly GCA_963966055.1. NCBI lineage: Eukaryota > Viridiplantae > Streptophyta > Magnoliopsida > Fabales > Fabaceae > Lathyrus > Lathyrus aphaca. Next base: position 159,713,327 of record OZ014520.1, read on the forward strand.
CAAACTTAACAAAATAAACATTGTATTATAAACCCGGCCAAAAACTGACCGGTAAAGTATAAACAGGGCCGAGCCCAAAATACAGGTGGCGTGCTGGCCATAAAAACAAAAGTAAAGTGGCACGCAGGCCAAAATAAAATGACACGCATTCCAAAAAGAACTAAGGCGCGCATGCCAAACCTACACATTGGCGTCCTCATCCTCTCCTTCATCTCCCGAACCAGTAGAAGGGAAAGTAATTTCCCCTTCAACCACTCTGTAGTTGAAGGTCGTCCCATCGATCACGAGCCCAGGGTTGTCAATTTTGAGTTTGTCAGTGGCATTGTCAAAATAATCAATTCCTTCTTTTTGTGTAAACCCTTTAGCGACAAGTCTAGCTTTGAATTTTTCAATGGTACCATCTGCTTTCATTTTTCTTTTAAAGATCCATTTACACCATATTAGTTTTGTTCCTAGTGGGAGATCCACTAGTTTCCAGGTTTTATTACTCATAATTGAGTTCATTTATTCTTGGATAACTTCTTTCCAAAAAGCATAATCTAGAGATTTTATTGCCTCTTCAAAAGTTTCTGGATCATTCTCTAGGTTATAGCAAATTAGTCCAAATGATTTATCGAATCATTATTTCCTTCTACAAGGAACATAAAGAAGTCTGATCCATCGTTTTTCACTTTTCGGATTCTTTTACTTCTTTTAGGTTCTGAATTTGCAAACATATCATTATTAGATACATTACTTTCTAGACTTTGAACATCATAATGAACATTGTCTTTTAGATTTTGAATTGAGGTAAATCTACTTTCTTGAAAAATTGTATCTCTTGACTCAATCACAATATTAATAGGATATGATTCATTAGATTCAATAACCATGAATCTATATGATTTGCTATTTTTAGCATATCCCAGAAATACACATTCAATTCCTCTTTCTCCCAATTTCTTTCTTATTGGTTCAGGCGCCTTTACAATTTCTCTCAACCCCAACCTTTTAAATAATTAAGATTGAGTTTTCTTTTTTTCCAGAATTCATATAGGGTTATCTTGTTCCTTTTATTAGGAACTCTATTCAATATATAACATCTAGTTAGCATGGCTTCACCCCAATATCCTTTAGATAAACCAAAATAGGATAACATGACATTTACCATTTCTTCCAACACCCTATTTTTCCTTTTCGCTACTCCATATTGTTATGGGGTGTAACACCCCAAAATTTGTCCTCTCATTTTCGTGTTATCTAGCATATCATTTCCATACATTGCAATGCATTCAAACCATAGAAAAATAAATCATTCATCATTGATTGGAGCATAAGGTGTGTGATCAACGATTGTCAAAGTTATGATCATTCAAAGTCAAAGGAGAAGAGCCAAGGGTCTCTCAACAAGCCTTAAACGTTTCTTACATTTCATACAATCTCATTTGACCCCTCAAACCATTGGAAGATGAGGATTGGTCAAGAAGTTCAAGCAGTGTATCATCTCATAAGCAAAAGAGCACCAAATTAGGGGTTGTCTCCTGAGCACGTGCCTATCAGATGGATCCTCAGGGTTTGGATATTTCAAGTGTCAAGATTATCATCTCCAGTATTTACCAAGAGGTATCGATTGAGATTGGCTATAAATTAGGGTTTTATTGATTCTTAACAATCCAAGGTTTGTTCCTCATTCATTGTGTACACTCAAGACTGAGAATACTAAGGTTTTCCTATGTTGTGTTTGGTACTGTAATTGGAGACTAGTGTGCCAAGTTTTCCACCACAAGGCCAATTTGAATATTACTTTTCAGATGATATGTTAATCTTTGGTACTGAATTAAAAGAGGTAGAAATCATAAGAGATAGTGAACATATTGGTTTATCCCAATCTCACTATATCGAAAAAGTGCTTAAGAAATTTGATCATTTCAATTGCAAATTTGGCTTAAAACCCACATACCCTTTTATTTCTGTTGTTATTCAAGGGTATGGAAAGAATAATAAGCCAAAATAATGTTGTCGATGATGAGTATATTAACAATAATGTCTAAATGGGGTTTAATTCTGTTTTCAATAGTCTTCGTGACGATTTAAAGGGCTACATTGCTAAGAGATATAAGGCAGTAATCATTCGACTTATAAGGATTAGGGGTTTTATGAATAAGACATATAAAAGTTTGGATGAGATTAGAGTCATTACCATTTGCATTGAGAATGTTGAGAGTGAGATTAGTGATGTCATTGCCTATGATGTCCCAATAATGCTGATAAAAAAGGCAGGTAGTCTATCCGAACTACAGCTAACCCTTTCATTTGAAACATCGAGATCCTTACCTCTTTAGTTGTGAAGTCTTGGTTAAGCTTCTCATGCATGTCTTGATCAATTTTATTTTCCACTACCTTATGAATATTGTGCATGTATGTAGTGGTTTGTGAGGTGAATATGTTGGTGAAATAAGATGTAAAGATGTCAAAAATTCTCAAAGAAGGATTTAACCCCCGCTTTCCATCCACCAGTAGTAGAGGCCTCCACAATGTGAAAATTGGGAAACAAGTAAGAAACTGAAAATAAAAATAAATGAGAGAGTGGTCGTCTTAACTTCACAACATAATATCAAGATTATGGCCTTTGATCAACATCTTTAAGGCCCTGGTTTGAGGGTTTCCTAACCCTCGACAGTTCCACAATAGAATCCTTATTGCTCTCCACTAGCCCTCACTGAGGTGCCTGTCGTTTCTTTTCTATTGTGTTTAAATCTGCCCTCCAAACACTTTCTCTTATTTTCATGACAAATAACCATATTACTTTAGTCGTTGCTCGTAGGACTTTTTGATTCATAAGGCCCTTCATTCTGTTTCGGGTATCCTGCAATAGTGAGTTGGCCTAACTGCTTGAGCATGGCTGTAGGGCCAGGGCTGTGAGCTCCATAACTAGGGGACAACATTGGATTACAATTGTTTTTTTCTCCTCTCTCTAACATTTTCCTGCCAAATTCAGAGGACTTCAGCCAGAGACCAAATGGAATTCTGCCATTAGGCTCATGTGATTTTGGTGTCTCTTAGGACAATAGTCTTCATTGTGGAGAATAATTTCGCATTTAAAGCAAAAAATAGGCAATTTCTCATAGTGGAAGTCCATCATGTTGGCCCATCTATTTTACTTCCTATGTGCATGCCGGGTTTGAGTGGTTTGCTACCGTTCATCGCGACTTTAACTTTAATGAGAGTGATCTTTTTTGGTACATGAACACAGCCGATTACAAATCCTCTCACAATTTTGCTTCTATTTTTGCTCTCATCTGAATAGTTCTAACTATTCCCAAATTTGTATCCATGTTGAGACCAAGTCAAAGTTGGCTTGATCAGGGATGAAATCTTGGTTCCATTGTTTTATAGAGAGGCGAAAAGGAAGAAAATAGAAGGTTTGATGTTCAAAGTAAAATTAAAAAAAAAAAGCTTTATGACTCGGTGGATTATATGCAGGTTGACTTTGCTACCGAGAAGATGGAGTTTCATGTGAAATGCCGCAAATAGATATCAAAATGTTTGCGTTCAATTCAAATGTTAGTCCTTATAAACGGTAGTCCTACCAGGGAGTTCAGTGTTAGAAAGAGTTTGAGACAAAGAGATTCTCTATCACAGTTTCTCTTCTTAATAACGCAGATGGCTGAACTTAATGATGCTAAAATTGGTTCTGTTGAATTACTTGAAAGATTTCAAGTCGGTGGAGATAGAGTACCGGTATCACATCTTCAATACGCCGATGATACCTTGATATTGGGTAAAAATAAATGGAAAAATGTGTGGGCAATAAGACAATATTATAGGTATTTGAAATGGCCTCGGGATTGTATTACATCAAAGAATATATAAGACTTATTTAGTAAATGAGAAGAATAACTAATTATTTTAACCAACTAGTATATCTGAATTTTACATCAAATAATTTGTTCCTACTACTTCATGGTCTAGAGTTTCACTTCATTCCAAAACTCCAGAGATAGCAGATGATGAAGACTTAGAATAACGTTCAAGCAATGACAATACCTTAGCAGCTTTCCTTCTGAGATGACCATCTCCATATATATTATTACCAGTCAAACAAACTAGTCGCGATCTCGCCGTCATTCCGTAGTATTCCACCATTTCCTTTGACACAAAAACCTTCTCCAAAAGTCCTAAAGCTTCTGCCTTAAGTGACTCACTACCCCAATTCAAAATCTCCAATAAAGGTCTCATTGCATTCGACTCATGCAACAAACGAGTGCCTCGATGTGGAAACTCCTCCAAAACCAATGTAGAAAGTGTTTGTATTGCTTCAAATGCAGTTGCATGAACCTCTCCTTGTAACAGCTTTATCAAACCAGGTAGAGCATCTGCTTCCAGAAGACAGAATGTGGTTGTTGCGCTGCATACGCTATCGTGCGCTGCGCATAATGGAACACGTGATGGTCTGCAAAACCAGCAACCGGTTGGTTTTGAAGCAACTGTTAGCTTTGGAGTGCTCATTGAAAGATCGCCGATGAAAGCTGCTGCTATTGCTTTTGCTGTGATTGAACCGGTGTTGAGAAAGTTTACAAGCAAAGGATATATTCCGCGTTTAACTAAATCGCGTTGTGACTCGATATTTGTAGGATCCGTGAACCTGAAGAGTGCGCTGAGAGCGTGTTCTTTTGCTTCCATTTTGCCGGTCTTTAAAATGCTTATGATTGCATCAAGTCCTCCCATTTCAATCAACTTTGATGTTAATTCTCGTTCTGATTTCGGTAGGTTGGCTAGTAATCCAGCTGCAGCCATTTGCACGTTATCGTTGTCGTCGTTCTCAAGAAATCCAATCAAAGCTTCTAGCCTCCTAGGCTTGAAGAGGTATTCAACTACTCCTTCTGGTTCATGCTGAGAGAAAAGAAAGAGCAGGTTTATCGCAGTCTCTCGGATTTCCGAGTCAGAATCATCAAGAAGTGGAAGAATTAGAGATACACCATTGGCTGCAAGAACTGCTTTCTTCACAAGACCAGTCTCAAATTTGCAAATGCCGAGGAGAGCGCGTAATGTAGGCTTTCGAAGGTTGTGGCCTGAATTCGAAGTCTGTTGCAAATGTAGCAAATTGGTGATGATGGAATCTAACTCAAGTTGTTTCCCTTCTCCATCAACAAAGAAATCAATTCCATCATTGGAAGAAGAAAGTTTCTCAAGAATTTCAGAGCATTTAATGGTAATGAAAGCCCTTGTCCGAGGAGAGAACATTAAATCGAGAACAAGAGGAACACCTCCAGAGGAAGCGATAATTCCCTTGTTGGCATGAGATCCAGCTAATTTAACAAGAGCCGATAATGATAAATCTTTCGATTCAATACTTTCAGACAGCATTTTGATCAAAGGAGGTATAACTCCTTCCTTGCCAAGTTGTTTCAAGTTTACATCATCTAACTCCAAATTAACTATGGCTTTTGCCATCGACATTCTTGAATCAGCTCCTGCAAAGAGAACAAGCATAGTTAACATTCATCTCATCACAATAAACATACTGCAAGTCTGCAACTAGAAAACATTCGACCTTCTTACCTCGAATCATTCGATCGGCTAGTGGCTTATGCCAGCCACAACTAGCAGCAGTGATAATGCTGCTTTCGTTTATTTCAAAAAGCTCCTTTAAAATCTTCTGTGCAACCTCGGCTGAATCATTTCCTGAGTCTTTTACAAGAGTTACAAGGAAAGGAATAGCGGTGTCGTTCTCAGAAAGTTTTTTGCAAAAACATTGATTCCAACCAGATCGTTCTTGAAGCAACTCATATAACAAATCAATCGCTGCCTTTGAAATGCTAGAGTCACTTTCTAAGCACGAAACGATATGATCCCATCCTTGTGATTCAGCCAATTTCTCCTATAACATTGTGAATTTACATTAGTCTTCACTAATAGTATTGCAAGAAAGAAAGAAAAAAAGCATGTTTACCTTATTTCTTGCATGACCCTCTACAGCATCCTTCAAAGTGATCAAAATCTTCAACTTCACTTCTCTGTCATTAGTGTTCCCGAGAATCGAGATAACATTATCAGTAAGTTCTCCAATAGAGATCCAATCCTTGTTAATAGAATTCTCAGCTATTAGAGCCTGCATTTGGCTCAAGGACTCATGCAGATTAGAATTCGACAACAAATTTTCCCTGATAGACCTTATCAGAAGACAATAATTAAGTTCTCTCCACTCTTCGATCGATTGTCTTATCGGAATATTAGACTTCAAGCTAGTATCTTCAAGAACCTCTTTTGTTTCCGGATCTGTTCTGTTTCCATCGTAAAACCAACCTTCAATGGCTGATCTCTCACATGTTGTACCCGTGTTAAGGCTAACAGGATCAACCATAACCGCTCCCGTTATACAGCAAAGAAAAGAATTAAGCGGTTCGATATATTTTTCCCTCGAACCATATCTTTCTATCACTTGAACCCTTTCAAAGTATTGATTCTTAACTTCTTCATAGTCCCTCGCCGCATCTGCTCTAGACAGTAACTTAATGATCTGCTCCAAGAAAACAAATTCCGCCTTTTCTTTTCTATCAGCCGCCTCTTCTTTTTCCTTCCTAATGCTAGCCAACTCTTTTCCTATCTCGGATGGTTCCACGGGAACTCCAACCGCCATTGCAATCTCCTCAAGTATATCATTCGCGAAAGCCTGATCCTGCTTCTGATCTCTTAAACCTTGATTCAACTTATCAACAATCTCAAGCTGAGATTGTGAAGCCTCAAACTCAACTCTTTGCATCTCATCATGCAGCTTTTCAACCTGATCAGAAATCCTCGACAGCACTTGAGTATTCGCAATCGATAGTGCAGCTAAAGACCTTCCAATATCCCTTGTAACTTGTTCAACTTCCTCAACTATCGAACGACACTTAACTAGTAAGTAAAACCGGCCGCGATTCTTATATTTCTCGACCAAATTATTGGCTCTTTTAACATCTGCTTCGAGGGACTCTAGAGCAAATCTTGCAGGTTGAGAATCATTCAATTCTTGACGCTGTAATTCCTTTAGTACTGGCTCGATATCGAATAGATATTTCGAAAGTGCTTTGAAACTCTCTTTACCGATGAGGACATCAGCTGCAGCATGAGCTGTTCGTAATACTTGGCTTGTTACAACAGTTAGAATTGTACCTATTGGTATGAGTTCCAATCCTACCATTGTGTGGGAATAATAATTGGATCAAGAGAGTGGTGGAATTACCTTATAGAAGTTCAAAACCGCGGAGAGAAGGTAGAACAGAGAACAAGAGGTGATTTTGAGTGTTATTTGGGAAGAGAAGACTTGAGGAAAAGACTTGGAAATTACGTAGCATTTTCTGATATTTGTGTGTTTAGTTTGAGAGGTGAAGAATAGACTAAACTATTTTTGTTGAGTATGCATCGATTTCAATTATTTAATGTTATATATCTTTTCAATTTGTAAGGAGGTTTTACACGGTTTGAAGAAGGTTTCAGACCAATCAGTGACACCCATTTTCCTTTCCTCCCAAGATGAATGGGTCCATGAAACGCGGACACTTGGACTGCTTTTAAATATTTAATAAAATATTGAAAGATATTAGTATGGAGTTAATTTTGTATGCCTTAAAATTTTCTCTTAGACTAAATATTCGAAAATGTATTTGTTCAGAAGTCAATGCACCTTGCACCTTGTTAATATCTAAATAGTTTATAGAAAATTTCAGAGTAAAATCTACTGGAAATTTACAGAGAATTATGTAGTTATGATGTCGGGGAATTAACTTCTGAATGGGGGCCATTTTTGTGGGACAATCTATAAATAATATACAATTTTGTATCTTTAAACTTTTTACCCTAATTTTAACCCCTTCTAAACACCATACCCAAATTTCAGCTAGTCAACCGTCATTCATTGTGTTTGGTATGGAGTGGAAGAGAGTTCATAGGAAAGGATTTAGAAAAACTTTTGTTCTGAAATGGGATTCCTATCCCCATGGTCGAAGAGATGGAGTTGATGGGGAGGACAACATTTTGATGGAATATTTCTCCGAGTAGAGTTGATGGAGATTTTTGATCTTTTTGGATCTTATGGCAAATTGAAGGAAATGGCTATCCCTCCAAAGTGAAACAAAAATGGCAGAAGATTTTTGGGTTTGCAAAATTTAAAGACGCTGACGATATCATAGTGCTTACGGTTAAGCTGGACAAAATATCTATATTGACAACATAAAGATACATACAAATGTTCCTAGATTTAACAGAAACAAGGGTGATTTCAAGGAAGGAGATTCTAGTAAAAGTGTAAGGGTAGGTAATCAAAATATGAAAGGAGAAACTTCTAGGCAGTTTGGTAACACAAATACTGAAGTTGGAGAGAGATCGTTTGTGGAGGTGGTGAACAATTGAAGAAATTTTTCTTAATCTTTTTTCCAGGAAAACTTTTATCCATTTGAAGTTCTAATCAAATGATGAAGAGATAGCAAGGTTCACGAAGGTATGTGTGGATATTGTGTTCAATCTTGGCATGTCTTATAACATCAAAACTAGTTTTGAGATCAATGGCTACTTTTCTATAAAGGTCACTCCTCTTGGAGCAAATCTTTGTTTGCCTGAGGAAAGTGAATTATGAGAAATTAGAGATCTTATCGGAGAAACTAAGAGTTTGTTGAGTCAATGGTTTTCAGAGATTAGAGAATGGATGGATAATTTTAGAAGATAATCGTACTTTGAAGAATGTTCTCAGAAGTTAGATGGATAATTCTGAACAAAAGAATGAAGATATTATCTGAAGAGAATACTGGTTCTAGTATTCAAACTAGAGATCAACGTCCAAAAGGAATTTATATTCTTCAGAATATAATTCAAGAAGAAATTATGATGAAGTTGTGATGTCAAAAGACAAACCAACAAATATCTTTTTGCATCCAACACGTGTTCTGAAGAAAGAAGAGGCTGAATGAAGCTATCAGAAACTCTGTCATAGAGTATTCTGAAGTCAGAATCAGAACTCAAAAGCACTCAGATAAATAATTAATATGAAGATCTCAGAATCCCAAAGGTATGATTTTCTTTATCTATGACTTATTTTATTAGAACTTATGATAAAGATACTTCTACAAGTTAGAAGATGTTTTAATCAGAAGCATGATAGTCAGATACTTGTGTGACTCTGAAACATGAACTTGGGCAGCCAGCTCGCGCCACTTTTGGGCATACTCTTTAAAACTTTCTTTAGATCCTTGATACAAGTTTTGCAACTGGGTGCGGTTTGGAGCTGTCGCTCCCAAAGATTTGCATCCAGGTACAGGCGCGAACGGTCGGCGAAAGGAACGGTGAGAACACACAGCCGTGAACTCACTGGAGATGAATAGAGTCGCCAGCTAGGCATTTTTATCCCGGAGGAAAGGCAATGCTGCATAGGCCTAGAAAAAGATGGATAAGACGGTTTGCGAACCAGAGAGATTGAGAAAGGGGGTTGGTTACAACCTGGGAAGGTATTAGCACCCAGATTGTCCGTCGTACTCGACGGGATCCACGCTTAAAAGATTTGTGTTTTAAAGGGGTAGTGTCAGTGCATTCTGTGTATAAAATAGCTGGAAAAAGATGTACAGGTGTCAGTGTAAGAAGTGAAGTGTATAATGATGTGTCAGTGTAAGGATGAGAATGAATTGCTCAAGATTATGAGGCTAAAGAATAAAGCTAGAAGGAGGGGGAATATACAGAGACTTTTGTTCGATAACTGTTAAGTTATGCCTACGTATCCTCTCGTGCAATGAGGAAGTCAGAACACCGTAGTTCGACCCAAAGAGACTGAAAGATGAATTGACTGGTGAACTGCTTACTTGCCTATGCTCAAGTGTATGACCTGTCTGGCTCAGGTGCAAACTGTCTTGCATTAGACGGAAGAAGCAAGTTCTCGTTTGTGAGTGAAGGTGATGAGAAAAGAATCCCGAAGGAGACGATTTGTTGTTTGTTTTTGTGTCTTCAGTCTTTTATTGCTTGTGAAAGTTTGTCATAAGTTAATGAGCTTAAGTCTAAACCAATGGATTTAGTAAACTCATCACATCTTCCCTCTGATCAGGGGTAATGAGAATACCTTAAGTGTGAAGTCAGATTCTCACACTTAATCACCTTTGATGCAGGATTAAGATCATTAACCTACTTGTGATTATTTAGATGTTTTTGTGGTTTTGTTTAGTGTTAAGTAATGAGGTTAAGCCATAATCAAGGATTAAACAGACCCATTACACCACCCTAAAAGAAGGATAATAGATGAGAATGTTTAAGCTGAGGAAGACTCCTCAACTTAATCCATGATTAGGGATTAAACCCATGACAAAACAAGCCTTTGATTAAGTGGATTTTATTAATGATATGATGATGAAATGAGTTTTATGGTTTGTAAGACAACTTGAGGGGGACTTGTCCATTAACACTAGGGTTAGTCCTTCTTAACCAGTTAAGGAAGAATTAGAACCCTAATGCAAGGCCCAAGTTACAAGTGTGATGTCTTGATGATTATTAGATGAATTGATTAAGAGATTTAAACACCTTAAGGGTTTGATACTTAGGATTAAAGTTATACACTCCATCCTAAGAGAAGGATGCAGGCATAACCCTAAGCACAAAGTCTTAAAGCCTTTAGGGTTTAGTCCCTGATTATGAGATGAGAAGAGAAGACTCAAAGAGAGACACAAAGGTAAAACTATGAGGGGATACTAATCAAAACCCTGATTCATTATCATGCTTGGATGATCCTAAGGTTTGTGAGGTTTTCAAGAACAATCTTCAGAAGAACCATCAGGAAGCAGGTGAACAGGATCAAGAGGAGCAAAGTGATTTGCTTCATTCAAGAAGTCAAGTCACTTGAAGAAAGAAAGTGGGAGAAGCAAGAATGAGCAAGCTCAAACTCATACACAAACAAAAATGCAGCAATGGATGCAAGAGAGATGAAAAGAAAAGGTATGAGAAGTGAAGGCAAATTCACTTCTCAAGTTTACTTACCACCTGCAATGTTAGAAAGAAAATGCAATGCAATGCAAGATGAGATGAAATGACATGGGACCAAGCAAAACCAGAAGCATGTTGATGATGATTATGATGCTATGAGGTGCTACAAACATGAGGCAAGACAATGGAAATGATCATACAAGATTATGAATGCCAATGATGCAAGTCAAGGAGCATGAACAAACATGAAAAGTTATGAATCATACAAGACAAATGACATGGCAAATATGAGATGCAATGATCAAAGATGCTTTCTACATGTCTTAAGATGTCAAATGAATCATAAGCATGCACAAAATGCAAAGACAAGTCATGTTATGCAAGAGAATGCAAGAAGGATGCAAAAGAAAGCCCAAATTAGGGTTCATGGATCAAACATCAAACACAAACCAAAAACAGAAGCAAACCTCATGATAAAAAATGGAAAATGGCACCCAAAGAAACCCTAGGCCTATGATAAACCACTGCCCAAAGGGGAGCTCTCAACTCTCAACCAAACTCAAGATATGATTTTTCTAAGTTATTAGGGTTTTTTAGGGTTCTTAACAAAACAAATGCCAAACAATTTGAAAATGCAAGAACAATTCATGGCCTTTTTAATCCTAGAAACTACATGCTAAACACAAAACAATGCAAAAAGAATCAATGTCCAACTCTTCTCAAATAGGCAGAAATGATTTTTTGAACTTATGATCAAAATAATGCACAAAAAATGATTTAATTCAATGGAAAATTCTCAAAATGCATCAAGATCAAAAAAGAAATTTGGTTTGAAGGTTGGACAATGTTTCTAAATGTCTTAGAACATTTCATGAATTTTTTGGTGATTTTTAAATACCTAAAAGTATTTTTAATAAATTAATTTCCATTAATCAATTAAAAATAATCTTTTAAATATTTAAAAATACTTTTTTTAATGATAAAAAATAAAATAAAAATATTTTTGGGTCTTAAAAATTAATAAAACTTTTAAAAAAAAGTTTCATAATTTTTAAGACATTTTTGCTATTTTTAATGAATTATGCAAATAAAATGAAAAGAAAATGAATTAAAATTAAATAAAAGGGAAGGTAATCAGAAAGGATGGCTGAGATTCACTCTGGATTCAAAGGGGTTGACCGCGCGCGTGATCGTGTGGCTCACATTCAAACTTCTAAAACTTAATTAATTAATTTAATTAATCCTGATTAGGGTTTAATGGAGAATCTGGGCCATCAAAAAGGGTGGGAAGTCAACCAGTCAACGCAATCCTACGCTCCTCATTCAAACTGGAATTAATTACACGATTAGGGCACAAATGACTTTCAGGTGGCCGGAGAAGACTTCCGGTCGTCTTCTCCGGCCAGAAGCTCACCTGAAAATTCCAAACTTCCTCAAAACGTAATGTAAATGAAATCTATGAATTGGGAAACGTTTCTAACACCCTCACGAATCAAACCCCTAACCTAAAACAAATTTATCTTTCCTAAATCATCTGAATCGAAGAGGGAAAGTTCTAGGGTTCGTAAGCTTCAAACACAAATTAAATTCTCAAAACACAACCATTTCAAAAACTAAAAGCATCAGGATGATCAGGAGAGTATAAAGAACAAGTTTGTAACAAGAAAAATCATTTCTGGAAAAATTAATTTCGAGCTACCTGAGATTTGCAACTTTCAATTTAGGAACTTTCAGGCCTCTTCCTTCAGTGCAAGCTGCTCCTCTTGGTCCCACAAAGGTGCTTGAATGCTCAAAATGAGTTTGTGTTGGCTGGAGAAAGAGATTCGAATGCTCCTGCTTCAGTTCAGTCAAAAATGGCAGATGAGATTCTGGCACTTTCAGGTCATGGTGATGGGGTGTTTAAGGTCCAGATGATGTGTATAGATGATCTGTGGTGTTGGTTTGTGTGTTGGAGACTTGTGGAGAGAGATTCGATAGAATCTGCAGCTTGAGGTGAATGATGGCAATGGAGTTTTCAGGCTTGTTTCAGGCTTATGCTTGGGGTGTTTTTTGTCTATGAGGTGTGGTGAGTTGAGTGATGATGAGAGTTTTAATGTTTGAAGAATGTGGAGAGTGATTCGAAGGAAATTGCAATGAGGTGAGTTTTTGTGTAAGTGTTGAATGTAATGCTTCAGCCTTGGTTCTCTTGTGTTATGGCCAGCAAACTGATTCAATAAACAATTGCAAGTGGCTGGTGGATGTGACCTGGCCTGCAGTGATAGGTGTGACTACTTTTGCAAAAAAGTCCACTTTTGTAAGATAGGGCATGGCTCAAAGTCTAGGCAAGTACAAGATGGGTTCTGGTGCAGCATGGTGAGTGTGAGAGGCTGGCTTGACCCAAGGCTCAATGCAGCAAGTTGGTGAAAAGCTCATGAGTGTTTTGCAACTTGGTTAGCTTATGTTTCACATGTGATCTTTTGCATAACCAAGCATGAAATCAAGGGCAAACTTAGTTCAAATCTGATTTTTGTAACTTAGAGAGTGTTCACATGCTGATTTGAGATGAATTAGAGGCTGCAATGTGTTTTGATCCAAGACTTTGCAAAATTTCCACTTAATGCATAACTTGAAAATAAGTGATTTTAGCCAACTTTGCAATGCCATAACTTTGGATCCAAGAAGAGTTTGATCATGTTCTTGTACTTTTTGAAAAGGGAAAGATGAGATCTACAACTTTCATGACCAAAGTTTTTCCATTTGAAGCCTTTTTGGATCATGAATCAAGGCTTGAAAATTGACCTAAAATGAGGCATTCTTGAAAAGTCAACTATGCCCAAAAAGTCAACATTTGCAAAAACCCTAAATTCTTGATTTTTATGAACTTCAACCTTCTTCCATGATCAAATAAAGATCATATACACTCAAAATGATGAAGATCACCCATTGGTTGGGTCATTGGGGGCCTCAGATGCCCTGATTTTGCACTGACTTGTCTGAAAAGTCAACTCTTGATCAGATGACTTCCCCATGGAATTTCTTCATGAAAATTGATATGCATACTCCCTATACCATATAGAGATCAATGGAAACAAGAATGACCAAAAAATTTGGAGTTATGGCCTTTGAAACCAAAACCCTAATTTTCAGTCAACTGTGCAGTTCATCCTGGCTCTGCACCCACTCAAACCCTAGTTCTTGTGATTCTTTTGAATTTTTGGCTTTGTGAGGATGAAATATGATATAAGAACACACATGGACCCCTTTGAGTTGATTGGTGGCCTTTGGAATGGCCCAAGATGCTTTGGGATTGCTCAAATCACAAACCCTAGGTGCAGATGACTTAGAAGCTATGCAGTGGATAAAAAAATGAGATGTGAGATGACATGATTGTGTTTATGCATATGAGAAAGATCACAAGCCATGGTTTGAATGGGTGAGGGCAAATTTGGGGTGTTTACAGCTGCCCCTATTCAAACATGAGTTAGCTGTGCAGGTTGTAAGCGACGGCTTAACAGGCGAACAAGATAACTTGTGGTTGAATACCAAAGACAGTCCAAAATTTGCACTCACAGAAATGAAGAAGAAAAGGGATATAGATTGTAAAAGCAAAATAAAGTATATTGTAAAGTACAGGCGACGGAGGACGACCGTCGAGCAGAGGACGACTGCTGGGTAAAGTGATATGTGAAGCAAAGCGATGACGGGGACGGCCGACATGCTGGTAAAGTACAGGAAATAAAGCGATGGCGGGGACGGCCGACATGCTGGGGATAAAAAGTAAAGCTAAGACGGGGACGGCCGACTAGCTGGGGAAAATAGGATATTATGATGGGGACGGCCCTCAAGATAAAGCTGTAAAGTTCTCTGGGGATTAATGAAACATGACGGGGGCGGCCATCAAGTTCATAAAGGTAACGCAACCCACGATGGGGACGGCCATCGGGTTAAAAAGGGAAAGGGACCACGACGGGGACGGCCATCGGGTTAAAGAATAAATGAAATAAACAGATGATGGGGTACGGCCATCAAAGGTGAAGGACGATCATCTAGCAGGGGACGGCTGCTCTGTTGGGGATAAAAGAAATATGATGGGGACGGCCATCAAAGGTGGAGGACGACCACCTGGCAGGGTACGGCTGCCGAAAATATCAACGATGGGGACGGCCATCGGATAAATAAGGTCGACGATGGGGACGGCCATCGGACGAGCAAGATGGAGGACGACCATCAAGAAGTGGAGGACGACCACTCAGCAGGGGACGGCTGCTCTCGGGGTTCATCATAACACAGGACGAATGTCAGATAACCAAAATCAACAATGGGGACGGCCATTGGATAAAGTTGATGAAGGACGGTCATCAAGAGGTGGAGGACGACCACCTAGCAGGGGACGGCTGCTAAAATCAACGATGGGGACGGCCATCGGATGAGCATGATGGAGGACGACCATCAAGAAGTGGAGGACGACCACTCAGCAGGGTACGGCTGCTCTCAAAGGTATCATAACACAGGACGAGTGTTAGAAAAGAAAATTTGTTGGTGATCTACTGGGGATAATGTAAACACAGACGAGCGTTTACACCCAAGAAGCAAAAGGTATAAGTGTTTGGTATTGTGTATAGATTAAAGATGCGGACGAGCATCCTTAAGACTATGATACGGACGAGTATCATGTAGAAACAAACTGACACATGTTCAGAGATGACGATACGGACGAGTATCAACTGGTTAACAAAGAACACGGACGAGTGCTGCATCTGAAAGGATTCTTCTGTGGGAATAATAGACACGGACGAGTATCTATATTCCAGAAGACATAAGTGTTTGACACAGTGTATGGATTAAAGATGCGGACGAGCATCCTTAAGACTATGATACGGACGAGTATCAAGTAGAAACAAACACTAGACGCAATGTTCTGAGATGGTGGTACGGACGAATACCAACTGGCTAACAAAGAACAAGGACTACTGCCGAATCTGCGGGGATATGAATGGTGATGTATACAAGATACGGACGAGTATCTGTATAAGCGTACCATGAGTAGTGAGTATTGTATTGTATAGATGAGTGTTTTAACTGCTGGGGAGAGTGACACGGGCGAGTGTCAAAGAGAAAAGTGTAATATTAACAAGTATATGGGTGATGAAGGTGTATGCGACTGTGCTGGGGATATGACACGGACGGGTGTCAAGAACGTGTATATAAGTATATGTGAGTGCAAAGAGGATGTCTTTGGCTTTCTGCTGGTGATGACACGGACGGGTGTCAGGACGTGTCCGTAGTACGGGTGATTTTGTTTGTAGAGTGTATCCAGGCGACCTGTGGGGAAAGATGACACGGACGGGTGCCAAAAGGTGTATATACGGGTGTTTGCGAATATGAGGGCAACTGCTTTTGCTGGGACTCTGATGGGGACTCATGGGGAAAGTAATCTGTATCCTGATGAATGGTTATTAGTCACAAGCGTTCAATTCACAACATGACTTATGATTATGCTATGCATTTGATTTTTGCCGTAATGCTCCGTATTAGACGGAATGCCACGCTCTGGGGGTGAATATGATGCGGATGCCATGATTATGCAAAGGGGCACAGATCCGGGATTCGGATCCCGTTGCCGCCAAGATCTCTGGTCGATCTGCTTGAAATGGACATCCCAGCTGGGTATGAGATCACTGGTAGATCTAAGGAGGTATCTGCTTGGGGATATATGCCACCGACTGACATATCTTTATAAATGAGAAACCCAGCTGGGGTTTGTAGAAGCTTTCTGTACTCTGTTGTGATCCTTCATGCGTTGCTCTTCTGGATAGAGGCTGGAACTCTGTGGGGAGATGATCTCCTGATTTCTGCATTCTGCTGAGGAAGAATGGCAACTCGGCTGGGGAATTGCGAGAGGCAACTCAGCTGGGGAGAGCAACAAGAGGCAACTCAGTCGGGGATAGAGCATCTCAGATGCTGAGATTGAGTGTATGCTGATTCGGCAGCTCCGCTGGGGAAATGGGCACCTTCTAGTGCCATGTGGAAGATAGACCAAGTTGATCATGATTCGCCTACCTGTTGAGACGTAGCTTGCATGCCCCAGGTTGCGTTCTGGATACCTGCAATCCTGCAAAGATAATGAAACGTGCAAAAGGTCCCGAGGTATCCCTTACTGGATTCCGTCATAGGAGTTAAGTACTTTCGAGAATAATCACATTCCCTGTAAGCATGTGTTTTGTTTTTAGAGAAGGCATCTGTACTTATGCAATTGTATTTTAGAGATATCAGACAACTCTTTGCAAAACGTAAATGTAAAAAGACGAAGCGTGACTGAAAATCTAATTTTATTAATTCATGTGCCCTGAATTGGCAAGATACAGTCAAAGAAACATATCTCCTGAAATGAGGAGATTGTTACAAATTGAGAAATAAAGTGCTGGCGGTGTTGACGACGCTTTGAGGAGCTTCCTCTCCTGCTATGACTCGTATGACAATGACGTTCTTCTCGTCTTGCTTTCTGGAGAGAGTTGATTCTGATTGAAGCTTGATCCTTTGAAGCTTACCAAGTTGTAGGTAATACAGACGAATTCAGAATGCAGTTGTTCGCTTATTCCCTTATTTTGCATGGATCGCCCTTTCGGGTTTTCAATCCATCAGGATACCCATTTTTGCCTGAGCTGTCCAATGCGGCTTTTCAACTCAGCGGGTGTACATTTTTTATTCATTTTCCCTTACTTTTGCCCGAGTCTTTTATTCTGTTTTTTTTTTTTGACTCGCCGGGATGCCCTATTTTTGCCTGGACTTACATTCTGTTTTTATGTCCAGCGGGTCATTTTATGCGAAGTATTTTTTAACTGCATCTGAATTCACAGGGGATGGGAAATCTTCACCATCCATGGTGCTGAGCATCAGTGCTCCACCAGAGAAAACTTTCTTTACAACAAATGGTCCTTCATAATTTGGAGTCCATTTTCCCCTGTGGTCTGTATGAGGGGGGAGGATTCTTTTCAACACAAGATCTCCCACTTGGTACTCTCGGTGCCTTACTTTCTGATCGAAGGCCTTCTTCATTCTCTTCTGATATAACTGCCCGTGACAGATTGCGGCCAATCTTTTCTCTTCGATCAGACTCAGTTGCTCGTATCGGGCCCTGACCCATTCTGCTTCGTTCAGTTTAACATCCATCAACACCCGTAAGGAAGGCAATTCAACTTCAACAGGTAGGACTGCTTCCATACCATACACAAGCTGATACGGCGTTGCCCCAGTGGATGTCCTGATTGATGTGCGGTACCCATGCAAGGCGAATGGCAGCATTTCGTGCCAGTCTTTGTAGGTGACTACCATCTTCTGCACAATCTTCTTAATATTCTTATTTGCCGCCTCCACAGCACCATTCATCTTTGGCCTGTAAGGAGAAGAATTGTGATGTTGGATCTTGAAGTCCCGGCATAATTCTGCCATCATTTTATTGTTTAAGTTGGAACCATTATCAGTAATAATTCGCTCGGGCACTCCATACCGACAGATGATATCTCTTTTCAGAAATCGGGCTACCACTTGTCTTGTAACATTTGCATATGAGGCTGCTTCAACCCACTTCGTGAAATAGTCGATGGCGACCAGGATGAATCTGTGGCCATTTGAAGCAGTTGGCTCGATCTTACCAATCATATCGATGCCCCACATGGCAAAGGGCCAGGGTGAAGACATGATGTTCAAAGGATTGGGAGGCATATGCACCTTATCTGCATAGATCTGGCATTTGTGGCATTTTCTGGCGTAAGCACAACAGTCTGCATCCATCGTGATCCAGTAATAGCCTGATCTTAACAGCTTCTTAGCCATGGCATGCCCTCCTGCATGGGTACCAAAAGATCCTTCGTGCACTTCATGCATCAGCAAATCTGCTTCCGTCTTGTCAACACATCTGAGAAGTACCATGTCAAAGTTCCTTTTGTATAAAGACCCATCAGTGTTCAGAAAGAAACCCCCAGCAAGCCTTCTCAAAGTCTTCTTATCATTGGAAGATGCCCCAGGTGGGTATGTCTGATCCTCCAAGAAGCACTTAATGTCGTGGAACCAAGGCTTATCATCTTTTACAACATCTGCTGCAAATACATACGCTGGTCTATCAAGTCTCGATACTGAAATCTGAGGTACAAAGTTAGCAGTTTGAACTTTGATCATGGATGAAATGGTAGCAAGAGCATCTGCAAACTGATTCTCGTCCCGAGGGATATACTCAAGCTTGACCGTTGTGAAGAAAGTCAATAACCTCCTTGTATAATCCCTGTAAGGTATCAGATGATCTTGGTGGGTGTACCATTTCCCGTTGGTTTGATTGATTACCAAAGCTGAATCTCCGAATACGGTCAATGTCTTGATCCTGAGGTCAATGGCTTCCTCAAGACCCATAATGCAAGCTTCGTATTCAGCTTCGTTGTTAGTGCAGTTGAAAGTGAGTTTTGCCGAGAAAGGCATGTGAACTCCTTTTGGTGTTATGAGTACTGCACCAACACCACGGCCATTCATGTTAACAGCCCCATCAAACATCATAGTCCATTCTTCCTCCGGGTCGGGCCCTTCAGTGTGAATGGGCTCTTCGTGATCTTTTGCTTTAATGAACATGATGTCTTCATCAGGGAAGTCAAACCTCATAGGCTGGTAATCGTCGATGGGTTGCTCAGCCAGATATTCAGATAGTACGCTGCCCTTGATGGCTTTCTGAGAGGTGTACTGTATGTCGTATTCTGTGAGAATCATCTGCCATCTTGCAACCCGTCCGGTAAGAGCTGGCTTCTCGAAAATGTACTTAACTGGATCCATTTTTGAGATTAACAAGGTAGTGTGGGTCAACATATACTGCCTTAGTCGGCGAGCAGCCCACGCTAAAGCACAGCAAGTTTTCTCGAGCAGTGAATAACGCTGTTCACAGTCGGTAAACTTTTTGCTTAGGTAGTATATTGCATACTCTTTTCGACCAGACTCGTCATGTTGGCCCAGCACACACCCCATTGACTCTTCTAATACTGTCAAGTACATGATTAGAGGTCTTCCTTCAACTGGGGGCATAAGGATTGGAGGTTCTTGCAAATACTCTTTGATCTTGTCAAAAGCCTTCTGGCAATCTTCGTTCCACCTGACCGTTCGTTCCTTTCTTAACAGCTTGAACAAGGGTTCACAGGTTGCCGTGAGGTGAGATATGAACCGTGAAATGTAGTTCAATCTACCCAAGAACCCTCGAACTTCTTTCTCAGTTTTCGGTGCAGGCATCTCTTGGATGGCTTTGACTTTATCAGGGTCAACCTCAATCCCCTTCTCGCTTACAATAAAGCCCAGCAGCTTACCGGATCGCACCCCGAATGTGCATTTGTTGGGGTTCAACTTCAATTGGTACTTCCTCAGACGCTTGAATAATTTGAGCAGATTCACCAGGTGATCTTCCTCTGTAAGGGACTTGGCGATCATATCATCCACATAGCATTCTATTTCCTTGTGGATCATATCGTGGAATAATGTCACCATAGCCCGTTGATATGTGGCACCAGCATTCTTCAGTCCGAATGGCATCACTTTGTAACAGAAAGTGCCCCAAGGTGTAATGAATGTTGTCTTCTCCATGTCTTCAGGTGACATCTTGATCTGATTATATCCTGAAAATCCATCCATGAAGGAGAATACCGAGAACTGAGCCGTATTATCCACCAATACGTCAATGTGAGGTAATGGGAAGTCATCTTTCGGGCTGGCTCTGTTCAGATCCCGGTAATCAACACACATTCTTACTTTGCCATCCTTCTTAGGCACAGGTACTATGTTAGCAACCCACGGCGGGTAGCTAGTCACAGCAAGGAACCCGGCGTCCCATTGCTTTTGTACCTCTTCTTTGATTTTCATAGCCATGTCCGGGCGAGTTCGGCGCAGCTTCTGCTTCACTGGTGGGCATTCTTCCCTCAAAGGCAGCTTATGCACAACAATGTCGGTATCCAACCCTGGCATATCTTGATACGACCAAGCAAACACGTCAACATACTCTTGAAGCAGATCTATCAACTGTCTCTTCACTGAGTCTTGCAGGCAGGCCCCGATTCTGACTTCTTTCACGTCTTCGCCTGTACCAAGATTAATCACTTCAATCTCCTCCTGATGAGGAGTAATAACCTTTTCCTCCTGTCTCAACAACCTGGCTAGCTCTTCAGGAAGCTCATATTCTTCATCAACCCCTTCATCAGCTTGATTGATTGGATTGTCAAAGTCATACGATGTCATAGCCGTGCTGTTGTCGGTGCTGTCAGGAAGGCACTCTCTGCAAGGGTTAAGTTGGTTCATTTTAGTGATTGATTTTAATCTTGCTTTAGAAAAAGTGAAATGAAGTTATCATTTTGAAAACACCGCCATTTATTTTTTGTACAAAAAGAAAAATGGAAAAACAGTGAGCATAAAAGAAAAAGACTCGTTTGCAAAAAGATGTCTGATACTTCATTAATTTAATCTTGTTTGCACAAAAGTACAGATGGCCCTGGTTACAAAATGAGTCTTGTCATCTTGGGCAAGATGCAAGACTTGGATGCATGCTATAAAAAAATACAGGAAATAATAATTACTCTGCATGAGTAACTCTTATGATTTCCTGGGAAGACCAGTTCGAGACACTGCTCCCCGGGGTCTTTGGACGAATCCAATTCTCCAGATTGCGCTCCTCTTCCAGCTCGTCTTCCAAACAGTTGATAGCATCGGGGGTAAGCATCCCCCCACTGACAAAACCAGGCTCTGCAGCAGCCTTTGCTTGATGTTGAGTTGGTTTGTAACCCAACCCAAACTTGTCCTTCTTCTCCTCCACAGCTAAAACCTTGCCCCAGCCTAGGGCAGTTCCTTCTTCAACAACCTTCCGGGCTTGTTGGTAAGATGACATGGAGATCCCTGACACAGCAGATGCTTCATTGACGTTCAAGGCTTCAAAACCTTGGCTCATTGTTTCATGGATCTCCCCATCCATCTCAATGTACTTGTAAGTAGCCAGATGGCTAACAAATATATCCTCTTCCCCACAGATTGTGACAACTTGACCTTCCCACTCAAATTTTAACTTTTGGTGAAGGGTAGACGTTATTGCGCCGGCGGCGTGAATCCAGGGTCTACCCAACAAACAGCTGTAGGCGGGCTGAATGTCCATCACATAAAAGATAGTTTTAAAGGTCTGCGGGCCAATTGTCACGGGCAGCTCAATCTCTCCCAGAACCGATCTCTTCGAGCCATCAAAAGCTCTAACCACCAGGTTGCTGGGTCTCAATGCCAGTCCATCATATTCAAGCTTCACCAGAGCCTTCTTTGGTAAGACATTCAGGGATGATCCTGTGTCCACCAGCACATGTGAAAGGACAGCTCCTTTGCATTCCATGGTTATGTGCAAGGCTTTGTTGTGATTGCGGCCATCCACTGTCAAGTCAGAATTGGTAAACCCTAGCCCATTGCTAGCAGTAACATTTCCAACAACGGTTTCCAATTGGTTGACAGTAATCTCCTCGGGTACGTAAGCTGCGTGCAGTACTTTCAGTAGTGCATTCCGATGGGCTTCGGAGCACATAAGCAGTGAGAGGATAGAGATTTTGGATGGCGTCTGGTGAAGTTGATCCACAATTTTGTAATCACTCTTTTTGATGATCCTCATAAACTCATCAACTTCCTGATCGAATGGAGTCTTCAGGGTCTCTTTGGCAGCTGGATCTTCCTGCACCGGGCCTTTTCCTTTTGCCTTGGCAGCAGCTTCTGCTTCGGCAGTAGGTCTTTGGACTTGTGAAGCAAAGAGACGTCCGCTTCGGGTGAAGCCTCCGCCTCCGCCCACATTATCAATTTGTGGTGCAGGTGCTGATGTTTCAAGAGTGATTCTCTTTCCCTCGCAATACAAGTCAGAGCCATAGTGCCAAGGGATGGCCCTATCGCTTTCATATGGTACAGGTCCAGGCATCGTGACGGTAACTGGACTGATTGCTGCTGCTGAAGGGACTGTTATTGTTTGTGGATCATAAAAGATTGTGACTGGTGCTCTAGTGGGAGCAGCACCTTCTGAATGGTAGGCGGAGTTATTTTCAGGATCGTAGAATATGGTGACGGTAGAGACATCTTCATGATTGATTGCTGGAGTTGTAGGAGGTTCCGTTGGAAGGACTGTTGCTGTTGTTGATGGAGAGTCGAAATGGAATGAAGCTGATGTTGTAGCAGGAGAAACTATTGAAAACTGATCGTTTGGAAGGACAGGTGAAGTACTTGTTGATGGTGCTGATGAATTATCGGGAACAATAGTTGCTGTAGTTGTAGGAGGGTCTGGAACCGTTGCTGATGAAGTTGTCGGATTTGCAGGAAACGATGTAGTGATCTGAAGTAGGCCACTCTGAATAAGGCTGTCAATGCCATTCCTCAAGTCCTCACACCCATTCCATGAAATATTGCAGTAGGGACATCCCAGTTCACACCCCGGAAATATATTGTTTTCACGGAGCTGAGCTTTGATTTCCACCAATGGTGTCCTGATCTGATCCACACTAGTTATCAAATAAGACTGTTGGTCTTCTTCAATAGCATTAATTCGAGGACCACCATGGTGTGGCATTGGATTTTTGTTGACATTGGGCGGAGGTGCAAAATTCAGAGCCTTGGAGTCTACCAAGTCTTGTACCTTCATATGCAGAGCCCTGCATTTTTCCGTACTGTGGCCAGGTGCGTTTGAATGGAAAGCACACCTAGCATTGGAGTCATAGTTTCTTGGTAGACTGTTGGGATCCGGCGGTGCCAACGTTCTTAGCTCAACCAGGTTGAGTTTCAGAAGTTGTGGCAGCAAAGCAGCGTACGGCATGGGGATCGGGTCGATCACTCGGTTAGCTTGGGAGGGCCTCTGTTGAAATGGCCTCTGTTGATTGTTGTTGCTATTGTTGTTGTTGTTGTAGTTGTTTCTTGGAGGATATTGATTCTGACGATACTGAGGTTGTTGTTGGAAGTTTTGTTGAGGAGGTTGATAGACTGGCTGAGGATGAGTTGGAGCAGGGATGGTGACTGCTGCTATTGACCTCTGAGCATATTGGGGCCTACCCCTGTTGGTGTGGATGGCATTGGTCTCGCCAGTTCTTCTCGGGCCTGCAAAAGGCTTTCTTGTACTACTGGACGAGCTTGCACCGTTGTCTGAGATCTTACCCATCTTTAACAAGCTTTCAATTCTCTCCCCAGCTATGACAACATCTGCGAAGCTGGTGGAAGAGAAAGCGGCCAACCTGTCAATATACGTTCCCTGAAGAGTGTTCATAAACATGTCTGCCATTTCTCTCTCGGACATTGGTGGTTGAACAGCAGCAGCCAGTTGCCTCCACCTTTGGGCATACTCTCGGAAACTCTCCCTCGAAGACTGTGACATTCCCATTAGGAGGGTCCTGTTGGGTGCCATATCTAGATTATACTGATACTGTCTGATGAAGGCCTCTGCCAGGTCCTTCCAGCATCTTACAGTTGCCCTTGTCAAATGGGAATACCATTCCCTCGATGCTCCAGTCAAGCTATCTTCGAAGTAGAACATCCACAATTTCTCGTCCATGGTGTAAGCTTTTAATCTTCCGAGAAAAGATTGCAGATGGGTTCGAGGACAAGAAGTCCCATTATACTTTTCAAAACATGGAGGCTTGAACTTGTGGGGAATCCTAACCCCGTCTACTAAGCCCATATCCATCACGTCAAAACCCAAAGAATTTTGAGATTCTAAGGATCTTAACTTTTCAGCTATTTCGTCCAATCTCCTATCATAAGCATCCTCTCCAGCACCCATTACAGTAAATTGGTCCTCCTGAGGATCTTCTTGAAGTACTCTGGCCGCGGTGGCTGTCCCTTGAACGTTTGCAGGGATGTTAACCTCAGGATGTAGATGTGGACCAAACACAGGAGGATTCACATGTGGTTGCACCCTTTCATTATTACTGGTGCCTGCAGTTCCTACATGAGGCTCCTCTTGATTCTGCCTCTCCACCATGGCCCTCAGTCTCTCCTGGCTCTGAGCCATGTTGTTCATAACCTCCATGAACTGCGTCATCTGCGTTCTCATCTCTAACCTTTCATTGGCTAGCTGATTTCTGACATCAGCAAGATCTTGTTGAACTTGATCCATCTGAATTCCCGGAAGGTTGATTCTAGTTGGATACCTGTGTGGCCTGTTGAGAGGAAATACCCGGCGGCGAGCAATAATTCCTGAGATTCACAACAGAGGTTAGCAATAACAAAACAAAACCCTACAAAACAAATAAAAGATTAGCATGCAATGCAGTTATGCTTATTTGCTATCAAGGTATCCGGTTTGGTCTTCAGTTTTGACCCTTCCAGACCCTTGAATGATGATGCTGTTGAAGTTGCTTTTGATGTGGACCCCAATACAAATATATTACAAAGGTGAAATAATTTTGTTCATTTTACAACACAAACCCTCAAAGGGGCCAAAATACATCACAAAAAGCAAAAGTACATGGAAAAGGAACAACAACAAGCAAATGATCAAACTCCAAGACCAAACTCATCCTCACGAACTTCCTTGAGAAGTGCTTCGGTCACAGGATCAGCCGGACGCTCCGTGAGACCTCTGATGAGAAGGTTTCTTGTTGCAACAGCTGCAGTCAACTTCTTGCTCTGACTTTGGTCCTTAGACCTCTTCAATCCTGCTTTGATTTTCAGCTCTGATATCTCCTCCTGGGCTGCTGCCAGGGCTTTTTCCATCTGCTCCATCTTGTCTTGAGCTCTCTTGTCTTCTAGAGTACGGGCCTCAGTGATCCGGACCCACCTGGCCTGACTCTCTTTCAAATACAAGTCTGTTCTTGCTCTCTGAAACTGGGCTTCTTTACAAGCATTCTTCAGAATCTGCTCACCAGCTTTAGACTTGTTGATATATTCTCCAGACTTCTCAATCTTGATCAAGTGTTCCAACCTCAACTTCTCCAATCTTTCAATCTCCCTCACACCTTCACTTCTCTCCCGGAGGGTCTTCTGTAAGGCTTGAGATAACTTCTCATTCCTTTCCTTCAGGCTTTCAAACTCTTCCAGACTGATAGTAGCAGGGGGTGGTGCTGAAGATGACTCAGGCCTGTCTTCTACGGTGAAGGGCAATCCAGAGAATTGGGCCCTGGCATAGGACCACTCATGATATTGGGCTGAGGCCACATTATTGCACTTCCCCCAGAATGGTGATTCCCTTGGTTTGAACATGATCCCAGGCCCAGGCAGCCTGCCTAACAACAGTCAAACTAATCTTGTTCTCACAGTAGAGGGTCTCCACCAAGTCTTGTTCCCTGGGAGTATGAACCAGTGCATAGCCTAATTGCCTCTTGAACAGCAAAGGGTTGTAATTGATACTTCCCTTAACTCCTATCAAAGGCACATTGGGAAAGTGTCCACAGCTTGTGATAATATCTCTGCCCTTGGTGCTCTGAGTGCACCATCTGATGTCTGCTGAAGTGAGAGTAGTGAGCCTCTTAGCCCAGTTGCTTTGCTGATGAGGATTTAGGAATGCATCTGTCCTGGGCAGATGCCTGAGAAGCCAAGCATGGAATAGTGGAGCACAACACCTCACTAACTTACCCCTCTGCTTCTCATTCCTCTGATGCACTGAGTAGTAGAGATCACCCAGCAAAGTTGGCACTGGGTTCTCCAGGATGAACAGATGGATTGCATTTTTGCTAATGAATCGAGGCTCATCTGCAAACAACACAATTCCATATACACTTAAGGCCAACAGAGCACAAACTGCTTTCCACTCCCCCAAGGAGGCCTTCAAACTAGCTTGAGAAATCAGGAAGTCCAGATGAAATCCAAGCATCCCAGCTTTAGAGGTCAAGTGTTGTTCAATCAACAGAGGTTCCAGGTGCAAAGCTTTTGCTATCTCTCCATTGCCGGGAAAGACCATTTCAGGGTTGAAAGGGATTTCTCTCTTGATAGGCAAACCAACCAAATATGAGTATTCTTCCAAAAGAGGACCCATCTGAAAGTCCTGAAAGGTGAAACATCTCAATGGAGGATCATAAAACTGAATGCAGGTGTGGATGAGGCTCCTCTGAGAAGGGTCCAGATCCATAACCATGTCCAGTATATCTCCATAACTCTCCCTGAACAAAGGAATGTGATCTGGAGTGATCAGGGTTTGGATCCTCCTGATGTCTGATAAGTCTGGTTGGAAGAAATGATAGGTGATGTTGCTTTTCTTTGGAGCCATGATGCTGAAGACTGAGTAGAATAAGTGTTGATGGAGATGCTGAGGAGTGAGCCACTGATAGGCTGGTGCAAGTAACTGAAGTATATGGCTGACAAGCTGAAGCAAGATGCTGGTGGAGACAGGTCAAAACTGCAGATGGGGTCAAAACCAAAACCAGATGAAAGTGGATACCCTGAAACACAAATAAGCGAATGTTAATATGATGCAATGAGTATGTATGCAAATGAAATGCAAGGGTTTGTGACTGAGCTGGATCTGATCAAAATGCCCTGATATAAGTCCATGTGTGTTCAAGAATTCCAGATGGAGGTCTAAAAAATCCAGTAACCAGGGTGGGGGACTCAAATAAAGAGCCACATGTCCAGGGTTTTAGAATCACAAGAACTATCCAACATGGTGCATTCTTAACAAAGTCAAAGTAACAGGGTATTCTGAGGTCAAGGTACCTGCAAACCTGTAAACAGCCCAACCCCCTCACAGGTGGTGATCTAGAACAAGGATCCTCAGACTTGGATCAGTTATGAGAAGTGTAAACACTTCTAACCCGGAGGTACAGTGTTTACAATAACCATAACAATTCCTCCTCTAATTCACCTCAGTTTCTGAAGGTCAAACTAAAAGGTCATCCAGACTTAGCAGGCTTCCCAGATCCCCCTAGCATTGCAGGAAATCCGCAACACAGAGTTCTCAAGAAGAAACCCATATCTGAACCGTGTTTCATATTCCCGCACCAGACCGAAATGGAATGGGAAAGAATATGATTCACTCTATCCTAGGTGTCACTCAGGTCCCAGGTGTAGGACCTTAACTCTCAATGAAATACCCACCCACCAAGAAAACAAGGAAACCAGATCCAGCCAGCAACAGTGACAGTATGATATATATACAAATGCAATAAAGAAAGCGGTAAATAAAGCTATACAGAAAGCAATAAATAAAGCAAATATACAAACACAAATAACACATAACACCCCAATAAACACAAATCAATCAAGCGCTAGGAGGAACCCACAAAAAGAACCAGAAGCCCTGGTTGCAGTATAAGGTTCCCCAGCAGAGTCGCCAAGCTGTCGCTCCCAAAGATTTGCATCCAGGTACAGGCGCGAACGGTCGGCGAAAGGAACGGTGAGAACACACAGCCGTGAACTCACTGGAGATGAATAGAGTCGCCAGCTAGGCATTTTTATCCCGGAGGAAAGGCAATGCTGCATAGGCCTAGAAAAAGATGGATAAGACGGTTTGCGAACCAGAGAGATTGAGAAAGGGGGTTGGTTACAACCTGGGAAGGTATTAGCACCCAGATTGTCCGTCGTACTCGACGGGATCCACGCTTAAAAGATTTGTGTTTTAAAGGGGTAGTGTCAGTGCATTCTGTGTATAAAATAGCTGGAAAAAGATGTACAGGTGTCAGTGTAAGAAGTGAAGTGTATAATGATGTGTCAGTGTAAGGATGAGAATGAATTGCTCAAGATTATGAGGCTAAAGAATAAAGCTAGAAGGAGGGGGAATATACAGAGACTTTTGTTCGATAACTGTTAAGTTATGCCTACGTATCCTCTCGTGCAATGAGGAAGTCAGAACACCGTAGTTCGACCCAAAGAGACTGAAAGATGAATTGACTGGTGAACTGCTTACTTGCCTATGCTCAAGTGTATGACCTGTCTGGCTCAGGTGCAAACTGTCTTGCATTAGACGGAAGAAGCAAGTTCTCGTTTGTGAGTGAAGGTGATGAGAAAAGAATCCCGAAGGAGACGATTTGTTGTTTGTTTTTGTGTCTTCAGTCTTTTATTGCTTGTGAAAGTTTGTCATAAGTTAATGAGCTTAAGTCTAAACCAATGGATTTAGTAAACTCATCACATCTTCCCTCTGATCAGGGGTAATGAGAATACCTTAAGTGTGAAGTCAGATTCTCACACTTAATCACCTTTGATGCAGGATTAAGATCATTAACCTACTTGTGATTATTTAGATGTTTTTGTGGTTTTGTTTAGTGTTAAGTAATGAGGTTAAGCCATAATCAAGGATTAAACAGACCCATTACACCACCCTAAAAGAAGGATAATAGATGAGAATGTTTAAGCTGAGGAAGACTCCTCAACTTAATCCATGATTAGGGATTAAACCCATGACAAAACAAGCCTTTGATTAAGTGGATTTTATTAATGATATGATGATGAAATGAGTTTTATGGTTTGTAAGACAACTTGAGGGGGACTTGTCCATTAACACTAGGGTTAGTCCTTCTTAACCAGTTAAGGAAGAATTAGAACCCTAATGCAAGGCCCAAGTTACAAGTGTGATGTCTTGATGATTATTAGATGAATTTATTAAGAGATTTAAACACCTTAAGGGTTTGATACTTAGGATTAAAGTTATACACTCCATCCTAAGAGAAGGATGCAGGCATAACCCTAAGCACAAAGTCTTAAAGCCTTTAGGGTTTAGTCCCTGATTATGAGATGAGAAGAGAAGACTCAAAGAGAGACACAAAGGTAAAACTATGAGGGGATACTAATCAAAACCCTGATTCATTATCATGCTTGGATGATCCGAAGGTTTGTGAGGTTTTCAAGAACAATCTTCAGAAGAACCATCAGGAAGCAGGTGAACAGGATCAAGAGGAGCAAAGTGATTTGCTTCATTCAAGAAGTCAAGTCACTTGAAGAAAGAAAGTGGGAGAAGCAAGAATGAGCAAGCTCAAACTCATACACAAACAAAAATGCAGCAATGGATGCAAGAGAGATGAAAAGAAAAGGTATGAGAAGTGAAGGCAAATTCACTTCTCAAGTTTACTTACCACCTGCAATGTTAGAAAGAAAATGCAATGCAATGCAAGATGAGATGAAATGACATGGGACCAAGCAAAACCAGAAGCATGTTGATGATGATTATGATGCTATGAGGTGCTACAAACATGAGGCAAGACAATGGAAATGATCATACAAGATTATGAATGCCAATGATGCAAGTCAAGGAGCATGAACAAACATGAAAAGTTATGAATCATACAAGACAAATGACATGGCAAATATGAGATGCAATGATCAAAGATGCTTTCTACATGTCTTAAGATGTCAAATGAATCATAAGCATGCACAAAATGCAAAGACAAGTCATGTTATGCAAGAGAATGCAAGAAGGATGCAAAAGAAAGCCCAAATTAGGGTTCATGGATCAAACATCAAACACAAACCAAAAACAGAAGCAAACCTCATGATAAAAAATGGAAAATGGCACCCAAAGAAACCCTAGGCCTATGATAAACCACTGCCCAAAGGGGAGCTCTCAACTCTCAACCAAACTCAAGATATGATTTTTCTAAGTTATTAGGGTTTTTTAGGGTTCTTAACAAAACAAATGCCAAACAATTTGAAAATGCAAGAACAATTCATGGCCTTTTTAATCCTAGAAACTACATGCTAAACACAAAACAATGCAAAAAGAATCAATGTCCAACTCTTCTCAAATAGGCAGAAATGATTTTTTGAACTTATGATCAAAATAATGCACAAAAAATGATTTAATTCAATGGAAAATTCTCAAAATGCATCAAGATCAAAAAAGAAATTTGGTTTGAAGGTTGGACAATGTTTCTAAATGTCTTAGAACATTTCATGAATTTTTTGGTGATTTTTAAATACCTAAAAGTATTTTTAATAAATTAATTTCCATTAATCAATTAAAAATAATCTTTTAAATATTTAAAAATACTTTTTTTAATGATAAAAAATAAAATAAAAATATTTTTGGGTCTTAAAAATTAATAAAACTTTTAAAAAAAAGTTTCATAATTTTTAAGACATTTTTGCTATTTTTAATGAATTATGCAAATAAAATGAAAAGAAAATGAATTAAAATTAAATAAAAGGGAAGGTAATCAGAAAGGATGGCTGAGATTCACTCTGGATTCAAAGGGGTTGACCGCGCGCGTGATCGTGTGGCTCACATTCAAACTTCTAAAACTTAATTAATTAATTTAATTAATCCTGATTAGGGTTTAATGGAGAATCTGGGCCATCAAAAAGGGTGGGAAGTCAACCAGTCAACGCAATCCTACGCTCCTCATTCAAACTGGAATTAATTACACGATTAGGGCACAAATGACTTTCAGGTGGCCGGAGAAGACTTCCGGTCGTCTTCTCCGGCCAGAAGCTCACCTGAAAATTCCAAACTTCCTCAAAACGTAATGTAAATGAAATCTATGAATTGGGAAACGTTTCTAACACCCTCACGAATCAAACCCCTAACCTAAAACAAATTTATCTTTCCTAAATCATCTGAATCGAAGAGGGAAAGTTCTAGGGTTCGTAAGCTTCAAACACAAATTAAATTCTCAAAACACAACCATTTCAAAAACTAAAAGCATCAGGATGATCAGGAGAGTATAAAGAACAAGTTTGTAACAAGAAAAATCATTTCTGGAAAAATTAATTTCGAGCTACCTGAGATTTGCAACTTTCAATTTAGGAACTTTCAGGCCTCTTCCTTCAGTGCAAGCTGCTCCTCTTGGTCCCACAAAGGTGCTTGAATGCTCAAAATGAGTTTGTGTTGGCTGGAGAAAGAGATTCGAATGCTCCTGCTTCAGTTCAGTCAAAAATGGCAGATGAGATTCTGGCACTTTCAGGTCATGGTGATGGGGTGTTTAAGGTCCAGATGATGTGTATAGATGATCTGTGGTGTTGGTTTGTGTGTTGGAGACTTGTGGAGAGAGATTCGATAGAATCTGCAGCTTGAGGTGAATGATGGCAATGGAGTTTTCAGGCTTGTTTCAGGCTTATGCTTGGGGTGTTTTTTGTCTATGAGGTGTGGTGAGTTGAGTGATGATGAGAGTTTTAATGTTTGAAGAATGTGGAGAGTGATTCGAAGGAAATTGCAATGAGGTGAGTTTTTGTGTAAGTGTTGAATGTAATGCTTCAGCCTTGGTTCTCTTGTGTTATGGCCAGCAAACTGATTCAATAAACAATTGCAAGTGGCTGGTGGATGTGACCTGGCCTGCAGTGATAGGTGTGACTACTTTTGCAAAAAAGTCCACTTTTGTAAGATAGGGCATGGCTCAAAGTCTAGGCAAGTACAAGATGGGTTCTGGTGCAGCATGGTGAGTGTGAGAGGCTGGCTTGACCCAAGGCTCAATGCAGCAAGTTGGTGAAAAGCTCATGAGTGTTTTGCAACTTGGTTAGCTTATGTTTCACATGTGATCTTTTGCATAACCAAGCATGAAATCAAGGGCAAACTTAGTTCAAATCTGATTTTTGTAACTTAGAGAGTGTTCACATGCTGATTTGAGATGAATTAGAGGCTGCAATGTGTTTTGATCCAAGACTTTGCAAAATTTCCACTTAATGCATAACTTGAAAATAAGTGATTTTAGCCAACTTTGCAATGCCATAACTTTGGATCCAAGAAGAGTTTGATCATGTTCTTGTACTTTTTGAAAAGGGAAAGATGAGATCTACAACTTTCATGACCAAAGTTTTTCCATTTGAAGCCTTTTTGGATCATGAATCAAGGCTTGAAAATTGACCTAAAATGAGGCATTCTTGAAAAGTCAACTATGCCCAAAAAGTCAACATTTGCAAAAACCCTAAATTCTTGATTTTTATGAACTTCAACCTTCTTCCATGATCAAATAAAGATCATATACACTCAAAATGATGAAGATCACCCATTGGTTGGGTCATTGGGGGCCTCAGATGCCCTGATTTTGCACTGACTTGTCTGAAAAGTCAACTCTTGATCAGATGACTTCCCCATGGAATTTCTTCATGAAAATTGATATGCATACTCCCTATACCATATAGAGATCAATGGAAACAAGAATGACCAAAAAATTTGGAGTTATGGCCTTTGAAACCAAAACCCTAATTTTCAGTCAACTGTGCAGTTCATCCTGGCTCTGCACCCACTCAAACCCTAGTTCTTGTGATTCTTTTGAATTTTTGGCTTTGTGAGGATGAAATATGATATAAGAACACACATGGACCCCTTTGAGTTGATTGGTGGCCTTTGGAATGGCCCAAGATGCTTTGGGATTGCTCAAATCACAAACCCTAGGTGCAGATGACTTAGAAGCTATGCAGTGGATAAAAAAATGAGATGTGAGATGACATGATTGTGTTTATGCATATGAGAAAGATCACAAGCCATGGTGTGAATGGGTGAGGGCAAATTTGGGGTGTTTACAGGAGCCATATCAATATTATATTGATATTGCTTGAGAAAAGCTTCAGCTAAGTCTTTCTAGTTCCGGATAGAGACCCTGCTCAGCTTCATGTACTAGCTCAACGAAGCTCCAGATAAGCTATCTTGGAAGAAGTGCATCCACATCTTCTCATCATCAATGTGAGCTGATATTCTTCCAAAATATGCCTGAATGTGAGTTCTAGGGCATGTACTGTCATTGTACTTGTCAAATGAGGGAACCTTGAACTTAGAAGGGATTCTGACACCAGGCACCAACCCCAGATTGGTTATATCAATGCCCAGGGAATTCCATGGCCCTAATCTTCTTTGTCAGCTCTTCATACCTTCGATCATTAATCTCGTTCATGTTACCCACATCAACATCCAGTAGAGTGAATCGACCCTCTTGTGTGTCTTCCAAAACCACATTACGGGCAGCAGCCCCATTTAGAATCGACACTCCATTACAGGCAGCGTTCAAATCCACATTTCAAGCAGGTGTTTCATTATTACCATTTCCTCGGGATTGCTCAACCATCAATCTAAGACGCTTCTGGTTCTGGTCCATACCGGTCATCAGTTCCATGAATTGATCCATCCTCTTTCAGAGCTCACTGAGATCATTTTGCATTTGCTTAACCATTCTTACTTGGTTTCTTCGGGTTGGATATCGATGAATGCGTTGATCAACTATTCTTCTTGAAGTTGAATAAGTTAAGAGATCTGGATAACCTGTTAAAATGAAAATATGAAATGCATGCAATGAATGAGTATGACATATCTATTCATTTTTAGGGCATCATATCCCCTGATTCCAGCTTTGTTGAGTTGACGAAGATAGAAACACTTTGTCATTTTCTTGTCTTTCATACTCATGGAATAAACATGTAAACAAATAAACATGTATTAGGAATACAAGCATGCAAATGATGTTATGCAATGCACTGGCATGTGATCAGTGGTCTGATGTTGGTGCTGAGCAGTGAGCCAATTGTCCGAGGAGAGTCATAATAATATCATCTATGTGCAGAATCCCTGAATCAAGAACCAAGAACCAGAATCTCAAGAACCAGATTAGAACATAGGGCAAGCATTGATAACATGGGTATGTAGAGGTCATGGCTCCTGCAAACCTGTAAACACCCCTCAATCTCAGCGGTATGCTCTGGGTCGACATCACAGAATCTTAAAGCCGAGCAGCGATAATACGTTTACCATCTCCGATAAATGGTTTAATATTACCATCTCAAGGAAACAATTTAGTATTATACACTACTTAGGGAGGTTTCAGCTGAGTTCGGGAAAAACAAACATCCCCCATAAGTTCCCAACTTCAAGCACTGAAATCGAGAAACAATAGTACATTTATCCTGAATGGTACAATACTACCGTCATACGACCAGTTGCTTTAACTGAATTCCTATGAGAGAACCAGGTCATCCTATGTGAGTTCCCACTAGGCCCTCGAGTGCGAATGAGTTTGCCACAAAACGTGGTATGCTACTGTCACCATTGGAGAGGGATGTTTCCACAAAGGTCCCCAATGACCGGTCCCTAGATGCACATAACTATCGAGGTCGTGTAATGAAGTAGGGAATACCCATATATCATAACATTTCCAAGACGATCGCAGTCTGGGTGTGGAACTCACTACTACCCGCATGACAAGATATCATGAAGCCAAAGTGACTGTCCACGCTAAAAAACCTAGGGTGCACTCGAGCCTTGGTACTGGGCCCATCTCACAATAACCCCATCCCACCAAACATAAAAACCAACACAGTCCAGAAAATATAATAATGATGCATGATAAAAATAAATACTGAAAGTAGTAAATAAAGATGTAAAGTAAGAATGTAAATAAAAACAGTAAACTAAACACACATCAGCAAATAGATAAACACCCAAAGAAACAAAAACAGACAAGCGATAGGATTGACTCGCATAAGGAACCAGAGATTCTGATTCTATTCCCCAACAGAGTCGCCAGCTGTCGCTCCCAGGATTTTCATCATAGTACAAACGCGAAAGTGGCGCGGAAAAGGTAGAATCGCCAGCCAGATATTTTTATCCCGAGTGAATGGGAAAGGTAATGTTGCACAAACCTAAGGAAATGAAAAAAAAACAAGGTCTTGCGAATCAAACAGACTGGGTTTGGGAGTCGGTTACAAATTGGGAAGGTACTAGCACCCCAGATCGTCCGCTGTACCCGACATGATCTATGCTTGCTAAAACTGTTTCAAAGGGTAAAAATAAATTGTTGCTGAACAAGAACTGCTACTCGAACTGGACTGAAAAGAAAGAATGACTAGGAAAAATGTAGGGAAAATAAATAGTGTGCTCGAATGGGCCATACCCCACTGCCTACGTATCTCGTGGGAAATGAGAATCAGAGTCTCTGTAGTTCCCCTAACTAGGGAGGAAATTTGTTTGTTTGTGTTTTTTATGGTTTGAACTGCTTATGTATATGCTTAAGTGTTGCAGACTCGTCTGATACAAGTGTGTTACCGTCTTGCAAAGAGACACGTCGAAGCGAGTTCTTTCGTTATGCGTGAAGGAGGTGAGAAAAGAATTCTCGCAAGAGAGACGCTTGTTATTGGTTTGTAGCTCTTAGAAGCTTTTATTTATGTTTGCATGAGAAAGTGTTTTTGTATTTTGAAGTGAAGAAATGTTTTTTAGGTTTATGTTTGTGAGAATGGTTTCATGTTTAGACTTGTACATCATGCTAGACAGGTTTACATTACCCCAAGATGGGATAAATGCAAATGCCCCATGGAATAAGTCCATAACACAAGAAGTCATTTCAACCTTTATTAAGTCTTTTTGAGTTGTTTTGGGATGAGAAAGAGAATACTCAAGTTGAGAAAGGAAAAACACTAAGGGAAATTAAGACTCACCCTAGGTTATTGTTTAATGGAAATCCTATAGTTAATGAGGTTTTCTAATCCTAAAAAACAAGTTCTAACTCACTTAAAGGATTGAAGATGAGATTAGAACTCAAAGGGATGAAAGGAGATGAAATTTCAAAGAAGTATAAAATGCTTATCGCAATCACAAGTTGAAAACTTAAAAAAAGAGTAAGGAATAAGGTATAATGTAGGCACACATCCACATTCTTCACTTACCATTAGCCCCTGAAAAGGTTAGTAAAATTCAGGATTTATGAAAATAAAAATGATAAAGAAGAAGGAAATTAAGTACCAAACATCTCCTAAAACGATTATAATCTAAACTAGACTCAAACCTAAGGCTAAGGGTACCTAAAAGCATGCCAACAATAAGGTTCAAACATGGAAACAACATTAATAACACATTATGAACACGAATTCACAATTATGCAAAAAACAAAAGTGAACAATACGCGCGTCGAAAGATGTCGAAGCTACATGAACCTGCACCAAAATAGCTCCTAAAAACTCCCTTAAAATCATATACTAAAGATACATATGATTAAAGGGGGAATGGATACCAAAAATGCAAGGAAAAAACAAGAATTTTTCATTCTGGTTCAGTGGTAATCGGTTACCAGTTCAAAAAATGGTGTTTTCTGCAAAACTTAACACAGGTAACTGGTTACTTCCTAGGAGGTAACCTGTTACCATTTCAAAAAAACTGTTTTTCTGCACAAATTAACACAGGTAAGTCGTTACTACCTAGGAGGTAACCGGTTACTCTGAGACCAGAATAAAAAATTCTGCATTTTCTTGGAAAATTCAACAGCAACTTATTCAAATAAGCTCTAACCTAATGCATATCAATTATGCACGAAAATTACACCTAAATGCAACAATTTAACACCAATTAAAACCACAAACACATCAAGATTCTAAATCCTAATGATCTGATTAATTAAAGCATCCAAATTCAACAAAACGCGAAGAACACGCGTGTCGGGAAAATGCAGAATAGGTTAAAACATAAGTGATTATGAGATTCACCAACCTACAAAGCGGAGGGTTGCTTTGGTAATTGTTGCGATGAAGAATCAACACGCGATAGAAGAGAAAATCGTAGATCCGATGCTCTTCCGCACGAATACGCAAAATAAAAGTTATTTGATGAACTTCTTCAAAAATCACTTCCAAGAGGTGAAATAAACACCAAAACAGTAGCAAATTCTTCAATAATCCATGAAATCAATGCAATGATGGAGTTTTAGCTTCTAATTCTTCAAGTTTCAATGCAAAACTTGAAGAATTTTGAAAGATGAAACTTTGTGTGAATTTGGGAAAATGGGAGAAAAAGTGAGAGAAAAGTGAGAGTGATGAGAGAAAAATGTGAAAAATGAAGTGTTGATTTTGGTTTGGAATGAGAATTGTTTATATGCATGTTAGGTTTGGAGGATGGTTTGGGTTAGGATCTAGGCTTAGGGCATTATGTTTGGGATTAGCTTAGGAGTTAGTTAAAAGTTAGTTAGGAATATTCCTAGAATATTCCATTAGCATATTCTTAGAATATTCCCTTGGCATATTCTTAGAATATTCCCTTGGAAGGTGGTAGAAGATTCTAGAAACTAGTAGAGTGTAATGCAAGGTGAAGTTGAAAAGTGATGAAATCCCTCAAAGCTAAAAAAATAGCATTTTTCCAAATTTTGCACGTGGTAACCGGTTACTACCTAGGAGGTAACTGGTTACTTGACCCAAAATTTGAAATTTTCTTTTTTGGTGGGAAATCTTGAATATCCGGCCTTGGTCATTCGTTCTAAGATTATTTTTCTTCTAAGACCCGATAATTGATATTATCCCTGAATAACCCTTGATCACATGCTCCATGCCTCAACCAATGATGTATGCTTTATTATTTTTTTATTATGATTTTTAATGCAATGCATATAGGAATATGCTAAATGACATGGCAATGAAGCTTAAGCTACTTGAAATTGGCGATAAATAAGAGGGCAAATTTTAGAATGTTACACCATGTTCAACAAGAAATTTTGTAAGTCTCTCATACCAAGCTCTTGGAGCTTGTTTCAATCCATATAGAGCTTTTCTTAGCTTATAGACATGATTAGGTAAATTAGGATCAGTGAATCCTTTGGGTTGTTCCACATAGACTTCCTCATTTAAGTAGCCATTCAAGAAGGCACTCTTGACGTCCATTTGATGCAGACTTCAAGATGCAAGCAACTCCAAGAAGTAATCTAATAGATTCAAGTCTAGCAACATGAGAAAAGGTCTCATCAAAATCAATTCCCTCAACTTGAGTGTATCCCTGAGCAACCAATCTAGCTTTATTTCTGGTAACAACTCCTTGTTCATCTGATTTGTTCTTGTACACCCACTTGATACCTATCACATTTGAGCCTTCAGGCCTTGGGACAAGATCCCAAACTTCATTCCTCTTGAATTGAGCTAATTCCTATTGCATAGCATTGATCTAGAATTCATTAGTTAATGCTTCTTTAACATTCTTTGGTTCTATCTTTGACACAAAATAAGAGTTAGAGATTATCTCATTTGATATTGTAGTAACTCATTTATCCATCTCTCCTATGATGAGGTCTTTAGGATGATTTTTCTTAATTATGATAGAGGGGCCCTTGTTGGTCTGATTAGCTTCAGGCTCAGAACTAGAGGGTTGTTCATCAATACTTCTGTCTTCAGTTTCTGCTGGAGTAGCATTCTGGAATGTTTCAACATCATCCAGGTGTAACATGGTGGGAGAACTGACATGGGTGTTTTTGTTTGACAAAAACATGTGCGGATAGCAAGAGTCGCCACCGACTTTTATTTTATCCAATTTAGGAAAGAGTATAAAAGAACAGAAAAGACCTTAAAAAGATTTTGAGTTCGGGGAGTAGGTTATATAAAGGGAAGGTGTTAGCATCCTTTATATCCATGGTTATCCATGGGCTCTTAATTACTTAGCTCACTTTAACTTGTTTGAAAAATGTGTAGTGTGTGATTAGAAAATTTTCAGAAGTCTTTGTAATGATCCTCGTATGGATGTATACAAAGCATTTAGTTTGAAAATGTGTTTAAAAGTGGGGTGTGAAAAGAGTTTTG
This sequence comes from Lathyrus aphaca, assembly GCA_963966055.1. Classification (NCBI taxonomy): domain Eukaryota; kingdom Viridiplantae; phylum Streptophyta; class Magnoliopsida; order Fabales; family Fabaceae; genus Lathyrus; species Lathyrus aphaca. The sequence continues at coordinate 159,752,627 of OZ014520.1, forward strand.
AGAGTGAGCAAGTAATTAAGTACTACCTACCCTAAGTTGGTCTTTCATGTTTTTCTATTTCCTTTCAAGGGTAAGACTGTCCTTACTATTAAAGAGTAATTAGTCATTACGTTGGATTTATTAAGGGACAAGCATAGGGTCATCATATGGTCATAGAAGGAAACTTGTAGGGGTGTCTTAACAATTCGAAGGGACGATCATTATTTTTTCCGTAGGGTCATCGAGACTACCCCATATGAACTTTGGTATAAGAAATGACCCAACTTAACATTTCTACGTGTTTGGGGTTGTAGGGCCGTGGTTAGACTCCCGGACCCAAAAAGGAAAACTTTGGGCGAAAAGGGTGTGGCTTGCATCTTTGTTGGATATGCTGAGCACTCCAAGGCCTATAGGTTTTATGTTATAGAACCTAATGACTCGATTTCTATTAACACGATTATAGAATCGAGAGATGCCATATTTGATGAGAATTATTTCTCTTCTGTACCTAGACCAAAGGACTCTATACCTAATTCAGATGAATCTCTAAGGGATGATCATTCAAATGATGTGCCAAGTGAGACACTTGAACCCCATAGGAGCAAAAGAGCTAGAAAATCTAGATCTTATGGATCTGATTTTCAACTATATTTAGTTGAGGGATCAAAGGATCAGATTGACACTCAATACTATTTTGCTATAGTATAGAGGAAGATCCAAGAACGTATGATGAAGCTGTGAAATCTCGAGATTCTGTTTTTTGGAAAGAAGCAATTGATGAAGAGATTGGTTCTATCATGGAAAATAATACTTGGGTATTATCTGATTTACCACCAGGTTGCAAACCATTGGGTTGCAAATGGATCTTCAAAAGGAAGATGAAAGTCGATGGTATAATTGACAAGTTTAAAGCTAGATTAGTTATCCAAGGCTTCAGACAAAAGGAAGGGATTGATTATTTCGATACCTATGCTCCTGTTGCCCGTATCACTACTATTAGATTGTTGATTGCCTTGGCGGCCATTCACAATCTAGTGATTCATCAAATGGATGTCAAAACAACATTTCTGAATGGTGATTTGGAAGAAGAAGTGTATATGAAGCAACCTGAAGGATTTGTAATGCTTGGTAATGAGCATAAAGTGTGTAAGCTAGTTAAGTCCTTGTATGGGCTGAAACAAGCTCCGAAGCAGTGGCTTCAAAAGTTTGATGAGGTTGTTTTGTCTAATGGTTTCATTCTAAACCAAGCTGACAAATGTGTATATAGTAAATTTGATACATCCGGTAAAGGAGTTTTCATTTGTCTATATGTTGATGACATGTTGATTTTTGGCACCGACCAAAATCAAATTGATAAAATGAATAATTTTTTGTCATCAAAGTTCTCCATGAAAGATATGGGAGAAGCAGACGTTATTATTGGTATTAAGATTAAACAGGAGAATAAGGGGATTGTAATTATGCAATCTCATTACATTGAGAAAATACTCAAGAAGTTCAATTATGAAAGTTGTTCTCCAGTAAGTACTCCCATGGATCCAGGAGAAAAGCTTATGCCAAATACAGGTAAACCTGTGGATCAACTCGAATATTCAAAAGCTATAGGCTCTTTGATGTATGCTATGATTAGCACTAGACCGGATATTGCTTATGCGGTTGGAAAGTTGAGCAAATTTACTATTAATCCTAGTAGACATCATTGGCATACGATAACTAGGGTATTCAAGTACTTAAAGGGTACAATGAATTATGGATTGTCATATATGGGATTTCCTTCGGTGTTAGAGGGTTATTCGGATGCTAGTTGGATAAATAATGCTGAAGATTCATCCTCTACAAGTGGATGAGTGTTCTTGCTTGGGGGAGGTGCCATCTCATGGGCTTCGAAGAAGCAAACATGTATAACTGGTTCCACAATGGAATCTGAGTTTGTAGCATTAGCTGCTGCTGGTAAAGAAGCGGAATGGCTAAGAAACTTGGTATATGAGATTCCGATATGGCCTAAACCGATATCACTAATCTCTATCTGTTGTGATAGTACTGCCACATTGGCTAAAGCTTATAGTCAAATATACAATGGAAAGTCTAGACATTTGGGTGTTAGACATAGTATGATTAGGGAATTAATCATGAATGGGGTGATATCTATTGAATTTGTTCGGTCGCAACAAAACTTAGCTGACCACTTGACGAAGGGGTTAGCTAGAGACTTAGTGAAGAAGTCGGTAATTGGGATGAGATTAAAGTCCATTTAAATCTATTAGCTACGGTATACCCAATTCCCTTCTAATACAACGTTAGAAGCAAAATTCAATGTGGAAAGATCATAGTTAGAGATTGGAGCAATTGTGTTTGTCTTCCCAAGGTATGTGCTCAGACCTGCAAGTGATGGATAGGTTGAAGTATATCTTCTTAATGTTTCTTTTGGAAAATTGCAAATGCAGGTGCAAGATTAAAAGAATCACCTATATGAGCATGAAGTTTTGCCGCTTCAAGAAGCTTGGACTTGGCTTCCTATATGCTTATTAATGGATAAGGACACATGGCTTGTAAAGTGTCAAGTATGAATAGTAGAGTATTGTGAGAAACATATGTGTACTATATCTTCAGATATTCAAATGGATTGACGGGTTCAATCGCTATGACACCCCGATTTTCGAGTATTTGAAATGTGTATTTGTACTAAGATGAAAATTCAATCGCAAGACATTTTCATTTATGCATTTGTTTGATTGTTATACCTGTGTGTTATATTCTTGTGTATATTATTGTATATACTGAGTAAATCAAGGATTACACTAAAATGGTGGGGATTTGTTGGTGATTTTAGTATCATCAATATATTTTAGTAGTAATGTGATTTACTACAGACCGATGCAATTATGCGTTAAAGCTTGAAAACGAGTTAGGGTAGTGCGGAGGTGCATGCTCGTTGAGCTAACGCATAATTGAATGCGAATAATTGAAACGGGGTTCCAAGGGGCGAAGCCCCTGTCGGGGTGCGGGGCAGCGCCCCGTTCGAAATTTTCGTTTGAACATTTGAACCCTTTCCCTACAGACGTAACCATTTTTCGAACAGGTGTGTCTTTTCGTTTTGAATTATTGATCTCCTATATAAGGAGTCATTTGGCCTCAGTTTGCACACAGATAACAAAATCGAAAACTTTCTACATTTTGAACAATTTTCTTTTGCCAGAAACAATTCGTTCTTCAAGAAATATCCCCACAAAGATTTCGTGAACCCAGATAAGAATATGGTCGAAATACTTTGTTCGAAAAGTGTACGAACACGATTCTTCGAAGTTATCCTGGATTATCATACCCGCAATATCTAACAACTTTAAGATTGAGTTCACCTTAAAAACCTCTTATCTAACTGTTTATTGTGACACACATCATAAACATGCTAATATTTTTGGGTTTCTTCCTTTCCAAAATGATTAAAATACTTACTTGTTTATTATGTCCACCATACACAGCAGTAAGATTTGAACCATGTGTATACAAATGATTAATATACACACAACTTGAATGGATAATGACATTTATGGATAGAAAACTTCCGCAAAAAAAATGGAAAAAGATTCTTTGATAAAAGAGACAGAATGAGAGAAACAATAAATCCTAACATTTTTGGGGGTGAAAAGATAATGAGTTTTACTATAATTGTACAAAGTGGGGGACCAGAGTTCATGTGATGGCGAAGTGGGCGAGGCACTCCTTCTACCGTGTTAGTGCTAGTATGGTGGTGACTGATATTAATATGTCACATGTATGATCCACAGTTACCACGTGCTCATTTATCTCACCCAACCTTGGATCATACAAGGAAAGAGAAAACATAACACTACATGATACAAGGAAAGGAAAAACAAAATTAGAAACCACAGAAAACAAAATGCTCTGTACAATACGATGCGATTTAAGTGGATGTTCAAGAGCTACTTTTTCATATCTAAGATTTTTGTTTGGGCTATCTTCATTTATGCATAGTATAAATTATAGAGATTAAATACATTTTTCTGTAGATATAATATAGATGGAATGTTCAATTTATATAATTATTCTTCTGTATTTTTTATCTATTTTTAGAATATTGTTTTATAAAAATAGGATTAAATACATTTTTACTTTATCTAAAACATTAAAGTTTTGTTTGAATCTCTATAAATATTTTATTCGACTTTTAGTCACCACCAAAGAGATAGAAATAAAATTCTAAAATTTTATGCATTCACACCACCAACGAGTTTCATATGAAATTTGAGTATCAATTAATATTTATAATTTTTAATGGATGATTTTTCTTTACGAGTTATTCATGTTAATCTAAAACATATATTGACTTTTGATCTAACTTAATTAGGTATTTAGTTAAATTTGATATTATACCGACTTACTATCTTTAGTTCATTATGTTTATGACACGATCAAAGTATCATATTGACTTATGATACTTCTCGATAAAGCATTTGTGTTAATCTTTTTAAATTGCGAAGAAAAAGCACTATATAGAAAATTAAGAAAGTTAACAAAAATACAAAAGAAAAATAAGCAGAGAGCACCAATGGTGCACTAAAACAACAAAGTCAGACAAAGTCAAAATACAGGAAAAAAACCTCAAAAAGAGGGTCAAACCCCAAACACAAATCAAAAAGGAAAAATAAACAAAAACCAACCACTTAAACACCAAAATCTCTGGGAAAAAATGCCAACCACCCACCCACTTATCTAATCCATTCACCAACCATAAGCACAATAGATCTATGGAGAGAGCAAGCTAGAGAAAAGAGAACTAGACCTTTGGATGTCAATTCCCCTCCCTTAAACTCGAAAATTATTTAAACACCCCTAAGACCGACCTAGGCAAAGTCCTTGGTCAACCCATCCAACTAAACACCATATATCAATTGACAAAAACAACCTCGCACAACACAAAGAGGTGATCTATTGACTCCTCCTACCCCCCCCCCCCCACACACACACATAAGGCACACCCCACACCACCATCACTCAACATAATCAGATGCCTAAAAAGATTTTATCTTGTCGGCAACCCATTTTGAATCAACTTCCAAGAGAACACAACCACTTTAGAAGGCTCCAAACTCATCCAAATCCTATTGTTAGCTCCTAATTTCGACGCCCACTTGGTTCCAGGAAATATTGGTTCAAGGATTATGTCCTTTAAGAGAACTGAAAAAACTTCGATTGAAATATTATAAGAGGCATGTGTCGAAGTTTTCTGTGGAAGTCAAGATTTTGGACTTAGAATATTTCTAAGTGTGAAAAGTGTAGTTCGACCGAACCTTTGAAGGCGTTCGATGCACAGCAGTTAAAGCTCAAATGTTGGAGGGAAACTTATGTTTCTTTTGAATTTGAAAAGTGACATGTGGTGCATTTCTAGGAGTAAACCGTTGTTAGCGGTTATCTTTAATTAGTATAAATAAGTTAGTTCTAGTTTTAGAATTGTGTGTGAATCATATTGTACAAGTTACTTTGTATCCACTCAAAGTACTTGTGTGTAGAGAAACGAGTGAAAGTGAGAATGTACGTGATGTAAACACCACCATTTTTCATTTCAATGTCATTTTCATTAAAGCTTTTACTTTGCATTTTTATCTTCAAGCAAGTTACACTTTCAGAAATTTATTGTTTTCCTTTAATTGCTTTCGCTTACATTTCCTTGCACTTTTATTTTCTTGCATATTACTTTCGACGTTGAGTATTTTGAGTCTTATCTTGCTTTATTTTATCTTTTTACCAAACTGTTTTATAAATTTTGTCGAAGAGTTTATAACATTTTGTCAAACACTAAACAAAACCAATTATAACACATATCCTAGGATCAATTTGGTCTATCTTTTGAGTAAATAAGAACATTTTTTGTGTTGTTAGAGGAACCAACGATTGTTTGCCATTTTTCAAGGTAAACAAATTGGCACACCCGGTGGGACTAGTGCTACAGTAACCAACTTTTAGAAGTTTTATAACTTCCCTTTCTCTATGTGTTCATTGATTAGAACATCGTGCAATCTTTTGTTGTATGCATTTGAGGAGTGGAAAAGTAGCCACTACAGACGAATATAGACCAAAGAAAAGAAATACAAGGAAAATGAAATCTAGCCAAGGGAATCCAAATGATTCAAATCCCCATACGACTGGGTCAAATCCTCAACTGAGCAGTTTAAATGCAAACATCAACGTCAATCTATAAGATATGCCAAGAAGTGACGTGGTTCCACCCCCTAATCCTTCAACAAGAGGATCAACGATGCCAGCCTTGGTGTCAGAACCAGCATCTTCGATGGCAGGAACAAGAGCGACATACAAAAGGCCTTACACTCAACCGGTGTTGGAATACATTGGAGCAACTCCTCAAACTCCACTGCCAAATACATCAATGTTTAGGTATTTTCCTCCCCCAGGGTTTTCACAACCTTTGCCTAGGAACCCAATATATGGCATGCCAACAGCGATGATGCAAAACATGTGTAACGCACCCCCGATGTTTTCAGAAAATGTGTTTTCTTCGCCCTTGTAGAAATCAGGATCTAGAGTAAACATGGGTCGAAACAGTCAAACCATAGGGTTAGGATACTCTGCCCATGGTCATGGCTTGACGAATGAGTTTGTAGCTTATTTGAGGCAACAGATGGATAAAAGTAACATGCAAATGGTACATACTTTGTCTCAAACCCTGGGAGAAGTTTTCCAGCCGTTGATCTAGAGTACTACTCAAACTAATCAGCAAATGACATCCCAAATGGCGCGAATAGCGGAGTTCATTGGTGTACCTGCCCATGTTTGACACCCAACTAGGGAATATATGAGAGAAAATCAAGGTGTTGAAATCAGGGAGAATGTCCAACTGACGAATCCAAAAAATCAAGAGATAGTCGAACCACCCAGGGTCGAACCCTTTAGAAATCAAATACCTATTACTAAAGTGGAGGAACCAAGGGTAGTGATAGTGAACAGAAACCAAAATGCAGACAATATGGTTCAACAAGTTCGACATAACAATATGGTAGCAGAGATAACTTGTCAGCCATCGTCGAAAGGATAATGGCTCGAAGTGGAATGAATATGGGCTTTGCTAGGCCAAATTTTACTTCACCTATAGTAGACTATATACTCTAGTCTGAATTACCCCCTAGGACAAAGGTTCCAAAGTTCACTAAGTTCTCATGAGATACAACTGAGTCCATCGTCGAACATGTGGCACGGTACATGATCGAACCTGGGAAAATTGAAAATGATGAGAGTCTAAGGATTAAATACTTTCCTAGTTCCTCACCAAGAATGCATTTACGTGGTTCACTATGTTACCACCTAGTTCGATATGCAATTGGACCCAATTGGAGCGTTTATTCCATGAGCAATTCTACATGGGACAAACTAAAATTTGTTTGAAGGAATTAGATAGTGTTAAGTGAAAGTTTAATGAGCCAATAGATGATTACTTGAACAGGTTTCGGCTACTCAAGGCTAGGTGTTTTACACGAGCATGAACTTGTCGAAATGGTCATTGGTGGTCTGGATTACTCTATTAGGAAGAAGTTGGACACCTAATACTTGAGGGATATGGCCCAACTAACTGATAGGGTTTTATAGATAGACTGAAAGACAAAAAATCTAGGGCAAACAAAAACAAGAGAATAGCCTACATCGAATTCCATGAAGGGGTCGAAGAAACTTATGACAGACTCATACAGTTCGACGAAAATAAAATAGACCTAGCTGAACTTAAGTAGGGTCCCCCTTATTCTTGTAAACTATTAGTTCCTTCAAATGGAAAAAACCATGTCGAAACTGAAAAAAATGATAGGTTTCCGAAGAAAAAATATACTTTTGATATCACTAAATGTGACGAAATATTTGATTTGTTAGTTAAGGATGGTCAAATACTAGTGCCTCCAGGCGCTAAAGTACCACCTTTAGAACAACGAAAAAAAGAGGTTCTTGTAAATACCAGGAGGGAAGGCTCAAATTTGGGGAGAAAACTAAGAACCAAATGAAGATTTATGTTGATCCCCTTCAAGTAGCGGAGGAGAATTATACTGAACCTAGTGAAGTGAACATGATTGAAGCTGCTAAAGATTTTGACAGCAATACAGGCAGTGTCGACACTAATGAGGCTCTTGGTCGTAATGTTATGATAGGTGAAGTGACCGAAGACGTTATCGATGATGTTGTGTTTTACAGTTTCACTGAAGAGGTTGATGGCTTCCACATGGAGCATTTCATATGTGTAGCGGCTGAATTTTTCTCCAGGACGTCAGTTGATGTCGAGAGGGTTGGTGGGGAAATAACTAGTGAACAATAAGATGCAATTGAAGAGTCGAATATTCAGATGGTGACAAAGGAAAATGCTGATAGTTTCATAAGAATGTACAAGGCTAATGAGGGCCTTAATGTGGACTTCTCCAAGTTAGATCTAAAGTACGAAGTCGATGTAAACATGGTCGAGATCAAAGATTAACAGACCATAGATGCTGAAGAACAGCTTCGTCAAGAAGAATACAACAAAGTGGCTTACCCAAAAGAGGAGGAAACTAGTGTGGACTTCTTACACAGGTGCCATAGAAAAAATTCTGAAGTGATGTTATGCCCCGGGTGCAGTGTTATCTTTGACAAAAGGCTGCCCATAACTTTCAGGGAGTGATAAAGGCCAAAAAAGTACATGAGCAAAAAATTTCTACAAGGCCAAGGGGGTTCTACCCAAGGTGATTTTCTCAGGGGAAACATGTTGCAAGACCTAAATTTCCTGGAGAAAGGCAACCTACTTTCAAGCCTAGTGGTGAGGTGCCAACAGGGAATGGGTTAACCCCGTAGACTCTAGAAAAAAAGGAAAGTCAAATTGGACCAAATTCGATGTAGAAAGGGGTTCTTCGATGGACTACAAAAAAGATTTCATGTCATCTAAAAAGGATGCATATGTCTCTGAAAATTAGAAGGGTAAGAACCATATGTCGTGGTCGCAATGACGAAGGGAGCAGAGACGAAGGAAGGCACAGAGATAGACCTTAATAAAAGATCAAGTTGAATCTAACACTAATGTGCTAACTGGAAACAATGTAGGCTTTGAGGCAAAAATAACTAACAAGGTTCCTGTGGGGCGAAAACTTGTTACCTCTAAAGAGGAGGAGGTTAAGATAAGATCTACGCTCAAAGCGGCTGAAAAAGAAAACATGACTAATAACTTCAACTCGGATTCTGAAGCCTCTCTTGATATTATTGTGAATGTGGTCTCTGTGATGCCTAGTGCAACGCCCTATTTCTAATACGATGATTTATTTAATTGATTAAATCGATTATTTGCTTTATTTGAATTATTTGTGTGAATTATTGAGTTTGATGACGTGTCGGAGGAACTCATTTTACGTAATGTCATTCCTATTGGATTAATCGATTTTATTGGATAAACTAGAATTAGTTATAATTTAATCGATTAAGAAATTAAAAAATTAAGAAATTACAAAGTTAGAGGGCATGGTGGTCATTAAAAGAAGAAGTAAAGGTATTTTAAGAATTTGATAATTAGGGACATAAGGGTTACATGAGTGAGTTAGGGAATGGAAAATACATTATGTGTTTTTGGGAGAAGAAGAACCGAGAGAAAAACCAAGAAAGTGGGATTGAGGAGAAATCAGAAGAATCGAAAGAACGAGAAAAAAATTCAATCGGAAAGCGATAATCTTAAGGTAAGGGGTGTTTAATCTTGATTATTATAATTGATTAGGAATTGATTAGTAAATAGTCATAGGAGTTTTGGAGAAGAGGGGGTGTGTATGGAGAGATTGGAGAGAAACTGTAATCTTCATAATGACTATGGAAATTATTGGAAAAGTTGTGTGTAATAGGAAATTGAATTGAGTGAAATCGGAACAGGTTAAATTTCTGTGAAACCTCATTCCAGAAAGGGGTGGCTTGTGCCACCCATACCTATTAACATAGGTGGCTTGCGCCACTTGGGGACTTAAGGAAAATAATGTGGCTGGTGCCACATTGAGTGGCCAGTGCCACTTAGTTCACGAAGAAGGGTGGCCATTGCCACCCATTAGAAAAGGTATGTGGATTGTGCCACTTGGTTACAAAGGAAGGGTGGCTTGCGCCACCCAGGGTGATCTTGGGTTGGCCAGTGCCACTTCCACGTGGCCTGAGCCACCCAACAAATTTACGATCTGTCCAGTTTTTGTTATTTTTCGTACAGCTTCTATAATTGAAATTTTGTTCATGAAAAACCTGGATTTCTCTAAAAATAAAACTCAGAAAGCTGGCCATGGAATAATAAGAAAAAAACAGGACATTTTTGTAAGTTAAGCAAATGAAGTTTAAGAGTAGTAGTGGATATCTTAGTGAATATTTTTTGTAAAAAATAAATGATGTGAATTTTCACTATTAGTGAAATTGAGTATGTGCTATATATTCCTGTGATTATGTGATGCTATGAGAATTGTGAAATACATGTTATATATTTGGATATTAAATTGTGAAGGTAATTGAAGTATATGATTGACTGATGATGCGTTTTGACTAGCCATGTTCGTTTTTATTGTTGTGCGCATCATGCATTAGCATTGGTTAGGACGAATAGTCCAGTGACGTTTGCAGGATGAAGATTCAGTGATGAATTTCAGGACGGTAATGTCCAATGATGGCCTTAATCCCATAGTGCGGATTAAGTGCAAATTGTGGTGTGCTCTGGTTCCAAGCGGGTACTAATCCTACTGGTGGGGATCTTTGGAGATAACAATGACTAAGTCATCAGTGATGTTTTTGGTACCGCATGCATAGAGTCCTTTAAGTTACATTAGCATTGTATTTTGACATTTTATTTTATGATGAGTGTTGATTGATTGTTGTGCTGATCATAACGAGTTATATGATGAATATGAGTATGTTATTGGTATCATTTTTGTGGGACTTTACTTCTGTCAGTTCCCTGAACCTTTTATAATGATTATGATTACTCACCCTTTCTTCTTGGAATTGTTGCCTCTTTCGTGGGTAACTTGCAGGTAATCCGGATTAGTGCAGGAAGCTTAGGAGTTGCTTCAGGGTGTGTCGTATTACTTCGTAGAAGTAAAGGGAGTCTTGCTCTGATATGTAACACCTGGATTGGGAATATGTCGGCTTAGAATATTTAATATTTTGTTGATTTGAAGATTATGAGACGTTTTGATGATTTTTCCTTTAATCAAAGCTTGGAGTTATCAACCTTGGGCTGTTTCGAACCATGTGATTTTTTGAGATATACCTTTGGGTATTGTTTTTAATTATTAAAGAAGTTTGAAACTTTAATCCGCTGTGAGATTATGATTATATGTTTTTGGATATGTTATTATTTTATGGATGAAAACCTTTAAACCCGTGTTACGGAGCAAGAACCTTTTTGTTAAAGATGTTTTTATGAAGATGTGACATCCGTGATTTTGATGAGAAATTTATTTACCTGAAATATATTATATTTTTTATTTGGGTTTTAGACGGGTGTTACATTAGTGGTATCAGAGCATGTCGGTATGTCCGTCCAGGTTGTTTAGAGTCAGTTTTGGTCATCCAATAAACATGTGTATATTATCGATGTTTTGTTCTACCTAACCTTGATTGTTGGTGCACAGAATGGCTGGGAGAAACGATGTTGCCATGGATGCCGCTTTGCAAGCTGTTGCTCAAGTTGTGCAACAAATACCCAATGTTGGAGGGAATGAGGGTACTTGTGTGTTGGAGGCATTCCAGAGGAACAACCCGCCTATCTTTGAAGGTCGGTTTGATCCCGATGGAGCTCAGGTTTGGCTCAAGGAGATTGAAAGGATCTTTAGAGTCGTGGATTGCTCGGATGATCAGAAGGTGCGTTTTGGAATGCATATGCTGAAGAGAGAAGCTGATGACTGGTGGGTTAGTACTCGTCGTAGGTTGACTCATGGAGGTGGTGCTATTACTTGGGTTGTGTTCAGCTAAGAGTTTTTGAGAAAGTATTTTCCTGAAGACGCAAGAGGTAAAAAAGAGGTTGAGTTTCTCGATTTGAAATAAGGGAATATGACAGTAACTGATTATGCTTCCAAATTTGTGGAATTGGTTGAGTATTATCCATATTACAGCGAAGCAACTGCTGCATTTTCCAAGTGTGTAAAGTTTGAGAATGGGTTGCGTCCAAAAATCAAACGGGCAATTGGCTATCAATAAATTCGCAGGTTCGAGGAGTTGGTGAGTAACTATAGAATCTATGAAGAGGATAGCAAAGCTCATTCAGCTCATTACAAGAATTTAAGTGATAAGAGGGGAAGACAACATCAGAATTGTGGGAAGCCTTATGATGCTCCAACTGACAAAGGAAAACATAAGACTGTTGATGAGAAGAAAAACATTGGGGGAGGAGCTGCTACTCCTATCAAGTGCTTTGGATGTGGCGAACCTGGTCATCGCTCTAGTGAGTGTGAGAACAAGGTTTTAAGATGCTATAAGTGTGGAAAGACAGATCACCATGCTTCTGAGTGCAAGAACACTAGCCCTACTTGTTTTAATTCTGGAGAACATGGTCATATCAATACTCAATGCCAGAAACCGAAGAAGAATGTTGTTGCTGCCCAGACTAATGGTAGGGTGTTTTCTTTTGGTGGTATCGAGACTCCTGCAAAGGACAACTTAATTAGAGGTACTTATTTTATTAATGATGTTGAATTAGTTATTATTATTGATATTGGAGCCACGCATTCGTTTTTTTTTATTGTGCGACTAAACTGGGTTTGAAATTGTCTTAGATGAATAGTAGTATGATAATAGATCCTCCTGCTAGTGGTTCTGTTACTACTACTTCTGTTTATTTGAAATGTCCTTTGATTATTTTTGGAAAAAAATTGCTATGGATCTAGTGTGTTTTCCATTACATCAAATTGATGTTATTCTTGGTATGAATTGGCTGGAATTCAATTATGTCTATATCAACTGTTATGCTAAGACTGTGAGGTTTCCTGAGTTGGGTGACAATGAAAAGTTAATACTCTTATCTGCTTGGAAAGTGGAACAACCTGTAAAAGATGAAGCCTTGATGATTGCAACATTGCATCCTTACAAGTCAATCGTGAAGCTCCAAGTGTCGATTACCTATAGTGGATTTTTCAGCAGAAGTTTCATCTACCCTAGTTTTGTTTTTTTCCATCAAAAGTTATAGTGGATTTTTCAGCACAAGTCGATTTCCATCTTTCAAGTACTTTATATCCATGGTACTTATAGTGGATTTTTCAGCAGAAGTTTCATCTACCCTAGTTTTTTTTTGCCCAAAAGGTTTTTTTCTACGGTAGGAGGGAAAGAACTCACTCAACTTCTCAAAGCCAGCATCAGTGTTGGACAAAGATCTAGATAAAGCATATTATTTGTTAGAAATGATGAGAGGAATGATTACCTAGGATTCATAGATATGCCTCTTTTCCTCTTTTAGTGGCTCAGGCATAAATTGATGATTCTTCCCCGTCTTGGGTCCATCGACTTTGGTAAATGGTGGAAGTGGAGCATTATTTTGAGAACCTTGGCTCTTCTTGCCTTTCTTTTCTTTAGAGATGTTCTGGGTGGACGACATTTGATGGAAAGTTCTAAAAGAAGAGACTTATGGGTTTTTTGAGAGTTTGAGGTTTGAGAAATGAAGAAATAGGTTACAAGAATTCTGGGAGCATAAAAGTTTGGAATAATTGTGAAAGAAAGTATTTATATTCTTTTGGAAGTGCAATAGGTTCTCAAATCACCATTAAGATGATTCAGATAGTGGGACACATGTCAACTTGAGGCGTTTCTTTGGGAGGTGGCAGTTATGGTCAGACTGCGAATACCTAGTTTCAAGAAAAATACAATGATGGTGTCGCTCCCGGGATTTTCATCCTAGTACAAACGCGAAAGTGGCGCGGAAAAGGTAGAGTCGCCAGCCAGACATTTTTATCCCGAAAGAATGGGAAAGGTAATGTTGCACAAACCTGAGGAAGAAGGAAAAGGACGAGGCCTTGCGAACCAAAGATCTGAGTTCGGGAGTCGGTTACGACCTGGGAAGGTATTAGCACCCCAGATCGTCCTTCGTACCCGACGGGATCATGCTTGCTTATTTTGTTTCAAAGGGTGAGAAAATATAACTGCTGCTGAATAAAACTGCTGACTGGAAGAAAGGGAATGGAAATGAGAAATGAACTGAAATAAGAAAATGGAAAGAAAAGGGGAAATGTAGGGAAAATAAAGAATGTGCTCGAACGGGCCCTACCCCGCTGCCTACGTACCTCATCGGGATAATGAGGATCAGAGTCGACGTAGTTCGCCTAACTAAGGAGGGAACTATTTGTTTGTGTTTTTTATGCTGGAACTGCGTATGTCTATGCTCAGGTGTTGCAGGCTCGTCTGGTACGAGTGCGTTACCGTCTTGCATGAAAGACAAGTCGCCGCAAGTTCGCGTTGAAAGTGAATGAGATGAGAAAAGAAGTTCCCGCAGGATAGTCGCTTGTTATTTGTTTTTGTCTTTTATGAGAAGTATCTTTTGAATTTGTTTGTGAACTGTCTTGTACTAAGACCTATCCATCGCGGGAAGTATTTACACCTCACCCCGAAACAGGACGCGTATAAACACTCCGCAACAAAGTCTCGTGTCGTACAAGATTGTTCAGTTTATCCTTAGATGTCTTATTTTTTCTTTATAAAGATGAGAAAGAATGAATCAAATTGGAAAAGGGAAAATCTAATGGGAACTAAGACACACCCTAATTTTATTGATTTATTTACATGGGAAATCCTATGGTTTGTGGGGTTTTCTAAACCTAATGGAAAAAGCACCTAGAACTAATAGAATGCAACTTACTTCCTAAGGAAGATAAGTTGATTCTAAAGCCAAGGGGAACCTATACAAGTGAAATACTAATCAACATACAAAAAAAATATTGAGATTAAATGACTAGCTAAAATTCAAAGACAATTCAAATAAAAGCATGAATTAAAATAGTCCTATTTATTTATTCTAAGTCTAATTAAAACAAAACTTAAGCCTAAGTCCTAAACTAAAGTCCTACCTAATATTTTTTCTTCTAAAAATCAAAATCTAAACTAGCCTAAGTCCACATTAAACTCTAAAATTAAATCTAAACTAAACTATTTTTTATTTGAATTTAATATCAAGCCTAAACTAATTGAAATTGTATGTAACAAAGCCTAAGACTAAAAATCCTAAAAAAGTAGCAAAACCTCTGGAAAAATTATGAAAATTAATCTATGGGGTCCTAAGATTATCTATAACATTGTGCTAAAGGGAATTCTAAAAAATCATATTTTTGCTATGCCTAAAAATTGTTTATTTCTGCCTAAGAATTATTCATTAATTTCTAAGGATTAAGCCTCTAAACCTAAGATAAAAGGTCCTAAAAAATCTACAAAAATTAACCTAAGTACTACCATGAGTCTTCTAACTACAGTAAGAAGAATGGTCAAAAAAAGTTACTGAAAAGTTAAAATATAAATTCTACAAGTTTGTGTACAATTAAAGAAAATCTATTAAAACTACTTACATGAGAAATTCAAAATAAAATAAAAAATAAAGCAAAAACAGAAAAATAAAGTTCTAAACAATTCTAAAGGGAATTAAAAATCTACTTAATTTTTTTATATAATTTTCTATTCTTTTCCTATTTTTTATTAATTAATTCCTAAACTATGGAAAACTAGAAAAAACTAAGAAAAATTCTAAAAGAAAGAAAAAGGGATGGGGTGCTGTTAGTGATTTTTTCTAGTTAATTTTCGTATGGGCTCAGGAATGAGGTGGGGATAGCAAAAATATGATAGGCCCAATTTCGCAAGAAGTCAGTGGGTGGTGTAGTAGCAACTATTTTCAATTGTTTTTCTGACTGGACTTAGAAATGAGGTGCTGGTAGCAATGGGCAAGGCCCAATTCGCTGGAAGCTGGGGGGAGGGGTAGATAGCGTTATTTTTGGTTTGTTTTATTAGTGGGCTTAAGATTGGAGGTGTGATTAGCAGTGAAAAGAGGCCCACGCAGGAAGCCTGAAGGGAGGTGTAGGAAGCGACTTTTTTATGTTGTTTTCTTACTGGGCTTTGAGGTGAGGTGTTAATAGCAAAATGAGAAGGCCTACCGGACGGTGACAAGTGTCACCGCCGGTGTGGTTGAGAATCCCACAAGTTATCCAGATCCTATCCCAAAGGAAATCCTAACGGTGCATTAGTGGACTTTTAATGGGGATTAAATTTCTTTAAGGTGATTAACAAGGATTGATTGCCCTTAATTATTTTTTAATTCCAAAACAAAACTAATATTCTTAACTTCTCTTATAATTAAAACAGAAAGAAAAAAGAAAAAAAGATTACAAACAAACACACATAAAGCTTGACGAATGAACCCTAAAACTAAACCCCCTTCTTCCTTTTCCTTCGCCGCCACCGACCCCTCTCTTCCCTCTTCAATTCACATCGTCGCCGTCTCTTTCTCTCCTTCTCCGCCTACTTCTCAGGACATCACCTTCATCTCCTCTTCTTCGAATTCATCACCGTCTCAACCATCACCTTCTTAATTCAACCAAATGAAAACCCTAAATATTAACCTAACTTCTCCATAACCCCCATGGCTTCTAAGATTCAGAACCTTAAAATACGAAGAATGACGGAAGCAACGAGATTCGTACCTTCAATGAACTTTGCCGAAGGTTTGAGAACAGTCCGCTTCAACGACGATGCCGCCTAAGCTACGTGTCCGCGTTCGGCGTTGATTCTCGTTCGGTTAATTTCTCTTCGTTGATTCAGCCTTGACGCGATTTGGTTTGATTAATCTTCTTGTGATTGATTTTGCAGGTTCTGATCTTTGCTGTGCGATGAAGGTGGCGGTGGAGCAAGGTGACGCCGTGACCTTTTTTTGTTGACGGAGTTGGCGTTCTTGCTCGCAATCTGGAAAAGAAGACGAAAGAGGTTACTTGGATCCCCGCTCCTCTCTATGCGCACGTGCTTTGTGAATCCGCCATCGATTGTGAGATTGATGTTGAATCGCGTTCAGGTATGGTTTGAAGCTTGCCACAATCCTCTTCTTGTTGCTATGTTTACACTTCTGAATCTGAATTATGTTGCTTCACTGATCTCGAATTTGCGGATATGACATTGAACTGATCTATTGTTAATTGTTGGCTGCTACAGGATGCAGAAAAAATGGAAACAGATGGATGAAGGTGATGCGAGTTAAAGAGGGCAAGGGAGAAAGAAGATTGAAGCTTTTTTATTGGAAAAGGGTGAAGAATGATGAAGAAGCTGTGAAGAGAATCAAAGAAAGGGTGAGGAAGATTGAAAGCAGGGTGAAAAGTGAAGAAGGAACTGTGAAGAGATTGGGGAAAAGGGATCGAAAAATGCCAAGCCAAAAAAAATGAAGTGTTGCTGAGTCTGATTTATAGAAAAAAATCACAGAAGATTCTAGAAGTTTCAGGTAGGAATTCTGTTATTTTCTGTTATGATAGATGGATTCTTTTTCCAATCCTGTTATTAACTTTTTGATTTCGATTATGCATCCTCAGCTTCTTTCCTTAACTCCAATTCATGTGCAGGTTCAGACTCGGAATAAACATGGCGACGCAGCTGTCACCTCTGCTATATGAACTCCAATTCACGTGCAGGTTCATGCTCCTAGATCTAACAGGGCCTTTCGATTTCTCTGGTATTTCTGGACCTCCATAGAGATAGAGTGTAGATGCTTTTTTATTAGAATGTGAGGTTCGGTAAGGCCCGTGCTACATTAAATCGTGCCCGTGCTCGCATAAGTGATTGCCTTATTTGGGCCACTCTGCTGCTCTTTTCCTCACAATGTGACCTCTCACAAGAGCTTGGAGCTTCACCAACCTTTTTAATGCCCGCAATGCCCTCCTCGTCAAACTTCCACGAAAAGCAGCTTGGATCTTAACGGCTGCCCCTTGTTCGCGTACCCTGACGATGCCGTTACTGTGATTGAAATGAACAACATTACAGCAGGCCTGTATAAGGCAATGCTGCTTTTATACTTGCATTTGTAACTTTTTTTTTTTTTACTATAGAGGCTTCTATTCTGTAACAATTTGGGACAATGCGTGTGACTTCATAAATTATTGAATAATCTTTTTTTTTTCTGAAATTTCCTATGAGTTCTAATGTTACAAATTGATGGAGATTTTTGTGAAGATTTTCTATCTTTTTCCGAGGAAGATCCTTTAACAATCCTTTTTTTTTGTGCTTTGATTCCATATGTTGTGCACGACCACTTGGCGTTAGTAGCTGAAGAAAAATGACGTTCCATGTTCCATGATGCTTCAAGCATATTAGACATGAACGGATGGAAATGCAGGTGGTTGGAAAAATTGTTGTATATGAGAGCCTATGTAAAATAAAATGAATTTAAGGAGAGAAATGTTGGGCTTATCGAAGATGGGTAAGGAAAGGACCAACATATTTTGTGATAATTTGTTTTTGTGAAAAATCATGAAAATAGAAAGAAAAATAGAAAAGGATGGAATTCAAAATGATTTGGTAACAGTGGATATGAAGTATAATGTTTGAATTTTGTGAATAAGTTCAAGAATGGATCAAGGAATGATATCGCATTGAGTTGGACAGAATTTGGGATGAATTTAAATGATGAATATGAATAAATTTTGATGCACCACACTTGTATCTCGGATTGAATTCCAACTTTAATCTCAAATCCCTATCACCGAACAGTAAACAAATGAAAAGACCCACTGATCCTTGCAACCTTTAATCACATTGATAACATCCCGATTTTAGCATCTTTTACAGATCCTCTGAATAGGAAGAAACTTAGAACTTGGTGATCCTCTGGATAGGAATATTCCCATGATGATGTGAATTCAACCTTTGTCACAAACTTGAGTGAAATAACCAAATATATCGCCTATGGATAGGAAAATTCGTATCACAAGGAAACACTTCGATCACATACCTTAGGAATCCAATGGAAATGAGTGAATGCAATTGTTAATGACCTAATGGTAAATGCGGATGAATGTGGAACGATGATCCAAAAGAGGGAATAAATATGAAGGCAAATTTTGAGGTATTACAGATGGCTAACGATAGAGCGTACTGCTGAGAAGACGTTTTAGTTTAGCCATTATGAAATGACATCATATTTGTGGTTAAAAGGAAACTAAATAGTTTCTTGATCGTGGGTTGGTCAGTTACGACCATACTTTTGTGCAGTTGAGAGATAGGCGTCAAAACATGTGATAAAAAAATGACCTTTATATCAGTTTTGTCGAAAGGACATTTTTTGGAGGGCAATTTGTTAGCTCCTAATTTGGACGCCCACTTGGTTCCAAGAAATATTGGTTCAAGGATTATGTCATTTAAGAGAACTGGAAAGGCTTCGATTGAACTATTATAAGAGGCATGTGTCGATGTTTTCTATGGGAGTCAAGATTTTGGACTTAGAATATTTCTAAGTGTGAAAAGTGTAGTTCGACCGAACCTTTGAAGGCGTTCGACGCACAGCAGTTGAAGCTCAAATGTTGGAGGGAAACTTATGTTTCTTTTGAATTTGAAAAGTGACACGTGGCACATTTCTAGGAGTAAACCATTGTTAGCGGTTATCTTCGATTAGTATAAATAAGTTAGTTCTAGTTTTATAATTGTGTGTGAATCATATTGTACAAGTTACTATGTATCCACTCAAAGTACTCGTGTGTAGAGAAACGAGTGAAAGTGAGAATGTACGTGATGTAAACACCACCATTTTTCATTTCAATATCATTTTCATTAAAGCTTTTACTTTGCATTTTTATCTTTAGCAATTTACACTTTCAACAATTTATTATTTTCCTTTAATTGCTTTCATTTACATTTCCTTGCACCTTTATCTTCTTGCATATTACTTTCGATGTTGAGTGTTTTGAGTCTTATCTTGCTTTATTTTATCTTTTTACCAAACTATTTATAAATTTTGTCGAAGAGTTTATAACATTTTTTCAAACACTAAACAAAACCAATTATAGCACATGTCCTAGGATCAATCTAGTCGATCATGTGAGTAACTAAGAACAATTTTTCTGTTGTTAGAGGACCAGGGGTTGTTTGCCATATTTCAAGGTAAACACCTACAAATCCCCATGAATACCACATCAGACCTTCACAAGGATAAAAGAAAATTATCTCAAAGACCCGCAATTTAACTATCTCAAGAACCCACACGCTAGTCGTCTAATAGATCTCCAACATGTGCATACTTGTCACATTTTTTTAGTTTTTGCATGTCTATATTAAAGAAATTTTTGATATTGAGGCAGATGCTAATTATAGTTTTTGTGCTATTGGAGATTTGGTTAGTTTTTATGCCCGACATTCCTTTGTCTCCAATCACCTCGTGTTAAAGAGAGAAATGTAGTGTGGATGCTAGAGAATGAGTGGTAGCATATGCAACTCGTATAAGTAAATGGGAATACGAAGTCAGACAACATGTTCTGATGTACCTACATATAGATCTGTACGATCGATTAATAGGCATTGATGATGATTGACTTTTGCATGGTTGGGATCACATTGACAAATTTGAATGACCGATAATGCATTGACACTTTTGTAAGATCTAGATTGCTTTGAATGTTATATAAATATGTTTAATTTGTTATGTATAAATCATAGAAAAATGAAACAATTTGTCTTATCATGTATTAGTTTACTTTAATGATATATGTCTTATATCTGATTTTAGAGTTGTTGAAAGTGCCACTCTTATAGATCTAAAGTCCAAAATTGAAAGTCTTTTAATCTACAACAACAATCAAAGGGTGGTTAAGATCAAATATTAGTTCCCCCGATAATCTTTATCGTTACAAGACTAATGGGTCCAATCGAGGTGGATGAAACAATTGCAAGATCAACAAATAACATTATTAAAATAACAACATGTCCCAATACCACTAGTGAAAATGATGAAAGTATATCTAGCATATTTTACAATTATATTGTTTATGTTATAAATGTTTGTTATTTTATGCTTATGTTGTCTAAGTCATATATAAGTTGAGTATGTTCCTGAAGAATATAATATAAAGTTGTATAGCTAATACAACAAACCAAAATCATAAGTACTTCATATAATACAACATTAAGTCATAAAATGAAATTCTGGTATCAGATATGAGATGTCGAAGGAGATGTCATGACATTAATATTTGAACAATGATTAAAATATGAATAAGATAAATTAAACAGTATACAATTGTAAAGGACATAAGAAATTATTAACCCAGTTCGGTGCAAACAGACCTACGTCTGGAGGCTACCAAGCCAGGAAGGAAATCCATTAATCATAATTAGTTTGAAGATTCATAGTAAACAATCTCCAGTTTACAATCTTCTCACCTAATCTATATCTATGTGATTTCTATCTAAGACACACTCAGATAATAGACACCTCTAACTCCCCCTCAATCACAAGCAGTGATAATAACAACACAAAACAAAAAGAGAAGAATATTCTTCAAAAACAATACTTGATCTTGCTTAAAAGCTTCAATCAAGAACAAATACATTTTTGCTTAAAATCTTAGAGTGAAAAACTTATAACTCAATAAACTCAGTCCAATTCAGACATCTAGGTGATATGTGAATGGCTCACAAACAACAAAGACAAAAGTGACACAACCCTAATTCTTCAAACACACAACTTTCAATCTCTTTTTTTATCTTGTAATTAGGGTTAACACTTCTTTAAAAATAGAAGGTCTTCATGGGCTTGGGCTATGGAAACAGACATATTTGATCTTCAAATCATCAAGGAGTATGAGAAAGGAAACAACAGATACATCTAAAATAAGTGATAGTATGCTCTAAAAATACCACCAATAATTGCGCAGCCAATCACTCAACATACACACACAAAAGATTATGAGAAAACCACGCAGCAGATAGACCAAAACATTTTGACCAGAATGTTCTGTCATCATATGTTAGAACAACATGTTTAACACCATGAACAGACTATTGCATCAACACATATAACACTTGTAGAATGCTTAACACACATGTCAAGACATCAGTCATAACATTATGAGGAAATAAATTGTTTTACCAAAATTCCTGCCAATCATAGAACTAACAAACTCTCCATTTTGAAAATTTTGACTAAAACAATATTAGAGAACAAAACTACCCATACACATCCAATCAGAGAAAACATCAGCAGCAGAAAAAACTCATGAAAAAAAGTACTCCCCCTCAAGCCACAAATCCATACATCAGATGTCAAGAACTCACTACTCCCCCTTTTTAGCCATAATTAGACAAACTAAACTACAGAGAACCATAAAGAACCAAGGCAAATAGAAATAGAACCAAGTAACAAAAGGTCCAGCTGAGTCAAGAGTAACATTTAAATATTACAGCCCAAGCACATAAAGTGGCAAAATAAAAACAACCGAAAAAATTCATCATAAAAAGAAATCATCAACCACCATAAGCACCATCAAGTGTTTTCACCAGAGGTAGATGTCCCAACATCCTTACTAGTAGCATATTCAGACTCCCTTTTTTCCATCACCATCATCAGAATCAGACTTGTCCTCATCATTATCACTATCATTGTCTCCAACACCATTTACTTCAATGTTATTCCCTTCAGTTTGTTGCAATTTCCTAATCATTTTTTCTAGCTCCATTTTTCTTTCAATACTGATACAAATAACATCACCCAGCTCCCTGCAGGTCTTTTTAAGAGTCTCTATGACTTCAGTCTTAGTTGCGGGTTTCTTCTCCTCATATGTCATAACAATGTCTGAGACATGTCTGCCAGCAAATAGTTTATAATGGACAGACAACAAGGATTCTCTTTTACTAGCACATAAGTACTTGTAAGAATACCAGGGTACTGATCCAGAATTATCCCATAAATCAGTGATGGAAAGGCAATAGGCATTTCGATAGCCCTATGGGTTGCATGTTTCACAGTTTGTTCAAAAATATAGCTCCCATAATCAAACCTTGTTTTTGTTCCTACAACAAAAATGAATTTTCCCAGGCCAACAACAACAGTTAAGGTATGATTAGTTGGGAGCCAGTTAGCAGCACCAATCCTATGAAGGATGACATATTTTACACTGAGCAAACTAGCATAAAGTTTTTCTTTCAAAGGCTAATTAGGGAATTGATTGGGAGTTATCACTTTGCAGACTTGATTGTCAGTTACCTCAAGCTCACTTTCTTTTCTTCCACTTCTCCCAAGATATTTTTTGATAACATCAGCAGAGAAGTCAACACTCTTTCCTCTCACAACAACTCTTCTAAAGTCTACACTTCTCTTGTCAACAATATCAGTAGGTATGTTTACAGTAAATTCCTTGACCAACACTTCATACCACTTAGGAAAATTTGATACAGTCTGTAGTAAGCCAACAACAGTGATTATGTCCATTACCTCCTTGACCTCAAAAGCATCCTTCCCTATCTCTCTCTCTCTATCTCTCTCTAAATCCACTCTTCTTTGGTACACAAATTTCCACTTCACGTTATTAATAGTATGAAATGAGATGTATTGACTAGAGATGTATTGACATGTGGGATGTCCTGAACATCATCATCAACATCTTCCTCAGACTCATGGTCTGACCTAATCTTTCTCTTTCTGGTAGAGATGGAAACTTTGGACCAGGATCTAGAAGGTCTAGTCATAGTCTTCTTCTTACCACTCATAGAGGGAGTGTTCTCAATAATATCCTTGCCTTGTCTAGACTTCACTCTCTTAGAAACACCAGGGGTTATGTAACGCCTCGATTCGATTTTCCCAAATTTTTGTGGAGTATTTTGTTTCATTTGTATGATAAATGTTTTATTTGTGAAATTATCATGATGATATTTTATGTTGAGGAATTAATGTGATGATATGTTATGTTGTGGGATTTTACCGTTTTGTGAATTTTCGGGTAAAATTGGTTTGGAGGGTATTTTAGGTATTTGTTAATTAATGATAAGTTAGAAATTAGTCGAATTGGTATTGTTGTGAGAAAATGATATTTGGTTGGAAAGAAATAGAAATAATAGAGTAAGAATAGAAATAGAGAGAAAAGAGTATAAGTTAGTAAAGAAGAGAAAGAAAAGGGATAGAAAGAAAATAGAAGAGAAAGAAAAAGGAGAGAAGAGAAAAGAAGAGAAAAGAGGAAAACTTGGAAAAGCTAGGTTTTGATCAAGATTGCTCTGTGTAGACGAAATAATCGGGTAAGGGTGATAAACATTGTTATCTTAATCTTGTATATGATTATGTATGTGTTAGATTTTGTGGGTTTTTGATTTGGTAGAAGTTAGAGAAGATGAATAGTTAGGATTTGAGAGAAAATGTGAGAAATTTATGGATTAATCGGTTGGAAATCGTTATAGCCAAAGTATGATAGCTAGAATATGTTATTGATCATGATTGTATGAGCTTAGAGGAGTTTTGGGATCATTTTAGTTGACTGTTACGCTGCTGGAAATTCTGGAAATCGTAGTGGTCGCTCAGCGAGCTACCCCTCGCTCAGCGAAAGTTCCAGGGCGATTCTCGCTCAGTGAGCGAGAGGGCGCTCAGCGAGCCTGTAGGTTTTTGAGGGGTTATGTGTTTTAATCCGTAGCTTTAGTTTCGGGTATCCGTTTTTAGTGATCCTTATATCGATTCGAAGCTAGAAACATGTAGAATCTATTGATGCTAAAATATGTAATTTTTAGCCGACTTTTACCCTACTTTTCCGATAAAAACTTAATTATATTAATTATGGAATTGTGGGTTTGATTGTTGTGTTGTGGCCGTTTGGCAAGTAGATACATTGCTTGAATTAAATGCGAATGTATGCTAATTGTATGAGATGAAATGCATAACTATATTGTGAATATGTATGCATTTTCAAGAATGTTGTGTGTCATTTTGCATGTAAGCATAATGTATGCATTCTTGTGTTGTGGGATTCTTTGTGAATCTGTTGTAGCATCGTGTGCTCATGTGGAGTGTGAGCGATGACTACAACAAGATCGTGTGCCCATGTGGGGTGTGAGCGATCAGATTGTGTGCCCATTGTAAACACCCCAAATTTGCCCTCACACATCTCACACCATGGCTTGTGATCTTTTCATGTGCATAATGTCACACCCCAAATTTTACCCATAACTGCTCGTCTCATACATTCTCATTAAGAAAGATTTCCAGGACTTTTTGTTTGTTTTCACCTCATCTTCAAGTTATTTCCTGAATCTAGGTTAACTTTTATTCATTTCCAAGACCTTTTAAATTTAATTTCTATTTTTTATTATTTTTTTTATTTTTTATTTTTTATTTTCAATTCATTTTTTTAAGATGCTATCTCTAAGTTTATTTTCATTATTTAACCTTCAATTCATTCTAACTTCCATATTTAAGTTTCAAGTTTTATTTCTAATTTCAAGATTATTACTAAGTCATTCCCCATCTTAATTTCTCAATGCCATTTTTTTTAAGTTTCAACTTATTTTCTAAATTTGATTATTCTTTTCAAAATTGTAGATTTAAGTCCCAAGATTTATTTTTATTTCAAATTTAAACTCTACCACTTTTTTCTTTCTTCCATTTAAAACTTTGCCCAATTTTTAAAATTTTATTGTTGTTTTTTCAATTCAATTCATATTCCAAATCCAATGTCAAAGCTTATAGTTTAAATTCAAATTTAGGTTTTCAATTCAATTCCATCAAAAAAAACATTCTTAGTACAAGCATACATAAATCCATTCAAGCATGTTCAAACTCATGTCCATTCATACAATCAATATCTTTATTCAAAGATTTTAAAACAATTTCTCATATGCATCATTTACATTTTCATTGTCACATAAAAGGGATCCTAAAACAAAGTGCATCATTTTATTACAACATAAGGTTGCAAGCCTAAGCATAAAGAAAACTATTTCCAAGTGTAAGCCATGCCAACTTCATGCAAGGTCTTCTTTCTTCTCGTTAGAAACCCTTCCAAGTCTTTGTTTTCCATCCTTGAGTTTCTCATGCACAAAAAAACAATAGGACAAGATTAGCATTTATATCCAAGCCAATTCTATTCACAATGTTCATATTCCCGAATAATGATCCAAAGTAAGGCCAAGCAAGATGAGTTTTTTTACACAAGGCAGACAAAGTGTAAAATGAGTATAATGACCTGCTGTAGTTGGACTCAGACCTGCTGTAAGAGCAGGGTTGCAGGATGCTGACCCTCTCTCCACCATGTTACAACAAACACTAAAATGAACTCTGCGAACCTACAACCCAAGGCCCTTGCATCTAGTTTATACCAAAATGTGATTAACTCTTCACCACACCAACAAAAATCCTGCTATAAACACAGGCCATGTCCCGAAATAAAGAAGAGACCTGCAGCAGAAGGAGATAGGACATCAAAAAAAAAGCAAACAAATTCTGATCAGCAAGATGTACTAGTTCAAAACAAAAGCAAAACCAAAATACTGGTTATAAAAAAAGCAGCCGATCATCACAGAAAGGAGGGACTCAGATACACAGCCCAAAAGCCTGTTTCTTTGGTCTTCACCAAAACGTGTAAAGCTCTTGCTCCAAAGAAACAAAAACCTGCAGGTGAAAACAACCAAGCACGAATGTCAAACAAGAGTTCTGATACCCTAAAGCTTATTAAATAAGTTTTCAACTGAGGAGTTGAAAATAAAAAGCCCTAATCTTGTCAATATAAAAGGGGGTTTCGTTTTATCAAGGGGGGATTCACCAAAAGCAAAATCAAAAAAATTCAAAACAAACTTAGAAACACAACACAGAAAAGGAACAGAGAAACAACATCAAACATTTTTTTCAAACAATCACAAGAAACACAGAGAGAAGGGGGAGACAACAAACACAGGAAACTCACCGTTCAAACCTCCGACCTCAATTCATTTCACCTTCCACCATAACCTGCAAACGGAAGCCCACAAAAACACCAGCCGCGAATCCCTCACAGAAAACCCTTCTCCCACCGCCGAACTTGCAACCACCGAGAAACCCGCCGAGCCTTTTCTGTAGAACCACCAAATCGTGAACGGAAAGCCGCCGCGAGGGAAGAGAGGATCAGAGCAGAACGGAAACGAAGATTCTTGTTTTGCTACAGAGAAAGCTCGTTTCTTCGCGGAAGGTAGTTCGTTATTCTTCCCTTTGTCACCCGTTTACTTTCATAAGAAGGATATTGTTGGAGGATGTTGAGTTCTTGTTGATTCTCCATCACAACAGATTAAGTTCCCACTGTGTTTTCTTCTAATTTTCACGTTTCGTGTTTGGTTTTGTTTCTGGAAATAGGCTGCGGCATTTCTTTCTTTTTCTAGGGTTTTCTATTCCCTTTCTTTTAAAAGCGAACTGGGTCAAGGAACAAGACCCGACCCGCTCTGGCTACCCGCGAATTAGCTCCCATGTGGGCCGCTGCTGGGCCAGTTACCCTCATTTTTATATGTTTTTGTGTTTAAATTTCAAATTTCTTTCTTTCCTTAGTTCACTTAATGTCGCTCCCGACAAATGAAACTGGATCAGATGAAGGTACAGACGCGAACGGTCGGCGAAAGGAACAGTGAGAACACACAGCCGTGAACTCACTGGAGATGAAAAGAGTCGCCAGCTAGGCATTTTTATCCCGGAGGAAAGGTAATGCTGCATAGACCTAGAAAGATACGGATAAGACGGTTGCGAACCAGAGAGACTGAGAAAGGGGGTTGGTTACAACCTGGGAAGGTATTAGCACCCAGATTGTCCGCCGTACTCGACGGGATCCACGCTTAAAAGATTTGTGTTTTAAAGGGGTAGTGTCAGTGCAATCTGTGTGTAAAATGGCTGGAAAGCAATATGTACAGGTGTCAGTGTGAAGGAAGTGAAGTGTATAATGATGTGTCAGTGTAAAAGAGAAAGAGGTGAAATGCTCATGACAATGAGGCTTAAGAATGAAGCTGGAAAGAGGGGGAATGAACAGAGACTTTTGTTCGATAACTGTTAAGTTATGCCTACGTATCCTCTCGTGCAATGAGGAAGTCAGAACACCGTAGTTCGACCCAAAGAGACTGAAAGATGAATTGACTGGTGAACTGCTTGCTTGCCTATGCTCAAGTGTATGACCTGTCTGGCTCAGGTGCTTACTGTCTTGCATTAGACGGAAGGAGCAAGTTCTCGATTGTGAGTGAATGTGATGAGAAAAGAATCCCGGAGGAGACGATTATTGTTTGTTTTTGAGTTTTCAGTCTTTTATTTCTTTTTGGATTTTGTCATAAGATAATGAGCTTAAGCCTAAACCAATGGATTTAGTAAACTCATCACATCTTCCCTCTGATTAGGGGTAATGAGAATGCCTTAAGTGTGAAGTCAGATTCTCACACTTAATCACCTTCGGTGTAGGATTAAGATCATTAACCTACTTGTGATTATTTAGATGTTTTTGTGTTTTTTGTTTAGTGCTGAGTAATGAGGTTAAGCCATAATCAAGGATTAAACAGGCCCATTACACCATCCTAAAAGAAGGATAATAGATGAGAATGTTTAAGCTGAGGAAGACTCCTCAACTTAATCCATGATTAGGGATTAAACCCATGACAAAACAAGCCTCTATTAAGTGGATTTTATTTAATGGTATGATGATGAAGTGAATTTTATGGTTTGTAAGACAACTTGAGGGGGACTTGTCCATTAACAATAGGGTTAGTCCTTCTTAACCACTTAAGGAAGAATTAGAACCCTAATGCAAGGCCCAAGTTACAAGTGTGATGTCTTGATGATTATTAGATGAATTGATTAAGAGATTTAAACACCTTAAGGGTTTAATACTTAGGATTAAAGTTATACACTCCATCCTAAGAGAAGGATGCAGGCATAACCCTAAGCACCAAGTCTTAAAGCCTTTAGGGTTTAGTCCCTGATTATGAGATGAGAAGAGAGGACTCAAAGAGAGACACAAAGGTAAAACTATGGGGGGAGACTAATCAAAACCCTAATTCATTATCATGCTTGGATGATCCTAAGGTTTGTGAGGTTTGCAAGAAAAGATCTTCAAAGGAACCACCAGGAAGCAGATGAACAGGATCAAGAGAAGCAAAGTGACTTGCTTCATTCAAGAAGTCAAGTCACTTGAAGAAAGAAAGTGGGAGAAACAAGAATGAGCAAGCTCAATATCAAACACAAATAAGAATGCAGCAATGGATGCAAGAGAGATGAAAAGAAAAGTTATGAGAAGTGAAGGCAAATCCACTTCTCAAGTTTGCTTACCACCTGAAATGTTAGAAAGAAAATGCAATGCAATGCAAGATGAGATGAAATGATATGATGCTAAGCAAAACCAGAAGCATCTTGATGATGATTATGATGTTATGAGGTGCTGCAAACATGAGGCAAGACAATGGAAATGATCATACAAGCTTATGAATGCAAATGATGCAAGCTAAGGAGCATGAACAAGCATGAAATGTTATGAATCATACAAGACAAATGACATGGCAAATATGTAATGCAATGATCAAAGATGCTTCCTACATGTCTTAAGATGTCAAATGAATCATAAGAATGCACAAAATGCAAAGACAAGTCATGTTATGCAAGAGAATGCAAGAAGGATGCAAAAGAAAGCCCAAATTAGGGTTTATGGATCAAACATCAAGCACAAACCAAAAACAGAAGCAAACCTCATGATAAAAAATGGAAAATGGCACCCAAAGAAACCCTAGGCCTATGATGAACTACTGCCCAAAGGGGAGCTCTCAACTCTCAACCACACTCAAGATATGAATTTTCTAAGTTATTAGGGTTTTTTAGGGTTCTTAACAAAACAAATGCCAAATAATTTGAAAATGCAAGAAAAATTCATGGCCTTTTTATCCTAGAAACTACATGCTAAACACAAAACAATGCAAGAAGAATCAATGTCTCAACCTTCTCCAATAGGCAGAAATGATTTTTTGAACATGTGATCAAAATAATGCATAAAAAATGATTTAATTCAATGAAAAATTCTTAAAATGCATCAAGATCAAAAAAGAAATTTGGTTTGAAGGTTGGACAATGTTTCTAAATGTCTTAGAACATTTCATGAATTTTTTGGTGATTTTTAAATACCTAAAAGTATTTTTAATTAATTAATTCCCATTAATCAATTAAAAATAATCTTTTAAATATTTAAAAATACTTTTTTAATGATGAAAAATAAAATAAAAATATTTTTGGGTCTTAAAAATTAATAAAACTTTCAGGAAAAAGTTTCATAATTTTTAAGAATTTTTAACTATTTTAAATTAATTATGCAAGTTAATTGAAAAGAAAATGAATTAAAATAAAATAAAGATGAAAGTAAACCAAATGGATGGCCAGGATGGAGCCTGAGTTCAAATTTGTTGACCAGCGCGCAAATGAAGGGTGTGGATTGCATCTGATTTAATTATCTTAATTAAAAATTAATTAAAACTAATGAGAGAGATTAGGGCTAAGCAGATTGATCTGGGCCATCCAAACCAGCGGGAAGTCAAACATTTCAACGCTATCAACGCTCAGAATTTAAACTGCCTTAATGACCTGAGTTTAGGGTTAATCACCCTCAGGTGACCGGAGAGAAGCTCCGGTCATCTTCTCCGGTTGCACAAAAAACCTAGAACACGATTCAGGTACTTATTCTACAAATCAAGCACACCTAAATGATCCTCTAACTCCCTAGGTCATGAATCCAAGCTCAAACAACATTTATGCATCATGAATCAAAGGAATCGAAAGGAAAGAAATTTACGGGCAAAAATTCAGAGGGACCACACAAGCTCAGTTTTCACTCATTTTTAATTCTGAGATCAACCCCATGACCAGCAAGACATGACTAACCAATTTATAACTCAAAAACCAAGCTTTGAGAGAGAAGTTTCCATGATCATACCTGAGCTGGAAAGCTTCAAAACTGAACTTCCAGAGCTTTCCTTGCGTGCAAATGGACTCCCTTGTATCCCCTGATGCTAATGGAAGGCTTCAAAGCTCTTGTGGATGGCTGATTTGTGAGAACCAGTTCTGGTGTAGCAGGAAATGAGCTTTGTGTACAGGCTGTTTCAGTTCAAAGTAAAGGGTGGTTTTGACTCCTTGTGGTATGCTTGACTTGTTGGTGAAGAAAGATGAGGTGTTTGATGGCTGGATAGTGAGATTCGAAGAGAACTGGTTTGGAAGGTGAAGAATGGTGAAGCTCAGGTCAGGCTTGTTTCAGGCTTGAGCTTTGGTGGTTTGAGGTCTATGAAGTGTGTTGAGATGATTAGTGAAGATGGTTTTTGTGTTTCTTGGCTGTGGAGGCAGATTCGAAAGTTTTTGCAATGTGGAAGGTTTTTGTGAATGTGTGTAATGTGATAGTTTCAGCCTTGCCTCCTTTATGTTTTGGCCAGCATTTGGATAGTATAAACAATTGCAAGTGGCTGGGGGATGTGACATGTCCTGCTGTGATTGGGATGTCTACTTTTGCATAAAGTCCACCTTTTGTGTAAGTGAGGCATGGCTCAAAGTCTAGGCAAGTACAAGGTTGATTCTGGTGCAGCATGGTGAGAGAGAGGTCTAGCAAAGCTCAGCACTCAAGGCTGCAAGTTGGTGAGAGGTGATCATGAGTTTTTGCAACTTGTTGCTTTTTGAACTTTCATGAGAAAAGTCAAGTTACATGAACTATAACCATGGGCATTCTTGGTTCAATTCTGATTTTATGACTTAGAGACATGTTTGTGTGTTGGTTTGAAATGAATTAGAGGCTGCAATGTGCATTGGTCCAAGATTTTGCAAAGTTCTCACTTAGGGCATGCCTTGAAAATTAATGATTTTAGCCAACTTTGCATTGCCATAACTTTTGATCCAAGAAGAGTTTGATCATGTTCTTGTACTTTTTGAAAAGGGAAAGATGAGATCTACAACTTTCATGACCAAGGTTTTTTCATTTGAAGCATTTTTGGATCATGAATCATGGCTTGAAAATTGACCTAAAATGATGCATTCTTGAAAAGTCAACTATACCCAAAAAGTCAACATTTGAAAAAAACCCTAAATTCTTGATTTCTATGAACTTCAACCTTCTTCCATGATCAAATAAAGATCATATACACTCAAAATGATGAAGATCACCCATTGGTTGGGTCATTGGGGGCCTCAGATGCCCTGATTTTGCACTGACTTGTCTGAAAAGTCAACTCTTGATCAGATGACTTCCCCATGGAATTTCTTCATGAAAATTGATATGCATACTCCCTATACCATATAGAGACCAATGGAAACAAGAATGACCAAAAAATTTGGGGTTATGGCCTCTGAAACCAAAACCCTAATTTTCAGTCAACTGTGTAGTTCAAGCTGGCTCTGCATCCACTCAAACCCTAGTCCTTGTGATTCCTCTGCATTTTGGACTTTGAGGAGATGGAATATGATATAAGAACACACATGGACCACTTTGAGTTGATTGGTTGCCTTTGGAATGGCTCAAGAGGCTTTGGGATTGTTCAGATCACAAACCCTAGGTGCAGATGCCTTGAAAGCTATGCAGTGGATAAAAAAATGAGATGTGAGATGACATGATTGTACTTATGCATATGAGAATGATCACAAGCCATGGTGTGAATGGGTGAGGGCAAATTTGGGGTGTTTACAGCTGCCCCTATTCAAACATGAGTTAGCTGTGCAGGATGTAAGCAACGGCTTAAAAGGCAAACAAGACAACTCGTGGTTGAATATCAAAGACAGTCCAAAATTTGCACTCACGGAAATGAAGAAGAAAAGGGATATAGATTGTAAAAGCAAAACAAAGTATATTGTAAAGTATGGGCGACGGAGGACGACCGTCGAGCGGAGGATGACTGCTGGGTAAAGAGCAATGACGGGGACGGCCGACATGCTGGTAAAGTGCAGGAAATAAAGCAATGACGGGGACGGCCGACATGCTGGGGATAAAAAGTAAAGCTAGGACGGGGACGACCGACTAGCTGGGGAAAACAAGTAAAGCTAAGACGGGGACGGCCGACTAGCTGGGGAACAATAGGATATTATGATGGGGACGGCCATCAAGATAAAGCTGCAAAATTTCTCTGGGAATCAAATGAAACATGACGGGGACGGCCATCAAGTTCATAAAGGTAAAGTAACCAACGATGGGGACGGCCATCGGGCTAAAAAGGAAAAGGGACCACGACGGGGACGGCCATCGGGTTAAAGAATAAATGAAATAAACAGATGATGGGGTACGGCCATCAAAGGTGAAGGACGATCACCTAGCAGGGGACGGCTGCTCTGTGGGGAAAGAAAGAAAAATGATGGGGACGGCCATCAAAGGTGGAGGACGACCACCTGGCAGGGTACGGCTGCCGAAAATATCAACGATGGGGACGGCCATCGGATAGAAAAGGTCAACGATGGGGACGGCCATCGGACGAGCAAGATGGAGGACGACCATCAAGAAGTGGAGGACGACCACTCAGCAGGGGACGGCTGCTCTCGAGGTTTATCATGACATAGGACGAATGTCAGATAACCGAAATCAACAATGGGGACGGCCATTGGATAGAGTTGATGAAGGACGATCATCAAAAGGGTGGAGGACGACCACTTAGCAGGGGACGGCTGCTAAAAACAACGATGGGGACGGCCATCGGATGAGCATGATGGAGGACGACCATCAAGAAGTGGAGGATGACCACTCAGCAGGGTACGGCTGCTCTCAAAGGTATCATAACACAGGACGAGTGTTAGAAAAGAAAATTTGTTGGTGATCTACTGGGGATAATGTAAACACGGACGAGCGTTTACACCCAAGAAACAAAGGTATAAGTGTTTGGTATTGTGTATAGATTAAAGATGCGGACGAGCATCCTTAAGACTATGATACGGACGAGTATCACGTAAAAACAAACTGACACATGCTCAGAGATGATGATACGGACGAGTATCAATTGGTTAACAAAGAACACGGACGAGTGTTGCATCTGAAAGAAACCTTCTGGGGAATAATAGACACGGACGAGTATCTATATTCAAGAAGACATAGGTGTTTGACACGGTGTATGGATTAAAGATGCGGACGAGCATCCTTAGGACTATGATACGGACGAGTATCATGTAGAAACAAACATTAGACGCAATGTTCTGAGATGATGGTACGGACGAGTACCAACTGGTCAACAAAGAACAAGGACTACTACCGAATCTGTGGGGTTATAACTGGTATATACAAGATACGGGCGAGTATCTGTATCATGAGTAGTAAATATTGTATTGTATGGACGAGTGTTTTAACTGCTGGGGAGAGTGACACGGACGAGCGTCAAGAGAAAAAAGTATAATATTAACAAGTATCTGCTATACAAAGTCTAGGCGACTGCGCTGGGGATATGACACGGACGGGTGTCAGGGAAGTGTCTGTAATACGGGTGATCTTGTTTGTAAAGGGTGTTCAGGCGACTTTACTGGGGAAAGATGACACGGACGGGTGCCAAAAGGTGCATATACTGGTGTTTGTGATTGTGGGGCAACTGCTTTTGCTGGGACTCTGATGGGGATTCTTGGGGAAAGTAATCTGTATTCTGATGAATGGTTACTAATCACAAGCGTTCAATTCACAACATGACTTATGATTATGCTATGCATTTGATTTTTGCCGTAATGCTCCGTATTAGACAGAATGCTACGCTCTGGGGGGTGAATATGATGCGGATGCCATGATTATGCAAAGGGGCACAGATCCGGGATTCGGATCCCATTGCTGCGAAGATCTCCGGTTGATCTGCTTGAAGTGAACATCCCAGCTGGGGATGAGATCATTGGTAGATCTAATGATGTATCTGCTCGGGGATATAGGTCACTGATTGACATATCCTTATAAATGAGAGACCCAGCTGGGGTTTGTAGAAGCTTTCTTCACTCTGTTGTGATCTCTTCGTGCGTTGCTCTTCTGGATAGAGGCTGGGGAAGGTGTGGGGAGATGATTCCCTGATATCTGCATTCTGTTGAGGAAGACTGGCAACTCAGCTGGGGAATTGTGAGAGGCAACTCAGCTGGGGAGAGCAACAAGAGGCAACTCAGCTGGGGATAGAGCATTTCAGATGCTGAGATTGAGTGCATGCTGATTTGGCAGCTCCGCTGGGGATATGGGCACCTTCTAGTGCCATGTGGAAGATAGACCGAGTTGATAATGATTTGCCAGCTTGCTAAGACGTAACTTGCATGCCCCAGGTTGCATTCTGGATACCTGCAATCCTGCAAAGATAATGGAACGTACAAAAGGTCCCGAGGTATCCCTTACTGGATTCCGTCATAGGAGTTAAGTACTTTCGAGAATAATCACATTCCCTGTAAGCATGTGTTTTTTTATTTTTTTTAGAGAAGGGCATCTGTACTTATGCAATTGTATTTTTAGAGATATCAGACAACTCTTTGCAAAACATAAATGTAAAAACGAAACATGACCGAAAATCTGATTTTATTAATTCATGTGCCCTGAATTGGCAAGATACAGTCAAGGAAACACATCTCCTGAAATGAAGAGATTGTTACAAATTGAGAAACAAAATGCTGGCGGTGTTGACGACGCTTTCAAGGAGCTTCCTCTTATGCTATGACTCGTATGACAATGACGTTCTTCTCGTCTTGCTTTCTGGAGAGAGTTGATTCTGATTGAAGCTTGATCTTTTGAAGCTTACCAAGTTGTAGGTGATACAGACGAATTCAGAATGCAGTTGTTCGCTTATTCCCTTATTTTGCATGGATCGCCCTTTCGGGTTTTCAATCCATCGGGATACCCATTTTTGCCTGAGCTGTCCAATGCGGCTTTTCAACTCAGCGGGTGTACATTTTTTATTCATTTTCCCTTACTTTTGCCCGAGTCTTTTATTCTGTTTTCGACTCGCCGGGATGCCCTATTTTTTCCTGGACTTACATTCTGTTTTTATGTCCAGCGGGTCATTTTATGCGAAGTATTTTTTAACTGCGTCTGAATTCACAGGGGACGGGAAATCTTCACCATCCATGGTGCTGAGCATCAGTGCTCCACCAGAGAAAACTTTCTTTACAACAAATGGTCCTTCATAATTTGGAGTCCATTTGCCCCTGTGGTCTGTATGAGGAGGGAGGATTCTCTTCAGCACAAGATCTCCCACTTGGTACTCTCGGTGCCTGACTTTCTGATCGAAGGCTTTCTTCATTCTCTTCTGATATAACTGCCCATGGCAGATTGCAGCCAATCTTTTCTCTTCGATCAGACTCAGTCGTTCGAATCGGGACCGAACCCATTCTGCTTCACTCAGTTTAACATCCATTAATACCCGTAGAGAGGGTAATTCAACTTCAACAGGTAGGACTGCTTCCATACCATACACAAGTTGATACGGTGTTGCCCCAGTGGATGTTCTGATTGATGTGCGGTACCCATGCAAGGCAAATGGTAGCATTTCATGCCAGTCTTTGTATGTGACTACCATCTTCTGCACAATCTTCTTGATATTCTTATTTGCCGCCTCAACAGCACCATTCATCTTTGGCCTGTAAGGAGAAGAATTGTGATGTTGGATCTTGAAGTCCCGGCACAGTTCTGCCATCATCTTGTTGTTTAAGTTGGAACCATTATCAGTAATGATTCGCTCGGGCACTCCATACCGACAGATGATATCTCTCTTCAGAAATCGGGCTACCACTTGTCTTGTAACATTTGCATATGAGGCTGCTTCAACCCACTTGGTGAAATAGTCAATGGCGACCAGGATGAATCTGTGACCATTCGAAGCAGTTGGCTCAATCTTGCCAATCATATCAATGCCCCACATGGCAAAGGGCCATGGTGAAGACATGATGTTCAAAGGATTGGGAGGCACATGCACCTTATCTGCATAGATCTGGCATTTATGACATTTTCTGGCGTAGGCACAACAGTCTGCATCCATTGTGATCCAGTAATAGCCCGACCTTAACAACTTTTTAGCCATTGCATGTCCTCCAGCATGGG
Source organism: Lathyrus aphaca (assembly GCA_963966055.1). NCBI lineage: Eukaryota > Viridiplantae > Streptophyta > Magnoliopsida > Fabales > Fabaceae > Lathyrus > Lathyrus aphaca. The sequence goes on from OZ014520.1 coordinate 159,789,553, forward strand.
TACCAAAAGAGCCTTCATGCACTTCATGCATCAACAAATCTGCTTCCGTCTTGTCAACACATCTGAGGAGTACCATGTCAAAGTTCCTCTTATATAAAGACCCATCAGTGTTCAGAAAGAAACTACCAGCGAGCCTTCTCAAAGTCTTCTTATCATTGGAAGATGCCCCAGGTGGGTATGTCTGATCCTCCAAGAAGCACTTAATGTCATGGAACCAAGGCTTATCATCTTTTACAACATCTGCTGCAAATACATATGCTGGTCTATCAAGTCTGGATACTGAAATCTGAGGTACAAAGTTAGCAGCTTGGACTTTGATCATAGATGAAATGGTAGCAAGAGCATCTGCAAACTGATTCTCGTCTCGAGGGATATACTCAAGCTTGACCGTTGTAAAGAAAGTCAGTAACCTTCTTGTATAATCCCTGTAAGGTATCAGATGATCCTGGTGGGTGTACCATTTTCCGTTGGTTTGATTGACTACCAAAGCTGAATCTCCGAATACGGTCAATGTCTTGATCCTGAGGTCAATGGCTTCCTCAAGACCCATAATGCAAGCTTCGTATTCAGCTTCGTTGTTAGTGCAGTTGAAAGTGAGTTTTGCCGAGAAAGGCATGTGAACTCCTTTAGGTGTAATGAGTACTGCACCAACACCACGGCCATTCATGTTAACAGCCCCATCGAACATCATAGTCCATTCTTCCTCCGGGTCAGGCCCTTCAGTGTGAATAGGCTCCTCGTGGTCTTTTGATTTAATGAACATGATGTCTTCATCAGGGAAATCAAACCTCATAGGCTGGTAGTCATCAATGGGTTGCTCAGTAAGATATTCAGATAGTACACTGCCCTTGATGGCTTTCTGAGATGTGTACTGTATGTCGTATTCTGTAAGAATCATCTGCCATCTTGCAACCCGTCCAGTAAGAGCTGGCTTCTCAAATATGTACTTGACTGGATCCATTTTTGAGATTAATAAGGTAGTGTGGGTCAACATATACTGTCTCAGTCGGCGAGCAGCCCACGCTAAAGCACAGCAAGTTTTCTCGAGCAGTGAATAACGTTGTTCACAGTCGGTAAACTTTTTGCTTAGGTAGTATATTGCATACTCTTTTCGACCAGACTCGTCATGCTGGCCCAGCACACACCCCATCGACTCTTCTAATACTGTCAAGTACATTATCAGAGGTCTTCCTTCAACTGGCGGCATAAGGATTGGAGGTTCTTGCAGATATTCCTTGATCTTGTCAAAAGCCTTCTGGCAGTCTTCGTTCCACCTGACCGTTTGTTCCTTCCTTAACAGCTTGAACAAGGGTTCACAGGTTGCTGTAAGGTGAGATATGAACCTTGAAATGTAGTTCAATCGACCTAAGAACCCTCGAACTTCTTTCTCAGTTTTCGGTGCAGGCATCTCTTGAATAGCCTTGACCTTATCAGGGTCAACCTCGATCCCTTTCTCGCTTACAATAAAGCCCAGCAGCTTACCGGATCGCACCCCGAATGTGCATTTGTTGGGGTTCAGCTTCAATTGATACTTCCTCAGGCGCTTGAACAACTTCAGCAGATTCACCAGGTGATCTTCCTCTGTAAGGGACTTGGCGATCATATCATCCACATAACATTCTATTTCCTTGTGGATCATATCATGGAATAATGTCACCATAGCCCGTTGATATGTGGCACCAGCATTCTTCAGTCCGAATGGCATCACTTTGTAACAGAACGTGCCCCAAGGTGTAATGAATGTCGTCTTCTCCATGTCTTCAGGTGACATCTTGATCTGATTATATCCTGAAAATCCATCCATGAAGGAGAATACCGAGAACTGAGCCGTGTTATCCACCAATACATCAATGTGAGGTAATGGGAAGTCATCCTTCGGGCTGGCTCTGTTCAGATCCCGGTAGTCAACACACATTCTTACTTTGCCGTCCTTCTTAGGCACAGGTACTATGTTAGCAACCCACGGCGGGTAGCTAGTCACAGCAAGGAACCCGGCGTCCCATTGCTTTTGTACCTCTTCCTTGATTTTCATAGCCATGTCTGGGCGAGTTCGGCGCAACTTCTGTTTAACTGGCGGGCATTCTTCCCTCAGAGGCAGCTTGTGCACAACAATGTCGGTATCCAACCCTGGCATATCTTGATACGACCAAGCAAACACATCAACATACTCTTGAAGCAGATCTATCAGTTGTCTCTTCACTGAGTCTTGCAGGCAGGCCCCGATTTTAACCTCTTTCACGTCTTCGTCAGTACCAAGATTAATCACTTCAATCTCCTCCTGGTGAGGAGTAATGACCTTTTCCTCCTGTCTCAACAACCTGGCTAGCTCTTCAGGAAGCTCATATTCTTCATCAACCCCTTCATCAGCTTGATTGATTGGATTGTCAAAGTCATACGATGTCATAGCCGTGCTGTTGTCGGTGCTGTCAGGAAGGCACTCTCTGCAAGGGTTAAGTTGGTTCATTTTAGTGATTGATTTTAATCTTGCTTTAGAAAAAAAGTGAAATGAAGTTATCATTTTGAAAACACCGCCATTTATTTTTGTACAAAAAGAAAAATGGAAAAAACAGTGAGCAGAAAAGAAAAATACTCGTTTGCAAAAAGATGTCTGATATTTCATTAATTTAATCTTGTTTGCACAAAAGTACAGATGGCCCTGGTTACAAAATGAGTCTTGTCATCTTGGGCAAGATGCAAGACTGGGATGCATGCTATAAAAAATACAGGAAATAATAATTACTCTGCATGAGTAACTCTTATAATTTCCTGGGAAGACCAGTTCGAGACACTGCTCCCCGGGATCTTCGGACGAATCCAATTCTCCAGATTGCGCTCCTCTTCCAGCTCGTCTTCCAGACAGTTGATAGCATCGGGGGTGAGCATCCCCCCACTGACAAAACCTGGCTCTGCAGCAGCCTTTGCTTGATGTTGAGTTGGTCTGTAACCCAACCCAAACTTGTCCTTCTTCTCCTCCACAGCTAAGACCTTGCCCCAGCCTAGGGCAGTTCCTTCTTCAACAACCTTCCGGGCTTGTTGGTAAGATGACATGGAGATTCCAGATACAGCAGATGCTTCATTGACATTCAAGGCCTCAAAACCTTGGCTCATTGTTTCATGGATCTCTCCATCCATCTCAATGTATTTATAAGTAGCCAGATGGCTAACAAAGATATCCTCTTCCCCACAGATTGTGACAACTTGGCCTTCCCACTCAAATTTTAACTTTTGGTGAAGGGTAGACGTTATTGCGCCGGCGGCGTGAATCCAGGGTCTACCCAACAAACAGCTGTAGGCGGGCTGAATGTCCATCACATAAAAGATAGTTTTAAAGGTCTGTGGGCCAATTGTCATAGGCAACTCAATCTCTCCCAGAACCGATCTCTTCGAGCCATCAAAGGCTCTTACCACCAGGTTGCTGGGTCTCAAAGCCAATCCATCATATTCAAGCTTCACCAGAGCCTTCTTTGGTAAGACATTCAGGGAAGAACCTGTGTCCACCAGCACGTGAGAAAGGACAGCTCCTTTGCATTCCAGGGTTATGTGCAAGGCTTTGTTGTGATTGCGGCCATCCGCTGTCAAGTCAGAATTGGTAAACCCTAGCCCATTGCTAGCAGTAACATTTCCAACCACGGTTTCCAATTGGTTGACAGTAATCTCCTCAGGCACGTAAGCTGCGTGCAGGACTTTAAGTAGTGCATTCCGATGGGCTTCGGAGCACATAAGCAGTGAGAGGATGGAGATTTTGGATGGCGTCTGGTGAAGTTGATCCACAATTTTGTAGTCACTCTTTTTGATGATTCGCATAAACTCATCAACTTCCTGATCGAATGGAGTCTTCAGGGTTTCTTTGGCAGCTGAATCTTCCTGCACCGGGCCTTTTCCTTTTGCCTTGGCAGCAGCTTCTGCTTCGGCAGTAGGTCTTTGAACTTGTGAAGCAAAGAGACGTCCGCTTCGAGTGAAGCCTCCGCCTCCCCCCACATTATCTACTTGCGGTGCAGGTGTTGATGTTTCAAGAGTGATTCTTTTTCCTTCGCAATACAAGTCAGAGCCATAGTGCCAAGGGATGGCCCTATTGCTTTCATATGGTATTGGTCCAGGCACCGTGACAGTGACCGGACTGATTGCTGCTGCTGAAGGGACTGTTATTGTTTGTGGATCATAAAAGATTGTAACTGGTGCTCTGGCGGGAGCAGCACCTTCTGAATGGTAGGCGGAATTATTTTCAGGATCATAGAATATGGTGACGGTAGAGACATCTTCATGATTGATTGCTGGTGTTGTAGGAGATTCTGTTGGAAGGACTGTTGTTGTTGCTGATGGAGAGTCGAAATGGAATGAAGCTGAAGTTGTAGCAGGAGAAACTGTTGAAAACTGATCATTTGGAAGGACAGGTGAAGTACTTGTTGATGGTGCTGATGAATTGTCGGGAACAATAGTTGCTGTATTTGTAGGAGGTTCTGAAACCGTTGTTGATGAAGTTGCTGGATTTATCGGAAATGATGTAGTGATCTGTAGCAGGCCACTCTGAATAAGGCTGTCAATGCCATTCCTCAGGTCCTCGCACCCATTCCATGAAATATTGCAGTATGGGCACCCTAGTTCACACCCCGGAAATATTTGGTTCTCACGGAGTTGAGCTTTGATTTCCACCAATGGTGTCCTGATCTGATCCACACTAGTTATCAAATAAGACGGTTGGTCTTCTTCAATAGCATTAATTCGGGGACCACCATGGTTTGGCATTGGGTTTTTATTGACATTAGGCGGAGGTGCAAAATTCAGAGCCTTGGAGTCTACCAAGTCTTGTACCTTCATATGCAGAGCCCTGCATTTTTCTGTACTGTGACCAGGTGCGTTGGAATGAAAAGCACACCTAGCATTGGAGTCATAGTTCCTTTGTAGACTGTTGGGATCCGGAGGTGCCAACGTTCTTAGCTCAACTAGGTTGAGTTTCAGAAGTTGTGGCAGCAAGGCAGCGTATGGCATTGGGATCGGGTCGATCACTCGGTTAGCTTGGGATGGCCTCTGTTGGAATGGCCTTTGTTGATTGTTGTTGTTGGAGTTGTTGTTGAAGTTCCTTAGAGGATACTGATTCTGATGGTACTGAGGTTGTTGTTGGAAGTTTTGTTGAGGAGGTTGATAGACTGGCTGTGGATGTGCTGGAGCAGGGATAGTGACTGCTGCTATTGACCTCTGAGCATATTGGGGCCTACCCCTGTTGGTGTGGATGGCATTGGTCTCGCCAGTTCTTCTCGGGCCTGCAAAAGGCTTTCTTGTACTACTGGACGAGCTTGCGCCGTTGTCTGAGATCTTTCCCATCTTTAACAGGCTTTCAATTCTCTCCCCAGCTATAACAACATCCGCAAAGCTAGTGGAAGAGAAAGCAGCTAACCTGTCAATATACGTTCCCTGGAGAGTGTTCATAAACATGTCTGCCATTTCTCTCTCAGACATTGGTGGTTGAACGGCAGCAGCCAATTGCCTCCATCTCTGAGCATATTCTCTGAAGCTCTCCCTGGACGACTGTGACATTCCCATTAGGAGGGTCCTGTTGGGTGCCATATCTAGATTATACTGATACTGTCTGATGAAGGCTTCTGCCAGGTCCTTCCAGCATCTTATAGTTGCTCTTGTCAGATGGGAATACCATTCCCTTGATGCTCCAGTCAAGCTATCTTCAAAATAGAACATCCACAATTTCTCATCCATTGTATAGGCCTTCAGCCTTCCCAGAAATGATTGCAAATGAGTCCGGGGGCATGAAGTCCCATTATACTTTTCGAAACAAGGAGGCTTGAACTTATGGGGGATCCTGACCCCTTCTACCAAACCCATGTCCATGACATCAAACCCCAAAGAATTTTGAGATTCTAAGGACCTCAACTTCTCAGCTATTTCTTCCAATCGTCTATCATAAGTTTCCTCTCCAGCACCCATTACTGTATACTGGTCCTCCTGAGGATCTTCTTGAAGTACTCTGGCTGCTGTGGCTGTCCCTTGAATGTTGACTGGGATGTTGGCCTCAGGATGCAGATGTGGACCAAACACAGGGGGGTTAACATGTGGTTGCACCCTTTCATTGTTACTGGTGCCTGCAGTTCCTACATGAGGCTCCTCTTGATTCCTCCCTTCTACCAAAGTTCTGAGCCTCTCCTGGCTTTGAGCTAAATTGTTCATCACTTCCATGAATTGTGTTATCTGGGTTCTCATCTCCAACCTTTCGTTGGCCATCTGGTTTCTGACCTCCGTAAGGTCCTGCTGCATCTGATCCATCTGAATTCCCGGAAGGTTGTTTCTAGTTGGATACCTGTGTGGCCTGTTGAGAGGAAATACCCGGCGGCGAGCAATAATTCCTGAACGTCACAACAGAGGTTAGCAACAACAAAACAAAAACCTACAAAACAAACAAAAGGGTTAGCATGCAATGCAGTTATGCTTATTTGTTCTCAAGGTATCCGGTTTGGCCTTCAGTTTTGACCCTTCCAGACCCTTGAAGATGCTGCTGTTGAAGTTGCTTTTGATGTGAACCCAGATAGAAACCAACACAGATATATTACAAAAGTGAAATAATACAATTTGTTCATTTTTACAACACAAGCCCTCAAAGGGGTCAAAATACATCACAAAAAAGCGAAAGTACATGGAAAAGGAACAACAACAAGCAAATGATCAAACTCCAAGGCCAAACTCATCCTCACGAACTTCCTTGAGAAGTGCTTCGGTCACAGGATCAGCCGGATGCTCCGTGAGACTTCTGATGAGAAGGTTTCTTGTTGCAACTGCTGCAGTCAATTTCTTATTCTGATTTTGGTCCTTAGACCTCTTCAATCCCGCTTTGATTTTCAGCTCTGATATTTCCTCCTGGGCTGCTGCCAGGGCTTTTTCCATCTGCTCCATCTTGTCTTGAGCTCTCTTGTCTTCTAGAGTACGGGCCTCAGTGATCCGGACCCACCTGGCCTGACTCTCCTTCAAGTACAAGTCTGTTCTTGCTCTTTGGAACTGGGCTTCTTTACAAGCATTCTTCAGAATCTGCTCACCAGCCTTAGACTTGTTGATATAATCTCCAGACTTCTCAATCTTAGTCAAGTGTTCCACTCTCAATTTCTCCAATCTCTCAATCTCCCTCACACCTTCACTCCTTTCCCTGAGGGTCTTCTGCAAGGCTTGGGTTAACTTCTCATTTCTTTCCTTCAAGCTCTCAAACTCCTCCAAACTGATAGTGGCAGGGGGTGGTGCTGAAGATGACTCAGGCATGTCTTCTATGGTAAAGGGCATTCCAGAGAATTGGGCCCTAGCATGGGACCACTCATAATATTAGACTGATGCCACATTATTGCACTTCCCTAGAATGGTGATTCCCTTGGTTTGAACATGATCCCAGGCCCAGGCAGCCTGCCTAACAGCAGCCAAACTAATCTTGTTCTCACAGTAGAGGGTCTCAACCAAGTCTTGTTCCCTAGGAGTGTGGACCAGTGCATAGCCCAATTGCCTTCTGAACAGCAGAGGGTTGTAATTGATACTTCCCTTAACTCCTATTAGGGGCACATTGGGAAAATGCCCACAGCTGGTGATGATATCCCTGCCCTTGGTGCTTTGAGTGCACCATCTGATGTCTGCTGAAGTTAGGACAGTGAGTCTCTTAGCCCAGTTGCTTTGCTGATGAGGATTTAGAAATGCATCTGTCCTGGGTAGATGCTTAAGAAGCCAAGCATGGAATAATGGAGCACAAATCCTCACTAATCTTCCCCTCTGCTTCTCATTTCTCTGATGGACTGAGTAATAGAGATCACCCAGTAAAGTTGGCACTGGGTTCTTCAAGATGAACAAGTGGATTGCATTCTTGCTAATGAATCGAGGCTCATCTGCAAACAACACAATTCCATATACACTTAAGGCCAACAGAGCACAGACAGCTTTCCACTCCCCCAGGGAGGCCTTCGGACTAGCTTGAGAAATCAGGAAGTCCAGATGAAATCCAGGGATCCCAGCTTTAGAGGTCATATGCTGTTCAATCAAAGCAGGTTCCAGGTGCAAAGCTTTTGCTATCTCTCCATTGCTGGGAAAGACCATTTCAGGGTTGAATGGGATTTCTCTTTTGATGGGCAGACCAGTCAATGATGAGTATTCTTCCAGAAGAGGCCCCAACTGAAAGTCTTGAAAGGTGAAACATCTCAATGGGGGATCATAAAACTGAATGCAGGTGTGGATGAGGCTCCTCTGTGAAGGGTCCAGATCCATAACCATGTCCAGTATATCTCCATAATGCTCTCTGAACAAAGGAATGTGATCTGGGGTGATCAGGGTTTGGATCCTCCTGATGTCTGATAAGTCTGGTTGGAAGAAATGATAAGTGATGTTGCTTTTCTTTGGAGCCATAATGCTGAAGACTGAGTAGAGTAAGTGCTGATGAAAATGCTGAGGAGTGGGCCACTGGCTGGCTAGTGCAAGTAACTGAAGTATGGCTGACAAACTGAAGCAAGTGCTGGTGGAGATAGGTCAATATAACAGATGGGGTCAAAACCAAAACCAGATGAAAATGGATACCCTGAAACACAAATAAGCACATGTTAATATGATGCAATGAGTATGTATGCAAAATGAAATGCAAGGGTTTGTGACTGAGCCGGATCTGATTAACTGCCTTGGTATAGATCCATGTGTGTTCAAGAATCCAGATGGAGGTCTAAAAATCCAGTAACCAGGGTGGGGGACTCAAATAAAGAGCCACATGTCCAAGGTTTTAGAATCACAAGAACTGTCCAACATGGAGCATTCTTAACAAAGTCAAAGTAACAGGGTATTCTGAGGTCAAGGTACCTGCAAACCTGTAAACAGCCCAACCCCCTCACAGGTGATGATCTAAAACAAGGATCCTCAGACTTGGATCAGTTATGAGAAGTGTAAACACTTCTAACCCGAAGGTACAGTGTTTACAATAACCATAACAGAGTCGCCAAGCTGTCGCTCCCGACAAATGAAACTGGATCAGATGAAGGTACAGACGCGAACGGTCGGCGAAAGGAACAGTGAGAACACACAGCCGTGAACTCACTGGAGATGAAAAGAGTCGCCAGCTAGGCATTTTTATCCCGGAGGAAAGGTAATGCTGCATAGACCTAGAAAGATACGGATAAGACGGTTGCGAACCAGAGAGACTGAGAAAGGGGGTTGGTTACAACCTGGGAAGGTATTAGCACCCAGATTATCCGCCGTACTCGACGGGATCCACGCTTAAAAGATTTGTGTTTTAAAGGGGTAGTGTCAGTGCAATCTGTGTGTAAAATGGCTGGAAAGCAATATGTACAGGTGTCAGTGTGAAGGAAGTGAAGTGTATAATGATGTGTCAGTGTAAAAGAGAAAGAGGTGAAATGCTCATGACAATGAGGCTTAAGAATGAAGCTGGAAAGAGGGGGAATGAACAGAGACTTTTGTTCGATAACTGTTAAGTTATGCCTACGTATCCTCTCGTGCAATGAGGAAGTCAGAACACCGTAGTTCGACCCAAAGAGACTGAAAGATGAATTGACTGGTGAACTGCTTGCTTGCCTATGCTCAAGTGTATGACCTGTCTGGCTCAGGTGCTTACTGTCTTGCATTAGACGGAAGGAGCAAGTTCTCGATTGTGAGTGAATGTGATGAGAAAAGAATCCCGGAGGAGACGATTATTGTTTGTTTTTGAGTTTTCAGTCTTTTATTTCTTTTTGGATTTTGTCATAAGATAATGAGCTTAAGCCTAAACCAATGGATTTAGTAAACTCATCACATCTTCCCTCTGATTAGGGGTAATGAGAATGCCTTAAATGTGAAGTCAGATTCTCACACTTAATCACCTTCGGTGTAGGATTAAGATCATTAACCTACTTGTGATTATTTAGATGTTTTTGTGTTTTTTGTTTAGTGCTGAGTAATGAGGTTAAGCCATAATCAAGGATTAAACAGACCCATTACACCATCCTAAAAGAAGGATAATAGATGAGAATGTTTAAGCTGAGGAAGACTCCTCAACTTAATCCATGATTAGGGATTAAACCCATGACAAAACAAGCCTCTATTAAGTGGATTTTATTTAATGGTATGATGATGAAGTGAATTTTATGGTTTGTAAGACAACTTGAGGGGGACTTGTCCATTAACAATAGGGTTAGTCCTTCTTAACCACTTAAGGAAGAATTAGAACCCTAATGCAAGGCCCAAGTTACAAGTGTGATGTCTTGATGATTATTAGATGAATTGATTAAGAGATTTAAACACCTTAAGGGTTTAATACTTAGGATTAAAGTTATACACTCCATCCTAAGAGAAGGATGCAGGCATAACCCTAAGCACCAAGTCTTAAAGCCTTTAGGGTTTAGTCCCTGATTATGAGATGAGAAGAGAGGACTCAAAGAGAGACACAAAGGTAAAACTATGGGGGGAGACTAATCAAAACCCTAATTCATTATCATGCTTGGATGATCCTAAGGTTTGTGAGGTTTGCAAGAAAAGATCTTCAAAGGAACCACCAGGAAGCAGATGAACAGGATCAAGAGAAGCAAAGTGACTTGCTTCATTCAAGAAGTCAAGTCACTTGAAGAAAGAAAGTGGGAGAAACAAGAATGAGCAAGCTCAATCTCAAACACAAATAAGAATGCAGCAATGGATGCAAGAGAGATGAAAAGAAAAGTTATGAGAAGTGAAGGCAAATCCACTTCTCAAGTTTGCTTACCACCTGAAATGTTAGAAAGAAAATGCAATGCAATGCAAGATGAGATGAAATGATATGATGCTAAGCAAAACCAGAAGCATCTTGATGATGATTATGATGTTATGAGGTGCTGCAAACATGAGGCAAGACAATGGAAATGATCATACAAGCTTATGAATGCAAATGATGCAAGCTAAGGAGCATGAACAAGCATGAAATGTTATGAATCATACAAGACAAATGACATGGAAAATATGTAATGCAATGATCAAAGATGCTTCCTACATGTCTTAAGATGTCAAATGAATCATAAGAATGCACAAAATGCAAAGACAAGTCATGTTATGCAAGAGAATGCAAGAAGGATGCAAAAGAAAGCCCAAATTAGGGTTTATGGATCAAACATCAAGCACAAACCAAAAACAGAAGCAAACCTCATGATAAAAAATGGAAAATGGCACCCAAAGAAACCCTAGGCCTATGATGAACTACTGCCCAAAGGGGAGCTCTCAACTCTCAACCACACTCAAGATATGAATTTTCTAAGTTATTAGGGTTTTTTAGGGTTCTTAACAAAACAAATGCCAAATAATTTGAAAATGCAAGAACAATTCATGGCCTTTTTATCCTAGAAACTACATGCTAAACACAAAACAATGCAAGAAGAATCAATGTCTCAACCTTCTCCAATAGGCAGAAATGATTTTTTGAACATGTGATCAAAATAATGCATAAAAAATGATTTAATTCAATGAAAAATTCTTAAAATGCATCAAGATCAAAAAAGAAATTTGGTTTGAAGGTTGGACAATGTTTCTAAATGTCTTAGAACATTTCATGAATTTTTTGGTGATTTTTAAATACCTAAAAGTATTTTTAATTAATTAATTCCCATTAATCAATTAAAAATAATCTTTTAAATATTTAAAAATACTTTTTTAATGATGAAAAATAAAATAAAAATATTTTTGGGTCTTAAAAATTAATAAAACTTTCAGGAAAAAGTTTCATAATTTTTAAGAATTTTTAACTATTTTAAATTAATTATGCAAGTTAATTGAAAAGAAAATGAATTAAAATAAAATAAAGATGAAAGTAAACCAAATGGATGGCCAGGATGGAGCCTGAGTTCAAATTTGTTGACCAGCGCGCAAATGAAGGGTGTGGATTGCATCTGATTTAATTATCTTAATTAAAAATTAATTAAAACTAATGAGAGAGATTAGGGCTAAGCAGATTGATCTGGGCCATCCAAACCAGCGGGAAGTCAAACATTTCAACGCTATCAACGCTCAGAATTTAAACTGCCTTAATGACCTGAGTTTAGGGTTAATCACCCTCAGGTGACCGGAGAGAAGCTCCGATCATCTTCTCCGGTTGCACAAAAAACCTAGAACACGATTCAGGTACTTATTCTACAAATCAAGCACACCTAAATGATCCTCTAACTCCCTAGGTCATGAATCCAAGCTCAAACAACATTTATGCATCATGAATCAAAGGAATCGAAAGGAAAGAAATTTACGGGCAAAAATTCAGAGGGACCACACAAGCTCAGTTTTCACTCATTTTTAATTCTGAGATCAACCCCATGACCAGCAAGACATGACTAACCAATTTATAACTCAAAAACCAAGCTTTGAGAGAGAAGTTTCCATGATCATACCTGAGCTGGAAAGCTTCAAAACTGAACTTCCAGAGCTTTCCTTGCGTGCAAATGGACTCCCTTGTATCCCCTGATGCTAATGGAAGGCTTCAAAGCTCTTGTGGATGGCTGATTTGTGAGAACCAGTTCTGGTGTAGCAGGAAATGAGCTTTGTGTACAGGCTGTTTCAGTTCAAAGTAAAGGGTGGTTTTGACTCCTTGTGGTATGCTTGACTTGTTGGTGAAGAAAGATGAGGTGTTTGATGGCTGGATAGTGAGATTCGAAGAGAACTGGTTTGGAAGGTGAAGAATGGTGAAGCTCAGGTCAGGCTTGTTTCAGGCTTGAGCTTTGGTGGTTTGAGGTCTATGAAGTGTGTTGAGATGATTAGTGAAGATGGTTTTTGTGTTTCTTGGCTGTGGAGGCAGATTTGAAAGTTTTTGCAATGTGGAAGGTTTTTGTGAATGTGTGTAATGTGATAGTTTCAGCCTTGCCTCCTTTATGTTTTGGCCAGCATTTGGATAGTATAAACAATTGCAAGTGGCTGGGGGATGTGACATGTCCTGCTGTGATTGGGATGTCTACTTTTGCATAAAGTCCACCTTTTGTGTAAGTGAGGCATGGCTCAAAGTCTAGGCAAGTACAAGGTTGATTCTGGTGCAGCATGGTGAGAGAGAGGTCTAGCAAAGCTCAGCACTCAAGGCTGCAAGTTGGTGAGAGGTGATCATGAGTTTTTGCAACTTGTTGCTTTTTGAACTTTCATGAGAAAAGTCAAGTTACATGAACTATAACCATGGGCATTCTTGGTTCAATTCTGATTTTATGACTTAGAGACATGTTTGTGTGTTGGTTTGAAATGAATTAGAGGCTGCAATGTGCATTGGTCCAAGATTTTGCAAAGTTCTCACTTAGGGCATGCCTTGAAAATTAATGATTTTAGCCAACTTTGCATTGCCATAACTTTTGATCCAAGAAGAGTTTGATCATGTTCTTGTACTTTTTGAAAAGGGAAAGATGAGATCTACAACTTTCATGACCAAGGTTTTTTCATTTGAAGCATTTTTGGATCATGAATCATGGCTTGAAAATTGACCTAAAATGATGCATTCTTGAAAAGTCAACTATACCCAAAAAGTCAACATTTGAAAAAAACCCTAAATTCTTGATTTCTATGAACTTCAACCTTCTTCCATGATCAAATAAAGATCATATACACTCAAAATGATGAAGATCACCCATTGGTTGGGTCATTGGGGGCCTCAGATGCCCTGATTTTGCACTGACTTGTCTGAAAAGTCAACTCTTGATCAGATGACTTCCCCATGGAATTTCTTCATGAAAATTGATATGCATACTCCCTATACCATATAGAGACCAATGGAAACAAGAATGACCAAAAAATTTGGGGTTATGGCCTCTGAAACCAAAACCCTAATTTTCAGTCAACTGTGTAGTTCAAGCTGGCTCTGCATCCACTCAAACCCTAGTCCTTGTGATTCCTCTGCATTTTGGACTTTGAGGAGATGGAATATGATATAAGAACACACATGGACCACTTTGAGTTGATTGGTTGCCTTTGGAATGGCTCAAGAGGCTTTGGGATTGTTCAGATCACAAACCCTAGGTGCAGATGCCTTGAAAGCTATGCAGTGGATAAAAAAATGAGATGTGAGATGACATGATTGTACTTATGCATATGAGAATGATCACAAGCCATGGTGTGAATGGGTGAGGGCAAATTTGGGGTGTTTACACTTAACACTTGTGTTTATAATCTCTATTCTTATTTCACATTTTTCTTTTAAAAAAAAAGGGTTAAACAAACTTTGAAAAATTCTATATTATTAACGTTAACTAATTTTATTTTACTAATCAATTCTTGAAAAAATTGCACTTAGTTAGTTTATTTCTTCTTTATTATTATAAGATGTTTGTTTGTCTTCTTCCTTTGTTCATCATTTAGTTGCATCGACAATGTGTGACCTGTTAATATATTTATCATTCCCTATTTTCGACCATAAAATATTAAGTAGAGCATGAGTATAATATTTACAAAAATAACAATCGCCACCAAAATAATTATTTCAAAATAATGTTTTCTCGGTCCAACGCTAATCAAATACATTAACTCTTTATCGCCTACACTTCATACACACGTAAGTCGATTATCAAACGATCGCCGTCTGCACGTTTTCGCGTATCTTAAATAATTTAACAAGGAATAGAATTCCGGAGTCTAGCATTCCGCACGTTCTAGAACGAACTGCAACTGGGCTAGCCCCACGCGTATTGTTCGTTCACTCCTTCGTTATTAAAACACATCAATTCTGAACGTCTAAAAACAAATCATTTATCAAAATAACGTACGAAAACAGAACTCCGGAGTCTAGCATTCCGCACGTTCTGGATTGAACCGCAAATGGGCTAGCCCCACGCGAGGGTTCAATCATCATTCGTAAATTAAAATATCCAAATCTATTATCAAAATAAATTACGAAAACAGAACTCCGGAGTCTAGCATTCCGCACGTTCTGGATTGAACCGCAAATGGGCTAGCCCCACGCGATGGTTCAATCATCATTCGTATACCAACAAATTTAAATCATTTTTATAATTAATTATCGAAAGACGGAACTCCGGAGTCTAGCACTCCGCACGTTCTGGATTGGACCGCAACATGGGCTAGCCCCACGCGATGGTTCATTCGCCCTTTCGTTTAAAACATCTTAACAAAGTCAAACACTTTTTTCTAAAACGAACATTGTTTAAATCATTCTATCTCTCGAACAAGCTAGTGCTTCAGCCTCCACCGCGAGTATAAGCCAATGCTTAACAGTAGAATGCGTTTTAAACAACTGTTTAATAAAAACCACAAACCGTAGTAGCACGAACTACGGAGCTCTGACTTTCCCATTGCGCAAGGGAATACGTAGGCACGGGGATTTTAATCCTTCGCGAGCACCCTAATAAAAAATTTAATTATTTTTCCATTTAAATCAATAAACAAAAATTTAATCTTTTCTCTGTCATAATAATTTAAAACTCTAGAACAAGCATATTAATAACCATTTAGAAGACATAGACTTAAGATCAAACATTTAATCACATATTTAGCTAAGAGGTTCCCGTTGAGTACAACGGACGTGAGGGGTGTTAATACCTTCCCCTTGCGTAACCGACTCCCGAACTTAGAATTTGGTTTCGTAAACCATTTCTTATCCTTCCTTTAGGTTGTATCTATATCTCCCTTTTCTCTCGTAGAATAAATAGAATTAGGTGGCGGCTCTGTTGTTTTGTTTTAGGATCGTATTTTTTCGAGGTACGACAGTTGGCGACTCTGCTGGGGATAACCATATGTTGGAGAGAGTCAAGCCTAACTTAGCTTTGTGTGTTTATTTGTTTGATCTTATCTCTTCTTGTCTTCTCTATGTTTATTATTTATGTTTGTTTATTTGTTCTTTTACCGCTTTCCATTTATCGCGCATTATATTATTTGTCTGTGGGATCTCGGGGTCACATTGCAAGTAATCTTGAGTGGTAAAAAAGCAGAGGGAACACCTAAGTTTAGAATTGGATGTTATTAGTGTTAGTCTCCAAGGACTCGCTCCTTGCACGCCTAACATGAAAGTTCCCCCAGATAGTTAGACTTTTCGTAGATCTTGTCGCAACGCAGCTAGCTTGTCGCGTGACCTGATTCACGAAAGGGATGTGATTCTGGGACCCCCTAGGACCTGTTTCAATTTTGGCAGTTGTGTAATGTTAGGCTCCAAGGACTCGCTCCTTGCACGCCTAGCATGAGAACTCCACTCAAGGTAGACCTTATCGTTATTATCGTCACAATGCAGCTAGCCTGCGACGGGGCGTTAATATGATAAACGTCCGTGACCTTGAGTTTCCTTAAACCATCACCATAGAAACTATCCTGTGAGTGGGACTTATGGGTAGTAAAAAGTAGAATAACTCTCTTACAACCCACCTGTTAGGAAGGTGCAAAATTTACCCGCTGCACCCTTGCATCCTTGCATCTTTGCATCTTAGCATCATATGCATCATTTTAGCAAATGCTTCAAGGAACAAAGAAGTTTTGTTGCAAACCTCATAAATTTTACCTGGAATGGATTTCAGTTCATTAGTTTTGGGAAATAACAAGAAACCTTACCCATTCTGACATTTTGCAACAACTTCTTAAGTCCCTTGAGGCATTTACTAAATTTTTTTACTCATGTTTGCATCTCTGCATCTGCATTCTGTCAAAACTCATTCTCGTCAACTCCTTTTCAGTTGTCACACTGAGGATCTCACGCAAGTATTCAACCCGAGCCCAGGCCAAGAAGAAGATGGCTGACAGGGACCCCGAAATGGACAAAGTGAATGAAGAGCTTTCTGATCTTCGTGGGAATATGGGTCAGATGATGGAAATGCTGCAGGTCATCCAAGCAAAATTAGACACCCAACAAACTGTAGTGTCAGAGATTGTCACTGCAACGACTGAGCCTACGTCATCAGTCACCACTCCTGTGACCTGGCCTCCTTTTGGGCTTCCTCATGGATTCGTACCTCCTCCTCAGGGTTTCGCTTCTCAAAGTTTTATCCCTCCTTCCCAAGGACTTAGTGCTCAGGGTTTTTTCCCTCCTTCCCAAGGTTTCGCTTCTCAAAGTTTTATTCCTTCTTCTCAAGGACTAGCTGCTCAGGGTTTCTTACCTCCTTCCCAAGGTTTCGCTTCCCAAAGCTTCGCACCTCCTTATCAGAATTTTGCGTTCACTTCCCAAGGTTTTGTACCTCCCCCTCAAGGATTTGCTGCTCAGCAGACTATTCCTGTGACTAATGAAGAGAACCATGTGGTTACTAATTTTACACCAGACATTGTGCACACCCGTGCCCAACCATACTTCAATGACCCTTAGGTGTATGACGTTCCAGATATGTCGGAGAAGGGAAATGAGAAACATGAGAAGATGCAAGAGAATTTTGAGACTATTGAGAAGAGGTTAAGAGCAATCGAAGGCGACCAGATCTTCGGGGCTGCTCCTAGAGAGATGTGCCTGGTGTCTGGATTGGTAATTCCTCCAAAGTTCAAGATACCCACTTTTGACATGTACGAGGGCGCGACACGTCCTAAGAACCACCTCTTGATGTATTATCGAAGAATGGCTGCGCAGGTGGACAATGACAAATTAATGATCCACTATTTCCAGGACAGTCTGAAGGGAATCTCCTCCAAGTGGTATCTAACGCTAGACCAGTCGAAGATTCGCAGTTTTCAAGACTTGACAGATGCTTTCATCCAGCAGTACAAATACAATATGGACCTTGCTCCCTATAGAAGGCAATTGTTGAGTATGTCACAGAAGGATTCCGAATCATTTAAAGAATACGCTCAGAGGTGGAGAGGGACCGCTTCTCAGGTAGATCCCCCGTTGTCTAAAAATGAGTTAGCTGATTGTTTTGTTGACACGGTGCGACCAGAATTCTTCGAGAGAATGGTGGGAAGCGTAACGGCTAGCTTCTCTGACCTTGTAGCTGTGGGGATTAAGGTTGAACTTGGACTGAAAAGTGGAAAGATGGGTGGTGCGTTTAGCAGTTCCAGCAATGGTAGTGGAAATAATGTCAAGAAATTTACCAGTAACTTCCACAAGAAGAAAGAGGGTGAGACAAACGCAATTATAACAAGTCAAGGGAGAAATCCGCTTTGGCAGAGGCCTCCACCTGTGGCTCAACCCCAGTTTGTCTAGCCACCGCAGTTTGTTCAACATCCTTATGTGGCGGCAGTTCAACCGTCATACAATCCACAAGTCCCGATATATCGGCCAACTCAAGCAGTACCGATATATCAGCAAGCGGTTCCAATGATTCCAACTTATCAACCAATGCTCAACAATCCAGGCTATCAACGAGCGCCCAATGCTTCAGCCTACCAGCAGAGGACTCCAGCTCCTCATCCGAATTCCAACTTTCAGAATAGAAGACCAGGAGGAAGGTCTCCCCATCCTCGGATCCCTATGACCTATACTGAATTGTATCCCTCACTACTGAAGAAAGGTTTGGTTACTCCAAGGCCTTTGGGTCCTCCACCAGATCCACTCCCACCAGGTTACAACTCAAATGCCCATTGTTTGTTCCATGAAGGTGATCTGGGGCATGATTTGGAAAATTGTATTGCTTTGAGGTATGTTGTGAAGGATCTAATGGATAAAAACATTTTGTCATTTGGAGACACTGGTCCGAATGTTAAGAATAATCCTTTACCTAAGCATGGGTCCATAAATGCCATTGTTGACGAGTCTGACGAAGGTTTGATTTTCAACGCCACAGAGATCAAGACCCCGCTTAGAGACTTCCATGCGAAGTTAGTAGAGTTGGGTATGTTGAAGAACTGTCATAAGAATTGTGAAGCTTGTGCGAATAATCCAAAGGGATGTGAATTGGTCTTGAAAGATGTTCAAAGTTTGATTAATCTGGGTGTTTTACAAGTGAGTGGTCGTGTGAAGAGGAATGAAGTGGCAATGATTGAACCCATTTTCAACTTGCCTGAATCTGATCCTACCTTGGTTCCAATGTTCAACTTGCCTGGGTCCTCAAGGGTTCAACCCATCTTTAATATGCCAGAACCTGTGGTGCCCATTTTTAATATACCTGAGCCAGGGATTGAGCAAAGAAGGAACCCTTTCCTTTATGAAGATACCAAAGCAGTTCCGTGGAAGTATGACACAGGGAGAATTCATCAGAAGTTTGAACAAGATAGTCAGAAAGAGAGTTCAAAAGTGGCAAGTGCTGACATAGCAGGTGCAAGTCGTTTAACTCGCAGTGGTCGTGTTTATACTCAGCAAGCCAATACAGTTCCGCCTAAAGAAGTCATTCCAGCTGTTGTCAACCAGGATAAAGGGGTGGTCTTGGAAGAAGAAGATGCAGAGTTTCTCAGAATCATTAAGAAGAGTGATTACAAGGTTATTGATCAGTTACATCAAACACCTTCCAAAATATCTATCTTATCACTTCTTATGCATTCACCGGCCCATCGGAGTGCTCTCCAGAAATTACTAGCCCAAGCCCATGTTACGCATGATATAACTGTGAATCAGTTTGATGGAGTCATTTCTAATATCACTACATGTAACAATCTCAGCTTCAGTATGGAGGACCTTCCAAAGGATGGCTTGGACCATAATCGTGCTCTTCACATATCTGTAAAATGTCAGGAGGATACTTTAGCAAGAGTTCTTGTGGATACAGGATCTTCATTGAATGTTTTGCCAAAAAGAACACTTGCCAAGTTATCTTATCAAGGGGCAGAGATGAGGCCCAGTGCACTGATTGTGAAAGCTTTTGATGGCTCAAGGAGGACTGTTATTGGAGAAGTAGACCTACCGATCTTGATTGGGCCACAGATCTTCAAGATCACTTTCCAGGTTATGGACATTAACCCAAATTACAGTTGTTTGCTGGGAAGACCTTGGATCCATGCTGCTGGGGCAGTCACTTCTACCTTACATCAGAAAATGAAGTTTGTAGTCAATAATAAGCTGGTAACTGTGTCTGGTGAAGAAGATCTCATGGTCAGCAACCTTTCCTCCTTTAGTTA
The DNA here is from genome assembly GCA_963966055.1 of Lathyrus aphaca. Taxonomy (NCBI): domain Eukaryota; kingdom Viridiplantae; phylum Streptophyta; class Magnoliopsida; order Fabales; family Fabaceae; genus Lathyrus; species Lathyrus aphaca. The sequence continues at coordinate 159,809,458 of OZ014520.1, forward strand.
CATTGAGGCTGATGAAGATGCTTTGGAAACTGCTTTCCAAGCTCTAGAGATAGCCAATGTCGTCCTGATGGAAGTAGAAGAGTCAAAGGGGAAGGGTATTCCATCTTTTGCATCATTGAAGAGTACCATTTCCACAATTGAAGAAGGAAGCTACCAAGGTTGGGGTGATGTCATTGAAGTCAAGAAAAAGCTAGATAGCTACGGGTTGGGTTACAAACCAACTCATGTGAAGGAAGGATCGTTAACCTCCGTCAAAGGACGTCCAAAGACCATTCAAGAGGTGTTTTCCAGTGCCGGCTATCAGATCAATGCAATTAATGGGGATACTGAAGATGAAGATGTGGATCATTTGGTTTATCAGTGTGAAGCAGCTTTGGGCAATTGGGAGGCAGTCGAGATCCCAGAATTTTTTCCATTGTCAAAGTAATTTATTGTTTTTCTTTAAGTGTTTTCAAAGTTCCCTAGCTCTGCCCAAGGCTATGGGATCATTTTGTAGGGCCCCTTCTCATTTTCAAGTTAATCAATCAATGAAGGCATTTTGTTAAATTCTTACTTTGTTTTACTGTTTTTCTCTTTTCACTTTTAAAAGAAAATGGCAATCTTTCAAAGCTAATAAAAGTTTTACTTGCATCCCTCTATTTTCACTTTTAATAAAAGCAAATCATTCCCATATGCAGAACAAATGAAAACCCTGTTGAATCCAATGACTCTATATTCTCTCCTAACTTCGATTCGCCCATCTACCAAGCGGAAGATGAAAGTGAGGAAGATTGTGACGTTCCCGAAGAACTGGCAAGGTTAGTTGAGGGTGAGCACACAAATCTTCAGCCACATAAGGAGCAGGTAGAGACCATCAACCTTGGCACCGATGAAGATAAGAAGGAAGTCAAGATTGGTACAACACTTGGGGCAGACATTAGAGAAAGATTGGTCAAGCTTCTCAAAGAATATGTGGATGTGTTTGCATGGTCGTACCAGGATATGCCCGGTTTGGACACAGACATAGTTGTTCATAAGTTGCCGCTTTGACCAGATTGTCCGCCAGTAAAGCAAAAGCTCCGAAGAACAAGACCAGACATGGCTCTGAAGATTCGAGAAGAGGTCAAAAGACAGTTTGATGTTGGATTCCTCGCAGTTGCAAAGTACCCTGAGTGGGTAGCTAACATCGTGCTAGTCCCCAAGAAGGATGGCAAGGTTAGGATGTGTGTGGACTATAGAGATTTGAACAAGGCCAGTCTGTCGCTCCCACCAAATGACACCTGGTCAGAAGGGGTACAGACGCGAACGGTCGGCGAAAAGAGAAATGAATAGAGTCGCCAGCTAGGCATTTTTATCCCGAAGGAAAGGTAATGCTGCATAAACCTAAGAAAGATATGGATAAGACGGTTGCGAACCAGAGAGACTGAGAAAGGGGGTTGGTTACAACCTGGGAAGGTATTAGCACCCAGATTGTCCGTCGTACTCGACGGGATCCACGCTTAAAAGATTTGTGCTTTAAAGGGGTAGTGTCAGTGCAATTTGTGTATAGAGAGCTGGAAAAGGATGTACATGTGTCAGTGTAAAAAGGGAATTGTAAAGTGCATAAGTGAAGTGTAAGATGTATAGTGTCAGTGTAAGAATAAGAATGAAATGCTCAAGACCATGAGGCTTAAAGGATAATGCTGGAAAGAGGGGGAATATATAGAGACTTTTGTTCGATAACTCTTAAGTTATGCCTACGTATCCTCTCGTGCAATGAGGAAGTCAGAACACCGTAGTTCGACCCAAAGAGACTGAAAGATAAATTGACTTGTGAACTGCTTGCTTGTCTATGCTCAAGTGTATGACCTGTCTGGCTCAGGTGCAAACTGTCTTGCATTAGACGGAAGAAGCAAGTTCTCGTTTGTGAGTGAATGAGGTGAGAAAAGAATCCCGGAGGAGACGATTATTGTTTGTTTTTTTGAGTTTTCAGTCTTTTATTGCTTTTGAAAGTTTGTCATAAGTTAATGAGCTTAAGCCTAAACCAAGGGTTAGTAAACTCATCACATCTTCCCTCTGATTAGGGGTAATGAGAATACCTTAAGTGTGAAGTCAGCTTCTCACACTTAATCACCATGGTGTAGGATTAAGATCATTAACCTACTTGTGATTAGTTAGATGTTTTTTGTTGTTTTTGTTTAGTGTTAAGTAATGAGCTTAATCCATAATCAGGGATTAAACAGACTCATTACACCATCCTAATAGAAGGATAATAGATGAGAATGTTTAAGCTGAGGAAAGCTCCTCAGCTTAATCCATGATTAGGGATTAAACTCATGACAAAACAAAGCCTTTATTAAAGTGAATTTTAGTTAATGGCATGATGAAGAAGTGTTTTTTATGGTTTGTAAGACAACTTGAGGGGGACTTGTCCATTAACACTAGGGTTAGTCCTTCTTAACCAATTAAGGAAGAATTAGAACCCTAATGCAAGGCCCAAGTTACAAGCTTGATGTCTTGATGATTATTAGATGGATTGATTAAAGGATTTAAACACATTAAGGGTTTAACACTTAGGATTAAAGTTATACACTCCATCCTAATAGAAGGATGCAGGCATAAGCTTAATCACAAAGTGTTTAAGCCTTTAGGGTTTAGTCCCAGATTATGAGATGAGAAGAGAAGACTAAAAGAGACACAAAGGTAAAAGCTAAGAGGGGAGACTAATCAAACCCTAATTATTGTCATGCTTGGTTGTTCCTAGGGTTTATGAGGTTTTCAAGAAAGATCTTCAGAGAAACCACCAGGAAGCAGATGAAAGGAGCAAAGAGAAGCAAAGTAACTTGCTTCATTTAAGAAGACAAGTCACTTGAAGAAAGAAAGTAAGATGAAGAAGAATGAGCAAGCTAAAACTCAAGCACAAGACAAAATGCAGCAATGATGCATAAGAGAGATGAAAAGAGATTGTGAGAAGTGAAGGCAAATTCACTTCTCAAAGTAACTTACCACCTGAAAAGTTAGTGAAAGAAATGAAATGCAATGCAAATGAGATGAAATGGAATGATGCATACTAAAACCAGAAGCATGAGTATGATGTTAATGATGCTATGAGATGATGCAAACATGAGGCAAGGCATGAGAATGATCATACAAACACAAAGATGCAAATGGGACATGCTTAGAACCATGAATGTTCATGAAACGTTATGAAATGCAAATGACATATAACATGACAAATGAAAGATGCAATGATCAAACATGATTCTAATATGTCCTAAGATGTATTGTGAATCAAATGGATGCACAAAATGTCATGGCAAGTCATGGTATGCAAGCAAATGAGAAATGGATGCAAAGGAAGGCCCAAATTAGGGTTTATGATCAATGCACAAAACAAAATCCAAAACCAGAAGCAAAAGACATGATAAAAATTTGAAAATGCAAACAAAGGAACCCTAAACCTATACAAACTCACTGCCCAAAGGAGGGGATCCAACTCTTAACCTAGTGAAAGTTATGAATTTCCTAAGATTGCTAGGGTTTTAAGGTACCTTGTCAAGAAAAATGCAAAACAAATAGGAAATGCAAAATCAATTCATGCCAATTTAATCCTATAAACTACATGCTATACAAGATGCAATGCAAAAAGAATCATTGTCCAACTCTTAAAGGCTAGGCAGAAATGAATTTTTGAAGATTGAATCAAAACAATGCCTTGAAATGAAATTAATTCCATTGAAAATTGTCAAAAAGCATCAAGATCAAAAAATAAATTTGGTTTGAGAGTTGGACAATGTTTCCAAATGATTTTAAATGTTACATGAATTTTTTTTGTGATTTTTAAATACCTAAAAGTATTTTTAATTAATTAATTCTCATTAATCAATTAAAAATAAACTTTTAAATGATTTAAAAATATTTTCAATGCAAAAAATAAAAATAAAAATATTTTTGTGTTCTGAAAATTAATAAAAGCTTGAATAAAAATTTTCAGAATTTTTGAACAATTTTTGCTATTTTTAATAAAATATACAAAACAAATGAAATTAAATGAAATAAAATAGAATAAAATGAGAAGTAATCAGATCTGAGGGCCGACATTCAAACTGGACGCGCGGGAGTTGACTGGCGCGCGTTTGAGTGGCTGGGATTCAATCTGAGATTTGAATTTAATTAATCCTAATTAACTACATAAATGACTGGATTAGGGTTTAATCAACGCATCTGGGACGTCCATTCGCGCGCGGGTCAAACAAAGTCAGCCCATCCTACGCTCCAAATTCAAACCTGGCCCTAAACCCTAATTAACACTAATGACCTTCAGACGGCCGAAACAGTGGTTCCGGTCGTCTTCTCCGACGAGCCAATTCTCTAACTCTCTCCAAACTCCATAAAAATGAAAACTAACAGCCCAGAATCAAACCCCACTCATCACTGAATCAAAACCCTCAAACAAAAACCATTTTTCATTCATCAATCATGCAAATCGAAGCGAAACAAATTTAGGGCAGAAAGTTTCAGACAACTCATACATACTCAATATTCCACCATTTTCATTTTTAAACACATCATGATGATCAGGATAACATGTAGAATCAATTTATAACAAGTAAATGGAGTTCTGGAAAATTTGTTCTTGATGGATACCTGAACTGAAGTCCTTCGAACAGGAGCTTTCTGAGCCTTTCTCCTATGCAAACTGACTCCTCTGGTCCCCCTGAGCTCAATGGAATGCTTCACAACTCTTGTTGATGGCTGATTTGGGAGATTGCAGAAGTTCTGTTCAAGGGGGAGTGGTGATCGTGTTTTGGTTTCAGTGACTTTCAGGCTGTTTCAATGGTTGATTTGTGATCAGTGAGTCATGTTGAGATTGTTTGTGAAGTTTGTTTGGATGTTTTATGCTTGTGGAGAGTGTTTCGAATGGTTTTGCATAAGAGGTGGAAAATGAGAATGCTGTCTTCTTGGAGCTTTTAGGCTTGTGTGTTATATGAAATGGCTTGCTTTTGATTTGTATAAACAAATGGGATTGGCTCAGAAAGTGGTTGTGGCATAGTGTGATTGGTATGAGCAAGTTGCCAAAATGTCAACTTGACTTGTACTTGAGGTATGGGCAATGGTACAACTTGCTTTTTGGCTTGCTTTGGCTCAGCTTGAATCAAGGAAAGCTATGGAAAAGGTCTAGAGGCAATGCAGCAAGTGGTTTATGGTTTGTGATAGGTTTTGCAATTTTCACAAAGTTTGGCCCCTTTGTGATTTCTTGAAGTTCAAGGCATGAAATGAGATGATTCTTGGGCCAATTCTGATTTTTAGGAGTCATGGGATCATGTTGTGAAGAATTTGTACACTTTTGAAGCCTTTAGAACACTTGATCATACCATTTTGCAAAATGCCTCTTTGGTAGAAAACTTCAAATTATGTGATTTTAGCCAACTTTGACAAGCCATAACTTTTGATCCAAAATGAATTAGGTCAAGTTCTTGTACTTTTTGAAAAGGGAATGATCCATTCTACAACTTTCATGACCAAAGTTTTCCCATTTGAAGCTTTTTTGAATCAAAAAGTAAGGGTTGAAAAAGTTTCCCAAAAATGGCAATTTTCATTATAAGTCAACTTTCCCAAAAAGTCAAACTTTGCAAATGGCTTGAATTGCTTCAAATTTGTGAACTTATAACATCTTCTATGATCAAATAAAGATCATACACAATCAAAATGATGAAGAACACCCTTTGGTTGGGTCATTGGGGGCCTCAGATGCCCTGATTTTGCACTGGCTTGCTCAAAAAGTCAACTCTTGATCAGATGACTTCCCCATGGAATTTCTTCATGAAAATTGCTATGCATGATCCCTATACCATATAGAGAACAATAGAAGCAAGAATGACCAAAAAAAATGGAGTTATGGCCTCTGAAACCAAAACCCTAATTCTAGGTCCTCTGTGCAGTCAAACCTGGCTCTGCTTCCATGCCATCCTCAGTTCTTGTGATTCTTTGAATTTTTTGACTTTGTGGGGATATAATATGATGCTTGAACATACATGGACCCCTTTGAAGTGATTGATGACCTTTGGAGTGGCTCAAGAAGCTCTTGGATTGCCTAGATCACAAACCCTAGATGCAGATGACTTAGAAGCAATGCAGTGAATCAAGAATGTAGTGTGAGATGCTATAATTGGATTAATGCATATGAAATGATCACAAGCCAAGGTGTGAATGGGTGAGGGCAAATTTGGGGTGTTTACAGCTGCCCATATTCAAGCATGAGTTAGCTGTGTAGAATGTAAGCAACGGCTTATCAGGCGAACAAGATAACTTGTGGTTGAATACCAAAGACAGTCCAAAATTTGCACTCACAGAATGAAGAAGAAAAGGGATGTAGATTGTAAAAGAAAATAAAGTATATTATAAAGTGCGGGTGACGGAGGACGAACGTCGAGCAGAAGACGACTGCTGGGGAAAGAGCAATGACGGGGACGGCCGACATGCTGGGGAAAATGCGGGAAACAATAGCAATGATGGGGACGGCCGACATGCTGGGGATACAAGAGGTTATGATGGGGACGGCCATCAGGACCCTCTGAGGATTATAGGTAGAAATAAATGATGAGGTACGGTTATCAGGTTCATAAAGTAATGTAAACAACGATGGGGACGGCCATCGGGCTAAACTGATGAAGGACGATCATCAGGAAAAGGAAAAGGGACCACGACAGGGACGACCATCGGGTTAAAGAATAAATGAAATAATGATGAGGGACGATCATCAAAGGTGAAGGACGATCACCGGGAAAAGGAAAAGGGACCACGACGGGGACGGCCATCGGGTTAAAGAATAACTGAAGTAATGATGAGGGACGGTCATCAAAGGTGAAGGACGATCACCTGGCAGGGGATGGCTGCTCCGTTGGGGATAAGATGAGGGACGGTCATCTAAGGTGAAGGACGATCACCTGGCAGGGTACGGCTGCCGAAAGTATCGCGACATAGGACGAATGCCGGATAAAATGTCGACGATGGGGACGGCCATCAGACGAGCATGATGAAGGACGATCATCAAGAGGTGAAGGACGATCACCTAGCAGGGGACGACTGCTCTCAGGGTTTATCATGACATAGGACGAATGTCAGATAATAAGATCAACGATGGGGACGGCCATCGGATAAAATGATGAAGGACGATCATCAAGAGGTGAAGGACGATCACCTAGCAGGGGACGGCTGCTAAATATCACGACATAGGACGAATGCCGGATAAAAGAGATCAACGATGGGGGCGGACATCGGATGAGCATGATGAAGGACGTTCATCAAGAGGTGAAGGACGATCACCTAACAGGGTACGACTGCTCTCAGGGTTTATCATGACATAGGACGAATGTCAGATAGAAAAGAAATTTTGCTTTGCTGGAGACCTACTGGGGAATAGTAAACACGGACGAGTGTTTATATCTAAGAAAATAAAAGGTATAAGTGTTTTGACGTTGTGTATAGATTAAAGATGCAGACGAGCATCCCTAAGACTACGATACGGACGAGTATCGAGTAGAAATAGATACTGACACGTGTTCAGAGATGACGATACGGACGAGTATCAACTGGTTAACAAGGAACACGGACGAGTGTTGATTCTGAGAGGACTTTTCTGGGGAAAAGTAGACACAGACGAGTGTCTAAATTCAAGAAGACAAGAGTGTTTGACACAGTGTATGGGTTAAAAATGCGGACGAGCATCCCTAAGACTATGATACGGACGAGTATCAGGTAGAAACAAACGCTTGACACATGTACTGAGATGATGGTACGGACGAGTACCAACTGGTTAACAAAGAACACAGACGAATGTCGAATCTGAGGGGTTTTGAGTGATATATACATGATACGAACGAGTATCTGTATGAGTGAAACAAGAGTATGAGTAGTGTATAGATGGGTGTTTAAACTGCTGGAGAGAATGACACGGACGAGTGTCAAAAGGATAAAAGTATAGTATAAACAAGTATCTGATATACAAAGTGTTCGGGTGACTATGCTGGGGAAGATGACGCGGACGGGTGCCAAGGAAGTTGTATATATGCATCTGTGAGTGCAAAGGGGACGCTTTGGCTTTCTGCTGGGGGTATGACACGGACGGGTGTCAAGAAGTATCTATATATATAAGTAGTCTGTTTGTAAAGAATGCTCGGGCGACTTTACTGGGGAATGATGACACGGACGGGTGCCACAAGGAGTGTGTACTGGTATTGGTGGGTGTAAAACAAATACTTTAGCCTTCTGCTGGGGATGTGACACGAACGGGTGTCACGGAGTATTTATATTGTGAGAGAAATGTCTGGGCTCTCCGCCGGGGAATCTTGGGGAGTTTTCTGTATATTGCTGACGGATTGTCATTATTCACAAGTGCTCGATTCAGACCATGGCTTATGATTATGCAATATGTTTGATTTTTGCCGTAATGCTCCGCATTAGACGGAATGCTACGCTCTATGGGGAGAATATGATGCGAATGCTATGATTATGCAAAGATAACAATCCGGGATTCAGATCCCGATGCTGTGGAGATCTCTGGCTGATCTACTTGAAGTGAACATCCCAGCTGGGAGTGAGATCATTGGTAGATCCAACGTATATGATTCTGCTTGGGGAAATGGGTCAATGATGGACCTATTCCAGTAAATGAAGAACCCAGCTGGGGTTTACAAAAGCTTTCGTCACTCTGTTGTGATTCCTCTACGCGTTGCTCTTCCGGGTAGAGGCTGAAGCTCTGTGGGGAGATGGTTTCCCGGCTTTTGCACCTGGCTGTGGAGGAATAGTAAATGGCAACTCGGCTGGGGAAGAAAACCATCTCCGGTGCTAATTGGGAGATAGACTGAGTGGATAGTGATTTGCCAGCTTGCTGGGTGAAGCTTTCAGGCCCCACGTTGCGTTTTGAATACCTGCAAACCTGCAAAGACAGAGAAACGCACAAGTAATCCTGAGGTATCCCTTACCGGATTCCGTCATAAGAGTTTAGACACTCCCGGGAGTAAATATATTTCCTGCAAGCATGTATTCTTCAGAAGAGAAGCATCTGTATTTATGCAAACAGTGTCTTAAAAACATCGGACATTTTGCAAATAAAAGAGTACGAGACAAAATGCGACTGAAAATCTGATTTTATTAATTCGAGTGCCCTGAATTGGCAAGATACAGTCAAGGAAACAGATCCCCTAAAATGAGGAGATTGTTACAAATTGAGAAACAAAAGACGTTGGCAATGTTGACGACGCTTCAAGGAGCTTCCCTTTTGCTATGACTCGTATGACATTTGACGTTCTTCTCGTCTTGCTTTCTGAAGAAGGCTGATTCTGACAGAAGCTTGATCCTTTCGAAGCTTACCAAGTTGCAAGTGATACCGACGAATTCAGAATACAGTTGTTCGCTTATTCCCTTATTTTGCATGGATCTCCCTTTCGGGTTTTCAATCCATCGGGATACCCATTTTTGCCTGAGTTGTCCAATGCGGCTTTTCAACTCAGCGGGTGTACACTTTTTTGTTTATTTTCCCTTATTTTTGCCCGAGTCTTTTATTCTGTTTTTGACTCGCCGGGATGCCCTATTTTTGCCTGGACTTACATTCTGTTTTTATGTCCAGCGGGTCATTTTTATGCGAAGTATTTTTTAACTGCATCTGAATTCACAGGGGACGGGAAGTCTTCACCATCCATAGTGCTGAGTATTAGTGCTCCACCCGAGAAAACTTTCTTTACTACGAATGATCCTTCATAGTTCGGAGTCCACTTGCCCCTGTGGTCTGTATGAGGAGGGAGGAGTCTTTTCAGCACAAGATCTCCTACTTGGTATTCTCGGAGCCTAACTTTCTGATCGAAGGCTTTCTTCATTCTTTTCTGATATAATTGCCCATGACAGATTGCAGCCAATCTCTTCTCTTCGATCAGACTTAGTTGTTCGTATCGGGATCGGACCCACTCAGCTTCGTTCAGCTTAACATCCATCAGTACCCGTAGGGAGGGTAATTCAACTTCAACTGGTAAGACTGCCTCCATACCATACACAAGCTGATACGGTGTTGCCCCAGTGGATGTCCTGATTGATGTACGGTACCCATGCAAGGCAAACGGTAGCATCTCATGCCAGTCTTTATAGGTGACTACCATCTTCTGCACAATCTTCTTGATATTCTTATTAGCTGCCTCAACAGCGCCATTCATCTTTGGCCTGTAAGGAAAAGAATTGTGGTGTTGGATCTTGAAGTCCCGGCATAGCTCTGCCATCATTTTGTTGTTTAAGTTGGAACCATTATCAGTAATGATTCGCTCGGGAACTCCATACCGACAGATGATGTCTCTCTTCAGAAATCGGGCTACCACTTGCCTTGTAACATTTGCATAGGAAGCTGCTTCAACCCACTTGGTAAAATAGTCAATGGCTACCAAGATGAATCTGTGGCCGTTTGAAGCAGTCGGTTCAATCTTGCCAATCATATCAATGCCCCACATGGCAAAGGGCCAGGGTGAAGACATCACATTCAAAGGATTGGGAGGCACATGCACCTTATCCGCATAAATCTGGCATTTATGGCATTTTCTGGCGTAGGCACAACAGTCGGCGTCCATTGTGATCCAGTAATATCCTGATCTTAGCAACTTTTTAGCCATTGCATGTCCTCCAGCATGGGTACCAAAAGATCCTTCGTGCACTTCGTGCATCAACAACTCTGCTTCTGTTCTATCAACGCACCTGAGGAGTACCATATCAAAGTTTCTTTTGTACAGGGAACCATCAGCGTTCAAAAAGAAACTACCAGCAAGCCTTCTTAGAGTCTTCTTATCATTGGAAGATGCCCCAGGTGGGTATGTTTGATCCTCCAAGAAGCACTTAATGTCGTGGAACCAAGGCTTATCATCCTTAGCAACATCTGCTGCAAATACATATGCTGGTCTGTCAAGTCTGGACACTGAAATCCGAGGCACAAAGTTGGTAGCTTGGACTTTGATCATGGATGAAATGGTAGCCAGAGCATCTGCAAACTGATTCTCGTCCCGGGGGATATACTCAAGCTTGACCGTGGTAAAGAAAGTCAATAACCTCCTTGTATAATCCCTATAAGGTATCAGATGATCCTGGTGGGTGTACCATTTTCCGTTGGTTTGATTAACTACCAGAGCTGAATCTCCGAATACAGTCAATGTCTTGATCCTGAGGTCAATGGCTTCCTCAAGACCCATAATGCAAGCTTCGTATTCAGCTTCGTTGTTAGTGCAGTTGAACGTGAGTTTTGCCGAGAAAGGCATGTGAACTCCCTTAGGTGTAATGAGTACTGCACCAACACCACGACCATTCATATTAACAGCCCCATCAAACATCATAGTCCATTCTTCTTCCGGGTCAGGCCCTTCAGTGTGAACAGGCTCTTCATGATCTTTTGCTTTTATGAACATGATGTCTTCATCAGGGAAGTCAAATATCATGGGCTGGTAATCATCAATAGGTTGCTCAGCAAGATAATCAGACAACACACTGCCCTTGATGGCTTTCTGAGATGTGTACTGGATGTCATATTCTGTGAGGATCATTTGCCATCTCGTAACCCGTCCGGTAAGTGCTGGCTTCTCAAAAATGTACTTGACTGGGTCCATCTTTGAGATCAATAACGTGGTGTGGGTCAACATATACTGTCTTAGTCGGCGAGCAGCCCACGCTAAAGCACAACAAGTTTTCTCGAGCAGTGAATAACGTTGTTCACAGTCGGTAAACTTTTTGCTTAGGTAGTAAATTGCATAATCTTTTCGACCAGACTCGTCATGCTGGCCCAACACACACACCATTGACTCTTCTAATACTGTCAAGTACATTATTAGAGGTCTTCCTTCGACTGGAGGCATAAGGATCGGAGGCTCTTGTAAGTATTTCTTGATTTTGTCGAAAGCCTTCTGGCAGTCTTCGTTCCACCTGACCGTTTGTTCTTTTCTTAATAGCTTGAACAAGGGTTCACAAGTTGCTGTAAGGTGAGATATGAACCTTGAAATGTAATTCAATCTACCTAGGAACCCCCGAACTTCTTTTTCAGACTTCGGTGCAAGCATCTCTTGAATGGCTTTAACTTTGTCAGGGTCAACTTCAATCCCTCTCTCGCTTACAATAAATCCCATCAGCTTACCAGATCGCACCCCGAATGTGCACTTGTTGGGGTTCAATTTCAGTTGGTACTTCCTCAGGCGCTTGAATAATTTCAACAGATTTACCAGGTGGTCTTCTTCTGTGAGGGACTTGGCGATCATGTCATCCACATAACATTCGATTTCTTTATGGATCATATCGTGGAATAATGTTACCATAGCCCGTTGATAGGTTGCACCAGCATTCTTCAGTCCGAATGGCATCACCTTATAACAGAACGTGCCCCAGGGTGTAATGAAAGTTGTCTTCTCCATGTCTTCAGGTGACATTTTGATCTGATTATATCCTGAAAATCCGTCCATGAAGGAGAACACCGAGAACTGAGCCGTATTATCAACCAATACGTCAATGTGAGGTAATGGGAAATCATCTTTCGGGCTGGCTCTGTTCAGATCCCGGTAGTCCACACACATCCTTACCTTGCCATCTTTCTTAGGTACAGGTACAATATTAGCGACCCACGGCGGATAGCTAGTTACAGCAAGGAATCCGGCGTCCCACTGCTTTTGCACCTCTTCCTTTATCTTCATTGCCATATCTGGGCGAGTACGGCGCAACTTCTGTTTTACTGGCGGGCAGTCTTCTTTTAATGGCAGTTTGTGCATGACAATATCGGTATCCAACCCTGGCATATCTTGGTAAGACCAAGCAAACACATCCACATACTCCCGAAGCATATCAATCAATTGTTCTTTCACTGAGTCTTGTAGGCAGGCCCCGATCTTAACTTCTCTCACCTCTTCTTCCGTACCAAGATTAACCATTTCGATCTCCTCCTGATGAGGAGTGATAACCTTCTCCTCTTGCCTTAACAACCTGGCTAGTTCTTCAGGTAGCTCATAATCTTCTTCAACCCCTTCATCAGCTTGATTGATTGGATTGTCAAAGTCATACGAAGTCGTAGCAGTGCTGTTGTCGGTGCAGTCTGAAAGGCACTCTCTGCAAGGGTTTAGATTGTTCATTTTAGTGATTGATTTTAATCTTATTTAGAAAAAGTGAAATGAAGTTTATCATTTTGAAAACATTGCCATTTTATTTTTTGTACAAAAAGAAAAGTGAAAAAAACAGTGAGCGGAAAAGAAAAAGACTCATTTGCAAAAGATGTCCGATATTCATTGATTGATCTGTTTGCACAAAATTACAAGATGGCCCGATTACAAAATGAGTCTTGACATCTTGGGCAAGATGCAAGACTTGATGCATGCTTAAAATATACAGGAAATAATAATTACTCTGCAGGAGTAACCCTTATAATTTCCTGGGAAGACCAGTTTGAGATATGGCTCCCCGGGATCCTTGGACGTATCCAGCTCTCCAGGTTGCGCTCATCTTCCGACTCATCTTCCAAGTTGTTCACTGCATCCGGGGTGAGCATTCCCCCGCTGACAAAACTGGGCTTCTTGGCAGCCTCTGATTGATCTTGTTGAGTTGGTTTGTAACCCAACCCAAATCTGTCTTCTTTCTTCTCCACGGGCAGCAACTTGCCCCAGCCTTGGGCAGTCCCCTCTTCAACAACCTTCCTGGCTTGCTGATAAGACGTCATGGAGGTTCCAAGTACAACAGACGCTTCATTAATGTTTAGGGCCTCAAACCCCTGGCTCATAGTTTCATGGATTTCTCCATCCATCTCAATGTATTTGTACGTAGCCAGATGGCTAACAAAGATATCTTCTTCACCACAGATGGTGATGATCTGGCCTTCCCACTCGAATTTCAACTTCTGGTGAAGGGTAGACGTAACTGCGCCAGCGACATGGATCCAAGGTCTACCCAACAAACAGCTGTAGGCCGGCTGAATGTCCATCACATAGAAGGTAATTTTAAAAGTCTATGGGCCAATCATCACAGGCAGATCAATCTCCCCTAGCACTGATCTTTTAGAGCCATCAAATGCTCTCACCACCAAATTACTTGGACGCAATGCCAAGCCATCGTACTCCAGCTTCACCAAGGATTTCTTTGGTAAAACATTGAGTGAAGACCCAGTGTCTACCAATACATGTGATAGAACAACACCCTTGCATTCTAGAGTGATGTGTAAAGCCTTGTTGTGGTTACGTCCCTCAGTTGTTAAATCAGCATTGGTAAAACCCAATCCATGGCTGGTATTGACATTTGCTACCACGGTTTCTAGCTGATTAACGGTGATCTCTTCTGGCACGTAAGCTGCGTGCAAGACTTTCAGTAATGCATTCCGGTGAGCTTCGGAACACATCAGCAGGGATAATATGGAGATCTTTGAGGGAGTTTGGTGAAGCTGATCCACCACTTTGTAATCACTTCTCTTTATAATTCTCATGAATTCATCTACATCTTGCTCAAAAGATGTCTTCTGGGTTTCTTTGAGAATTGGTTCTTCAGGTATTACACTCTTCCCCTTTGCTTTTGCAGCAGCTTCTGCTTCGGCATTAGGTCTTTGTAATTGTGAGGCAAAAAGGCGTCCGCTTCTGGTGAAGCCTCCGCCTCCCCCAACATTATCAATCTGTGGAGAAGAAGTTGAAGAGTCCAAAGTGATTTTCTCTCCATTGCAGTAGAGGTCAGAGCCATAATGCCAAGGGATGGCATTACTGCTTTCATATGGAACTGGTCCAGGCACCGTGATGGTAACTGGACTGACTGCTGCAGAGGAGGGTACAGAGATAGTGTGCGGATCGTAGTAGATGGTAACTAGTGACCTGGCAGAAGGTGCCACTGTTTGTTGTTGAAAGTTGTTGTCTGGAGGAACACTTGACGGGTCATAGTAAATAGTGACTGCTGAGATATCTGTTGGCGTTGTAGAAGATTCTGTTGGATAAATGGGTGCTGATGTTGTAGATGATTCTGCAGAATGAAGGGATGTTATTGTTGTAGAAGGAATGTTTGTTGACATTTGATTTGTTGATATAATGGATGGAGCCATTGTTGATAGTACTGATGAATTGGTCGGAATGATTGTTGTTGCAGTTGTAGAAGAGTCAGGAAATGTTGCCAAAGGGATTGCCGGATTTGTAGGAACTGATGTTGTGATCTGAAGTATACCACTTTTGATAAGACCATCTATGCCGCTTCTCAAGTTATCACACCCATTGAACGAGATGTTGCAATAACCACAACCAAGCTCACACCCGGGGAACATCTGGCATTCTAGGAGCTGAGCTTTAATTTCTACCAGAGGTGTCCGAATCTGCCCAACACTGGTGATTAAGAAAGATGGTTTATCTTCCTCAATGGCATTAATTCTTGGTCCTCCATGATTGGGCATGGGATTCTTGTTGACATTTGGCGGGGGTGCAAAGTTTAGAGCTTTAGAATCCACCAGATCCTGTACCTTCATTTGTAAAGTCCTGCATTTTTCCGTATTGTGGCCAGGTGCATTGGAGTGAAAAGCACATCTGGCGTTGACATCGTAGTTTCTTGGTAGACTGGAAGGGTCTGGTGGTGCCAATGTCCTTAGTTCAACCAAGTTGAGCTTTAGGAGTTGTGGCAACAGAGCGGCATAAGGCATAGGGATTGGATCAATCACCCTATTGGCCTGTGATGGTCTTTGCTGAAAAGGTCTTTGCTGTTGATTGCTGTTGTTGTTGTTGTTGTAGTTTCTTTGTGGCGGATACTGAACTTGCTGTTGATAGTGTGGTTGCTGTGGTGGTTGATATGCTGGTTGTTGAGGAATTGGAGTTGGAATTGTGACAGCTGCCACTGATCTATGAAGGTACTGAGGCCTGCCCTTGCTGGCATGGATGGCGTTTGTCTCACCAGTTCTTCTAGGTCCCACAAAAGGCTTCCTGGGATTGCTCGACGAACTTGCACCATTATCAGAAATCTTGCCCATCTTCAGAAGGCTCTCAATTCTCTCTCCAGCTATGACTACATCAGCGAAGCTGGTGGAAGAAAAGGCAGCTAGCATGTCAATATATGTCCCTTGGAGGGTATTCATAAACATGTCGGCCATTTCCCTTTCCGACATGGGTGGCTGGACAGCAGCAGCAAGCTGTCTCCACCTCTGGGCATATTCCCGGAAGCTTTCTCTGGATGACTGAGACATTCCCATCAAGAGGGTCCTGTTAGGAGCCATGTCCAAGTTGTATTGGTACTGTCTGATGAAGGCCTCAGCTAGGTCCTTCCAGCATCTGATGGTTGCTCTGGTCAAGTGAGAGTACCATTCCCTTGAGGCTCCAGTTAAACTGTCTTCGAAATAAAACATCCACAGTTTTTCATCCATGGTGTATGCCTTCAGTCTCCCCAAAAAGGATTGCAAGTGAGTTCGTGGACAGGAAGTTCCGTTGTACTTCTCGAAGCACGGGGGTTTAAACTTGTGGGGAATCCTTACCCCGTCCACTAAACCCATATCCATGACATCAAAACCCAGGGAATTTTGAGACTCCAGAGATCTCAATTTCTCAGCAATTTCATCGAGCCTTCTGTCATAGGCTTCATCCCCAGCTCCCATTACAGTGAATTGATCCTCTTGGGGGTCTTCCTGTAAAACTCTGCCTGTAGTAGCATTCCCTTGCACATTAGTCGGGATGTTGATCTCTGGATGAAGGTGAGGCCCATACACTGGGGGATTAACATGAGGCTGAACCCTCTCATTGTTACTCGTTCCTCCAGTTCCCATATGGGGTTCTTATGGGGTTTGCCTTTCCACCAATGCCCTCAATCTTTCTTGGCTTTGAGCCAATCCATTCATCACTTCCATGAACTGGGTCATTTGGTTTCTCATCTCTAGCCTTTCATTGACCATCTGGGTCCTGACCTCTGTTAGTTCTTGCTGTACTTGGTCCATCTGGATACCAGGAAGATTGTTGCGAGTAGGGTATCTATGCGGACGGTTGAGAGGGAACACCCGACGGCGCGCAATAATTCCTGAACCACAACAGAGTTAGTAACAAACAAAACAAAAACCTACAAAACAAAACAAGAGTTAGCATGCAATGCAGTATGCTTATTTGTTTCCAAGGTATCCGACTTGGCATTTGGTTTTGACCTTTCCAGACCCTGAGGAAGATGCTTTGGTGTTGCTGGAGGAAAGAAAAACAAACTAATAAATATATTACAAATGGTGCATAGCACATAGTCTGTTTTTTACAACACATGCCCCCCGAGGGGTCAAAAATACAACATAAAAGAAAAAGTACATGAAATGAAAGCAACAACAAGCAAAAGTCAGACACCAAGACCAAACTCATCCTCCTTAACTTCCTTCAGAAGTGCTTCAGTTACAGGATCAGCTGGATGCTCTGTGAGGTTTCTGATAAGAAGATTCCTGGTGGTGATAGCAGTGGTCAGCTTCTTGTGCCTGTCTTGGTCCTTTGACCTCTTCACACCAGCCCTAAGCTTCAATTCTGAGATTTCCTTCTGGGTTGCTAGCAGAGCCTCCTGTTGCTTCCTTTCATTGGCCTCCAACTGCTCAATCCTGTCCTGAGTTCTCTTATCTTCTTGAGTGCGAGCTTCAGTGATCCTGACCCACCTAGCTTGACTTTCTTTCAGATAGAGATCAGTCCTAGCCTTCTGAAACTGGGCCTCTTTACAGGCATTCTTCAAGATCTGCTCTCCAGCTCTTGATTTCTTGATGTAGTCCTCTGCTTTCTCAATCCTGGCTAGATGCTCTACTTTAAGCTTTTCCAACCTCTCAATGTCTAGACGACCATCACTCCTCTCCCAGAGGGTCTTCTTCAGAGCTTGAGACAGATTCTCATTCCTCTCCTTCAGTTTCTCAAATTCTTCCAGGCTGACAGTTGCTGGAGGTGGTACTGTGGATGGTCCAGGTGCATCCTCAATGGTGAAAGGCATCCCAGAAATCTGAGCCCTAGCATGGGACCATTCATAATACTGAGCTGAGGCCACATTGTTGCATCTCCCAAGAATGGCCATCCCTTTGGTCTGGATGTTGTCCCAAGCCCAGGATGCTTGTCTGACAACAGCTAGATTAGGTTTTATCTCACAATACAGGGTTTCAGCCAAGTCTTGTACTCTAGGAGGGTGAACCAGAGCATAGCCCAACTGTCTTTTGAATAGCAAAGGGTTGTAGTTGATGCAACCCTTTACTCCTATCAGGGGTACATTGGGGAACTGCCCACAGCTAGAAATTATGTCCCTGCCTTTGGTGCTCTGGGTGCACCATCTGATGTCATCTGAAGTCAAAGCAATAAGTCTCCTAGCCCAATTCTTCTGTTGGTGGGGATTCAAGAAAGAATCAGTCTTGGGTAAGTGTTTGAGCAGCCAGGTATGAAATAGGGGAGCACAACATCTCACCAACCTCCCTCTTTGCTTCTCATTCCTTTGGTGAATAGAGTAGTAGAAATCTCCCAGTAATGTGGGCACTGGGTTCCTTAGAATGAAAAGATGAATGGCATTCTTGCTGATAAACTTGGGCTCATCTGCAAAAAGTATAACCCCATATATACTGAGGGCTAACAATGCACAAACTGCCTTCCATTCTCCCAAGGAGGCCTTCAGGATAGCCTGAGAAGTTAGAAAGTCCAAGTGTAGACCAGGGATTCCAGCCTTTGTTGTCATGTTCTGCTCAATCAGAATAGGTTCCAGATACAGTGCTTTTGCCACTTCTTCATTGCTGGGAAAAGCCATCTCAGGGTTGAAGGGGACACCACCCCTGACAGGTACTCCAATCAGTGATGAAAACTCCTCCAACAGAGGTCCCAACTGAAAATTCTGAAAAGTGAAGCATCTCAAAGGAGGATCATAGAACTGTAGGCAAGTGTGAATCAAACTCCTCTGAGAAGGGTCCAGGTCTATAACCACATCAAGGATGCCTCCATAATGTTCTCTGAATAATGGTATATGGTCTGGAGTGATAAGTGCATGGACCTGCCTGATGCCAGCCAGCACAGGCTCAAAGAAGTGATATGAAATGTTGCTCTTCTTGGGTGCCATGACTGTTGATGAAGAGCTGAAGCAGATGCTGATGATGAAGACTGATACTGGAGATGAGCCACTGATAGGCTGAGGATGGTGATGAAGGTGACTGAAGCAGGAAACTGATGAGGATAGTTGAAGCAGATACTGATGAACAGGGGTCTATGCAGATGAAGAGGTCAAAACCAAGCCAAATGTAATATGGATACCCTGAAAAATAAATAAGCAAATGTTAAATGATGCAATGATGATGTATGCAAATGATATGCAAGGGTTTGTGATCAAGCTGGATCTGATTAACTGCCTTGATATAGGTCCATGTATGTTCAAAGAAGGTCCATATGAGGTCTAGAAGTCCAGTAACCAAGGTGGGGGGACTCAAATAAAGAGTCACATATCCAGGATTAAAATCACAAGAACTGTCCAAAAATGGAGCACTCTTATTCAAAGTATCAGGGTATGCTGTGGTCAAGGGTACCTGCAAACCTGTAAACAGCCCAACCCCCTCACAGGTGGTGTTCTAAAACAAGAATCCTCAGACTTGGATCAGTTATAAGAAGTGTAAACACTTCTAACCCGGAGGTACAGTGTTTACAATAACCATAAAAGATCCTCCTCTAATTCACCTCAGTTTCTGAAGGTCATAGTAAAGGTCATCCAGACTTAGCAGGCTTCCCAGATAGCCCTAGCACTACAGGAGATCTGTAGCACAGAGTTCTCAAGAAGAAACCCATATTTGAACCGTGTTTCATATTCCCGCACCATACCGAAATGGAATGGGAAAGAACATGAACCACTCTAGCCTAGGTGTCACTCAGGTCCCAGGTATAGGACCTTAAACTCTCAATAGAACCCCACCCACCAAAGCAAAAACCAAATCCAGCCAGATACAGTATGACAGTATGATGTATATAAAGCTATAAAGAAAGCAATAAAATAACTGTACATAAAGCGGTAAATAAAGCAAATATATAAACACAATCAGCACATAACACCCCAGTAAACACAAATCAAACAAGCGCTAGGAGGAACCCACAAAAAGAACCAGAAGCCCTGGTTACAATATAAGGATCCCCAGCAGAGTCGCCAAGCTGTCGCTCCCACCAAATGACACCTGGTCAGAAGGGGTACAGACGCGAACGGTCAGCGAAAAGAGAAATGAATAGAGTCGCCAGCTAGGCATTTTTATCCCGAAGGAAAGGTAATGCTGCATAAACCTAAGAAAGATATGGATAAGACGGTTGCGAACCAGAGAGACTGAGAAAGGGGGTTGGTTACAACCTGGGAAGGTATTAGCACCCAGATTGTCCGTCGTACTCGACGGGATCCACGCTTAAAAGATTTGTGCTTTAAAGGGGTAGTGTCAGTGCAATTTGTGTATAGAGAGCTGGAAAAGGATGTACAGGTGTCAGTGTAAAAAGGGAATTGTAAAGTGCATAAGTGAAGTGTAATATGTATAGTGTCAGTGTAAGAATAAGAATGAAATGCTCAAGACCATGAGGCTTAAAGGATAATGCTGGAAAGAGGGGGAATATACAGAGACTTTTGTTCGATAGCTGTTAAGTTATGCCTACGTATCCTCTCGTGCAATGAGGAAGTCAGAACACCGTAGTTCGACCCAAAGAGACTGAAAGATAAATTGACTTGTGAACTGCTTGCTTGTCTATGCTCAAGTGTATGACCTGTCTGGCTCAGGTGCAAACTGTCTTGCATTAGACGGAAGAAGCAAGTTCTCGTTTGTGAGTGAATGAGGTGAGAAAAGAATCCCGGAGGAGACGATTATTGTTTGTTTTTTTGAGTTTTCAGTCTTTTATTGCTTTTGAAAGTTTGTCATAAGTTAATGAGCTTAAGCCTAAACCAAGGGTTAGTAAACTCATCACATCTTCCCTCTGATTAGGGGTAATGAGAATACCTTAAGTGTGAAGTCAAATTCTCACACTTAATCACCATGGTGTAGGATTAAGATCATTAACCTACTTGTGATTAGTTAGATGTTTTTTGTTGTTTTTGTTTAGTGTTAAGTAATGAGCTTAAGCCATAATCAGGGATTAAACAGACTCATTACACCATCCTAATAGAAGGATAATAGATGAGAATGTTTAAGCTGAGGAAAGCTCCTCAGCTTAATCCATGATTAGGGATTAAACTCATGACAAAACAAAGCCTTTATTAAAGTGAATTTTAGTTAATGGCATGATGAAGAAGTGTTTTTTATGGTTTGTAAGACAACTTGAGGGGGACTTGTCCATTAACACTAGGGTTAGTCCTTCTTAACCAACTAAGGAAGAATTAGAACCCTAATGCAAGGCCCAAGTTACAAGCTTGATGTCTTGATGATTATTAGATGGATTGATTAAAGGATTTAAACACATTAAGGGTTTAACACTTAGGATTAAAGTTATACACTCCATCCTAATAGAAGGATGCAGGCATAAGCTTAATCACAAAGTGTTTAAGCCTTTAGGGTTTAGTCCCAGATTATGAGATGAGAAAAGAAGACTCAAAGAGACACAAAGGTAAAAGCTAAGAGGGGAGACTAATCAAACCCTAATTATTGTCATGCTTGGTTGTTCCTAGGGTTTATGAGGTTTGCAAGAAAGATCTTCAGAGAAACCACCAGGAAGCAGATGAAAGGAGCAAAGAGAAGCAAAGTAACTTGCTTCATTTAAGAAGACAAGTCACTTGAAGAAAGAAAGTAAGATGAAGAAGAATGAGCAAGCTCAAACTCAAGCACAAGACAAAATGCAGCAATGATGCATAAGAGAGATGAAAAGAGATTGTGAGAAGTGAAGGCAAATTCACTTCTCAAAGTAACTTACCACCTGAAAAGTTAGTGAAAGAAATGAAATGCAATGCAAATGAGATGAAATGGCATGATGCAAACTAAAACCAGAAGCATGAGTATGATGTTAATGATGCTATGAGATGATGCAAACATGAGGCAAGGCATGAGAATGATCATGCAAACACAAAGATGCAAATGGGACATGCTTAGAACCATGAATGTTCATGAAAAGTTATGAAATGCAAATGACATATAACATGACAAATGAAAGATGCAATGATCAAACATGATTCTAATATGTCCTAAGATGTATTGTTAATCAAATGGATGCACAAAATGTCATGGCAAGTCATGGTATGCAAGCAAATGAGAAATGGATGCAAAGGAAGGCCCAAATTAGGGTTTATGATCAATGCACAAAACAAAATCCAAAACCAGAAGCAAAAGACATGATAAAAATTTGAAAATGAAAACAAAGGAACCCTAAACCTATACAAACTCACTGCCCAAAGGAGGGGATCCAACTCTTAACCTAGTGAAAGTTATGAATTTCCTAAGATTGCTAGGGTTTTAAGGTACCTTGTCAAGAAAAATGCAAAACAAATAGGAAATGCAAAATCAATTCATGCCAATTTAATCCTATAAACTACATGCTATACAAGATGCAATGCAAAAAGAATCATTGTCCAACTCTTAAAGGCTAGGCAGAAATGAATTTTTGAAGATTGAATCAAAACAATGCCTTGAAATGAAATTAATTCCATTGAAAATTGTCAAAAAGCATCAAGATCAAAAAAGAAATTTGGTTTGAGAGTTGGACAATGTTTCCAAATGATTTTAAATGTTACATGAATTTTTTTTGTGATTTTTAAATACCTAAAAGTATTTTTAATTAATTAATTCTCATTAATCAATTAAAAATAAACTTTTAAATGATTTAAAAATATTTTCAATGCAAAAAATAAAAATAAAAATATTTTTGTGTTCTGAAAATTAATAAAAGCTTGAATAAAAATTTTCAGAATTTTTGAACAATTTTTGCTATTTTTAATAAAATATACAAAACAAATGAAATTAAATGAAATAAAATAGAATAAAATGAGAAGTAATCAGATCTGAGGGCTGACATTCAAACTGGACGCGCGGGAGTTGACTGGCGCGCGTTTGAGTGGCTGGGATTCAATCTGAGATTTGAATTTAATTAATCCTAATTAACTACATAAATGACTGGATTAGGGTTTAATCAACGCATCTGGGACGTCCATTCGCGCGCGGGTCAAACAAAGTCAGCCCATCCTACGCTCCAAATTCAAACCTGGCCCTAAACCCTAATTAACACTAATGACCTTCAGACGGCCGGAACAGTGGTTCCGGTCGTCTTCTCCGACGAGCCAATTCTCTAACTCTCTCCAAACTCCATAAAAATGAAAACTAACAGCCCAGAATCAAACCCCACTCATCACTGAATCAAAACCCCCAAACAAAAACCATTTTTCATTCATCAATCATGCAAATCGAAGCGAAACAAATTTAGGGCAGAAAGTTTCAGACAACTCATACATACTCAATATTCCACCATTTTCATTTTTAAACACATCATGATGATCAGGATAACATGTAGAATCAATTTATAACAAGTAAATGGAGTTCTGGAAAATTTGTTTTTGATGGATACCTGAACTGAAGTCCTTCGAACAGGAGCTTTCTGAGCCTTTCTCCTATGCAAACTGACTCCTCTGGTCCCCCTGAGCTCAATGGAATGCTTCACAACTCTTGTTGATGGCTGATTTGGGAGATTGCAGAAGTTCTGTTCAAGGGGGAGTGGTGATCGTGTTTTGGTTTCAGTGACTTTCAGGCTGTTTCAATGGTTGATTTGTGATCAGTGAGTCATGTTGAGATTGTTTGTGAAGTTTGTTTGGATGTTTTATGCTTGTGGAGAGTGTTTCGAATGGTTTTGCATAAGAGGTGGAAAATGAGAATGTTGTCTTCTTGGAGCTTTTAGGCTTGTGTGTTATATGAAATGGCTTGCTTTTGATTTGTATAAACAAATGGTATTGGCTCAGAAAGTGGTTGTGGCATAGTGTGATTGGTATGGGCAAGTTGCCAAAATGTCAACTTGACTTGTACTTGAGGTATGGGCAATGGTACAACTTGCTTTTTGGCTTGCTTTGGCTCAGCTTGAATCAAGGAAAGCTATGGAAAAGGTCTAGAGGCAATGCAGCAAGTGGTTTATGGTTTGTGATAGGTTTTGCAATTTTCACAAAGTTTGGCCCCTTTGTGATTTCTTGAAGTTCAAGGAATGAAATGAGATGATTCTTGGGCCAATTCTGATTTTTAGGAGTCATGGGATCATGTTGTGAAGAATTTGTACACTTTTGAAGCCTTTAGAACACTTGATCATACCATTTTGCAAAATGCCTCTTTGGTAGAAAACTTCAAATTATGTGATTTTAGCCAACTTTGACAAGCCATAACTTTTGATCCAAAATGAATTAGGTCAAGTTCTTGTACTTTTTGAAAAGGGAATGATCCATTCTACAACTTTCATGACCAAAGTTTTCCCATTTGAAGCTTTTTTGAATCAAAAAGTAAGGGTTGAAAAAGTTTCCCAAAAATGGCAATTTTCATTATAAGTCAACTTTCCCAAAAAGTCAAACTTTGCAAATGGCTTGAATTGCTTCAAATTTGTGAAATTCTAACATCTTCTATGATCAAATAAAGATCATACACAATCAAAATGATGAAGAACACCCTTTGGTTGGGTCATTGGGGGCCTCAGATGCCCTGATTTTGCACTGGCTTGCTCAAAAAGTCAACTTTTGATCAGATGACTTCCCCATGGAATTTCTTCATGAAAATTGCTATGCATGATCCCTATACCATATAGAGACCAATAGAAGCAAGAATGACCAAAAAAATGGAGTTATGGCCTCTGAAACCAAAACCCTAATTCTAGGTCCTCTGTGCAGTCAAACCTGGCTCTGCTTCCATGCCATCCTCAGTTCTTGTGATTCTTTGAATTTCTTGACTTTGTGGGGATATAATATGATGCTTGAACATACATGGACCCCTTTGAAGTGATTGATGACCTTTGGAGTGGCTCAAGAAGCTCTTGGATTGCCCAGATCACAAACCCTAGATGCAGATGACTTAGAAGCAATGCAGTGAATCAAGAATGTTGTGTGAGATGCTATAATTGGATTTATGCATATGAAATGATCACAAGCCATGGTGTGAATGGGTGAGGGCAAATTTGGGGTGTTTACACAGTCCCAAGGACGATTTCCCTCTTCCGCACATCGATACTTTGGTTGACAACACTGCTAAGTTTGCTGTTTTCTCCTTCATGGACGGATTTTCAGGATATAATCAGATCAAGATGGATCCTGATGATATGGAAAAGACCACTTTTATCACACCATGGGGCACTTATTGTTACAAAGTCATGCCATTCGGTCTTAGAAATGCAGGGGCCACTTATCAAAGGGCAATGGTCACCCTCTTCCATGATATGATGCATAAGGAAATAGAAGTTTATGTGGATGATATGATTGCCAAATCACAGAGTGAGGAGGATCATTTGACTCATCTCCTGAAGTTATTTGAGCGCCTTAGAAAGTTTCAACTGCGTTTGAATCCAGCTAAGTGTACCTTTGGTGTCCGATCAGGAAAGTTACTTGGTTTTATTGTTAGTCAGCAAGGAATTGAAGTAGATCCGGATAAGGTTAGAGCAATTCAAGAGATGCCAGCTCCAAAAACAGAAAAGCAAGTCAGAGGCTTCCTTGGGAGACTAAACTACATCTCCATATTTATCTCTAACATGACTGCTACCTGTGAACCTTTATTCAAGTTGCTCCGGAAGAATCAAGCAATTGAGTGGAGTCCTGATTGTCAATTGGCTTTTGAGAAGATCAAGGTTTACCTGCAGGAACCTCCTATCTTAATCCCACCTACTCCCGGGAAACCTCTCTTCATGTACCTGACTGTACTCGAGGGATCTATGGGTTGCGTATTAGGCCAACAGGATGAAACTGGTCGTAAGGAGCACGCCATTTATTACTTAAGCAATAAGTTCACAGATTGTGAAAGCCGATATTCGCTTTTAGAGAAGACTTGTTGTGCTTTGGCATGGGCGGCTAAACGTCTCAGGCAGTACATGATCTGTCACACTACTTTGTTGATCTCGAAAATGGATCCAATAAAGTACATCTTTGAGAAGCCTGCTTTGACTGGAAGACTCGCCCGTTGGCACATGTTGTTATCCGAATATGACATCCAGTATGTAACCCAGAAGTCTATTAAAGGCAGTGTGTTGTCTGAATACCTTGCTGATCATCCTGTCGAAGATTATGAACCCTTGAAATTCGATTTCCCAGAGGAGAACATTATGTTGATAAAGGATTGTGAAGTTCCAGATCCAGGTGAAGGTCCTGAGCCCGGTTCTCGTTGGAAGATGATGTTTGATGGTTCCTCTAATTACATGGGGCATGGTGTGGGAGCTGTTTTGATGAACCCTGATAGTGGTTACACTCCTTTCACGGCTAGATTATGTTTTGAATGTACAAACAACATCGCTGAGTATGAAGCGTGTGTTTTAGGTATCGAAGCTGCAATTGATACCAGAATCAAGATTCTTGAAGTATATGGAGACTCAGCTTTGGTAATCTACCAAGTCAAAGGTGAATGGGAGACCCGTGATGAGAAGTTGATCCCTTACCGTGCCCACATTGTGGAGTTAATTAAATACTTTGATGAAGTCACTTTCCATCATGTTCCAAGGGCAGAGAATCAAATTGCAGACGCTTTAGCTATGTTGGCATCTATGTTTCAAGTCAGATTTCTTAATGAAGCTCCACTCATTACAATCGAGCGAAAAACTGCACCAGCCTACTGTCTACTGGTCGAAGAAGAAACTGATGAGAAACCGTGGTTCTATGACATCAAGAACTACTTACAAAACCAGGAGTACCCAGCTGATGCAACAACTCTGGATAAGAAGACTCTGAGAAGATTGGCGTCCAAGTTTTTCCTCAGCAACAATGTGCTTTACAAGAGAAATCATGATATGGTTCTGCTCAGATGTGTGGACAAGCGCGAAGCAGACTTATTGATTAGGGAAATCCATGAAGGATCATTTGGAACACATGCCAATGGACATGCCATGTCCAGGAAGATTTTGAGAGCTGGATACTTCTGGTTGACCATGGAGTCAGATTGTTTCAAATACGCCAGGAAGTGTCATAAATGCCAGATTTATGCCGACAAGGTGCACGTACCTCCGACCCTTTTGAATGTCCTGTCATCACCTTGGCCTTTCTCAATGTGGGGCATCTACATGATAGGGGCAATTGAGCCTAAAGCTTCCAACAGTCACCGGTTTATCTTGGTTGCAATCGATTACTTTACCAAGTGGGTAGAAGCAGCTTCCTATGCCAACGTGACGAAGCAAGTGGTTGCCCGTTTCATCAAGAACCAAATTATCTGCCGATATGGGATCCCAAGCCGAATCATCACAGATAATGGGACCAATTTGAACAACAAGACAATGAAGGAGTTGTGTGACACATTCAAGATTGAACATCATAACTCTTCTCCTTACCGTCCGAAGATGAACGGAGCTGTTGAAGCTGCGAACAAGAACATCAAGAAGATCTTGCAGAAAATGGTGAAGACTTACAAAGACTGGCACGAGATGTTACCGTATGCCTTACACGGATACAGAACCTCAGTTCGCACTTTAACAGGGGCAACCCCTTTCTCTTTGGTGTATGGGATGGATGCAGTTCTCCCCATCGAAGTAGAGATACCATCTTTGAGGATCTTGATGGAAACCAAACTGGAGGAAGCTGAGTGGGTCCAGAGCAGATATGACCAACTGAACCTCATTGATGAGAAGAGAATGACCACCATGTGCCATGGCCAGTTGTACCAGAAGCGCATCAAGAGAGCTTTTGACAAGAAAGTCCATCTCCGAGAATTCAAAGAAGGGGACCTTGTACTCAAGAAAATCTTGCCAGTCCACAAAGACATGCGTGGGAAATGGAGTCCTAACTATGAAGGCCCATATGTTGTGAAGGTGGCATTTTCCGGAGGTTCCCTAATCCTCACAACTATGGATGGTGAACAACTGAAACACCCAGTGAATTCTGATGCAGTCAAAAAATATTATGCCTAAATAAAGCCCGATAAGTTGAAAACCCGAAAGGGCGGCTTATGCAAAAATGGGTATCCCGGTGGATCATAAACTATGAAGGAGATCCAGGCAAAAGTTAGGGATAAAAATAAAAAATAGAGCTCGCTAAGTTGAAAACCCGAAAGGGCGGCTTAGGCAAAAAGGAGCGTCCCGGTGGATTGAAAACCCGAAAGGGCGGTCCAGGAAAAAGTTAGGGACAAAGGCATTTGACTGTATCAGATGATGTTTATCATTACTGAAGATCATTACTTGAACACCAATCCAGTCGCTCTTGTCAGAAGCAAGGTGTTGGGCGGTTTTAGTTATTAGGGATTATAGTGGTCGTTGGATTCAATGTAGACCTTTCCCCATTGCCATTTTCAAATTGTAATTTTCCATGGAGCTTTTGCTATTGGCAAGCTACAATTCTTGAATGAAATACAACCTTTGCCTTTAAAATTTGTCGTTCAGCTTCTTATTTTCTTTGTTATGCAAAATGTCTTTACTGAATTACAATTTAACTTTGAAAATGACAAAAAAAATTTTTAGAAACAGTTTTGAAAACGTACGGGAAAACATTCAAATTTCTTTGACTTTAGAAAAATTAAAAGATTCTCTGTCTTCTAAAAAATCCCTCTGGCTTGCAGCAACACTCCTGTGCAATTATTACAGAAATCCCCGCATAGAATTATAAGCTGGTAGCACTCTTGGATGGATCCTTGGACCAGACACTGATTTCCAAGTTTGAAGACATCTCTCCAGCATCTTTCTTTTTACTTGTCTGAGTATTTGCGCTGAGATCCTACTTTTCTCCCTTTATCAAAACTCTCTATATCTCCATAGAGTCAGCATTTGCATATCATGGTCATTCGCATCATGTTCATCGCATAAGCATTTGACGTAATCATCCGTCTATCCCCAGTTGTCGCCTGTCTAAATCCAGGTCCCGATTACTGTCTTTTGTTATTTTAAGTCCACTGTTTGTTGGTACCCCCACAGTGCGGTTAACCAAGATTTCTTTTCCCAGCAACACGGGTATCCCCTGCATAGGCCTTTCTTGATGTACCTTAATACAACCAATACTTCTTTAAACCCAATTATCATTGGTATGAACCCTTCAAGCTGTTTACTTAAGATTCAGACTTGTCTGATTCAAATGCATCTGGGTTCCCTGGTAGTTCCTAAAAAGTTTTTCTAAAAGTTCTTTGTTTTAAAAATTTCCTGAGGTTGGTTGTTTATCTCGCTGAAGACTCCAACATTTATTCTTATTTGCCAGCTGGTCGCTTAGAGCCATTTGATCTATCTTTAAACGCTTCGCATACTACTCCCAGTATCAGTGTGTTTGCACAGAGCCACTGCCTGAATACTATTTTTATTTTCCAATCCTCAGTTATCAACAGTTACACTTGAACCTATTGATTTACTATTTTAGACTTATGACAGTTATTTGTTTCTCCAACCGCCGTGTTGAATTTTATTTTCCTGACCACCGCGTCTCTGTCTATTATTTTATTTCCTGACCACCGTGTCGACGTCTGTTATTTTTATTTCCAGACCACTGCGTCAATACCTGTTATTTTATTTTCCAGACCACCGCGTCTTTATCTGTCTGTTATTTTATTTTCCAGACCACCGCGTCTTTATCTGTCTGTTATTTTATTTCCAGACCACCGTGTCACTACCTGTTATTTTATTTCCTGACCACCGTGTCACTACCTGTTATTTTATTTCCAGACCACCGTGTCACTACCTGTTATTTTATTTCCTGACCACCGTGTCACTACCTGTTATTTTATTTCCAGACCACCGTGTCACTACCTGTTATTTTATTTCCTGACCACTGTGTCACTACCTGTTATTTTATTTCCTGACCACCGTGTCACTACCTGTTATTTTTATTTCCTGACCACCGTGTCACTACCTGTTATTTTTATTTCCCGACCACCGCGTCCTTATCTGTTATTTTATTTCCAGACCACCGTGTCATTGCCTGTCTTTTATTTTTCCTGACCACCGTGTCGACGTCTGCTATTTTATTTCCCGATTACCATGTCGATGTTTGTTTACTCCTGACCGCCGTATCAATGTCTGCTATTTAGTTCTCCTGGCTACCGAGTCAAAGTTTTTTCATTCTCTCTCAATCACTGAATCGCTGTATTGAGATCCCCAGCAACCACTTTGAACTTGCTAACTCATCTTTCCAGATAGTCTGTCTTTTATCTTGCGTTTTGTCTTCTGTCATCTGTCATTCTTAGTACTAGCAGTTACACTTGAACCTGCTGATTTATCACTTTGAATGTATCCTGTATCTGTTTTGTCATCCCCAGCAGTTTGTCATCCCTAGTGAGTCTTCATCCTCGATTTTCGTTTTGTGGATGACCGTTGCATTTGTCTGCATCATACCATACCCAGCATATTCATCATTAAAAAAATTAGCATGTTGAGTCATTACATCTTGCATATCATATCTCCAGCAATAGTCCCACGTAAGTTCATGGCATGTCATTGCATTTAGGGAAAAAATTTCGGTTATTTCTATATTTAAATACCTGTCACTCCGATTTTATGAGGATTAACATCACTCATTTTATCTGGTGAAGTTATTTAAATAGGGGCAACTGTCACACCCCAAATTTTACCCCTAACTGCTCGTCTCATACATTCGCATTAAGAAAGATTTCCAGGACTTTTTGTTTGTTTTCACCTCATCTTCAAGTTATTTCCTGAATCTAGGTTAACTTTTATTCATTTCCAAGACCTTTTAAATTTAATTTCTATTTTTTATTTTATTTTATTTTTATTTTTTTTCAATTCATTTTTTTAAGATGTTATCTCTAAGTTTATTTTCATTATTTAACCTTCAATTCATTCTAACTTCCATATTTAAGTTTCAAGTTTTATTTCTAATTTCAAGATTATTACTAAGTCATTCCCCATCTTAATTTCTCAATGCCATTTTTTTTAAGTTTCAACTTATTTTCTAAATTTGATTATTCTTTTCAAAATTGTAGATTTAAGTCCCAAGATTTATTTTTATTTCAAATTTAAACTCTACCACTTTTTTCTTTCTTCCATTTAAAACTTTGCCCAATTTTTAAAATTTTATTGTTGTTTTTTCAATTCAATTCATATTCCAAATCCAATGTCAAAGCTTATAGTTTAAATTAAAATTTAGGTTTTCAATTCAATTCCATCAAAAAAAAACATTCTTAGTACAAGCATACATAAATCCATTCAAGCATGTTCAAACTCATGTCCATTCATACAATCAATATCTTTATTCAAAGATTTTAAAACAATTTCTCATATGCATCATTTACATTTTCATTGTCACATAAAAGGGATCCTAAAACAAAGTGCATCGTTTTATTACAACATAAGGTTGCAAGCCTAAGCATAAAGAAAACTATTTCCAAGTGTAAGCCATGCCAACTTCATGCAAGGTCTTCTTTCTTCTCGTTAGAAACCCTTCCAAGTCTTTGTTTTCCATCCTTGAGTTTCTCATGCACAAAAAAACAATAGGACAAGATTAGCATTTATATCCAAGCCAATTCTACTCACAATGTTCATATTCCCGAATAATGATCCAAAGTAAGGCCAAGCAAGATGAGTTTTTTTACACAAGGCAGACAAAGTGTAAAATAAGTATAATGACCTGCTGTAGTTGGACTCAGACCTGCTGTAAGAGCAGGGTTGCAGGATGCTGACCCTCTCTCCACCATGTTACAACAAACACTAAAATGAACTCTGCGAACCTACAACCCAAGGCCCTTGCATCTAGTTTATACCAAAATGTGATTAACTCTTCACCACACCAACAAAAATCCTGCTATAAACACATGCCATGTCTCGAAATAAAGAAGAGACCTGCAGCAGAAGGAGATAGGACATCCAAAAAAAAAGCAAACAAATTCTGATCAGCAAGATGTACCAGTTCAAAACAAAAGCAAAACCAAAATACTGGTTATAAAAAAAGCAGCCGATCATCACAGAAAGGAGGGACTCAGATACACAGCCCAAAAGCCTGTTTCTTTGGTCTTCACCAAAACGTGTAAAGCTCTTGCTCCAAAGAAACAAAAACCTGCAGGTGAAAGCAACCAAGCACGAATGTCAAACAAGAGTTCTGATACCCTAAAGCTTATTAAATAAGTTTTCAACTGAGGAGTTGAAAATAAAAAGCCCTAATCTTGTCAATATAAAAGGGGGTTTCGTTTTATCAAGGGGGGGATTCACCAAAAGCAAAATCAAAAAAATTCAAAACAAACTTAGAAACACAACACAGAAAAGGAACAGAAAAACAACATCAAACATTTTTTTCAAACAATCACAAGAAACACAGAGAGAAGGGGGAGACAACAAACACAGGAAACTCACCGTTCAAACCTCCGACCTCAATTCATTTCACCTTCCACCATAACCTGCAAACGGAAGCCCACAAAAACACCAGCCGCGAATCCCTCACAGAAAACCCTTCTCCCACCGCCGAACTTGCAACCACCGAGAAACCCGCCGAGCCTTTTCTGTAGAACCACCAAATCGTGAACGGAAAGCCGCCGCGAGGGAAGAGAGGATCAGAGCAGGACGGAAACGAAGATTCTTGTTTTGCTATAGAGAAAGCTCGTTTCTTCGCGGAAGGTAGTTCGTTGTTCTTCCTCTTTGTCACCTGTTTACTTTCATAAGAAGGATATTGTTGGAGGATGTTGAGTTCTTGTTGATTCTCCATCACAACAGATTAAGTTCCCACTGTGTTTTCTTCTAATTTTCACGTTTCGTGTTTGGTTTTGTTTCTGGAAATAGGCTGCGGCATTTCTTTCTTTTTCTAGGGTTTTCTATTCCCTTTCTTTTAAAAGCGAACTGGGTCAAGGAACAAGACCCGACCCGCTCTGGCTACCCGCGAATTAGCTCCCATGTGGGCCGCTGCTGGGCCAGCTACCCTCATTTTTATATGTTTTTGTGTTTAAATTTCAAATTTCTTTCTTTCCTTAGTTCACTTAACACTTGTGTTTATAATCTCTATTCTTATTTCACATTTTTCTTTTAAAAAAAAAGGGTTAAACAAACTTTGAAAAATTCTATATTATTAACGTTAACTAATTTTATTTTACTAATCAATTCTTGAAAAAATTGCACTTAGTTAGTTTATTTCTTCTTTATTATTATAAGATGTTTGTTTGTCTTCTTCCTTTGTTCATCATTTAGTTGCATCGACAATGTGTGACCTGTTAATATATTTATCATTCCCTATTTTCGACCATAAAATATTAAGTAGAGCATGAGTATAATATTTACAAAAATAACAATCGCCACCAAAATAATTATTTCAAAATAATGTTTTCTCGGTCCAACGCTAATCAAATACATTAACTCTTTATCGCCTACACTTCATACACACGTAAGTCGATTATCAAACGATCGCCGTCTGCATGTTTTCGCGTATCTTAAATAATTTAACAAGGAATAGAATTCCGGAGTCTAGCATTCCGCACGTTCTAGAACGAACTGCAACTGGGCTAGCCCCACGCGTATTGTTCGTTCACTCCTTCGTTATTAAAACACATCAATTCTGAACGTCTAAAAACAAATCATTTATCAAAATAACGTACGAAAACAGAACTCCGGAGTCTAGCATTCCGCACGTTCTGGATTGAACCGCAAATGGGCTAGCCCCACGCGAGGG
Organism: Lathyrus aphaca; assembly: GCA_963966055.1. NCBI lineage: Eukaryota > Viridiplantae > Streptophyta > Magnoliopsida > Fabales > Fabaceae > Lathyrus > Lathyrus aphaca. The sequence goes on from OZ014520.1 coordinate 159,843,076, forward strand.
TTCAATCATCATTCGTAAATTAAAATATCCAAATCTATTATCAAAATAAATTACGAAAACAGAACTCCGGAGTCTAGCATTCCGCACGTTCTGGATTGAACCGCAAATGGGCTAGCCCCACGCGATGGTTCAATCATCATTCGTATACCAACAAATTTAAATCATTTTTATAATTAATTATCGAAAGACGGAACTCCGGAGTCTAGAACTCCACACGTTCTGGATTGGACCGCAACATGGGATAGCCCCACGCGATGGTTCATTCGCCCTTTCGTTTAAAACATCTTAACAAAGTCAAACACTTTTTTCTAAAACGAACATTGTTTAAATCATTCTATCTCTCGAACAAGCTAGTGCTTCAGCCTCCACCGCGAGTATAAGCCAATGCTTAACAGTAGAATGCGTTTTAAACAACTGTTCAATAAAAACCACAAACCGTAGTAGCACGAACTACGGAGCTCTGACTTTCCCATTGCACAAGGGAATATGTAGGCACGAGGATTTTAATCCTTCGCGAGCACCCTAATAAAAAATTTAATTATTTTTCCATTTAAATCAATAAACAAAAATTTAATCTTTTCTCTATCATAATAATTTAAAACTCTAGAACAAGCATATTAATAACCATTTAGAAGACATAGACTTAAGATCAAACATTTAATCACATATTTAGCTAAGAGGTTCCCGTTGAGTACAACAGACGTGAGGGGTGCTAATACCTTCCCCTTGCGTAACCGACTCCCGAACTTAGAATTTGGTTTCGTAAACCATTTCTTATCCTTCCTTTAGGTTGTATCTATATCTCCTTTTTCTCTCGTAGAATAAATAGAATTAGGTGGCGGCTCTGTTGTTTTGTTTTAGGATCGTACTTTTTCGAGGTACGACACATAAGTTCAATCATATCATCTCATATTGCATTTTTGCCTCACTGCATTAATTCAAAGTCATCTGCATCTAGGGTTTGTGATCTGAGCCATCCCTGAGCTATCTGAGCCACTCCAAAGGTCATCAATCTTCTCAAGAGGGGTCCATGTATGTTCAATCATTATATCATATCCCTACAAGGTTAAGAAAGTCAAAGAATCACAAGAACTGGGAAAGGCATGGAAGCAGAGCCAGGCTTAACTGCACAGATGACCTGAAATTAGGGTTTTGGTTTCAGAGGCCATAACTCCAATTTTTTTGGTCATTCTTGTTTCTATTGGTCTCTATATGTTATAAAGATCATGCATATCAATTTTCATAAAGAAATTCAATGGGGAAGGCATCTGATCAAAGGTTGACTTCTTGAGCAAGTCAGTGCAAAATCAGGGCATCTGAGGCCCCCAATGACCCAACCAAAGGGGTTTCTCCATCATTTTGAATGTGTGTGATCTTTATTTGATCATAAAAGATGTTAGAAGTTCACAAAATTGAAGAATTTCAAGCCATTTGCAAAGTTGCCTTTTTGGGAAGGTGACTTGTAATGAAAACTTGCCATTTTGGGAAAGTTTTTCAACCTCCTCTTTTTGATTCAAAAATGCTTCAAATGAGAAAACTTTGGTCATGAAAGTTGTAGAATGGATCCTACCATTTTCAAAAAGTACAAGAACTCATTCTAATTCATTATGGATCAAAAGTTATGACTTGTCAAAGTTGGGGAAAATCATGAAATTTTCACTTTTGCACAAAGAGGGAAACTTGCAAATTCACATGCCAAGCCTTTATGTGACCTCTAATTGACTTCTATGCATTACACAATCATGAACCATGACCTAAAATTCAGAATGCACCAAAGAATTGTTCATTTTCATGCCTTGATCTTTAAGAAACTTTAAAAGGGCCAAAAGATCACAAAATTGCAAAACCACACATAAGCTTTGATCCACTTGCAAATTGGCCTCAAATTCATTTCCATGGTCAGCCTTGATTCAAGCTGCAATAGACATGCTTTTGTTCTAGCCCTAAAACAGCCCATACCTTATAGTACACCTAGACTTGACTTTTTGCAAAAAGGGCCATACCAATCAAGTTGTGCCACCAACAACTCTCTGTCCTATCACAACTTGATATGTGGACTAAAAGAGACTCAAAACATACAACAAGCAAGCCTGAATACACAGCATTGCCATAGTTCCCAAAAACTCTCCCCCTTGCATTTTCATTCGAAACTCAGCACTCAAGTCTCAAACATCAAAGCAAACTTCATAGAACCATTCACCATGATCCTCTGATCATTTCCCAATCCTCATTTGACCCTGAAATCACCCCAAGCAGAAACACGATTTTTCACCCCTTTTGAACAGAACTTCATCAATCTCTTAAACCAGCCATAAGAAATCCCAAACAATCATTGCAAACTTCTCAGGGGGTCCATTAAAGGCATCTTGGACCAAAGAAGCAGCCAGAAAGCTTCAAAGATCAAAGCTCCAGTTCAGGTGAGCTCAAGAACATTTTTTCCAGAAACTTGTTTTTAAGTTCCTAAATGAATCTATATGATGTGCTGATCATGCTGATATGTTTATTTTTGCAAATGGTTAAGTATTGAGTATGTATGAAGCTTCTGAAATTTTTTGACCTAAAAACGTTTTGATTCGATTCAACTTTGATACGTAAAATAAATGTGTTTTGGTTGATGATTCTTGTTGTATGATGTATGGGGTTGGATTCTGGGCAGAGAGATTAAGTTTTAGAAGCTTGGGGAGAGAGATAGCAAAATCTCAGGGGAGATGTGGCCGGAGAAGATGACCGGAGGTCATTTCCGGCCACCTGAAAGTCATTAGTGCATTAATTGTGGTTAGGGCTCAGTTTGAATGTGAGCCATGGATCTGTTTGACTTGGGTTGACTCGCGCGCAAATGAATGGACCAGATCTTTCATTAAAACCCTAATCCTAATTTATTAAATTAATTAATTAGGTTTAATTTAATTTGGTCAGTTTGAATTACAGCCACAAGATTTGGCGCGGGTCAACTCCCTCCAAAACCATTTGAATGCCAGCCATTAGATCTGTTGACTTCTCATAATTTCATTTTTATTTCATTTATTTTATATTTAACTTCTACGAATTATTAAAAATAGTAAAACAGATTTAAAAATTCTGAAAATTTTTGTCAAACATTTCATTAATTTTCAGAACCCAAAAATATTTTTATTTTTATTTTTTGCATTAAAAATCATTTTTAAATCATTTAAATGTTTATTTTTAATTAGTTAATGAAAATTAATTAATTAAGAATGCATTTAGGTATTTAAAAATCACCAAAAAATTCACATTGCATTTCCAAACATTTAGAAACATTATCAAACTCTCAAAACAAATTTCTTTTTGGTTCTTGATGCATTTTGACAATTTTCATTGGAATTAAATTCTTTTAAAGGCAATATTTTTGTTCAAACTTGGAAAAATCCATTCTGCCTAACCATGAGGAGTTTGATGATGGTTCTTCTTGCATTGCATCCTTTACATCATGTAGTTTCTAGGGTAAAATTGGTTTGAATTCATATTTCATTTTCAATTTGTTTTGTATTTTTCATTGTGAGGCATCCCAAAACCCTAATTGACTTTGAAAATTCATAACTTCCACTAGGTTAAGAGTTAGGTCTTCCCCTTTGGGAAGTGAACTTATATAGGGTTAGGGTTCCTTTGATCCCATTTTCAATTTTTTGTCATGTGATTTGCTTCTGGTTTTGAATTTTTGTGTTGCATGTTGTTCATAAACCCTAATTTGTGCCTTCCTTTGCATTCATTTCTCATTTGCTTGCATCCAATGACTTGCCATGACATTTTGTACATTTACATGATCCATAAGGCATCTTAGGACACTTTAGAATCATGTTTGATCATTGCATCATTCATTTGACATGTCATATCTTCATTGCATTTCATAAGCTTTCATGAACTTTCATGGTTCAAGGCATGCTCCATATGCGTCCATTCTCTTGTATGCTCACATATATGCATCTTGTGTGACTTTGCACCATCTCTTGACATCATTTGCATCATGTTTATGCTTCTGACTTTGGTTTGCATCATTGCATTTCATCTCACTTTCACTTCATTTCTTTTCCTTTGCTAACTTTTCAGGTGGTAAGTTGTTTTGAGAAGTGAATTTGCCTTCACTTCTCACAATCCCTTCTCATCTCTCTTATGCATCATTGCTGCATTTTATCTTTGTATTAGAGTGAGCTTGCTCATTCATGTTCATCTCTTACTTTCTTCCTTCAAGCAACTTGTCTTCTTAAGTGAAGCAAGTTGTCTTGCTTCTCCCTACTTCTTCCTCTTTTCATCTGCTTCTTTCCTGGTGGTTTCTCTGAAGATCTTCTTGCAAGCCTCACAAACCCTAGGACTTCCAAGCATGATAACATTTTAGGATTGTTTAGTCCCCCCATTAGTTTCACCTTTGTGTCTTCTTTGAGTCTTCTCTTCTCATCTCATAATCAAGGACTAAACCTTAAAGGTTTTAAGGCTTTGTGTTTAAGCTTATGCCTGCATCCTTCTATTAGGATGGAGTGTATAACTTTAATCCTAAGTGTTAAACCCTTAATGTGTTTAATTCCTTTAATCAATCCATCTAATAATCACTAAGACATCAAGCTTGTAACTTGGGCCTTGCATTAGGGTTCTAATTCTTCCTTAATTGGTTAAGAAGGACTAACCCTAGTGTTAATGGACAAGTCCTCCTCAAGTTGTCTTGCAAACCATAAAATTCACTTCTTAATCTTACCATTGATTAAATCCACTTTAATAAAGGCTTTGTTTTGTCATGAGGTTAATCCCTAATCATGGATTAAGTTAAGGAGCCTTCCTCAGCTTAAATGTTCTCATCTATTATCCTTCTATTATGATGGTGTAATGGGTCCATTGAATCCTTGATTATGGCTTAAACTCATTACTTAGCACTAAACAAAAACTCCAAAAACATCTAAATAATTACAAGTAGGTTAATGATCTTAATCCTACATCATGGTGATTAAGTGTGAGGTGTTTACTTCATGCTTAAGGTATTCTCATTACCCCTAATCAGAGGGAGGATGTGATGAGTTTACTAACCCTTGGTTTAGGCTTAAGCTCATTTTCTTATGACAAATCTCAAAAGGCAATAAAAGTTTGAAAACACAAAAACAAACAATAATCGTCTCCTCCGGGATTCTTTTCTCATCTCATTCACTCACAAACGAGAACTTGCTTCTTCTGTCTAATGCAAGACAGTTTGCACCTGAGCCAGACAGGTCATACACTTGAGCATAGACAAGCAAGCAGTTCATCAGTCAATTTATCCTTCAGTCTCTTTGAGTCGAACTACGGTGTTCTGACTTCCTCATTGCACGAGAGGATACGTAGGCATAACTTAACAGTTATCGAACAAAAGTCTCTGTATATTCCCCCTCCTTCCAACATTATCCTTTAAGCCTCATAGTCTTGAGCAATTCCTTCTCATTCTCACACTGACACTTCTCTTATGCACTTCACATTTCTTTTACACTGACACTTGCATTCTTTCCAGCTTTGATACACAAATTGCACTGACACTACCCCTTTTAAAACACAAATCTTTTAAGCGTGGATCCCGTCGAGTACGACGGACAATCTGGGTGCTAATACCTTCCCAGGTTGTAACCAACCCCCTTTCTCAGTTTCTCTGGTTCGCAACCGTCTTATCCATCTTTTCCCAGGTTTATGCAGCATTACCTTTCCTCCGGGATAAAAATGCCTAGCTGGCGACTCTATTCATTCTCTCCTTTCGCCGACCGCTCGCGTCTGTACCCCATTTGACCTAGCCTCATTTTGTGGGAGCGACACCCATGTGGGGTGTGAGCAATCCAGAAACATCGTGTGCCCGTTGTAACATGGTGGGAGAACTGACTTTAGTTAAATGTTGCGGATAGCAAGAGTCGCCACCGACTTTTATTTTATCCAAAGGAAAGGGCATAAAAGAACAGGAAAGACCTTAAAAGATTTTTGGGTTCGGGGGGTAGGTTATGTAAAGGGAAGGTGTTAGCACCCTTTACATCCATGGTTATCCATGGGCTCTTAGTTACTTAGCTCACTTTAAAATGTTTTGAGAAGTGTAGTGTGTGATTAAAAATTTTCTTAAGTTCTTTATAATGATCCTTGTACGGATATATATAAAGACTTTGTTTTGAAAATTGTTTGAAAATGTGAAGTGTTTATGAAATGTTTTTGATGAAAAGTGAGCAAGTACTTAAGAGGAATCTACCCTAAGTTAAATCTTTACTGTTCTTGAATGTTCTTTCAATGGTAAGACTATCCCTATTATTAAGGAATAGGTAGTCATTACCTTGGATATTGTATGGGACATATGAAGGGTCATCTGTGATTAGGCAACTGTAAGGTGTCTTAGCAATTCGAAAGGACTTATCATCTTTTATTCGAAAGGGATAAGATCATTTACGAAGGCAACCATGAAGGGACTTGATCTTATAATCTTTAAAGGGACAAGATGATATTAATGAGAGAAGGGACTTTGCTTTTATACACCTTACTTGACCTTTTGTTTAGGCAACATGAGGAATATCCTTAAGGAAGTGAGGTGGCGATCAAAGATCGACTTACGTGTGTGCGTGTACAAGTTCATACATTTATCTTATAATTAGTGATCTAAATTAATTTTAAGATACAAACATGTTTTCACTCCCTAATTTACTAACCATAGCAATTTATAAATAAATAAACAATAAAAATACTACAACTATTACATAGTTTGTACAGTTACATTATAAGAAAATAATTTAAATAATAAGCATATAAATAAATAAAAGGTTAGTAATAAAAATAAATATAAGAGAGAAAAGAGGTTAGCACAATAATATACAATATAGAAATCAAATTAAAATTTTAAATTTAAACAAACAATCTTTTTTTTAAGAATTTTAATATGAGAATAAAATAATAATAATAATTATATACTAATTTATTTACAAAAAGAAAACATGATTAATAATTCAATTATATATATATTAGAAATATTTATTAAGTATAATTAAAAAATAAGAAATTAAAATTGTAAAAGAAAATTAGGGTTTTGAATTGTTAGAAAATAAATTAGGGTTTAAAAATAATTAGGGTTTTAGATATAAAAATATTAGGGTTTTTAATTTAACATACAATATTAATTTAATTATTAGATAAATTATACATAAATATTACTAAAAAACATATAAAGAAAAAAATATATTAATGGAATTGGTTTGAGAAAATAATATAAATTTTTAAAAGAGAATGAAATTTAATTAGAAAGTTATTTGGATATTTTTTTATAGAATTTATTTTAATTTTTAAATAATAAAGATTTAATAAAAATAAACAAGAAAATAACAAAGAACCAAAAAAACAGGACCTGGGATTTGAACCCAGGTCCTTTACCTGGACAACAAAGGGCAAGACCACTGGGCTAGCACGCGCTGGCTGATAGCATATTGCCTTCATTGGGTTTTGTTCTTATCCTGGAAAAATAAGACAAATTAAACAAAAAAAATGCACTGAGGCTGGTTTCGAACCCCTGCCCTGATCCTCACATGCACGCGTCCTTGCCAACTGAGCCAGCTTACTTATCTGAAATATATACAGCATCAATGAAATAAAATATATGTTAGAATTTGAAACTGGATTTGGCGCGCAGCTTCGTCTTCCTCATTCAAATTTCCTGCGAATTCTTCTTCGAATATTCCTGCGAATTTTCCTGCAAGTTCTTAAACCAGAAATCTACGTTTTTCAATCATCAAGCAAATCATAATATTAATACAAATTCGAAGCCCAAATCAATTATATGAAGCTTATAGGTCACAGCCATGTTCTTAGAATTCATTTAGATGCCCTAAATGCTAAGTTCCCGAATTTGAACTTCAAACCCTAATAATGGTGGATTTCGATACAGTCCATAAGAGTCAAATTAAACCATCCAGAAAGCTTCTAAACCTCATAACAAACACAAATCCATAGTTAGTTTTCATTATCAATGCATAAATCATTCAAATCGAAAAAAATTAAAACATGAACAATATGCATTCGGGTTGATCATATGAGCATGAATTGGATGTGTTTAAGAGTTGGTTTCGACTCAATGAAGTCCAAGGATCCTTCTTGTGTGTTTAAAATACCTTAAAACTCTTTGTAATGAAGAAACCGAAAATTGAATTTGGATGAAATTTGTGAAGTTTGAAACTGATGTGAGAGGCTGTCAATTCGTCTTTAATGCTTGTCTTTGTGTTGTTTATATATGGTACAATGAATTAGGTCAAAGACTTTAACAATTTGATGGATATTTGGATAGTTTGAGATTGGAAAACATTAACCTTTAAATTTTGAATATTCTTGATATAAGCTTGCTATTTTAAGATAATCCTCATAATTTTTGTATCAATTAGATCCAAATAAACTTTATGACATTCTAGAAGACAAATCAGTTTAAATCTTCACCATTTTATATTTTATTTGAATTTAAAATGATTTTTAATATAAAAAATCATAATAAATAAAAATAAAATGAATAAAATTATGAAAATATTAAATTAATTTCGTGCATGATGTCATGGAACCTATTGGATCACAAAAAAGTCAGCCCATTTGAAGAATTATGGTTTTAAGACCCCATTTACTTCATAAACCTCTCAAAAATTTCCTAACTTTGCAAGGGCACAAATCCTTCAATTTTAATGCTATGAAGGTGTTCTTGGACATTTTGTAAAGCTTAAAGAGTCCTCTAACCAACCTCTTTGGTATCATGTCCATATATTTTACCATTCTCAAGTTATGCTCTTTGGAAGTTCTTGACTTTTTGTTGACTTTTAAAAGGACCTATAATGTCTTAGCTCATACCTTCCAAATGAAGCATTTTTGGGATTGGCTTGTGAGACACAAAGTTGTAGAGAATTTAATTTCATTCAAAATGAGCTTTGGATGGAAAATTTTTGATGAAGCATGTGAAAGTTATGGCTGGTCAAAGTTCAGTTGACTTTTCCTGTGAAAACCCTAATTTAGAAACTCCTGATTCTTGATGATCTGAAATCTCCTTGATGAATCATGATCAACCCTTGATCAAATGATTAATTTTACCTCATATACTTGATGTTGGCAAAAAATCATGAAGTTTGACTTTGGTTTGACCACAGTTGACCTCAGTTTGACTTTTTAACTGTTTTGACTGATTTTAACCTATCTGACCATCTGACTGGGCAAATCTTTTGGGAAAGTCTTGAAACTTGACATGGGGATTATTAAACACATATAAGATGCTATGAAGCTCACTTGAAGTCTTGGAAGTCCATTTAGCCTGATAAAAGTCAAAACCCTAGTTTAAAATGCATTGCTTAGGAGGATACATTGTCTGAGGGAATTGTCAGACTTTCTGACTAATTGTGAACTTTGTGAACCTTGTGAACCTCATGAGATGCCTTGTGAATCTTGTGAACCTTGTGAACCTCTTAGTACACAAAGTCTTATCTTGTGAGGGCAAATTTTGGGGTGCAACAGTTGCCCCTGTTCAATTTTTTGAAACCTGAGGGGTTAGATTGGTATATGTGCCATTCGTGACCTGGAAGGTTGAAGGGGATTGAACACAAAAGCCCGAAAATTTGCACTCACCGGTGCATAAAATAACACTAATGATTAGTTGTATATGCTTGAGTGGGCTTGAAGATGCCACTTGGAAGAATTGGAGATGGGCTTAGAGATTCCATCTGGAGATGGGCTTGGAGATGCCATCTAAAGTATCATGATGTGATGATGTCTTTATGTTGATACTGGATATCAATACTAGGTATTTGTATAGGCCATCTCTGAATCGTTTATGCCACATAGTTTGAATTGTTGAATGGACCAGTAGAAATAAATCTTCGTGGCGATTATCTCTTCTGGAAATATCTTGGATTAGGGAATGGATCTGTGTACAGACCGTTTGCCTACTCTCCAAGGTCAAAAGAACGTCAGGATTAGTTCTTCTGAAAAATATCTTGAACCAGGGAATGGATCTTTTTACAGACCGTTTGCCTGCTATTCAAGGGCCAAAAGAACGTCAGGATTTGTTCTTCTGAAAAATATCTTGAACCAAGGAATGGATCTTTTTAAAGACCGTTTGCCTGCTATTCAAGGGCCAAAAGAATGTCAGGATTTGTTCTTCTGAAAAATATCTTGAACCAGGGAATGGATCTTTTTACAGACCGTTTGCCTGCTATTCAAGGGCCAAAAGAACGTCAGGATTTGTTCTTCTGAAAAATATCTTGAACCAGGGAATGGATCTTTTTACAGACCGTTTGCCTGCTATTCAAGGGCCAAAAGAACGTCAGGATTTGTTCTTCTGAAAAATATCTTGAACCAGGGAATGGATCTTTTTACAGACCGTTTGCCTGCTATTCAAGGGCCAAAAGAACGTCAGGATTTGTTCTTCTGAAAAATATTTTGAACCAGGGAATGGATCTTTTTACAGACCGTTTGCCTGCTATTCAAGGGCCAAAAGAACGTCAGGATTTGTTCTTCTGAAAAATATCTTGAACCAGGGAATGGATATTTTTACAGACTGTTTGCCTGCTATTCAAGGGCCAAATAGATGAAATCTTTTGGAAATATCATGGATTAGGGAATGGATCTCCTTACAGACCGTTTGCCTACTCTCCGAGGACATCTTGAGTATTGTATGGATCATTTCTGACCTGTTGTGAATAGTTGATATTGTTTTACCTGCATATAACCAGCCTGCAAGGAATAAATGTTAGTTTTATGCAATATGTATGCATGCATATCATGATGCACCTAAGTAAATATATTATGCATTTATGGATATGTATGTTATGATATGATGTAAATGATGTATGTATGAATCATGCAACCTGAAGCGTCTGGATATCTTTGTATAATAAATGTTGGCTAAGGAAAATAAATCCCGATTTGTTGCTGAAGAATATGAGGAACTCGTTCCCGTCTCGTTTGATAGTATAGTATTCATAACTTCCCGTCTTCGTTCGTTGTACCTTCATTGAAGGAATAAGTTCCCGAATATCCGTCTGAGGATAAAAGAGATGGACATAAATTCAAGGGGAGATGTAACTCGAAGTATCTATGATGATAGATTTGCCCTACTGGGGATTTGTAGTTATCTTGGGGATGAACCGGCGAAGCTTCGTTGAATTCCTTCCTTTGTTCGTCCTTAGTAAATACTATTACTGCATTTTCATGCATTTCTGGTAAACATCAATCATATTAAGCATTTTATGCATTTCTGGTAAACATCAATCATATTCAAAAGCATACATACATTCAAACACAACCAATGGACGTTTCGCTTATGTAAATAGGGTAAAGTAAATCTGGATTCAAAGATGAAATTTTATTTATATCACAAAGTGACCTATACATAGACAAGTTTGTACAAGGAGACAGTAGTCCTAGTAAGAGGAATTTGTCATAAAATTTTTACAAAACAAAGAAAATCAGCTATGTGGGAAATAATCCTATTGAGTTTCAATTCTACTATTGCCATTATCTTCAAGTATCTCATCTTCTGTTGTTGAGACGGAAACAATTGGATTGAGCTTTATCTGTTTGAGCTTGAATTAAGTAGCACAATTGGTTGGAGTTTACATGGGTGATCCAAACGAGACATAGTCATACGCTTTAATCCCTAACTTTTGCTTGGATTGCCCTTTCAGGTTTTCAATCCACCGGGATACCCTTTTTTGCCCAAGCCGCCTTTTCAAGTTTTCGACTTGCCGGGTGTACATTTATATATATATATATATCCCTAATTTTTGCCCGAACCCTTTTGGTTCGCCGGGATGCCCTTATTTTTGCCTAGGCCAGTCAACCTAGCGGGTCTCTTTTTATGCGTAGTATTTTTTAACTATGTCTGCGTTTACAGGCTGTGGGAAGTCTTCACCATCCATAGTAGTAAGCATCATGGCACCTCCTGAAAATATTGTTTTGACTACAAATGGTCCTTCATATGTAGGAGTCCACTTGCCCCTAGGATCACCCTGTGGTAATATGATACGCTTGATTACCAAATCACCAGCCTGATATACCTTTGGCTTAACCTTCTTATTAAAAGCTTTGATCATCCGTTTCTGGTACATCTGGCCATGACAAACAACTGCCAACCTTTTCTCATCAATCAAATTTATCTGGTCAAGTCGAGTCTGAATCCACTCATCTTCATCCAAGCCTGCATCCTTCATGATTCTTAAGGAGGGGATCTGAACTTCAATGGGTAGAACTGCTTCCATACCATAAACTAAGGAGAATGGGGTTGCCCATGTTGAAGTACGTATTGTAGTACGATAACCATGAAGAGCAAATGGTAACATCTCATGCAAATCCTTATAAGTAACAGTCATTTTCTGTAGAATCTTCTTGATATTCTTGTTAGCAGCTTCTACTGCCCCATTCATCTTTGGACGATACGGAGAAGAGTTGCGATGCTTAATCTTGAACTGTGTGCAGAGATCAGTAATCATAGTGTTGTTCAGATTAGATCCATTGTCAGTAAATAATCCTTTCAGGGATGCCATACCTACATATGAGATTATTCTTAATGAATCGAGCCACCACATTCTTAGTAACAGATGCAAATGAAGCTGCTTCCACCCACTTTGTAAAGTAGTCAATATCAACCAGGATGAAACGATGCCCATTAGAAGCAGTAGGCTTGATCTCACCAATCATATCAATGCCCCACATGGCAAAAGGCCAAGGAGCAGTCAACACATTCAATGGTGATGGAGGTATATGTACTTTATCAGCATAGATTTGACACTTGTGACACGTTCTAGAATGTTGATAGCAGTCAGCTTCCATGGTAGACCAATAGTATCATGCTCTCAATATCTTCTTTGCCATGGTGTGACCACTAGAATGAGTGCCAAAGATCCCATCATGCATGTCTTCCATAATCTCAGTTGCTTCCTTCTTATTCACACAACGAAGCAAAGTTGAATCATGATTGCGCTTGTACAAAATTCCGTTACTTAAGAAGAACTTAGCAGAAAACCTCCTTAGAAACTTCTTGTCTTTGACAGATGCCCCTTCAGGGAACTCCTGAGTTTCAAGATATCTTTTCACTTCATAGAACCAAGGCTTCTCCTCTGCTTCTTTAGTGTCAATCTCATTGCAGTATGAAGGCTTCTCAAATCTATCAATAGTAATCTTGGGAGCTTCATCATCCCAACTAATCTCAAACATAGATGCCATGGTGGCTAGTGCATCTGCCAACTGATTTTCTCTATGTGGAATATGTCCAAAGGAAATCTCTTTAAAGTGTGGGATCAAAGACAACACATGCTCTCTGTAAGGAATGAGATTATCATGCTTGGTATCCCAATCTCCTTTGATCTGACTTACTACCAGGGCTGAATCTCCATACACGTCCAGGAACTGAATCTTCATATCAATGGCAGCTTTGATACCCAGGATACATGCCTCATATTCAGCCATGTTATTGGTACAATAGAAACAAAGTCTTGCAGTAATCGGGGTATGACAACCTTCAGGGGAACTGATCACAACACCAACACCATTACCAAGTGCATTAGAAGCTCCATCAAAAACCATAGTCCATCGGGATCCTTGTTCAGGTCCGTCATATTGTCCAGGTTCTTTGGTAATAATCATAATGTCTTCATCAGGGAACTCAAAACTCATTGATTGATAATCATCCACTGCTTGATGAGCCAAATGATCAGCTACAACACTTCCTTTAATGGCCTTCTGAGTAGTATACTGTATATCATATTTTTTTAAGATCATTTGCCATCTTGCTATTCTTCCGGAGAGAGCAGGTTTCTCGAATATGTACTTGATTGGATCCATCTTTGAAATCAATAAGGTAGTATGAGTCAACATATATTGTCTTAGTCGGCGAGCAGCCCATGCCAAAGCGCAACAAGTTTTCTCGAGCAGTGAGTATCTTGTTTCACAGTCGGTAAACTTTTTGCTAAGGTAGTATATTGCCTGCTCTTTTCGACCAGACTCGTCATATTGCCCCAACACACACCCCATTGAGTTGTCTAATACTGTTAAGTACATAATCAAGGGTCTTCCATTAACTGGTGGCATCAAAATTGGAGGTTCTAGAAGATATTTCTTGATTTCATCAAAGGCAGTCTGGGACTCATCATTCCACTCCATTACCTGATCTTTCTTCAACAACTTGAAGATTGGCTCACAGGTAGCAGTTAATTGGGAAATAAATCTTGCAATATAATTCAATCGTCCCAAGAAACCTCTAACTTCCTTTTCAGTACGGGGAGCTGGCATCTCTTGTATAGCTTTCACTTTTGCAGGGTCTACTTCAATACCTTTTCCACTGACAATGAAACCCAAGAGTTTACCAGATCTAACTCCAAAGGTACACTTGTTTGGGTTCAATCTCAACTTGTATTTCTTCAACCTTTCAAACAACTTATGCAGATGATCAAGGTGTTGCTCTTCATTCTGGGACCTGGCTATCATATCATCCACATATACCTCTATCTCATGATGAATCATATCATGAAACAAAGCCACCATAGCACGCTGATATGTTGCCCCTGCATTCTTCAAACCAAATGGCATCACTTTATAGCAAAAGGTGCCCCACTGTGTAACAAATGTTGTCTTCTCCATATCTTCAGGTGCCATCTTGATTTGATTGTAACCAGAAACCATCCATGAAAGAGAATACCTTATGCTGAGCAGTGTTGTCTACCAGAACATCAATATGAGGAAATGGAAAATCATCTTTAGGGCTGGCTTTGTTCAAATCCCTGTAGTCTACACACATACGTACTTTACCATATTTCTTAGGTACCGGTACCACATTTGCAACCCACTGAGGATAAGAAGTCACAACTAAGAACCCTGCATTAAACTGTTTCATCACCTCTGCCTTAATCTTCTTGACATTTCAGGACGCATGCGACGAACCTTCTACTTCTTTGGACGACAATCTTCTTTTACCGGTAAACGGTGAACCACAATGTCTGTATCCAACCCTGGCATATCTTCATAGGACCAAGCAAAGATCTCCACATAATCATGTAACATCTGAATCAATCTGCTCTTAACACCATCCTCTAGTTCAGCCCCTATCTTGACTTCTTTCCTGTTTTCTTCAGTTCCCAAATTCACAACTTCGATTGGCTCTTCATGTGGCTGTATAGCTTTCTCTTCTTGTTGTAACAACCTAGCAAGCTCTACAGGTACTTCACAATCGTCCTCATTTCCATCTTCAGCTTGATAGATCGGATTCTCGAAATTATAATTAGCAATAGTAGAACTGTTATCAACAGGATCCAGAGTGGATGAGGATCTGCATTTTAGTGATGTGGGTGTGTGTAAGAACACATAGTTGATAAAACAAAAATAAAATAAAAGAAAGACAAGGAACACAATATTTACGAAAACGAAACGTCCACTGATTTTTATTGAATGAAGTATGCAAATGAAATGACATCCCGAAACAAGCATACCATTGTGCCCCGGGTAAGGCACAAGGCTTAAGAGTTTAATTGTTCAAAAATTACAAACTTAAAAGTAACAACACAGTAATAGTATTTACTCCTGACTAAAGGAGATAGGAATGACATCTTCAGCTTTCCAGTTATTGAGCCCATCACCCACAGTAGGAAAAATCCAGTCATCTAGGTTATAGTCTTCATCATAGTCACCCACAGCATTGATCTGATCTTTCATAACCCCTTGATTGGTGATACGAACAACACGAGCACGACGAACAGCCTTCTGGGACTCTACAGTGAAACCCAAACCAAACTTGTCAGACTTGTAAGGAATGTCAGGAAGCTGACCCCAAATAGTACAACCACCTTCATCCACCACAGCTCTAGCATCCTTGAGGGAGGCCATTGTAGGAGGTACTCTGGTGACTACAGGAACTTTCTTGACAACAGGAGGATCTTCAACCCAAGGAACTACTTCAAACGTCTGGCAAGGAGTTTCAACATATTCACCTTCCACTTCAAGATACTTAAACGTGTTCACATGGCTAATCATATATCCTTCCTCTCTGTAAATAGTGACAACCTTTCCCTTTACTGGATATCTCAGCTTCTGATGTAAAGTGGAGGTTACAACACCTGCCCCATGGATCCAGGGGCGCCCAAGCAAACAAGAGTACGAGGGACGAATATCCATTACATAAAAGGTAGCATTGAAGACCTGAGAACCTACTTTTATTGGGAGATCTATTTCTCCGTGCACCACTCTTCTTGAACCATCAAAAGCCTTCACCACTATATTACTGGGCCTCAACACAACATCTTCAGGACTAAGCTTATTCAGAATCTCTTTGGGCAACACATTCAGCGAAGAACCATTATCTATTAACACATGTGACAGGGTAGTGCCCCTACATTCAATAGAGATATGTAGAGCCCTGTTATGATCCCTCTTAGCAGGAGTCAAATCAGCATCGGAGAAACCTAACCCATTATCATAGGTCAAGTGTGCAACACAATTTTCAAACTGATCTACAGAAATCTCATTTGGTACGTGAGCAGTCTTCAAAAATTTAATCAAGGCTTTAGCATGAGCCTCATAACACAACAATAAAGACAACATGGAAATCTTGGAGGGAGTATGCCCCAATTGATCAATAACATCATAATCACTTTTGCAAATGATCTTTAGTACTTCTTCCATCTGCTTAGAAAGATCATCAGCAGTTGGTACATCAGTTTGTATAAGTTCAATAATAGGCCCTTTGCCCCGGGCATCAGCAGTGGAGGTAGTAGTTGGGGTAACTGTATTCTTGGAGGTAGCCGGAGGAGAGAAAATTCTCCCACTTCTTGTGATCTTACTAGATCCAGCAATATTATCAACATCAAGGTTTTCATCAGCAACAGGTGTATCAGCTAAGGGTTCCTGTTTAACACCATGGATATAAACATCGGAACCGTAATGCCAAGGTATAGCTTTATCAAAAGTATACGGAATAGGACCAGGAGTGGTAATAATCATATGAGCCACTCTAGCTTCAGCAACAGTCCTCACAGGGCCTTCAACAGTAATCTTAATTGGACCCTTATGAGTGATCTTGACAGGGCCCTTGGAAGTAATCCTCACTGGCACTTTATCAACCATATCCACCTCTTCAACCTTCGCACCTTGAGTTATATGTTCAACCATGCTCTCTACAGAAGGTGTCCTCTCAAACAATATGGTGTAATTGTCCATGAGGCGTTGAATACCGTCTTTCAACTTCCAGCAACTATCTGGTTTATAAGCACAATAGAAACAATCTTCATTACAACCTGGAAAGAACCCAGCTTGTACCAACTTCTTCTTAATAACAGACAATGGTGTAGTCACATCTGGAACTGAGGAAATATGTGAAACTTCATCAATGGCATTAACAGTCTTTTCATGATTTGGCATGGGAGCAGTAATCACATTTGGAGTACCAGGAGGGTCAAACTCAATCTCTCCAGCATCAATCATATCCTGAATCTTATTCTTCAATATCCAGCAATTATTGGTATCATGTCCCTAACAATTAGAATGATATGCACACCGTGCATTAGGAATATACCTAGGAGAGGTAACATTAGGATTCTGAGGAGGGTCCTTCAAAGTAATGAGTTCACCCTTCAAAAAGTGTTGCAAGGCTTGGGCCAGTGACATGTTGATCTTGGTGAACTGTCTTCTAGGCCTCTGCTGATTGCTCTGTGGTTGTTCTGGTGCTGCAGGAGTAGGATTGGAGATGTGAACTGCACTCATAGATTGGTGACTCCTATTATGACCAGGTTGACCATAAACAGCATTTGACTCTTTCTTCCCACTAGGGGGCTTCTTTGTAGTACTTGATGAAGAAGCACCCATTTGTATCTTGCCACTCCTTATACCACTTTCTACACGCTCTCCCGTCATTATCAACTCAGTGAAGCCAGATGATGAGCTTCCAATGAGATGACTATAAAAAGGACCATTCAGCGTGCTCATAAACATGTCCACTAACTCCCTGTCAGTTAGAGGAGGTTGTACTCTACCAGCCAAGTCTCTCCACTTCTGGGCATACTCTTTGAAATTCTCTTTAGCACCCATTGACATGCTTTGTAGTTGCATGCGGGTTGGGGCTAAATCAGCATTGTATTGATATTGCCTGTAGAAGGCCTCAGCAAGATCATTCCAATCACGGATGTTGACACTCTCCAATTGATAGTACCATTCCAATTGAGCTCCAGACAAGCTCTCTTGGAAGAAATGGATCCACAACTTCTTATTAGCAGTATGGGGTTGGATTCTCCGGACATAGGACCTCAGATGCAGCTTGGGACACGAAACACCATCATATACTACAAAAGCAGGAACCTTGAAACCAATGGGTATAACCATTCCAGATATCAAACTCAGGTCTTCAAAATCCAGCCCAGAAGACTTTTGCAATTCCATAGCATCCATTCTATCCACCAGCATTTTGAACTTATCTTCATTAGGATCATGATAGTAATTTGCTTCAGAATCAGAGTCCCCTATTGTATTATGGAGACTGCCTCCCTCTTTCTCAGACTCTTCATACTCATAATCTTCAACCTGTTCATTGGTCTTGACAGGACCTCTGAACCTTCTTCCCATATTGATAAGGCCTCCTGACCTTCTAGTCTTCTCAGTCTTCTTGGCCAGCAGTGTCTTCAATTCATCCTGTCCCTTGGACAAGTTCAGGATCAACTCTTGGAATTGTGCATTTTGTGCCTGGAGATCTTTGATTGTTTGTTCAAGAGCCATTTCTGCTGAAATAAACAGCGAGAAGATAAGATACCTGTACATAAGAAACCTGTGATGCAATGATATGGTGTATAAATGCGTATGCAATGTTTTCAAGGACCGCAGGATTTAAATTTGTTTAAACAACCAAAAAGTAAACTTTTATTAGTAATAAATTTGTTTGCCCTTTGGGCTTACAATAAAAATGAAATAAGTACAAAAGATGGGGTTTTAAGTCTCCCATGGACGTTTCCTCTTTGTGTTGAGGTATGAGTTGAGATTCCGCTCCTCGTGAAGTTGCTTTGTTAGCTCCAGGATTCTTTCTTGACTTGCTTTGTAATGAGTCTCAAAAGTATCCCTTTGTTCCTTCAACTGGATCCAGGACCTCTGTAAGTCTTCCATGTCAGTGGGCATGTCTGGATGAAGAATGATGTAGGAAGTATCTCCTTCAGCAACAAGCTCCATGGTAACTGGCAGGATGGCAGGATATGGCATCATAAGGGTCTGAGCACGAGATCGCACCCATCTGAGATAAGCTTCCATAGGAATAGTGTACTTAGGCTCCAGAGTCTTGCTATCAACCTTGTTCACTTTACCCCATGCTTGTATGAACCTTTGACGGTAACCTTGTAGATCGTTGTCGTAGTCAAACACAATACCCTAAATCAACATGTCATGAGGACCATCACTTCGAGCGTAACCAAACTGACATAAAGCTAAGGAAGGGTTGTAAGTAATGCCTCCTCTTATTCCTAGAAGTGGCACATTAGGGAACTCCCCATAACGGTCAATGATAATAACATTCTCCATAGATCGCGAGCACCAATGAATATCTGAATGAGAGAGTGACATAATCCTCTTGGACCACCTGAACCCTTGTTCATTCTTCATCACTGATCGAGGAAGGTGAGAAATAAACCACCTAGATAGCAAAGGTATGCATCACATCAGAGTTCCTCGTGCCCTTGTAGTACGAGTATGAAGAGAATGTAAGATGTCTCCAAGCAATGTAGGCACTGCATTATGAGTCAGAAATATGTTGATGGCGTGAACGTCTATGAACTGATCTGGATTGGGGAACAATACTAAGCCATAAATCAACAAGGCTAAAATCTCCTCAAAAGCATCATAGCTCATAGCCTTCAAGAACACTTGAGCCTTCTCTATCAACACCTTAGCAAGAATACCCTTAACTCCACTCCTTGTTTCCAAGACAATGTCTGATTTCTTCAAATGCAGGGCTGCAGCAATAACCTCAGGTTTAGGCTCTTTTTCCAAGCCTGTGAAAGGTCTCTGATCAAGGATAGGTATACCCAGTAGTTTAGAGAATTCTTCCATTGTAGGAACCAGCTGGTAGTCGGGGAATGTAAAGCAGTGATGTTTAGGATCAAAGAACTGAAACAGAACACTCATCATGTCTTCATTGAACCCTGAAGTGACTAGATCCAGTAAGTGACCATACCTCTTGATGAACCGGGAGTTTTCAGAAACTTGAGAGATCAATTCCTTAAGCTTAGGAGGTATTCCTACAAAGTTGATCCGGATAATATTCCTACGAGCAGAAGCCATGACCTACAACAAAGAACAAAGATAAATCCTTTAGTCCTTGAAATGGTTAGTGAAAATGCTATGCTTATGATGCATGATGATGTTATGATGCTATGCTCAATCACAAACATGTGGCACACACAAACAAGTCACACAATAGCCCTAGGTTTGAAGGCTTGCATGAGGTTTAAAGGTAAGTACCCTCCCCTGAAGTTTAGTTGGTTCATCCTGTCCTATGAAGTAACCAGGTTCTAAGGGATCTCAATATCATTGATCCTTCACAAGGGTGGTTGTTCAGTAGGCAACTTACTTGCCAACCAAAACCCTCCAAGTTTAGGATCTCAATGAGCGTAGTATCGAGTATCAACCAACTTCAGTCTTCACCAAAGCCGGTTATCTCACTACTTTTCTAAAGGCCAAGATGGGATAACTAGGGTTCTAAAAGTTAGTTAGTGCATTGACAACATATGGCAGCCTCATATTATCCTCAACTTGACTTAAGGAACATAAGCACCAACCAAGAAGTCACACTAACTATGGTCACCAGATCAACCATATCGGTATACGCCGTACAGTTTCCTTGGTCTATTGCCATTTACCTAAGGTACACTAGATCCGGATTAGGATCTTTCACACATAAGAGCACCCAAAAAGATAAGTATAAAGCAAACAATGCAAACAATTTTATAGTGATCTAATTCCTAAGGGTACCCCTCTTTAATATTAATCCCCAGCAGAGTCGCCAGTTCTGTAACACGGTGGGAGAACTGACTTTAGTTAAATGTTGCGGATAGCAAGAGTCGCCACTGACTTTTATTTTATCCAAAGGAAAGGGCATAAAAGAACAGGAAAGACCTTAAAAGATTTTTGGGTTCGGGGGGTAGGTTATGTAAAGGGAAGGTGTTAGCACCCTTTACATCCATGGTTATCCATGGGCTCTTAGTTACTTAGCTCACTTTAAAATGTTTTGAGAAGTGTAGTGTGTGATTAAAAATTTTCTTAAGTTCTTTATAATGATCCTTGTACGGATATATATAAAGACTTTGTTTTGAAAATTGTTTGAAAATGTGAAGTGTTTATGAAATGTTTTTGATGAAAAGTGAGCAAGTACTTAAGAGGAATCTACCCTAAGTTAAATCTTTACTGTTCTTGAATGTTCTTTCAATGGTAAGACTATCCCTATTATTAAGTGTTAATGTTATTATTCTATGATTGGCATTATGTTTGGTAAAACTAATATGGCTGGAAAATGTTGAATAAGAAGTTCCATATTAACATGGTATAGATTCTGGAAGAACATGTCAAACATGATGTCCTGACATGGTGACACAGATAAATGTGGAAGTTGTCAAAGAAGATGTTGAATTCAGTTCAGAATGTCCTATAAGATGTTGGGACATTATCAAACAGAGTAGAAGAACTAAATTCAGGATGTCCCAACAGATGTTGTCATATGTCACAGTCAGATGTCAAAGAAGATGTTGAAGTATCTGCAAATGTTGAATAAGAATGTTACAGACAGATGTCAAAGAAGATGTTGAAACATCTGCAAATGTTGAATAAGAATGTTACAGACAGATGTCAAAGAAGATGTTGAAACATCTGCAAATGTCATGACAGAATTACTGTCATATGCTACAGACAGATGTCAAAGAAGATGCTGAAACATCTGCAAATGTCATGACAGATGTCAAAGAGAATGTTGAAACATCTGCAAATGTCATGACAGATGTCAAAGAGAATGTTGCAACATCTGCAACTGTCATGACAACATTACTGTCATATGTTACAAACAAGAAGTGTTGAACTTAGTTCAGGATGTCACACCAAATGTTGTGACACTGTCAAACAGAGTAACAGTTAATGAACTTAAGTCAAGATATCAGGATGTCACACCAGATGTTAGGACATTGTATCAGTTGATGGAATAAGTTCAGTTTACAGGATGTCCCATCAGATGTTGTGACATTGTATCAGTAAATGAAGTAAGTTCAGTTTTTCAGGATGTCCCAACAGATGTTGAGACATCTCAGACCTGTTACCAGAATTAATTAATAACTAACTGATCTGAGATATTTAAGGAGAGTTATCTGGAATTAATTATGGATGGATAAAAACAGAACAAGGCGCATCTGTAGGGAGTTTTGTTATGAAGATTCAGATTAATCAGAAGAACAAAATCACCTAGAATCTAGGAAGTAACAAACCCTAATTCAAGGTGATGACATTGGATTTATCAGATCTGAATTATGCAGAATATTCTGGAGATATTATGCAATCATATGTGGTGCTGATCTAGAAGATCTTAAAGACTCAATTTAAATTGAAGACAAATATTGAAAAATATAGGTTTCTATATTTAGAGATATTTTAGAAGTTGAAGATCTTTTGGAATATTTGTAGCAGATATTTCTGCATATTTGTAGCAGATATTTCTGCATGTTTGTAGCAGATATTTCTGCATATTTGTAGCAGCTATTGTTGTGATTGTTTAGGCCCAAATCCAGTTGGGAATAGGTTATAAAAGAAACCTTGTAACCTAGTTTAGAATCAACCCAATCAACCGAAAATGTAAACATTATTAGGGTTGTGTTCTTGTGGCAGCCGTGAGTAACAAGGAACTCTATTGTGGCTGTTTCACTTGTGATTCTCGAAGCTTGTAAGCAAGAGAAGTATTGTGTCTTGATTGAAACTTCTAAGTAAGATCAAGCTGTTGTGTTTGAAGTGTGACTTCAATTTTATTAATCATTGTAAAAGATCACTGTGTGATTGAGGGGGAGTGAGTAGGGTACTCTTATCTAAGTGAGTCTTAGGTAGAAATTGCATTGGGTAAGTATTAAGTGATAGATTAAACAGGGTGGTTTAAGTCTAGAATTAATATTACTAATAGTGGATTTCCTCCTGGCTTGGTAGCCTCCAGATGTAGGTGTGGTTATACACTGAACTGGGTTAACAAACTTCTGCTGTGTTCTTTTTATCTTTTATGTTTTATGCAGTACCTGAACTGAATGTCCTATCAGATGTCCCAACATCCTGAAGCATGTTTGACTCTGATATAACAGAATTATTTAAGTACTGATATGTATACCTTACCATGTTTATAAGTAACAGATAAGATGTCTCAACATCATATTAGACATCTGAGTCTGTCATACCAGAATTTCAATTGGTATCAGAGCAGGCATCCTGGTCTGTTTCTGGATGAGATCTAAGGGGGATACTTTCTGGTTCATGGTAAAGGAAGAAGGAGGATATAATGAAAAGCTGTTTGAACTTGAGAGGTTCATATTGGTGTTTGAATGGTCCCTAGAAGTGGAGGATGGACTATTCATCATATGGTGTATATTGGACCAGTCTGGTGTTATCAGGGCTGGAAATTTGCTGGTGAATTGTTGTGTAGCTATGATGTCAAACAGAATGTCCTGACATCTTGGTTCTGAGAATTCTATATTTGAAGGAGGCTTGTATTTTGTTTTCTGTGAGAATTGGAGAACACTTAGTTCAGAATGTAGTGGTTCTTGATGAAAGGAGAGGTTGAAGCCAAAACAAAAGAGTATAATTATCAAATCTTTCATGCGGGAGTGAAAATCTTGATAAGTTATCTCTTAAGCTTATTTATGGTGACCTAATGAGGATATCCTTCTTGGTTATGGTGTCCTATGTTGTTTAGGTATAGCTGGAGAAAATCTCTCCTGTGAAGATACATGTTTATGATTGTCTAAATCATGAACTGAAGGAAGTTTCATCAAGAAAGAAGCTGAATTGATATGTCAACCCTAATGGCTTAACACCACACTACACATCAACAGTTTATGAACCAAGCTTAGTTTTGTGTTCCAGAAG
The DNA here is from genome assembly GCA_963966055.1 of Lathyrus aphaca. Classification (NCBI taxonomy): domain Eukaryota; kingdom Viridiplantae; phylum Streptophyta; class Magnoliopsida; order Fabales; family Fabaceae; genus Lathyrus; species Lathyrus aphaca. The sequence continues at coordinate 159,867,154 of OZ014520.1, forward strand.
AAGGAAACTGGTGTGATGATGGATGCTTTGGGTGCTAGACAAATGTGTGATGATCACATATGTTTAGAACCTACTCCTAACCTGGAAGAGGAGGCATCTATGCTACATGTTGAAGACTTAGATAATGATCATTGCTTCTGTGGACCCTAGCATAGCCAAAAGGCTTAGGGCTAGAAAGGAAAAGAAGACTACAGGACATTCATCTCCTGAAAAGAAGCAGCTTACTCCAAAGAAAGACAAGGTCAAAGTGATACTTGGTCCTACTAAACAATGGAGCAAGGTGAATACCCAAAAGAGGAAAGCTGTAACTCCACCAGATTCAGATGTTGAAGAGGATGTCCCAACATCTCAACCAAAGAAGAAACCAGCACCCTCAAGGTCCACCTCTGCTGTTCCAGAAGCTCCTCTGGACAATGTTTCATTCCATCATGTGTCAAGTGTGAGCAGATGGAAATTTGTATACCAAAGAAGGGTAGCACTTGAAAGAGAGCTGGGCAGAAATGCACTTGAGTGCACTGAGGTAATTGACCTAATTTCTTCTGCTGGTTTATTCAAGACAGTATCAAACTTTTACCTTGCTATGAGCTGCTAGTCAAGGAATTCATTGTCAACCTTCAAGAGGACTGTGATGATGGTAAATCAGATGACTTCAGAAAGGTGTATGTAAGAGGGAAATGTGTGGAATTCTCTTCTAGGGTTATCAACCACTATCTAGGAAGAGAATCTGATGGACCTAATGAGCTGGGAAAGATAAATAACCATGTGTGTAAGGTCATCACTGGTAATCAATTCAAAGCTTGGCCAGTCAAAGGGAAATTTTCTGTTAGCTTGCTGACAAGGAAGTATGCAATGCTGCATAGGATTGGCACTTCAAATTGGGTCCCTACCAACCATACCTCCTCAATAGCAACTGAATTGAGCAGGTTCATATATGCTGTGGGCACCCAAGCAAAGCTGTACTTTGGGGCTTATATTTTTTATCAGACATTGAAGCATGTTGGAACATCTGCAACAAAGCTTCCCATTGTTTTTTTCCTCTCTGCTTTGTGGAATCATACTAAGCCAGTATCCAGGTATCCTCACTGAGAAGGATTCAGTATGCAAAAGAAAAAGTCCTCTGGCCTTCCATTACAAACTTTTCTTAAGCCATCATGCTGCTGATGTTGAAGCTTCCACTAGGACATCTGCTGGACCTTCAAAAGCAAAGACTCCCATATCCAAAGCTGCCTTGATTGCAGATCTGAAGAACACTTGCAAAAATCTGGATGCCAGGAAGAAAAAGCTTGAGGAAGTATTTCAAAGGCTGGAGCTGGAAGAGGTTACTCAGAATACTGATGAATCTAATGATGAATCTGAAGATGAAGAAGCTTCTAAATGTATTTACAAATGTGGGTGAAAAATGCATGACTTTGGTCATGATTAAAGCTATCAATGTGACCAACAATTGCTAGAAGCAAGGGAAGAATGTCAGATTGGGAAGTCTGATCAGAATGGTTGTTGAACTGGTAGTCTCTTCCACTACTAGTCATGTATAGTGGCAGTATAAACCCTTTGTAGCAAGCAAACTAAGAGCATCTGTTTTGGAATATAAAATCAAGTGTGGATATTTATCAGTTGTGCTCTTTGTATGTTCATCAGGGGTGTGAAATTGAGAATTAGTGGAGTACATGCTCAGCTGGAGTATTGTTTATCCATGACATAAGGAGATCTTGCTAATCTTATCTGGAGCTAACCTTAAAATCCTTCAAAAGTAAAAGATCAGATTGTGTAGAACTATCTGATAAGGTATTATACAAGGATTTAAGATCAATTGTTGTTTGTGGAATTCACAAATATTTGATTGATTATCCTTGTGATTCAAGATTGGTGATGTTCAAAAAGATGTTGGAACATCTTATCATCAGAGTTTGTGCAGAATCATGGGAGAGGTATTGCATAAGCTGTAGCATTGGCTTCAGTCTTGTGTGACAAGAGTTATGTATTTCTGGAAAGTTTCTTGGGAAGAACTTGTCTGGATATTGTTGATTCTGAAGATGGAGATGAAAGACCATGAACATATCATAATCTTGGTGACTACTTGGATTGGTTTATTTCTGATCTAGGTGTAGTCCAGAATGCTCATCATGGAGTTAAGATAGGTGGAGATATCATAAATTTGTTTAGACTGCTTTACTCAAGGAAAGGTGGCATCCTTGGTATAGTTTTGAGGTGTAGTTCTTAACTATTCCTTCTGAATAATCAGACAGTGGCAGGTTTGAAGACTTTGGAGAAACATTGGAAGTTTCTCATCAATATGTGTTATTGGTAAGAACTTCTGCAAAACCAATAGAATGGAGGTTGTTTACTCAAACTTGGTGGATAAATCAAGTCTATGAGAGCATGGAACTCTTGTTCTATAAATGTGAAGAAGACAAAAGTGGCAATTGGCTTTTTCATATGAGGATTCATAAAGGAGGTTATCAATATGTGGTAATTGGTTGATCTTTAAAGTGGATTCGAAGAATCAAGATAATCAGAGTGTGGCAGCTGGTTGTTCTTGAGGATTGTCTTGGAACAAATTGCTCTTGGGCAGAGGAGTGATGAGTTGAAGACTCAAGAGGATTTATTCTTCTTGAAGGTGGATGAGAGTTTATCACTCTTTCTGGATTTCTGATTCTAACTGGTGGCACAGTGTGGTTGAAGATTTTCAGTTCATGGATTACTATGCTATAGTAAGTCCAGTTGGTGGAGCACATCTAGGATCATGGTGATAAGGTCTTGGTGTATGAAAAATGTTCTAACTAAGTGTTAGTACATTATATGGGGTGTTTATCTACATGGTTTCTATTATTAGACTACCTAATCATATGGGAGAATGATGAAGTAGATGATCTATATTGGAAGAAACATGTAGAAGAGACTGGAAGTGTTCCTCATGCTAAAAAGCCAAGAACTCCAAAAAGATCAAGTTTTCAGCAAGACCAAAGGCATACCTTCACCATTGTATAACACTCCAAAAGCTTCTGAATTTGTGGATGATTCCATAAAGGAGTTGGTAACCAAGATTCTATCTGCGCAAAGAATGGTAAGTGGCATATCTTTCCCTCTGAACACTATGCCAGCCTCACAAGAAGATCAACAAACTCAGGCTGCAAAGGACACTCCTGCTCAACAGGATGTCCCAATAGATGTTGAAACATCTGAGGACCAGCACAAGGTCTCAACTGGAGAGCACATCTCTGTTGATCCACCAGAAGTATATCAGGTATTGATTGCTTGGATGTTTGTTTGTGGACATTCATTCTAATTTCATAATTAGTTTGGATGTGTTTTATCTGGATTGTATGGCCTTTGGTGTGTAAAGGCTTAGTGTCAATAACCTGTGTGCTAGAAGATGTTCATCTTGTGTAGTCTGTGGTAACTACAAACCCATAAAGGAATCAGGTATGCTTTGGTACAAGAAGTGAATGTGTTCGATTGGGAATTGAACAGAGAGTGAGCTCTTGAAGACATGAAGATGCGTCTTATGTTTTCCTTTCATCAATGTACAGAGAAGCATGGAGTATCCTAGACAGGGGGAGTGTGTTACAAGTATGTGCTCTTGATTTTGTGGTGTTAAGGGGGAGTAATACCTTAACCAGATAAGGAGAATCCTAAGAGTCTAGAAGGCTATATTATATAAAGCTGCTCTCTGCAGTTTATGTTTGATTCTTAAGGAACTGTGAAGCTTGTGTGTGTTTCAAGCTTATGGAGATTATATACCTTTGTCTTTTTATGGCTAAAAAGGGGGAGAAGTAATAGTGTGAGGTCTGATATGAAGATGTGATGTTAAGGAACTTCTACATAAGGTACTACTACACCTGTATGTAAATTAGTTTTAGCCAAAATAAGCCAAAGGGGGAGATTGTTAATGCTATTATTCTATGATTGGCATTATGTTTGGTAAAACTAATATGGCTGGAAAATGTTGAATAAGAAGTTCCATATTAACATGGTATAGATTCTGGAAGAACATGTCAAACATGATGTCCTGACATGGTGACACAGATAAATGTGGAAGTTGTCAAAGAAGATGTTGAATTCAGTTCAGAATGTCCTATAAGATGTTGGGACATTATCAAACAGAGTAGAAGAACTAAATTCAGGATGTCCCAACAGATGTTGTCATATGTCACAGTCAGATGTCAAAGAAGATGTTGAAGTATCTGCAAATGTTGAATAAGAATGTTACAGACAGATGTCAAAGAAGATGTTGAAACATCTGCAAATGTTGAATAAGAATGTTACAGACAGATGTCAAAGAAGATGTTGAAACATCTGCAAATGTCATGACAGAATTACTGTCATATGCTACAGACAGATGTCAAAGAAGATGCTGAAACATCTGCAAATGTCATGACAGATGTCAAAGAGAATGTTGAAACATCTGCAAATGTCATGACAGATGTCAAAGAGAATGTTGCAACATCTGCAACTGTCATGACAACATTACTGTCATATGTTACAAACAAGAAGTGTTGAACTTAGTTCAGGATGTCACACCAAATGTTGTGACACTGTCAAACAGAGTAACAGTTAATGAACTTAAGTCAAGATATCAGGATGTCACACCAGATGTTAGGACATTGTATCAGTTGATGGAATAAGTTCAGTTTACAGGATGTCCCATCAGATGTTGTGACATTGTATCAGTAAATGAAGTAAGTTCAGTTTTTCAGGATGTCCCAACAGATGTTGAGACATCTCAGACCTGTTACCAGAATTAATTAATAACTAACTGATCTGAGATATTTAAGGAGAGTTATCTGGAATTAATTATGGATGGATAAAAACAGAACAAGGCGCATCTGTAGGGAGTTTTGTTATGAAGATTTAGATTAATCAGAAGAACAAAATCACCTAGAATCTAGGAAGTAACAAACCCTAATTCAAGGTGATGACATTGGATTTATCAGATCTGAATTATGCAGAATATTCTGGAGATATTATGCAATCATATGTGGTGCTGATCTAGAAGATCTTAAAGACTCAATTTAAATTGAAGACAAATATTGAAAAATATAGGTTTCTATATTTAGAGATATTTTAGAAGTTGAAGATCTTTTGGAATATTTGTAGCAGATATTTCTGCATATTTGTAGCAGATATTTCTGCATGTTTGTAGCAGATATTTCTGCATATTTGTAGCAGCTATTGTTGTGATTGTTTAGGCCCAAATCCAGTTGGGAATAGGTTATAAAAGAAACCTTGTAACCTAGTTTAGAATCAACCCAATCAACCGAAAATGTAAACATTATTAGGGTTGTGTTCTTGTGGCAGCCGTGAGTAACAAGGAACTCTATTGTGGCTGTTTCACTTGTGATTCTCGAAGCTTGTAAGCAAGAGAAGTATTGTGTCTTGATTGAAACTTCTAAGTAAGATCAAGCTGTTGTGTTTGAAGTGTGACTTCAATTTTATTAATCATTGTAAAAGATCACTGTGTGATTGAGGGGGAGTGAGTAGGGTACTCTTATCTAAGTGAGTCTTAGGTAGAAATTGCATTGGGTAAGTATTAAGTGATAGATTAAACAGGGTGGTTTAAGTCTAGAATTAATATTACTAATAGTGGATTTCCTCCTGGCTTGGTAGCCTCCAGATGTAGGTGTGGTTATACACTGAACTGGGTTAACAAACTTCTGCTGTGTTCTTTTTATCTTTTATGTTTTATGCAGTACCTGAACTGAATGTCCTATCAGATGTCCCAACATCCTGAAGCATGTTTGACTCTGATATAACAGAATTATTTAAGTACTGATATGTATACCTTACCATGTTTATAAGTAACAGATAAGATGTCTCAACATCATATTAGACATCTGAGTCTGTCATACCAGAATTTCAATTGGTATCAGAGCAGGCATCCTGGTCTGTTTCTGGATGAGATCTAAGGGGGATACTTTCTGGTTCATGGTAAAGGAAGAAGGAGGATATAATGAAAAGCTGTTTGAACTTGAGAGGTTCATATTGGTGTTTGAATGGTCCCTAGAAGTGGAGGATGGACTATTCATCATATGGTGTATATTGGACCAGTCTGGTGTTATCAGGGCTGGAAATTTGCTGGTGAATTGTTGTGTAGCTATGATGTCAAACAGAATGTCCTGACATCTTGGTTCTGAGAATTCTATATTTGAAGGAGGCTTGTATTTTGTTTTCTGTGAGAATTGGAGAACACTTAGTTCAGAATGTAGTGGTTCTTGATGAAAGGAGAGGTTGAAGCCAAAACAAAAGAGTATAATTATCAAATCTTTCATGCGGGAGTGAAAATCTTGATAAGTTATCTCTTAAGCTTATTTATGGTGACCTAATGAGGATATCCTTCTTGGTTATGGTGTCCTATGTTGTTTAGGTATAGCTGGAGAAAATCTCTCCTGTGAAGATACATGTTTATGATTGTCTAAATCATGAACTGAAGGAAGTTTCATCAAGAAAGAAGCTGAATTGATATGTCAACCCTAATGGCTTAACACCACACTACACATCAACAGTTTATGAACCAAGCTTAGTTTTGTGTTCCAGAAGAAGGAAACTGGTGTGATGATGGATGCTTTGGGTGCTAGACAAATGTGTGATGATCACATATGTTTAGAACCTACTCCTAACCTGGAAGAGGAGGCATCTATGCTACATGTTGAAGACTTAGATAATGATCATTGCTTCTGTGGACCCTAGCATAGCCAAAAGGCTTAGGGCTAGAAAGGAAAAGAAGACTACAGGACATTCATCTCCTGAAAAGAAGCAGCTTACTCCAAAGAAAGACAAGGTCAAAGTGATACTTGGTCCTACTAAACAATGGAGCAAGGTGAATACCCAAAAGAGGAAAGCTGTAACTCCACCAGATTCAGATGTTGAAGAGGATGTCCCAACATCTCAACCAAAGAAGAAACCAGCACCCTCAAGGTCCACCTCTGCTGTTCCAGAAGCTCCTCTGGACAATGTTTCATTCCATCATGTGTCAAGTGTGAGCAGATGGAAATTTGTATACCAAAGAAGGGTAGCACTTGAAAGAGAGCTGGGCAGAAATGCACTTGAGTGCACTGAGGTAATTGACCTAATTTCTTCTGCTGGTTTATTCAAGACAGTATCAAACTTTTACCTTGCTATGAGCTGCTAGTCAAGGAATTCATTGTCAACCTTCAAGAGGACTGTGATGATGGTAAATCAGATGACTTCAGAAAGGTGTATGTAAGAGGGAAATGTGTGGAATTCTCTTCTAGGGTTATCAACCACTATCTAGGAAGAGAATCTGATGGACCTAATGAGCTGGGAAAGATAAATAACCATGTGTGTAAGGTCATCACTGGTAATCAATTCAAAGCTTGGCCAGTCAAAGGGAAATTTTCTGTTAGCTTGCTGACAAGGAAGTATGCAATGCTGCATAGGATTGGCACTTCAAATTGGGTCCCTACCAACCATACCTCCTCAATAGCAACTGAATTGAGCAGGTTCATATATGCTGTGGGCACCCAAGCAAAGCTGTACTTTGGGGCTTATATTTTTTATCAGACATTGAAGCATGTTGGAACATCTGCAACAAAGCTTCCCATTGTTTTTTTCCTCTCTGCTTTGTGGAATCATACTAAGCCAGTATCCAGGTATCCTCACTGAGAAGGATTCAGTATGCAAAAGAAAAAGTCCTCTGGCCTTCCATTACAAACTTTTCTTAAGCCATCATGCTGCTGATGTTGAAGCTTCCACTAGGACATCTGCTGGACCTTCAAAAGCAAAGACTCCCATATCCAAAGCTGCCTTGATTGCAGATCTGAAGAACACTTGCAAAAATCTGGATGCCAGGAAGAAAAAGCTTGAGGAAGTATTTCAAAGGCTGGAGCTGGAAGAGGTTACTCAGAATACTGATGAATCTAATGATGAATCTGAAGATGAAGAAGCTTCTAAATGTATTTACAAATGTGGGTGAAAAATGCATGACTTTGGTCATGATTAAAGCTATCAATGTGACCAACAATTGCTAGAAGCAAGGGAAGAATGTCAGATTGGGAAGTCTGATCAGAATGGTTGTTGAACTGGTAGTCTCTTCCACTACTAGTCATGTATAGTGGCAGTATAAACCCTTTGTAGCAAGCAAACTAAGAGCATCTGTTTTGGAATATAAAATCAAGTGTGGATATTTATCAGTTGTGCTCTTTGTATGTTCATCAGGGGTGTGAAATTGAGAATTAGTGGAGTACATGCTCAGCTGGAGTATTGTTTATCCATGACATAAGGAGATCTTGCTAATCTTATCTGGAGCTAACCTTAAAATCCTTAAAAAGTAAAAGATCAGATTGTGTAGAACTATCTGATAAGGTATTATACAAGGATTTAAGATCAATTGTTGTTTGTGGAATTCACAAATATTTGATTGATTATCCTTGTGATTCAAGATTGGTGATGTTCAAAAAGATGTTGGAACATCTTATCATCAGAGTTTGTGCAGAATCATGGGAGAGGTATTGCATAAGCTGTAGCATTGGCTTCAGTCTTGTGTGACAAGAGTTATGTATTTCTGGAAAGTTTCTTGGGAAGAACTTGTCTGGATATTGTTGATTCTGAAGATGGAGATGAAAGACCATGAACATATCATAATCTTGGTGACTACTTGGATTGGTTTATTTCTGATCTAGGTGTAGTCCAGAATGCTCATCATGGAGTTAAGATAGGTGGAGATATCATAAATTTGTTTAGACTGCTTTACTCAAGGAAAGGTGGCATCCTTGGTATAGTTTTGAGGTGTAGTTCTTAACTATTCCTTCTGAATAATCAGACAGTGGCAGGTTTGAAGACTTTGGAGAAACATTGGAAGTTTCTCATCAATATGTGTTATTGGTAAGAACTTCTGCAAAACCAATAGAATGGAGGTTGTTTACTCAAACTTGGTGGATAAATCAAGTCTATGAGAGCATGGAACTCTTGTTCTATAAATGTGAAGAAGACAAAAGTGGCAATTGGCTTTTTCATATGAGGATTCATAAAGGAGGTTATCAATATGTGGTAATTGGTTGATCTTTAAAGTGGATTCGAAGAATCAAGATAATCAGAGTGTGGCAGCTGGTTGTTCTTGAGGATTGTCTTGGAACAAATTGCTCTTGGGCAGAGGAGTGATGAGTTGAAGACTCAAGAGGATTTATTCTTCTTGAAGGTGGATGAGAGTTTATCACTCTTTCTGGATTTCTGATTCTAACTGGTGGCACAGTGTGGTTGAAGATTTTCAGTTCATGGATTACTATGCTATAGTAAGTCCAGTTGGTGGAGCACATCTAGGATCATGGTGATAAGGTCTTGGTGTATGAAAAATGTTCTAACTAAGTGTTAGTACATTATATGGGGTGTTTATCTACATGGTTTCTATTATTAGACTACCTAATCATATGGGAGAATGATGAAGTAGATGATCTATATTGGAAGAAACATGTAGAAGAGACTGGAAGTGTTCCTCATGCTAAAAAGCCAAGAACTCCAAAAAGATCAAGTTTTCAGCAAGACCAAAGGCATACCTTCACCATTGTACAACACTCCAAAAGCTTCTGAATTTGTGGATGATTCCATAAAGGAGTTGGTAACCAAGATTCTATCTGCGCAAAGAATGGTAAGTGGCATATCTTTCCCTCTGAACACTATGCCAGCCTCACAAGAAGATCAACAAACTCAGGCTGCAAAGGACACTCCTGCTCAACAGGATGTCCCAATAGATGTTGAAACATCTGAGGACCAGCACAAGGTCTCAACTGGAGAGCACATCTCTGTTGATCCACCAGAAGTATATCAGGTATTGATTGCTTGGATGTTTGTTTGTGGACATTCATTCTAATTTCATAATTAGTTTGGATGTGTTTTATCTGGATTGTATGGCCTTTGGTGTGTAAAGGCTTAGTGTCAATAACCTGTGTGCTAGAAGATGTTCATCTTGTGTAGTCTGTGGTAACTACAAACCCATAAAGGAATCAGGTATGCTTTGGTACAAGAAGTGAATGTGTTCGATTGGGAATTGAACAGAGAGTGAGCTCTTGAAGACATGAAGATGCGTCTTATGTTTTCCTTTCATCAATGTACAGAGAAGCATGGAGTATCCTAGACAGGGGGAGTGTGTTACAAGTATGTGCTCTTGATTTTGTGGTGTTAAGGGGGAGTAATACCTTAACCAGATAAGGAGAATCCTAAGAGTCTAGAAGGCTATATTATATAAAGCTGCTCTCTGCAGTTTATGTTTGATTCTTAAGGAACTGTGAAGCTTGTGTGTGTTTCAAGCTTATGGAGATTATATACCTTTGTCTTTTTATGGCTAAAAAGGGGGAGAAGTAATAGTGTGAGGTCTGATATGAAGATGTGATGTTAAGGAACTTCTACATAAGGTACTACTACACCTGTATGTAAATTAGTTTTAGCCAAAATAAGCCAAAGGGGGAGATTGTTAATGCTATTATTCTATGATTGGCATTATGTTTGGTAAAACTAATATGGCTGGAAAATGTTGAATAAGAAGTTCCATATTAACATGGTATAGATTCTGGAAGAACATGTCAAACATGATGTCCTGACATGGTGACACAGATAAATGTGGAAGTTGTCAAAGAAGATGTTGAATTCAGTTCAGAATGTCCTATAAGATGTTGGGACATTATCAAACAGAGTAGAAGAACTAAATTCAGGATGTCCCAACAGATGTTGTCATATGTCACAGTCAGATGTCAAAGAAGATGTTGAAGTATCTGCAAATGTTGAATAAGAATGTTACAGACAGATGTCAAAGAAGATGTTGAAACATCTGCAAATGTTGAATAAGAATGTTACAGACAGATGTCAAAGAAGATGTTGAAACATCTGCAAATGTCATGACAGAATTACTGTCATATGCTACAGACAGATGTCAAAGAAGATGCTGAAACATCTGCAAATGTCATGACAGATGTCAAAGAGAATGTTGAAACATCTGCAAATGTCATGACAGATGTCAAAGAGAATGTTGCAACATCTGCAACTGTCATGACAACATTACTGTCATATGTTACAAACAAGAAGTGTTGAACTTAGTTCAGGATGTCACACCAAATGTTGTGACACTGTCAAACAGAGTAACAGTTAATGAACTTAAGTCAAGATATCAGGATGTCACACCAGATGTTAGGACATTGTATCAGTTGATGGAATAAGTTCAGTTTACAGGATGTCCCATCAGATGTTGTGACATTGTATCAGTAAATGAAGTAAGTTCAGTTTTTCAGGATGTCCCAACAGATGTTGAGACATCTCAGACCTGTTACCAGAATTAATTAATAACTAACTGATCTGAGATATTTAAGGAGAGTTATCTGGAATTAATTATGGATGGATAAAAACAGAACAAGGCGCATCTGTAGGGAGTTTTGTTATGAAGATTCAGATTAATCAGAAGAACAAAATCACCTAGAATCTAGGAAGTAACAAACCCTAATTCAAGGTGATGACATTGGATTTATCAGATCTGAATTATGCAGAATATTCTGGAGATATTATGCAATCATATGTGGTGCTGATCTAGAAGATCTTAAAGACTCAATTTAAATTGAAGACAAATATTGAAAAATATAGGTTTCTATATTTAGAGATATTTTAGAAGTTGAAGATCTTTTGGAATATTTGTAGCAGATATTTCTGCATATTTGTAGCAGATATTTCTGCATGTTTGTAGCAGATATTTCTGCATATTTGTAGCAGCTATTGTTGTGATTGTTTAGGCCCAAATCCAGTTGGGAATAGGTTATAAAAGAAACCTTGTAACCTAGTTTAGAATCAACCCAATCAACCGAAAATGTAAACATTATTAGGGTTGTGTTCTTGTGGCAGCCGTGAGTAACAAGGAACTCTATTGTGGCTGTTTCACTTGTGATTCTCGAAGCTTGTAAGCAAGAGAAGTATTGTGTCTTGATTGAAACTTCTAAGTAAGATCAAGCTGTTGTGTTTGAAGTGTGACTTCAATTTTATTAATCATTGTAAAAGATCACTGTGTGATTGAGGGGGAGTGAGTAGGGTACTCTTATCTAAGTGAGTCTTAGGTAGAAATTGCATTGGGTAAGTATTAAGTGATAGATTAAACAGGGTGGTTTAAGTCTAGAATTAATATTACTAATAGTGGATTTCCTCCTGGCTTGGTAGCCTCCAGATGTAGGTGTGGTTATACACTGAACTGGGTTAACAAACTTCTGCTGTGTTCTTTTTATCTTTTATGTTTTATGCAGTACCTGAACTGAATGTCCTATCAGATGTCCCAACATCCTGAAGCATGTTTGACTCTGATATAACAGAATTATTTAAGTACTGATATGTATACCTTACCATGTTTATAAGTAACAGATAAGATGTCTCAACATCATATTAGACATCTGAGTCTGTCATACCAGAATTTCATTAAGGAATATGTAGTCATTACCTTGGATGTTGTATGGGACATATGAAGGGTCATCTGTGATTAGGCAACTGTAAGGTGTCTTAGCAATTCGAAGGGACTTATCATCTTTTATTCGAAAGGGACAAGATCATTTACGAAGGCAACCATGAAGGGACTTGATCTTATAATCTTTAAAGGGACAAGATGATATTAATGAGAGAAGGGACTTTGCTTTTATACACCTTACTTGACCTTTTGTTTAGGCAACATGAGGGATATCCTTAAGGAAGTGAGATGGCGATCAAAGATCGACTTACGTGTGTGCGTGTACAAGTTCATACATTTATCTTATAATTAGTGATCTAAATTAATTTTAAGATACAAACATGTTTTCACTCCCTAATTTACTAACCATAGCAATTTATAAATAAATAAACAATAAAAATACTACAACTATTACATAGTTTGTACAGTTACATTATAAGAAAATAATTTAAATAATAAGCATATAAATAAATAAAAGGTTAGTAATAAAAATAAATATAAGAGAGAAAAGAGGTTAGCACAATAATATACAATATAGAAATCAAATTAAAATTTTAAATTTAAACAAACAATCTTTTTTTTAAGAATTTTAATATGAGAATAAAATAATAATAATAATTATATACTAATTTATTTACAAAAAGAAAACATGATTAATAATTCAATTATATATATATTAGAAATATTTATTAAGTATAATTAAAAAATAAGAAATTAAAATTGTAAAAGAAAATTAGGGTTTTGAATTGTTAGAAAATAAATTAGGGTTTAAAAATAATTAGGGTTTTAGATATAAAAATATTAGGGTTTTTAATTTAACATACAATATTAATTTAATTATTAGATAAATATATACATAAATATTACTAAAAAACATATAAAGAAAAAAAATATATATTAATGGAATTGGTTTGAGAAAATAATATAAATTTTTAAAAGAGACTGAAATTTAATTAGAAAGTTATTTGGATATTTTTTTATAGAATTTATTTTAATTTTTAAATAATAAAGATTTTATAAAAATAAACAAGAAAATAACAAAGAACCAAAAAAACAGGACCTGGGATTTGAACCCAGGTCCTTTACCTGGACAACAAAGGGCAAGACCACTGGGCTAGCACGCGCTGGCTGATAGCATATTGCCTTCATTGGGTTTTGTTCTTATCCTGGAAAAATAAGACAAATTAAACAAAAAAAATGCACTGATGCTGGTTTCGAACCCCTGCCCTGATCTTCACATGCACGCGTCCTTGCCAACTGAGCCAGCTTACTTATCTGAAATATATACAGCGTCAATGAAATAAAATATATGTTAGAATTTGAAACTGGATTTGGCGCGCAGCTTCGTCTTCCTCATTCAAATTTCCTGCGAATTCTTCTTCGAATATTCCTGCGAATTTTCCTGCAAGTTCTTAATCCAGAAACCTACGTTTTTCAATCATCAAGCAAATCATAATATTAATACAAATTCGAAGCCCAGATCAATTATATGAAGCTTATAGGTCACATCCATGTTCTTAGAATTCATTTAGATGCCCTAAATGCTAAGTTCCCGAATTTGAACTTCAAACCCTAATAATGGTGGATTTCGATACAGTCCATAAGAGTCAAATTAAACCATCCAAAAAGCTTCTAAACCTCATAACAAACACAAATCCATAGTTAGTTTTCATTATCAATGCATAAATCATTCAAATCGAAAAAAATTAAAACATGAACAATATGCATTCGGGTTGATCATATGAGCATGAATTGGATGTGTTTAAGAGTTGGTTTCGACTCAATGAAGTCCAAGGATCCTTCTTGTGTGTTTAAAATACCTTAAAACTCTTTGTAATGAAGAAACCGAAAATTGAATTTGGATGAAATTTGTGAAGTTTGAAACTGATGTGAGAGGCTGTCAATTCGTCCTTAATGCTTGTCTTTGTGTTGTTTATATATGGTACAATGAATTAGGTCAAAAACTTTAACAATTTGATGGATATTTGGATAGTTTGAGATTGGAAAAGATTAACCTTTAAATTTTGAATATTCTTGATATAAGCTTGCTATTTTAAGATAATCCTCATAATTTTTGTATCAATTAGATCCAAATAAACTTTATGACATTCTAGAAGACAAATCATTTTAAATCTTCACCATTTTATATTTTATTTGAATTTAAAATGATTTTTAATATAAAAAATCATAATAAATAAAAATAAAATGAATAAAATTATGAAAATATTAAATTAATTTCGTGCATGATGTCATGGAACCTATTGGATCACAAAAAAGTCAGCCCATTTGAAGAATTATGGTTTTAAGACCCCATTTACTTCATAAACCTCTCAAAAATTTCCCAACTTTGCAAGGGCACAAATCCTTCAATTTTAATGCTATGAAGGTGTTCTTGGACATTTTGGAAAGCTTAAAGAGTCCTCTAACCAACCTCTTTGGTATCATGTCCATATATTTTACCATTCTCAAGTTATGCTCTTTGGAAGTTCTTGACTTTTTGTTGACTTTTAAAAGGACCTATAATGTCTTAGCTCATACCTTCCAAATGAAGCATTTTTGGGCTTGGCTTGTGAGACACAAAGTTGTAGAGAATTTAATTTCCTTCAAAAAGAGCTTTGGATGGAAAAAATTTGATGAAGCATGTGAAAGTTATGGCTGGTCAAAGTTCAGTTGACTTTTCCTATGAAAACCCTAATTTAGAAACTCCTAATTCTTGATGATCTGAAATATCCTTGATGAATCATGATCAACCCTTGATCAAATGATGAATTTTACCTCATATAATTGATGTTGGCAAAAAATCATGAAGTTTGACTTTGGTTTGACCACAGTTGACCTCAGTTTGACTTTTTAATTGCTTTGACTGATTTTAACCTATCTGACCATCTGATTGGGCAAATCTTTTGGGAAAGTCTTGAAACTTGACATGGGGATTATTGAACACATATAAGATGCTATGAAGCTCACTTGAAGTCTTGGAAGTCCATTTAGCCTGATAAAAGTCAAAACCCTAGTTTCGAATGCATTGCTTAGGAGGATGCATTGTCTGAGGGAATTGTCAGACTTTCTGACTAATTGTGAACTTTGTGAACCTTGTGAACCTCATGAGATTCCTTGTGAATCTTGTGAACCATGTGAACCATGTGAACCTCTTAGTACACAAAGTATTATCTTGTGAGGGCAAATTTTGGGGTGCAACACCCGTGTGGGGTGTGAGCGATGGGTGATTTATTCACATTGATTGTGTGCCTGTGTGAGGTGTGAGCAATCGGATTGTGTGCCCGTGTGGGGTGTGAGCAATCCATAAACATTGTGTGCCCATGTGGGGTGTGAGCAATGGGGAACATCATGTGCCCGATGGGGAGTTACTTTAGGTAACAAGCGATGATTCCATTTGGTTCCTGAGTGAACCTGCTGAAATGTTGATTCAATACCGCATTGCATCTGCATAGAGTCGTGTGTCGGTCTCTATTAGTTGCATTTTATCATTTTGATTATGATATGCAGAAATAAATATGAATGTACATATGTTTATTTGGAGTATTATGGAGATGATAATATGTGTGATGAAACATACTTGTTTGTATATATGCATGTTTGATATGTGTATATGTATGTGATTTATACATTTATAATATATATGTGTGATTAACATAGCTAGGCGCATGTTTATGCGGAATGAATAGAATTGAGGAATAAACATAAATAATGTAAGTTTATGTGAATTAGTGAATTGGTGCATGATAAACATGCTTGAATTGTGTATGTACACGCTGCGATGTGTATAGGTGATGAGGTATGAACTGTGGTGAGAATATGTTTTATGTGTATGTTATATGTTGAGATATATAATTATATGCAATGTTATTATGATAATGTTTCTCACCCTTCTGTTGTTTTATGATGCTCTATGAGGCATTGCAGAGTAGGTTGCTGGATGGCAATATTTGTGAAGCTCGTCTTCATCTTTTGGTCGGTCGGCTCTGATATGTAGCACCGGGTAGTTAGGTTGGCTTAGTGCCATTTTTGTGAGGCATTGTGTATATGTATTTGTTGAATGGATTGTTTGTATAAACATGAATTTTGTTGTTGGCATCAACTTGTTGATATATATATATATATATATATATATATATATATATATATATATATATGAATGGAAATATATATGTTTGATGTTGTTGATTTAGTTTCCGCTGTGTAATTATATCTTTGGAGATATGGGTGTAAGGATTGAATTTCCTATATTGAAAACTACCCCATCGTTGCATATCTTTAAATGAGTAAGTGTTGTATGTTTTTAATTTCAAGCATAATGTGACATGCCTCTTTTATACCATGTTTAATTATACTCTTATGAAATTTTTAACATGTGCCTAAATGATTTAATTGATTATTTGGGGGTATAGAAAGGGGGTGTTACATTGAGTGGTATCAGAGCCAGTGTTCGAGTCAGTTGTGTCTGTCTTGATGTTGTTATGATTGAACTTTTGTTTAATCTTGTTGTTGTCTTTGGGAACAATCAGAATATGGCTGGTAGAAACGACAATGTTATGGCTGCTGCTTTGGAAGCAATGGCTAGGGTGGTTCATGGAGCGCCGAATGTGAATGCGAATGATGAGTTTAGGAAGAATCAACCGCCTGTCTTCAAAGGAAGATTCGATCCTGATGGTGCTCAGAATTGGTTGAAGGAGATTGAAAGAATATTCAGAGTCATGGACTGTGCTGAAGAGAGTAAGGTGAAACTTGGTTCTCACATGCTGAAGGAAGAAGTCGATGATTGGTGGGTCGGTAGAAGTCAAGCTCTTGAGGAGGATGATGAAGAGATAACTTGGGAAGTTTTTCGTACTGAGTTCTTAGGGAAGTACTACCCTGAGAGTGTGAAGGGAAAGAAGGAGATGTAATTCCTTGAGCTAAAGCAAGGTAGTATGTCAGTGGTTGACTATTCTACTAAGTTTGTGGAATTGGTTCAGTTTCATCCTCATTATGCTGCTGCTACTGCTGAGTTTTCTAAGTGCATTAAGCATGAGAATGGCTTGCGTCCTAAGATTAAACAAGCTGTGGGATATCAGAGGATTAGAAGGTTTTCAGATTTGACTGAATGTTAAAGAATCTTTGAAGAAGATAAAAAAGCTCGTTCTACACATTACAAGAGTGTGAATGAGAGGAAAGGGAAGCAACAAGCTAGAAGTGGACCTTATGTGACACCCGCTGATAAGGGTAAACATAGGGGAAACTTTGATAGGAGATCTGGTGGAGGGTGTTCTGGTCCCGTTAAGTGTTACAAGTGTGGCGTTCTAGGCCACAAGTCTTTTGAGTGTGGGAAGAATATTGTGAAATGTTCAAACTGTGGAGGTCTTGGACATGCTACTACCGAGTGTAGGAGGAATGTTGTGAAGTGCTTCAATTGTGGGGAAGTTGGTCACATTAGTACTAAGTGTACTAAGCCGAAGCAAGCCCAGGCGGGCGAAAAGGTGTTTGCATTAGCAGGGAAGGATACTACTAGTGCAGACCGTTTGATTAAAGGTACATGCTTTATTAATAATACGTCTTTAGTTACTATTATTGATACGGGAGCGACTCATTCGTTTATTTCTCTTGAGTGCGCTAAGCGTTTGAATTTGTTTATGTCTTCTTGGGGTGGTGAGACGGTTATTGAGAATCCTGCTTCAGGGTCGGTAACTACTTCTTTGGTGTGTGTAAGTTGTTCTTTGACCATGTATGGTAAAGATTTTGTTATGGATTTAGTTTGTCTGTCGTTGGAAGGTTTGGACGTGATCTTGGGTATGAACTGGTTGCAATTTAATCGAGTTCATATAGATTGTTATCATAAATTAGTAAGGTTTCCTTCTTTGGATGATGATGAAGAGGAGAGTTTCCTATCCACGAAAGAGTTGAAGAAACTTTTAATGGACGAAGTTCAATTGTTTGGTTTGTTTGCATCGTTGTCAGTGGAAAGTGAAGTGGATATAAGTAGGTTTCCAGTGGTGTGTGGTTTTCCAGATGTGTTTCTGGATGATATTAAGGATGTACCGCCGGAAAGAGAAGTTGAGTTTTCTATTGATCTAATTCCGGGTACTAGACCGATTTCGATGGCACCGTATCGTATGTTAGCTTCAGAGTTGGTAGAATTGAAGAAGCAGTTGAATGACTTGTTGGATAAGAGGTTTGTTAGACCGAGTGTTTCTCCTTGGGGTGCGCCGGTATTGTTTGTAAAGAAGAAGGATGGAAGTATGCGGTTATGTATTGATTATCAATAGTTGAATAAGGTGACAATTAAGAACAAGTATCCGCTTCCGAGGATCGATGGTTTGATGGACCAATTGGTTGGTGTAAGTGTTATTAGTAAGATTGATTTGAGATCAGGATATCACCAAATTTGTGTGAAAGAGGACGATATTCAAAAGACGACTTTTAGGACACAGTATGGTCATTACGAGTATTCCGTGATGCCATTCGGGGTTTCTAATGCGCCGAGTGTGTTTATGGAATACATGAATCGTATTTTTCATGAATAGTTGGATCGTTTTATGGTTGTGTTCATCGACGACATTTTGATTTATTCTAAGTTTCAAGAGGATCATGAAGAGCATTTAAGGATTGTGTTACAGATTTCGAAAGAGAAACAATTGTATGCTAAGTTGTCAAAGTGCGAGTTTTGGTTGTCGAAGGTAAGTTTTCTTGGGCATGTTATTTCTGATGGTGGTATTAGTGTTGATCCATCCAAGATTGATGCGGTAATGCAATGGGAAGCTCCTAGATCGGTTACGGAGATTCGAAGCTTTTTAGACCTGGCGGGTTATTATCGAAGGTTTATTGAAGGATTTTCAAAGTTGGCACTTCCGTTAACGCAGTTGACTTGTAAAGGAAAAGCTTTCATTTGGGATATTCATTGTGAAGAGAGTTTCATGGAACTTAAGAGAAGGTTAACAACGACTCCGATCTTGATTTTTCCGAATCCGACGGAACCATTTGTGGTGTTTTGTGATGCTTCATTGTATGGGTTAGGTGGTGTTATTATGCAAGATGGAAAAGTTGTAGCTTATGCTTCAAGACAATTGAGAGTGCATGAAAAGAATTATCCTACGCATGATTTGGAATTCGCGGCTGTGGTTTTTGCTCTAAAGATTTGGAGGCATTATCTTTATGGTGCAAGATTTGAAGTTTTTAGTGATCACAAAAGTTTGAAGTATTTATTTGATCAAAAGGAATTGAACATGAGACAAAGGAGATGGTCAGAAATTTTGTAGGATTATGATTTTGGTTTGAATTACCATCCGGGTAAGGCGAATGTGGTGGCCGATGCCTTGAGTCATAAGTTGTTACATATGTCCGCATTGATGATAAGAGAATGGGAACTTTTGGAGATTTTAGAGACTTGAGTTTGGTTTGCGAGATGACGCTGAGAAGCGTGAGACTTGGTATGCTACGTGTTACGAATGACTTTCTTGCAACCGTTTATGAAAAGCAAAAGTTGGATTTGAAATTTGTCGATTTGATGATGAATGAGAATGAGGATTTCAAGGTTGATAATTTTGGAGTTTTCAGATTCTGTGGTCGTATTTGTATTCCCGATGATGATGAGTTGAAAAAGATGATATTAGAAGAGGGACACCGGAGTAATTTAAGTATACATCCGGGAGCGAATAAGATGTACCAAGATTTGAAAAAGATCTTTTGGTGGTCCGGATTGAAGAGAGATGTAGCTCATTTTGTGTTGACTTGTCAGAAGTCTAAGGTGGAACATCAGAAGCCTAGTGGTTTGATGCAACCGTTGGATATTCCGGAATGGAAATGGGATAGTATATCGATGGATTTTGTTACGGGTTTGCCAAATACGCAAAGAGGCCATAATGCTATTTGGGTGATTGTCGATAGACTCACTAAATCTGCTCACTTTATTCCGATGGATATTAGTTATTCTTTGGAAAAGCTAGCCGAGATTTATGTTTCTGTGGTTGTGAAGTTGCATGGAGTTCCTAAGAGTATTGTATCGGATAGAGATCCTAGATTTACATCGAGGTTTTGGGAGAGTTTGCAAAAGGCTTTAGGTTCTAAGCTAAGATTGAGTTCGGCTTACCATCCACAAACGGACGGTCAAACCAAGAGGACGATTCAATCATTAGAGGATTTGTTGCGTGCTTGTGTGCTAGAACAAGGTGGTATTTGGGATAGTTATTTAGCGTTGATTGAGTTCATCTATAATAACAGTTTTCATTCGAGTATTGTTATGGCACCATTTGAGGCTTTATATGGTCGAAGATGTCGAACACCTTTGTGTTGGCATGAAATCGGAGAGAGAACGGTAGTTGGACCGGAGATGGTACAACAAACTACAGAAAAGGTGAAGTTTATTCGGGAGAAGATGAAAGCTTCTCAAAGTAGACAAAAGAGTTATTATGACAAGAGGAGGAAGGATCTTGAGTTTCAGGAAGGTGACCATGTGTTTTTGAGGGTTACACCGGTTACGGTTGTGGGTCGTGCTTTGAAGTCGAAGAAGTTGACTTCTCGTTTTATTGGACCGTATCAGATTACTGCACGAGTGGGTGTTGTGGCTTACCGTGTGGCGTTGCCTCCGAATCTTTCGAATTTGCATGATGTGTTCCATGTTTCGCAAATTCGGAAGTATGTTCCGGATCTGTCACATGTTATTCCTATGGATGAGGTTGAAGTAAGAGATAACCTTACGGTGGAATCTTTGTCGGTTAGGATTTTGGATCATGAAATTAATAAGCTAAGAGGCAAGGATATTGCGCTTGTGAAAGTGGAGTGGGGAGGCGCTGTGGAAGGCAATATGACTTGGGAATTGGAGAGTAGGATGCACGAGTCGTATCCGGAGTTATTTGGATCAGGTAATATTTTCGAGGACGAAAATTTCTAAAGTGGGGGAGAGTTGTAACGCCCCGATTCGATTTTCCCAAATTTTGTGGAGTCTTTTGTTTCATTTGTATGATAAATGTTTTATTTGTGAAATTATCATGATGATATTTTATGTTGAGGAATTAATGTGATGATATGTTATGTTGTGGGATTTTACAGTTTTGTGAATTTTCGGGTAAAATTGGTTTGGAGGGTATTTTAGGTATTTGTTAATTAATGATAAGTTAGAAATTAGTAGAATTGGTATTGTTGTGAGAAAATGATATTTGGTTGGAAAGAAATAGAAATAATAGAGTAAGAATAGAAATAGAGAGAAAATAGTATAAGTTAGTAAAGAAGAGAAAGAAAAGAAAAAGGGATAGAAAGAAAATAGAAGAGAAAGAAAAAGGAGAGAAAAGAAAAGAAGAGAAAAGAGGAAAACTTGGAAAAGCTAGGTTTTGATCAAGATTGCTCCGCGTAGACGAAATAATCGGGTAAGGGTGATAAACATTGTTATCTTAATCTTGTATATGATTATATATGTGTTAGATTTTGTGGGTTTTTGATTTGGTAGAAGTTAGAGAAGATGAATAGTTAGGGTTTGAGAGAAAATGTGAGAAATTTATGGATTAATCGGTTGGAAATCGTTATAGCCGAAGTATGACAGCTAGAATATGTTATTGATCATGATTGTATGAGCTTAGAGGAGTTTTAGGATCATTTTAGTTGACTGTTATGCTGCTGGAAATTATGGAAATCGCAGTGGTCGCTCAGCGAGCTACCCCTTGCTCAGCGAAAGTTCCAGGGCGATTCTCGCTCAGTGAGCCTGTAGGTTTTTGAGGGGTTATGTGTTTTAATCCGTAGTTTTAGTTTCGGGTATCCGTTTTAGTGATCCTTATTTTGATTCGAAGCTAGAAACATGTAGAATCTATTGATGCTAAAATATATAATTTTTAGCCGACTTTTACCCGACTTTTCCGATAAAAACTTAATTATGTTAATTATGGAATTGTGGGTTTGATTGTTGTGTTGTGGTCGTTTGGCAAGTAGATACATTGCTTGAATTAAATGTGAATGTATGCTAATTGTATGAGATGAAATGCATAACTATATTGTGAATATGTATGCATTTTCAAGAATGTTGTGTGTCATTTTGCATGTAAGCATAATGTATGCATTCTTGTGTTGTGGGATTCTTTGTGAATCCGTTGTAGCATCATGTGCTCATGTGGAGTGTGAGCAATGACTACAACAAGATCGTGTGCCCGTGTGGGGTGTGAGCGATCGGATTGTGTGTCCATGTGGGGTGTGAGCAATCCAGAAACATCGTGTGCCCGTGTGGGGTGTGAGCGATGGGTGATTTATTCACATTGATTGTGTGTCTGTGTGGGGTGTGAGCAATCGGATTGTGTGCCCGTGTGGGGTGTGAGCAATCCATAAACATTGTGTGCCCATGTGGGGTGTGAGCAATGGGGAATATCATGTGCCCGACGGGGAGTTACTTTAGGTAACAAGCGATGATTCCATTTGGTTCCTGAGTGAACCTGCTGAAATATTGAGTCGGTACCGCATTGCATCTGCATAGAGTCGTGTGTCGGTCTCTATGAGTTGCATTTTATCATTTTAATTATGATATGCAGAAATAAACATGAATGTGCATATGTTTATTTGGAGTATTATGGAGATGATAGTATGTGTGATGAAACATACTTGTTTGTATATATGCATGTTTGATATGTGTATATGTATGTGATTTATACATTTGTAATGTATATGTGTGATTAAATATAGCTAGACGCATGTTTATGCGTAATGAATAGAATTGAGGAATAAACATAAATAATGTAAGTTTATGTGAATTAGTGAATTGGTGCATGATAAACATGCTTGAATTGTGTATGTACACGATGCGATGTGTATAGGTGATGAGGTATGAATTGTGGTGAGAATATGTTTTATGTGTATGTTATATGTTGAGATATATAATTATATGCAATGTTATTATGATAATGTTTCTCACCCTTCTGCTGTTTTATGATGCTCTATGAGGCATTGCAGAGTAGGTTGCTGGATGGCAATTTTTGTGAAGCTCGTCTTCATCTTTTGGTCGGTCGGCTCTGATATGTAGCACCGGGTAGTTAGGTTGGCTTAGTGCCATTTTTGTGATGCATTTTGTATATGTATCTGTTGAATGGATTGTTTGTATAAACATGAATTTTGTTGTTGGCATCAACTTGTTGATATATATATATATATATATATATATATATATATATATATATAAACATATATATATATATATACATATATATATATATATATATATATATATATATATATATATATATATATATATGAATGGAAATATATATGGTTGATGTTGTTGATTTAGTTTCCGCTGTGTAATTATATCTTTGGAGATATGGGTGTAAGGATTGAATTTCCTATGTTGAAAACTACCCCATCGTTGCATATATTTAAATGAGCAGGTGTTGTATGTTTTTAATTTCAAGCATAATGTGACATGCCTATTTTATACCATGTTTAATTATACTCTGATGAAATTTTTAACATGTGCCTAAATGATTTAATTGATTATTTGTGGGTATAGAAAGGGGGTGTTACAGGTTACATTGACAATGAGTTCGTCATCAGAGAGAAGATCAACCAAATCACCAATATTTTCAGTCCTTCTTCTTACTAGAACCACCAATGTCTATCCCAGCCTCAGTATTTTCATTTTCAATCACAGAGTCAACCAACTTATGCAGGTTCTCATCATCATGATTCTTCTCATAGTCAGAGGAATCAACAATTTTCTCATTAGAAGGGTCAGACTCAAAAGGTTGAGCAGCAACCATTTGCGAAAGAGGAGTAGATATACCATGAACACTATGTCATCCAGACAAAATTCTACCAACAAAACTTCTAATTGCCCTATCAACATAAATTCTACCAACAAAACTTTTAATTGCCCTATCAACATAAATTCTACCTTGCTTGTAATCATAATATGAAGGCACATCATGAGAAGTTTCATAAGGATTACCTTTGGACGAGCTTTTAGGAACAGTATCATCAGTTTTAACACATGGAGTCATTGCAAGGGGAGCGACATCCAGAACATCATAAAGAGATATCCTCAAGGGATGAGTCTCGGTCCTTGAAGGAGACCCAAAATATTTGGAAGGAGAATGGCTTTGTTGTTGAGACATCTTGACATGGTTGGGAGAGAGAGGAGTAGAGGAACACAGAAGAATTTTTTAGGTATGGAGTTTGAAAGAGAAGTTTGAATGAGCATAAATGTTATTAGGGTAGAGTGTGAGAGAAAAGCACAAGAAATCTTGATATGATTGCTCTTGATAGTGGTGCAATATTTGTTGAAAACATAAGGAAATTTTAAAGACATTTCCATACAACATTAATGGAATTTTTAATTTTTCAAAATAAGAAAGACCCTTAATGTTCTTTTCACACGCTGTTAATTGCTATAATCCCTCATAAATGAAAAATCCCAACTTACCCCTAAAATTTTCAAATTGATTAGCATTCAATGCTTTAGTAAAAATGTCAGCCAATTGTTGCTTTGTAGTCACGTGTTCTAAGGTAATCACCTTATCTTCTGCAAGCTCCCTTATAAAGTGATGGCGAATATCAATGTGCTTGGTTCTACTGTGTTGAATGGGATTCTTTGAAATGTTTATAGCACTCAAATTATCACAATATAATGCCATGACATCTTGTGTGACATTGTATTCAATCCTCATTTGTTTCATCCACGCTAGTTGAGAACAACTGCTTCCAGTTGCTATATACTCAGCTTCAGCAATAGATAGAGAAACACAATTTTGCTTTTTACTGAACCAAGAAATAAGGTTGTTCCCTAAAAAGAAACACCCTCCTAATGTGCTCTTTCTATCATCAGCACTTCCTGCCCAATCATCATCACAATATCTAGATAAAACATAGCCAAACCAATGAGTGTACAACATTCCATAATCAATTGTTCCATTAAAATAATTCTGAATCCTTTTAACTTGATTGATGTGACTCACTTTGGGCTCAACTTTATATCTAGCACACACTCCTACAACAAAAGCAATGTCAGGTCTACTTACTGTAAGGTATAACAAACTACCAATCATACTTCTATAGAGACTTTGGTCCACATCAACACCCTGTTCATCTTTGGCCAGTTTCAGATGAGTAGGAGCAGGTGTTCTTTTGTGACTAGAATTCTCCATACCACAATTCCTAACTATGTTCTTGGCATATTTACTATGATACATAAATATGGAATCTTCCATCTGTTTGACTTGCAGCCTAAGAAACTAAGTTAATTCACCAACAAGGCTCATCTCAAACTCAGATTGCATTTGCTTGACAAAATTTTTAACCATCTCATCAAACATCTCTCTAATCACAATATCATCAACATAGATTTGAGCTACCATGTGTTTTCCTTCCTTTTCTTTGACAAACAGAGTTTTATCAATACCACCTTTCATGTATCCATTATACCAAGCTCTAGGGGCTTGCTTTAAACCATAAAGAGCTTTTCTCAATTTATACACATGATTGGAAAAAGTTGGATCAATGAATCCCTTAGGTTGTTCCACATAAACTTCTTCATTTAGGTATCCATTCAAAAACTCACTTTTGGCATCCATCTGAAACAATTTGAATCTCAGAATACATGCCACTCCTAGGAGTAATCTAATAAATTCTAGTCAAGCAACAGGAGCAAAAGTTTCATCAAAGTCAATCCCTTTAATTTGAGTGTATCCTTGAGCAACTAACCTAGCTTTATTTCTGGTGACCACCCTTTTTTCATCAGACTTTTTCTTGTATATCCATTTAGTACCAATCACATTTGTTCCTTCAGGTCTTGGAACAAGTTCCCACACTTCATTTCTCTTGAATTGTCCCAACTCTTCTTGCATAACATTAATCAAATCAGTCAAGGATTCCTTAACATTCTTTGGTTCAATCCTTGACACAAAGCAAGAACTTGATATGACTTCTATAGATCTGGTAGTGACACCTATGTCAGGATCTCCTATGATAAGATCATTGGGATGGTACTTTTGAATTCTGATAAAGGGTCCTTTGTTTACAGGATCAAACTTAGATTTTATACTGGTAGGATTGAGATCAACACTTCTATCTAGAGCTTCAGTAGGGATATCAAAGTATGTTCCAACATCTTCCTCATGCAAATCATCAATAACCACATTTATGGATTCCATCATAACTTTGGTTCTAGAATTGAAAACTCTATAAGCTCTACTATTTGTAGAATAGCCCAGAAATATTCCTTCATCACTTTTAGGATCCATTTTTCTTATTTGTTCACGATCTGCCAAGATGTAGCATTTACTTCCAAACACATTAATGTATTTGACTGTTGGTTTTCTTCCCTTCCATATTTCATATAAAGTAGTCATGATTCCTTTTTTAAGGTAACTCTATTATGAACATAACAAGCAGTGTTCATTGCTTCAATCCAAAAATGATAGGGAAATTTCTTAGCATGAATCATAGCCCTAGAAGATTCTTGAATGGTTCTATTTTTTCTTTCAACTACTCCATTATGTTGTGGAGTAATAGGAGATGAAAATTCCTGCCCAATTCCTTCAGATGAGCAAAAATCAGCAAATTTTTGGTTCTCAAATTCCTTCCCATGGTCACTTCTGATTCTGATAACATTGTTCTCCCTCTCTCTTTGAAGTCTTTTGCAAATATCTTTGAACACGTCAAAAACTTCAAACTTTTCCCTGATAAAGTTCACCCA
Organism: Lathyrus aphaca; assembly: GCA_963966055.1. Taxonomy (NCBI): domain Eukaryota; kingdom Viridiplantae; phylum Streptophyta; class Magnoliopsida; order Fabales; family Fabaceae; genus Lathyrus; species Lathyrus aphaca. The sequence continues at coordinate 159,894,228 of OZ014520.1, forward strand.
TGTATATCTAAAATAGTCATCCACCGCCACATAAGCATATTTCTTTCCTACAAGACTCTCAACCAGCATAAGACCCATTAAGTCCATGTGAAAAAGTTCTAACACTCTTGAAGTGGTGAGATGTTTAACCTTTGGATGTGACATCTTAGTTTGCTTCCTAACTGGACATTCACCACATAACCTTCCTTCTTCAATCTTCAGTTTTGGAATTCCTCTGACAGCTTCTGTAGATATGATTCTTTTCATCCCTTTTAGGTGCAGATGACCAAGTTTTTGGTGCCATAGTTTCACATCATCTTCTTTGGATGAAGCATATATGGATGAATAACTAGAATCTTGAGAAACCCATAAGTAACAATTATCCTTATACATGTCTCCATTCATAATTAATTCATTCTTTTCATTAGTAACCAAGAATTCTAACTTAGTGAAGTTGACATTGAATCCTTGATCACATAGTTGACTGATGATAATTAGGTTAGCAGTCAATCCTTTAACCAACAACACATTATCAAGGTTTGGAACCCCTTAGCAATTTAGCTTTCCTACTCCATTGATTTTACCCTTGGCTCCATCACCAAATGTTACATAGTTGGTGGAATGAGACCTGGTGTCTACTAATAGATTTTTAATCCCAGTCATGTGTCTAGAGCATCCACTGTCAAAATACTAATCCTCTTTAGCTGAGACTTTGAAGGAAGTGTGAGATATTAAGTTGGTATTAACATCCTTAGGAATCCATTGTTTTCTTTTAAAAGTGGTATTATGATTGATTCTGGGTAGAGTAGCAGGCTTAGTATATCCATGTATAGTCCCTAGAAAAAAGGTTTTATATGACCAAACCTTCCACAGTAATAACATCTCCACCTTTGAAATTTTTCTCTTGAGTGGGTGAATTGTCCTCTGCCATGATGTTGAGACATGTGGTGTGACATCTTTGGTTTAGGTTCAAAGGGGTTGTCTTATGAATATGGTTTATTTTCTTCATTGAATCCTATCACAGTCATGTCTCCTGTCATTTTTCCAACCTGAAGTATTTCATCTAACATATCAGAACCATTGTTCAACATTTTGAAAGATTTGGACATTTGATCAAGTTTAGAATTCAGTAGGATTACTTCATTTTTCAACTTAGAGATAGTTTCAAGATGTTCTTCTTTTTCAACCTCCAATTGGACAATAAGTTTCTTCTACTTCTCTCCTTGTTGATAAAATTCTTTACTTCTATTATCTCCCAAATTTCGATGCTAACCTAATTGGGATATTTGGGCTTAGAAAAGAGTTTCTTGTTATAAGCTAAAAGGAGGTCTTTTCAACCTTACTCAATAAAAGGTATAAGTCGAAAGAGTCATCACCTAAGAATTCCATACATATAAGAATTTTAAAGTTTGAAGTATTTTCTAAGAGTTGTTGAGATTCGACCATGCTTAGTTCGACGATGAGTGGCAGTTACTCAAATTGTGCGCTTTCAAGCTTTGGAGGGAAAACATGTAATTTTCAATTAAAAAACAAGGACAAGTGGTGCAAGATGAAGCTTCTTCAACATGTAGTGGGACAAGTGTCATAATCTTAGGATAAAATCGTTGAAAGCGATTATATTTTATTTCTATAAATAGCTTAGTCTAGTGTTAGAATAAGTTTGTGTGAACATATTGTACAAGTTACTCTGTATCCACTCAAAGTATTCGCGTGTAGAGAAACGAGTGCAGTGAGAATGTATGTGATGTAAACACCACTATTTTATCTTCAATGTCATTTATGATTTAAAGTCATTTATATTTCAAGCATTTTATGTTAAAGCATTTTACCTTGTCATTTGATTTACTTTTACAAGCAATTTATTTCCTTTCTTTACATTTCCAGCCCTTTTAAGCTTTCTTGCCCTGCATTTACCCTTTCATTTATGCTTCATTTACTTTGAAAGCTTTCTCTTTTCTCTTAATTCTTTTATTTCTATCACTTTCTGAATCTTGTCGATGGATTCATGACCTTTTTCCCAAAAACAACACAATTAACGAACGATTAGCACATGTCATAGGATCAATCTGGTCGATCCTGTGAGTAACTAAGGGTGTTCTTAGTAACCTTAGAGGACCAACGGTTGTTTACCAATTTTGGGGTTAAACAAATTGGCACTCCCAGTGGGACAGTGCTAATCAATTTTTGGAAGTTTTATAACTTCTCCTTTTTAAGTTTTCTTTTATAACTTCTTTGTTTTTGTAACTTCTTTTCTAACGTGGGTGTAATGGTTGAAAGAAGCGTTTACTCTTGTTACATGCATTTGAGAAGTGGGAAAGTAGCCAATACAGATCATTATATACCAAGGAAAAGAAATACAGGGAAGATGGCGTCTATCCAAGGAAATCAAAATGATTCAAATCCCATGACAACTGGGATGAATCCCCAATTGAGCAGTTCAAATACTCATAGTGTGGATCCACAAGATGTTCCAAGGATTGAGGCCATTCCAGTCTCCAACCCTTCAACGAGGATGTCAACAACATTGAGTGTGGTGTCAGAACCAATTTCTTCGACGACAAGGCCAAGAGCAACATATACTAGATATTATAATCAACCAGTGTTGAAGTACATTGGAACCCCACCACCAAATTCATCTACACTTAAGGCTACCACCCCCCAGGATTTTCTCAGCCTTTTCCTAGAAATCCACCTTATGGTATGCCAACAATGATGATGATGGGCCTAAGGAATGCACCTCTAGTTTTTTTAGAGAATGTGGTTTCTTCACTTTTGCAGGAGTCTGAATCTGGGATAAATACGCGAAGGAATAGTCAAACCATTGGGTTGGGATATTCGACTCAAAGTCATGCTCTAATAAATGAGTTTGCAGCATATTTAAGACAACAGATGGATGGGAGCAACATGCAAATGGTTCAGACTTTATCTCAAACCATGGGAGATATTTTTCAGCCTTTTATTTAGGATACAACTCAGACAAACCAACATATGTGTTGCACCCTAATTTTTTCCCTAAGTTTTCTTCACTTTTCATCTGCATCTTGCATACAAACAAGATTACACTGGTAGCTCGGTTCTTCTCGGGTTAGGTTTATGCCTCACGGGGGATCACTGTTGTCTTTAATTACTTTATTTATTTATGATTACTAACCATTAACTAAAATCCAAAAAAAAATTGTTTCCTTTTACTAACTTTTTTTTAAGGAAGAGGAACCAATTGAAAATGCCAAAAATAGCAGCCCTGCCGCTCGGGCGAAATTTCACTGAAAAAGGTCGAATTTGATCCGTAAATAATTCAAATTTATCTGATCAAGGATTTCCCAAGTTAATTGATTCATTCAAGGATTTCTAAGGTTCATGTGTTTATTTTCATGCCTTCTTCGACGTACAACAAGAATCGGGCCGAAACAACCAAGCAAACATGTTTGAATAAAAAATTTCAAATTTCAGCTTGGTTAACTGGTTAACCAATCTGTTAACCGGTTAACCAGTGCGAAATTTGAATTTTTTATTCAAATTCAGCACCATTAGATCATTGATATAATTGGAACACTCTAGATTCATTGGCTTCTGATTTCTCTACATCACTTTGATCATTTCTTACCATGAACCCTCACTAATCACCACTATTTTCCATTTCCTACCAAAATTGCAATTACCAAGTCTAATTTTAATTACTAAAGCAAGCTCCATTCGACCAAATTCCCATACCTAAATTCTTTAAATAGCACCACATTTTCATTCATTGACCAAGCTTTTGAGAGCCAACAAATCTCTTGCAAAATACTCCCCCAACACCAAAATTCTCCAAAGCTCACTTTCTTTCTTTTGAAGTTATCAAGAATTCACATTGAATTCTTGACTAACTTGAGCTAAACATTCATCCAATTCTTCTTTTGTTCACCAATTGCAGTAGATCTAAGCTTGATTTGGTCCAATTTGAAGAAGTGCTTTTGGTAATTCATCTTTCTCCATAAACCCATATTCACCTCCAACATTCAAGATGTAGCTCTTTGGTGCCTTTGATTCTAGATCCTTCGGATCTTTATTTGTTGTTTGATTGTAGGGATTTTCAGTATATTTTGGTTTTAAAATTCGTGCAAATTCAGATCATGATCATCAAGTGTTTGTAAAAAAGGTTTTAAAATGGATCATGCTGAATTTTCTGCATTTTTCTGCTTCTGGTACAGCATTAACCGGTTAACCAATTATAGTTCAAATTGGTTAACCGGTTAACCATCTTTAAAACTGCGCAAATTTTTCCTGCGTTAAATAGTTAACCAATTCTTTAACCGGTTAACACAAGTCAGAATGGTGCTTTTGGCTTGTTTCAAGCCCCTTTTTGGTTCCTCTTTCTTCTTCTTCCTCCTTTTTTTACCTTGGGAAGCACTTTTGGGAATGATTTCTCCTTAATTTTAATGAACTTTGGGTGTAGATTAGAGTAGTTAATGTTCATTATTTCAAAACTACATTTAAGTGGATTATTCAATTCATTTAAGGTACTTTGCGTTAGTGATACATTTTCATGCTTTAATCCACCGAGATGAGTGATTGAACTTAAGGATGGAAGAATACCATGAGTGCGGCTCAATTTGGTATTCACCTTTAGTTTTGTGCGGTATTGCGTTCGGATAGTGATTTACATATCATTTATCTTGCATGCATTAGCACTAACATTATGCACCTTAATTGGTGGTGGCCGATCTCATTTGTAGGATAATTACTTCATAAATTACTCGGCGGTTGCTTAACATAGATCTAAATTTGTCCCTAATTCGGAATAAAAATCTAATTGGGTACTTGCACTTTCGTGGACCGGATCTCTTGTTGATCGCGTAATCCCAAAGTGGTTAATCATATTGCATTAAGAATTGAGACTTATGAATGTTTGATGTGTAGGTGCTTTGGGTCTCCCAATTGCCTTTCAAATTTCATTGAATTCGATTCGGTTTGCCTTGATTAATCGCTATAGTGTAAGATGCTAAGCGGATCCGGTTACCTTTCGATTTTGGTTACTCTTTTGGTTGTGGTTGATTAAGTTCACCATACCCTTATTATGTAAATATTATTATACTATTATTATTAATATTTTAGATTCTTGCACTTTAATTGTTTTTGCTACTAACATTTAAATTCTTGCACTTTTATTGCTTTTATTTTATTTTTCTTTATTATGCTTTATTCATCCATATCATGTTTATTATTTGCTCTTATTTTGTTGTTGATTTTCCATTTGTCCATTTGGACACAAAAATATTAATAAAGGATTAAACTTCTAAAACTTGTGACTTTAATTTGTGGACTTTTTGGTTACTATCCTTGGCACTGGAATGAAGATTTTGGACTTAGATTTTAGGATCCATCTCCCTTGCTTTGATTTTCATGATGTTGGAATTTGCCTTTATTTGGCCATTTGCTAGCTTGTAAGGATGGAACTCTTATGCTCATAATTTGAAGTATCATCAAGTTTGGTTAGATATTTCTTCCCTTATCTCCTTATTTTCTTTTTTAGGATAGTCCCTTCATCTCCTCTCATTCTTTAATTTTCAAAATCTTCTCCCTTTTTCAAAGGATTCCTCCTTTTTTAAATCATCACCTCTTTAAATAAACAAAACCTTGACTTTTGTCAAGTGACTTTTACTTTTTTTCTTTTCTTTTAAAATCAATGAATCTAATCATGTTGACCTTAATTCAAAAAAAATAAAAAGAATCAAACTCATTCAATTTTTTTTGTGCCTTTGTGCACTTTTGTGTATTTTATTTAAAAGAGTGCCGATTATGAGTCATTATTCTTTAGTTGGGTGCAAGTCTCTCAATCTCCATGGTTGTAGTTTGATGTAATTGAGTCTCTTGTCATTCGTGGGGGTTTAGTGGCATACTCATTGATTTTATCCGAGTTGGCGCCCTCCCCATAATGATGTATGAGTCCATGCCTTCATTCTCATGGTAGTTTGTTTGGCTATCCACTTGAAGATGACAAATTATCTTCACTTAATAAAATAAATCATAACCCACCCTTTTCATTATTTGTACCACGAACTACGGGGTTTTGATCTCGCATTGCACTTTGTGGGTATGTAGGCATGAGGTGGTAAACCTCTCCAAACACAAAAATATCAAAAAATAATTCTTTTCTCATCCCTCCACTCTCATTTAACAAACCTTTTTCAAATCAAAAGCAGTAAATTTTTCAAAGGGCTCCCATGGAGTACCACTGACATCTTAGGTGCGTAAAACCTTCCCATTGTGTAACATATCCCCTTACCTGTTTCTCTATTATGTTTCTTTAGCTTTTTGCTTTTAGATTCATTAGGATTTATTCGCTTTTTTTCCTTTTCCTCTTGGAATAAAATAAAAGCGCGGTGATGACTCTGTTTACTTTGAGTTAAGTTAACTAATAGCTTACACTCATGATTTTACCGCTACAATATGGTATCTCAAATGGCGTGCATAGAAAAATTTATGGGAGTCCCAACACCAGTTCGACATCTAAATCAAGTGGGGAATGTAGGAGATGTTGTGCAGCCAGTAAATCTAGGGAATTAGGCAATTATCGAACCATTAGAAGTCGAAGCCATCAGAAATCCGAGGCAAATTCTAGTAAAGGATGAGCCAAGAGTAATGGTGGTAAATAGACATCAGGATGCTGACCATGTGGTTCAACAAGTTCAACATAACAACTTGGCAGCAGAAAACAACTTAGAAGCCCTTGTCAAACGAATAATGGCTCGAAGTGGGATAAATACAGGTTTTGCTAGGCCAAACTTCACTTCACCAATAGTGGATTATATACTTCAGTCAGAGTCACCTCCCAGGACGAATGTTCCAATGTTCACCAAGTTCTTAGGAGATGTGACTGAATCTACGGTCGAACATGTGGCACGATAGTCTGGGGATTAAATATTTCCCTAGTTCTCTCACAAAAAATGCTTTTACTTGGTTCACTACATTACCACCTGGTTCGATTTGTAATTGGACTCGGTTGGAGAATTTATTCCATGAATAATTTTACATGAGTCAGACCAAGATCAGTCTGAAAGAATTTGTTAGTGTTAAACAAAAGTTTAATGAGTCAATTGATGATTACTTGAACAGATTTTGACTGCTCAAAGCCAGGTGTTTTACTCAAGTACCTGAGTGTGAACTAGTCGAAATGGCCGCTGGTGGCCTGGACTATTCTATCAGGAAGAAGTTGGATACCCAGTATCTGAGAGACATGGCCCAATTAGCAGATAGAGTTTAACAGCTTGAATGTCTGAAGGACGAAAAAGCTAGGGCGAACAAATACAATAAAATAGCTTACGTTGAGTATCAGGATGGGATCGAAAATGTCTATGATGAAACCCTACCCCTTGATGATAACGAGATAGACCTAGCTGAACTTGAGCAGGGTCCTCCTTATTCTTGCAAACTTTTAGTCCCTTCAAATGGAAAGAACCCTGTCGAAATTGAAAAGGACAACAAGTTTCCAAAGAAAACGTATACTTTTGACGTCACTAAATGTGATGAAATTTTTATTTGTTAGTTAAGGATGGTCAAATACTTGTGCCCCCAGGCGCTAAAGTACCACCTTTAGATCAAAGAAAGAAACGAGGTTTTTTCAAATACCATAATTTCTTAGGTCATGAGACTTCTCAATGTTTTCTTTTTAGGGATTTGGTGCAAAATTCTATTCAAGAAGGGAGACTCAAGTTTGGGGACAAGCCCAAGGCACAAATGAAGATTGACACTGATCCTTTTCAAGTTGCTGAGGCGAATTATTTTGAGCCCTCTGCAGTGAACTGGATCAAAGTTGCTGAACAATTTGTTGAGGGCAACAACATCCTTGGTTCAGTCGAAACCATGGGAAATCCTGTGTAGATTGAAGTCACTAAAGACTTCACTAGTGATGTTGTGTTGGCCAAGGGTTATGAAGATCTGAGCAGCGAGCAACTAGAAGATTTAATGTGCACGGTAGCTGAGGATTTCTTTATGACATCACCTGATGTCGAAATATTTAATATGGGAGTTACCATCGTCCCACATGAGGAGGTCGAAGACTCGAATCTCCAATTGGTTACTAAAGAGACTGCTGGTAGTTTCACTAAGTTGGACGAGGTTGTTGATGGCCTTGACTTGAAATTCTCTAAAATGGAACTAAGAGATCAAGTTAACATCAACATGGTCGAAGTAAAGGATGACCATGTGTAACACGGTGGGAGAACATACTTAGGCATTTTTGTTTCCAAAAACTATGTTGCAGATAGCAAGAGTCGCCACTGACTTTTATTTTATCCAATAAGGAAAATGAATAAAAGAACAGGAAAGACCTTTGAAAAAGATTTAAGTTCAGGGGGTATGTTATACAAAGGGAAGGTGTTAGCACCCTTTGTATCCATGGTTGTCCATGGGTTCTTAATTACTTAGCTCACTTTACTTGTTTTAAAAAATGTGTAGTGTGTGATTAGAAAATTTTCAGAAGTCTTTGTAATGATCCTCGTATGGATGGATACAAAACATTGAGTTTGAAAATGTTTTTAAAAGTGGGGTGTGAAAAGAATTTTGAAAGAGTGAGCAAGTAATTAAGCGCTACCTACCCTAAGTTGGTCTTTCATGTTTTTCTATTTCCATTCAAGGGTAAGATTGTCCTTACTATTAAGGAGTAAATAGTCATTACCTTAGATTTGTTAAGGGACGGGCGTAGGATCATCGAATGATCATAGTAAGCAACTTGTAGGGGTGTCTTTAGCAATTCGTAGGGACTATCATCATTTTCGTAGGGTCATCGAGGGACAAGATCATTTATCTCGTAGGCAACTTCGAAGGGACTATGATCTTTTAATCTTGAAGGGACTATGATGATATTTGTTTGAAGGGACATTTCTTTAAGACACCCCCACATTCGAGGGACTTGACCATATATTGAAGGCAACCAAGAGGGGAAACCCTGGTGTAATACCCTAAAAATTTGCCCTCTTAATTTATCGCCAACCTCAAGTGGTTTATGCTTCTTCATTTCGCATGGTCATCCAAGCATTGCATTCAAAGAAAAATAATAAAAATAATAATAATAATACATAAATTATGAGCATTTGCATGTGTATGAGGCATGTGATCAAGCAAGGCTTGTCGTTGTTTGGAGCTCAAGAGAAGGAAAATAACACTACAAAAATAATCCAAGATATTTCCATGTTAACCCACCAAAGAAAAGGAGAAAACAAAATTTTCTTCCGTTAACCGGTTAACACATTTGGTTAACCGGTTAACGGGCACGAAAAATGGATAAATACTTCAAAAATCAGTTTGTGCCATTTCCCTCCATTTCTTTTTTCCTTCATATTTTACTTTGTTTTCACACTTCACTACACTCCACTTCCCATTGAAGTTTTCTACCACCTTCTAGACCCTTCTAGCATATTCCAAGGAATATTCCAAGGAATATTATAAGGAATATTCTAGAACTCTAACTAACCCCAACTACCTCCTAACCTAACTCCAAACCTAATCTAATGCCCAAGCAAGCTCCATTCACAAACCTCATGTCATTCCTAATCTCTATATAAGCCATAATCATTCCAAAGCAAAGGGTTCCACTTCATTTTTTCAATTTCCAATCTCATTCTCACCATTTTCATCTTCAATCTCTCATTTCTCTCTCAATTCTCCCACTTTTTCATAAAATTCCTCAAAGCTTCTTCATAGAAGTTCTTCAAATTATTCACTGGAATTTGAAGAACTTGAAGCTAAACCTTCATCAATCATCAATTGTGGAGCTTATTTGAAGAAGAAATTCTGTTTTTGGATTGATTTTGAGCATTAGAAGTGATTAATCAAGAAACATTCAGATCGAATCGCATTTATTTTGCATTTGCGGATTTTCGGTTTTCTTCTTCGTTTGCACTTCGATCTACACCGCAACACTCATCGAAGCAATCCTCTGCTTCGTAGGTTGGTGATCTAGAACCACTTTTCGCTTTAACTTATTCTCTTCATCTCGCTGTAACGGCATTCTTTGCATGTTCAATGATTGTGTTTGCATTTTACCATTCAATTTTGTTTTGATTGCGGTTTGTGCATTTCGATTGTTAGAAGCTAGATTTGTAGCTTAATCTAGGTCCTAATAGGTGTTAGAAAACCTCTTTTAAGTAGAAAATTCGTGTTAACATGTTCATGTAGGTGTTAGGGGTTCCTAGAAGTAAGTTCATGACCATAAGTGCTTATTTCTCAACATTTTTCACCATTTTGTTCAGTGTTAATCGGTTAACACATTTGGTTAACCGGTTAACACGTTGAAAAATGCCTTGGAATTGCAAATTTTAGGGCGTTAACCGGTTAACCTATAGCATTAACCGGTCAACGCTGTTCAAAGAGTGAAAAATGCCTTTGTTTCATTGTGTGTTAGCATTGCATTGTGTCTCGATCCTTCATGTAGTGATAGATCATGATTTTAGGGAATTTTTAATACCACTTTTGGTATCTCATTCCATCATTTCGACATGTTTCCGTTACCTTTTGCATATTTTGTGCTTACATGTTAATTATGCATAAAATGACTTGTGAATAGTTGTTGACATGTTCAATGCATCATTTAGCATGTAAATGAACGCTACATTCTGTTTTTGCATCCCTTGCATGATTCATACACGTTTCGGTAGCTTATATGCATAATTGCATTTGTGTGGCATTCTTGAAATACATGTTCATAAGCATGTTCTTGCATTTTATTTGCATGTTAATCCAATTCTGATTTTTTTGCATTTAGTTACATGTCATTATTGATAATCTATGTTGATGCATATTCATAATTCATATTCATGTTTATGTCCCATACTTGAATGCATACTTGTTGCACATTTGTCCTTTGGTACATTCTTGCTTGACCATTCATTAAAAATAATCATGTTCATTTAATCATGTGTTTTGATTCCATTTAATCATGTTGCATGTTAATTGTACATTTTACCATTGGTTTTATGCATAAAAATGAAAATAAGCAAACCTTTCTTTTGCATTTCATAGTTGTTTGTTTGTGTAGTAACTATAAAATGTATGTTGATTGTTGCATTTTCATACTTTTTACACCTGTTTTGCATGCTGATTGTGAGCTATAAAAAGTTGTGTGCATTGCATTTCATTGCTGTTTGTGCATTTAGGAGCTATAATAGGTTGCTGGATTTTGCTTTGCATTATTTTTTAGTACCTTTAAACTTAGGATTGAGTCTAGTTTAGGTCTTATATGCATTAGGATTTAATTGGTACCTTGTTTGCCTTATTATTTTAGATAATATGCAATACTAACCTTTGTTTTGTAGGGAGGTTAAGGTAAGTTCCTCGCAACTTATTCCTTTTACTTCTTTATGCGTTTAATTTGCATTTGGCCTTACCTTTCATACTTGCGTTTATTAGGTTTTCCCACAACTTCATGTTAATCCCTTTTGGAATCAACTTAACTTCACTAGGAAGTAAGTTGTATTCCATTGCTTTTATCTTTTCCTTCTCATTAGGATTAGAAAGTCACGCTAACCATTAGGACCTCCATGGAATAAATAATTTAGGGTTGTGTCTTAGTCCCCCTATTTTTGTCCTTTTGAAACTTGAGTCCTTCTTTCTCATATCATAAAGAAAAACAATAAAACACCTAATAAAGGTTGATCTTCTGTACAACACGAGACTTTGTCGTGGGTTAGTTATGCACGTCCTGTCTCGGGGCAAGGTGTAAGGCATCTACCACAATGAACAAGTCTTAGTATGAGAAGATTCACAAATAAAAGACAGAAAACACTTCTCCAAAAGACAAAACAACAAAGAAGAATCGTCTTTTCCTTCGGGAATTCTTTTCTCGTCTCATTCACTCTTAACGCGAACTTGCAACGACTTGTCTCATTTGCAAGAAGGTAAACACACTCGTTCAAGGAAAGCCTACAACACCTGAGCATAGACATACGCAGTTCCAGTGCATATAAAACACAAACAAATAGTTCTCGCCTTAGTTAGGCGAACTACGTCGACTCTGATCCTTATTTTCCCGATGAGGTACGTAGGCAGTGGGGTAGGGCCCGTTCAAGCACATTCTTTATTTTCCCTACATTTCCCCATTCTTTCTTTTCGTTCTCTCTTTTCCAGTTCCCTTTCTCATTCCAGTTCCAGTTGGCGGGTTTTTTTGTTCAGCAGCATCTTATTTCTCACCCTTTGAAACAGACAAACGAGCGTGGATCCCGTCGGGTACGGCGGATGGTATGGGGTGCTAATACCTTCCTAGGTCGTAACAGCCTCCTGAACCCAGACCTTTGGTTCGCAGGACCTCGTCATTTTCTTTTCTCTTAGGTTTGTGCAACATTACCTTTCTCATTCATTCGGGATAAAAATGCATGGCTGGTGACTCTACCTTTTCCGCGCCATTTTCGCGTTTGTACTAGGATGAAAATCTCGGGAGTAACAGCTGGCGACTCTGCTGGGGATCGAACCTAGAATCTCTGGTTTCCCTTGAGAGTTAATCCTTGCGCCTATTTGCTTTTGTTTCATTGGGTGTTTATGTGTGTGCTGGTGTGTGTTTATTTACTGTTTTACTTTACATCATTTATTTACAATTTTCAGTATTTATTTTCACATGCATCATATATACTGGATTGTCTGGACTGTGCTGGTTTTCATTTTTTTCTGTGGGATGGGAGTTACTGTGAGATAAGTCAAACACTCGACTTGAGTGCACCATAGGATTAACATGGACACGTTGTACTCGCATGGTTACATGATCAGTGGTGATGTGTTCCACACCCAGACCGCGATCATCTTGGAAATATCTTGTGTGGGGATTTCCTCCACTTAGGGATAGGACCTTGATAGTTATGTGCATCTGGGGACCGATCATTGAGGACCTTAGTGGAAACACCTCTCTCCAATGATGACAGTGGTAGACAACATTTGTTGGTAAACCCACTCGCATCTGAGGGCCCACTGGGAACTCGCATGGATGGCCGGGTTCTCTCATAGGAATCCAGTTAAAGCAAAACTGTTCGTATGATGATAGTACTGTATCCCAAGGGCTAAATATACTATTGTTTCTCGATTTAGTGCTTGAAGCTGGGGACTTATGAGGGATGCTTATTTCCTTGGACTCAGCTCAGACCTCCCTGAGTAGTACATAATGCCAAACCGATTCTCTGATTTGGCCATGAGCCATTTCTTGGAAATGGTGAACGTATTAGTGTTGCTCGACTTTGAGAGTCTGTGATGTTGACCCGAGTAGTACATCCGTGAGATAGGAGGGGTTTACAGGTTTGCAGGAACCCTAAAACTTCCAACATACCCATTTTTCCAACACTGTTCAGTATTGTGATCTTGTGATTTGTTTTCTTGATTCCGAAATCTGGAATTCCTTTTCAGAGAAAATGTTGTTGTGATGTTGTGATCTTGCATAGACACATGATTATATGCTTGACACATCACAGACACGTCTGATCACATGCCTGCTGCATACATAACATCATGGCATTTTAGCATACATGTTCGGTTATTTCCAAAGATCCCATATCTGAACCATGTCATTATATGTTCCTATATCCAAGCTTGAATCAAAGCAGGTGGATTCCTTGGAAATAATCGAACATGGAATTTGCATGCATCCTTACACTCATTACAAGTGTCTGGGGACAGATTCTCATCCTGATTTGGTTACTCTCCAGAATGGCCAATTTGAATCACAATCATCAAGAGATGGACATGGAGCAATGCCAAGCAGAGATAGCTGAAATGAAAATTCGAATGGAACAACTCCTGGTGGGCATGCAGACCTTATGTCATGGCCACATGCTATTGAGAGAGAAAGTTTACCAACTAAAGAAACAAGAGAACCAAGACCATGGAAGCTCCAAAGGCAGTACTCAAAGAAGGGCACCATGTCCCCGTTGCTGCTACTAAAGTTGTTGCTCCTCCCCATTTGGTAAGGTTGTTCCAAGATTAAGAAGTGTTTCGTGGACATTCTCCTCAACTTTGGGCTCCTAATCCTCTCAACTTGCAGGCGCTTCCATCTCACCAAAGGAAGGGTAAAAGCAAAAATGGCGGACAAAGGCCGAAGAAGCCTGAAGATAAGTTTGATTTGATTTCGGTGTCATATGCACAACTGCTTCCTTGTTTGCTCGAGTTTAATCTGGTTGAACTTGTCACCATGACAGCCATGCCCAAAAAGCTTCCTCTAGATTTTGACGTCAGTGCTAGGCGTGTTTTCCATTCTGGGGCACCTGGTCACTATGTGGAGAATAGTAAGAGGTTCAAATACCAGGTTCAAGATCTTATTGATTCAAAGATGATTGAGTTTGCACCAATCAGCGAGGATATGTCAAGGGATCTCATATCAGTGGTGGCGAAAGAAGGACTCTTCCTTTCCCTACCGCAAATATCATCCCCAATCAAGGGCATCTCCCTCTACTCTTGGTCGTAAAGACATCACGAAAGCCACCTCTGCCCATTCACCGATCCAACATGGGGAAGAAAGTGCAGAAGGACTTCGGGTTTTTGAATTCATCTCAGCATCAGAGCTATCAAAACCAGGTAAGACTCAAACTCAAGGAGCCTGAAGGAATGTTTACTCCAAGTCTCAGCCCTTCTAGCCAAGTGTTTACCCGTTTGCTCGAGAATTCTTTGATTCAGCCAAGGAATGCCTTGCCAATTCCATACCTCATTCCCCATATTACAATATGGGCGTTACGTGTGAATTCCACTCCGGAACATTCGAGTATACCATTGACGAGTGCAAACCGTTTAGGCACAATGTCCAAGATCTAATTGATTCAGGGATCATTACACCAAAAGGGAACCTCAGGAGTTGAAGCCTCTTGACCCAGCTGGCCATGCAGACTGCATGTGCGTCTTTAGAAGCTCAAGTAGGGAGATGTGGATTTCTTTAATGCATATGGATTGCTTTATTGTATTATGAGATTACCTTCAAAGTTGTTGATGGAATCTTTTGTTTTTTTTGTTGATTGTGACATTTTCCTGTACTTCAGTATTATTGACATTGGTTGTATAACGTTTCGCACGTTTGCGCATTATTTCTTTATGGAAGTTTTCGGGTTTCATTGTTTCAACTTTTCTACCCTGGAAATTTTATTTTGATATTGAACTCCCATTGCTTAACACGTTCTCCGCACACACTCACCCATCACTTTATCTGATAGTGTGGCATTTTGTGGGGTATTTGTCCCCCCATCTGAATGAAGTGGTATCAGTAACATGGCATTTTCATGCATATCATTTTTGCATACTAACAGGTTACCTGGATTTCCTAATTTATTTGACCATTTCAGGAAAAGTGTCGTCCACACCGGTATGCTACTCGTTGTAATCAAGGGAATTTCATGGACTCAGTGCAGACCAAACTGAACGAACTCCGCACCCAGATGGGAGAGTTCATGACAATGATACAGGGTATAGCCCTGGGACAGCAAGAGATGAGGATTGTTATGCAAAGAATTAACCCCCCACAAACCGACCCTATAGTGGTTACCTTGGACACCCAAGGCAATCCAATCAACAACACTGTTATTCCACCCGGGGTGAATAGACTTCCAACTCTAGAGGGTGGTGGACCAATTCTTGTTCATGTGGTAGACTGTCTGGAGGATCAGTTCACTCCGGTCAACGAAGATATGAGGTTTGGTACTGGAGATAACAATCAGGATTTCCAAATGTTGCCATAGAAGGTGATAGCCTTGGAATGCAAAGATACTCTCGGTATCGACGTGTCTGATATGGGCTTAGTGACAGAGGTAGTTATCCCTCCGAAGTTTAGACCACCAGGTTTCGACAAATACAACAGCAACTCCTGTCCGAAGACCTGTCAGACCCTAATTTTTGACCCTAAGATTTTATCGCATTTCATCTACATTTGCATACAAACAAGATCACGTATTGTTCGTTTATTCTTTTTCAGGTGCAGGTCTTTGTCTTGCAGAGGATTACCATGTTTAATTTCTGTTATTTGTTTATATTCACTAACTTCTAACCAAAATATCAAAAATATATGTTGCAATTTGCTTCTTCTTCTTCTTCTGTGTTGCAGGGTTTCAAAGACAGGGCAGTGACTTCAATACAGATGCGTTTGTTCAGTTACAATTCGATTCAGATGGACGTTTGACCTAATCTTGGTCAAACTATCAAAAGATTGTTTCGACTGCAAGTTGTGTGTGCCAGTGGTTCATCTCTCAAATAGTGCGTATTCAAGAGTTTAAGCTGTGTTGCGTGCGAAAGTTATCAGTTATCAGACAGTGTTCTGTAAGAAGTTTGGTCTGAATCTTCAAGTTCATCAGTTCACCAATGATTCATCTGAGGATTTAGTTTTCCTCAATATGAATTTGAATCATCAAGGCATGAATCAGACAGTTTTCGGATGACAATTGGCTTAAGTTGTGAAATATCCAGTGGTTTGGTGATGGCTGTGTTCATTCTTTATCAGAGGCTTGTGAAAAATCGGGAGTTGGTCGTGAAACCTAAAAAATATCATCATCATCCAATTTCTAAATTTTTTAGTTTGATTATCCATTATCCTTTATCCAACAACCACTTTTCCATTATTTTTCTCGATTATCCGATTATCCAATTTTTATCCCGCTTCATATCCATTTATCCATTTCCTATTATTTTTCAATTTTTCTATTATCCATTTTATTCAATGCTCATTTTCTTCCATTTTTTCTCGATTTATCCGACTCATACATTTTTTAATTTCATTACTCAATTAAACCATTTTTCCTATTTTTCAATTGTTGACATAATCTTTTTTTTAAACCATTTCCAATTTTTAAACCATTCATAAAAATCTCATTACATTTTTTCTAAGCCCATTATATTGTAGGCCCATATTTTTCTTTTATGTATACAAAATTATATTAAAAAAAAAGGCAACTTTCCCAAACTCCCCATGTGCCAAACATTTCCACACTTCAGCTCACATCCCAAGCAAAACAAACCCACACGCAAGACTTCATTCAGTTGTACTAACATCAGCTTTTGCCAGCCACATCACAACAGCAACAAGCCCAATGCAAGGCAAGACTTTACACAAGCCGCTTACGTAACATTTCCTAAGCCTCATCACTCAGTCCAAAACCGTACCACCAAGGCCTAAGCCGCATGGGGGACATGCCAAAACAACAACAAGCTTACAACCTGCAAGCCTTTCCGCATCACCAAGCCGAGACTTCAGTCCAGCTTTTCGCAAAATGCCGCAACGCATTCACAGCCAGCACCAGCCAACTTCCGTACCAGCAATACATCAGCTTCAGGCCCAAATCAGCGCCAAGCATCTCAAGCTTCAAAACAAGCCAATCCGTCCCGTTACTTCCCGCACGCACGGAGCACCTGAACATCCAACAACACGCGAGATGCACGCATCCAAAACGCACTTCCTGCATCAATTCGAAACAACAGTCAAAACGCAATTTCAAGCTGAATAAAACGCACAAAAACGCAGCGGCTATCACACCAAATCCGTGAGCCCTTAAACGCATTTGAAACCCCAAAACGGCGCCATTTCATTTACTCTCTTATTCTATAAATTAAGAACACCTCTCCTTCAATCATTAAGCTTAGAGAGCCATAAGAAAGCTCTGTAGAAACAAAAAACAAGAATTAAGCTTCAACCTCCAAATTGCTCTTGTTCTCATCTTCAATCTTCATACACCCTTACTTTCAATTCAACTAAAACCTCACTAAATAATCTCCAAATCATTGTAACAATAAACCTCATTCATTTCGTTTCTTCATGTATCAATAACAACAATAACGTGACCTAGATTGAATCTGAAGGAAGAGCAAGATCTGAGAAAGAAGAAGAAGTGAGAATGAATCCTGAAATGAAATAGAGAAAGAGGGAGAGAAGATGATGCGGTTCTGGGAAGAAGAATGGTGATGATTGATTTCGATTTTTTTCCCGATGCCGAGATGATTTCGAAGAGCAAAGTTACAGTCCCAAAAGCGATTTTGAAGAAGATGAACATATGTGCCTTGTGACTTCTTTTAGGTCTTATTTCGTTTTAACTTTTAATATAAACAAAACTTTGCTGATTTTTTTTTATTTCTTGTTGTGCTTGGGCTTAATAGTTTAAGTCCATTGGTTTTCTATCCATTGCTTCCATATAGTTGCGCACCTCCCCTCTTGATTCTTCTTTTTCTTTTCTTTTTTTTTAAGTAACATTTCTATTGTTTTATTTCCATTTGTTAGGTTATTTCTTTTTTTTGGTTTAGTTAAATTTTGTTTTAAAAAAAGAGTTAGAAAACCATTTTAGAAAAAAGTTTAGGAAAAAGCATTTTAAAAAAGATTTATTAAAAGAGTTTTAGAAACAAATTTAGAATAGATTTTTAGAAAGGGATTTAAAAAAAAAATAGTTTTATTTCTATTTCTTTTTTATGGATTTATCTTTTAGATCCATTTTCTTCATCTTTTTATATTTTGGTCGATGACAATCTCCGATTCGTAGATTGTTGATTTCCGATCGGTTTAATCTTCATTATTTCAAATCTATGGATGAATGATCATTTGGATCATTCTCCATACTTTGAGATCGTGATAGGTTGCCTTTCGATAAATTCAACAATAATCTCGATTAAGATTAGACCGTTCTCTTTCTTTTAGTGTGGCATGTTTTCGGAGAACGATCCATAATATCGTTTCTCTAACATGTATTAACACGAATAGTTTCCACTTTAATTAGTGGTGGTCGGCCTCATTTGTAGGGTAATTACTCCGTAAATTACTCGGCGATTGCTTAACATAGACCTAAAGTTGTCCCAATTCGGATTATGATCCACTTGGATCCGGTTGCCTCGATTTTATTTTTCTTTTCGTGGTTGTGCTTGATTAAGTTCATCATACCACCTATTATTGTAAATATTAATAATGTGAATATACTAACATTTAATTTTAATCTCTCGCACCTTATCCTTTTATTTTAATCTCTTGTTCCCTACCTCTCTTATTATGCTTTATTATATTATATCATTCATCATTTTGCTTATTGTTTATATTGTGATACTTGTGATTTTTCCTTTGTCCATTTGGACACCAAAACACTAATAACGGATTAAACATCTAAAAAATGGGTGACTTTAATTTCGGACTATGGTTACTATCCTTTGCATGCGACTTGGAGTTGGACTTAGATTCTAGGATCATTCCTTTGCTCAATTGTTATGGATTGAAGACTTTGGCTCCGGTTGAGTTTACTTGATTATGAAGATGGAAATCCAATTGTTTCAAAGATGTTTTGCCATATGGTTTGATCATTCTTCCTTTAGCTTTTATTTTCAAGTCTTAGGATAGTCCCTTCATCTCTTCCCATCTTCTTCAATTTTCAAATCTTCTTCCTCTTTTCCAAACTTTCTTTGTTTTCAAACTTCAAACATTTTTGCAATTAAACCTTGACTTCGGTCATGTGCTTTTACCTTTTCATTTCATTTCCTTAAATAAATGCTAAACCACATAAGCATATCGAAACTTTCTTTCTCAAAAAACTTTAAAACTTTCAAACTCATTCAATTGATTTTGTGCCCTCGTGCACGTTTCTTTTAACCTTTTTGTGTTTAGATATGATTCATTCTTTCTAGCGGAATTATTCGCTAAAGAATGACGACTTATCTTTACATTTTTTAAAATCAATTCAACTCACTTTGCCTTTTCACAATTTGTACCACGAACTACGGGGTTTTGATCTCGCATTGCACATTGTGGGTACGTAGGCATGAGACGTTCGTCTCTTCAAACACCAAAATCTTAAAAAAACATTCTTCTTCTCATCTCCTCAATCCTTTTTTCAAGCAAACCATTTCAAACCAAAAATGCAGTAAACATTTCAAAGGGTTCCCGTAGAGTACTACAGACAAGTCGGGTGCTTAAAACCTTCCCGATTTGTAACCAATCCCCGTACTCGTTCTCTGTTTGATTCTTTTAGCTTTTTAGCTTTTGAGATTCATTAAGGTTTTGTTCGTTCTTTTGCCTTTTTCCTTTTGGAAATAAATAAAAGCGCGGTGGAGACTCTGTGTATATTGAGTTAAGTTAATCAATAACTTACACTCATGATTTTACCGCTAGAAGACCCACTTGCAGGCCTTCTATCGCAAAATCGCTGCACATACCAAATACGGGAAGCTTTGGATGTATTACTTCCAGGACAGCCTGTCTGGGGGCTCGCTGGAGTGGTACATGAAACTGGAGAAGAATTATGTACATAACTGGAAGGAGCTTGGGGAAGCTTTTCTTAAGCAGTACCAATACAATATGGCTCCCTATCGGACTCAGCTACACAGCATGTCACAAAAGAACTCCGAAAGCTTTAAAGAGTACGCGTAGAGGTGGCGCGAGTTTGCAACCAGAGTACAACCATCGTTGCTGGATAGAGAAATGGTGGACCTTTTCATGGATATTCTTCCTGGGCACTTTATAGAACGGTTAGCAGGTTGTTCGTCCATCAGTTACTCTGATGTCATCTTGACTGGTGAAAGAGTTGAAAACTGGATGAAGCGAGGAAAAATCAAGAACAACGGTGCCTCTACTTCTGGAACCAAAAAGTCGTCTGCAAATGGGCAAAAGAGACAGTACGAAGAAGTCAGGGCAGTCTATGGTCAGCGAAAGAGGAGAAATCAAGGTTCATATTACCAGGCAACATCTGTGATTCTCCCAAGGGCAACCCATTTGCAACAGCAAAATCGTCGCCAACACAACCCTCAACAGGGTCGTCAGCATCCGCAAAGGAGGGAAATAGTTTTCGACCCTTTGCCAATGTGTCATACCGACCTACTACAACACTTGCTTCAGTTGAAACTGATTGAGCTTCGCAAGCTGTCCCCACCTCCTTTCCCACTACCATATGGATGGGATGCCAACACCCGTTGTGATTTTCATTCTGGGGCATCATATCGATGGATGTAAAGCTTTTCACCACAAGGTGCAGGATTTAATCGACTCAAAAGTTGTCAGCCTTGCACCGAACAGATAAGGGAAGGGGCATCCCAATACTCCCAGTAATGGCATTATTTATTTCAAAGCATTTTCATCCCTATTGAGGGGAATTACGTCGCTCTGATTCTTCATTGGTCAATGGAGATACGTAGGCAGAAGATTGTCAAGTCTTTCCGAGAAACCTTATGGGGCAACTTCATTCCCCAGGTTTACTCCTTCTTTCAAATGTCTCGTGTCAGAGTTTGAATAACTAGAAGAAGATGTATGATTGCCATGTAGGACATGCGACCATTTACTTGAAGACTATAAGTCCAGGAAGAGCTATTGATCACAGGAAGCATTCAAAACTGATCAGTCCAGACAGAGTCAAGTCTCTTCAACGATGGCAATGATCAGCTTCTTTACTGCATTTCATTTGTAGTTTTTCTTGTTTGCTTAAACATTTGTATGCATGCATGAAATTTGTTTACTTTTGAATGTTAATCATAATAAAAATCACCTCTTTTTCTTGAAGTAATATATTTGTATTCACTTATAATTTTGTATGCGTGCATTGTAATACCAACTCTCGTGTTAAAACTCTATGAGGGAGGATGACGAAACAAAAACGCAAAGAATCTCAAATTGTATGCTCTTGAATAAGACCTTGTTGATGATATACATGTTTTGTTTCGAATCCTAAACACCGAAGATATAAGGGAGATAGACCCTCGCCAACCCATTTGAGCCTTGAAGCAGGAGTTTCTTTTCACATGAAAAAACACTTGCATTTAACCCAGAGGCAGGGTAGGCGTCAGTTAGTTTGACCGAGCGTTCAAATTTCAAAAGGAGTGCCCATCCGAGGATCCATTACCTTTCGTTGTACCAAATAAGGAGGTCCAAAGACCAGAAACCAAAATGGTTATCCAAATCAGAAGGTCCAAAGACCAGAAACCGCAATGTTTATCCCAATCAAGAGGTCCAAAGATTGGAAGCCACAATTGTTATCCTTCATCGACCAAAGAATGAGGTAGTCACAACCCCCGCAAAGCAATCAAGACAAATAGTTTCACACGATTTATTCAAAAAAGAAAACGAACAAAAAAAAATGAAAAAGCTCGCTAAGTCGAAACTTGAAAACAAGCGACTTAGGCAAAAATTAGGGCATCCTGCTGGACACCATAATCAAAGATTCACAAGAATCAGTCCGGGCAAAAGTTAGGGATAAGAAAAAGAATGCAAAAGCAAAAGATGAAAAGGATTACACAAGAAAGATCCTTGAGCAAAAAAAAGTCTTATAATACAGACACAGAAGACAAAATGGGGTAACTGACTCCAAACGACGACCTGATTGGTGCTTGAACTGTTAGTGCCATTGGTTCCTCAACCATCATAAAAACACTTTTGAGAGGTGAGCGCTTGTGCAAGCTAGTTGAACATAGGAATGAAGAACATCACGAAGAGGGGTGGGTACATAAAAACTTCGAGGCTATATCCTTTGTTTCTATAACCGTGAACCAGGCCATAATACAACCCTCAAAAGTCCTAATTGAAACAGGGTTATTTTGAGAGCGCACTACCACGAGACCGCGTTCCCGACTCCTATGAGTTATGCTAAAAGATCTTTATTGGTATTGCATGTGCATGCTTTCTTTCATTCAAAAATAATGTCGTATCTTAACCAGTGATTCGCTCACAATGGTTTGCGGCACATTTTCAATAAAGACTTCAAGATTAACATGTGTATTACATTAGAATTTTCATTCTCAGAATAAACATTTTCTGCTTGCATACATTTGTTTGACACCAAAGGAGTTCACATATGGAACCTCAGTCCAAAAGCTTAATCTTGCCAAAGTTGAGAAGTCTGAAACTTCCGAAGGACCAGAATTTGAAGATGCATTTTTCCAAGAAACTCCGTTGAGTAGGGACTTTCCCAACAGTTGTGCCAAATTGGGGCAACCACTTCGAGATTAAAATCTCTCCAACAACAATTGGTCTGGGTATTCACTTAAAGAACAGTCAATCAGAAGTGATCACTTCAAGGATCGTACTAGGGAAGGCCACCCCAAGAGCACTAAAGGTTACTCTCTCCCAAAGACGATTAATAAGAAGCACCTACCCAAGGTTCAAAATACTGGGGCAAAATATCTCATAGTGATATGAGGTTTTTCATGAATCCTCGTGAGGCAAAATTCTTGCATAGACCATGCAGTCTGGGGCAATTATGTCGAGGTCCGACGAATATCTCCAAGAGTTTGAAGACATTGATACATCTCGGATGCCATGTTTTCTGTAAAATCCTCCTGAGACAATTTCCTCTGATAGACCATATTCTGAAGCAAGTTGAAGATCGTAAGGAACCATTGTTCATTCATGATCAGTAGGTAATCGATCAGTCCAAAGACTGGAAGCAAAGCTATTGCCAGCACGGGACATCAAGGAGTTGTTTCTTCAATGGGTTTCATTGAGCGTGACTCCTCAGCAAGTCTTGTCATATCATACCCTCTCCAACAGAGAAACAACAAAGAGAATGATACTTCCGGAGCAGAAGAATATCATTATTCCTCATCCCTAGTGGAGGACTCCTTCCACTTCTCATCTCCAGCATGAGACACGTCTTATATCTCACTCCCAGCAAGAGGCGATCAAACTCTTATTTCCAGCATGGAAATATTCCCAGCTGAGTTCTCCATCCTCTCCAACAGGATTGGAAAGGGAAGTTTTTCCCAGCAGAGCAGCAAAAGGAAGGATATTTCTCGAACGAAAGAATGTCATGATCTCTTACCTCCAGCTGGAGATGATTCAAGACCCTCGGTTTCAGCAGGAAATGTCCCTTCCTGGGCATTCTCCGTTATCCCCAGTAGAGTCAGAATTGGAAAAGGCAAGCATTCTCCCTGAGCAGAGGGCCTTCTTCCAAAGAAGAAATATTCCCCATCAGAGTCTTCTTATTCTCAGCAGCACAAGAGAATTCATCATTCCCCAGCCGAGATAAAGATACAGAAGAGTTTGAATTCTCTTCTCTACCCAGCAGTGTTCGCCGTCCTCCCCAGCGGGTTCGCTGGATGGATTCCCTAACAGATATCTTCCCCAAGCAGAAGATGTTGCTCTTAAGGGATTTCCCAAGCAGGTCTCTTCCTCAGCAGAATACCAATACATTTGATTC
Organism: Lathyrus aphaca; assembly: GCA_963966055.1. Classification (NCBI taxonomy): domain Eukaryota; kingdom Viridiplantae; phylum Streptophyta; class Magnoliopsida; order Fabales; family Fabaceae; genus Lathyrus; species Lathyrus aphaca. The sequence continues at coordinate 159,918,281 of OZ014520.1, forward strand.
CCTCAGCCGGGTCAGAGGAGTATCATTTCTCCAACGGAGTTCGGCGGACAGTGTATCTTCCAAATCAAGTTCATCCTCTACATGGTCTTGGATCTCTAATATCAAAGTCCAATTTATTTTTTGCAGTGACGGAAGTACAGAGCCGGTGTGTCATTAACACCATCCCCGTAGAGTTGCTTTCCCCCACAGGGATTCACCGCGATCATTGCAACAAGTGGTTCTTCTCCAGTGAAGCCGTCAGGGATACCCTTTGTCTCCTCATCAGGAGACCCCCTTGCATTTTCATATAGTAATCATCATTACATTGGCATCCTCAAAAGCGTAGCATTTCCATCATTATGGAGCATTACGCCATGGGAAAATTCAAACATATGCACACGAAGCATAAACCAATTTTGGTACCTTGCACGAAAGCTCGAAACATCAGTTCTTCAATTAGACCGAAGTATCCCCACAGAATTCCGAGTTCATTTCCCAGTGTGGTTATTTCTACCAAGTCTTGTTTGGCTCCCCAGTCGAGTCTTCATTTAAGTATAATGGTCTCGCAGTTGAGTCTTGTTTAACAACAACAACAGACTCAATTTTTCCGCGTCTCCATTTAAGTACAACGGTCGCGCCTCGGGCTCTCGTTTAAGTACAATGATCCCGTTCCTTTCGAGTTTCCATTTGAGTATAATGGTTTCGTTCTTGAGTCCTGTTTAAGTACAACGGTCTCATTTTTCCACGTCTCCATTTAAGTACAACGGTCGCACTCGGGTTTTCATTTAAGTACAACGATCTCGTTCCTTTCTAGTTTCCATTTGAGTATAATGGTTTCGTTCTTGAGTCTTATTTAAGTTCAACGGTCTCATTTTTCCACGTCTCTGTTTAAGTACAACGGTCGCATCTCGGGTTTTTGTTTAAGTACAACGATCCCGTTCTTTTCGAGTTTCCATTTAAGTACAATGGTCTCACCTCCTAGATTCTATCTCAATACGACGGTCTCATTTCCTTGGTTATGGATCGGTTGATACCATTTCCATGATAGATCGGTCGATCTTATTTGAGTTGTGAATCAATTGATATCACTTCTCTTCGAGCTGTAAATCGGATGATATTACGTTCTCGCTTTCCTAGTTATGGATCGGTTGATACCATTTCCATGTTAGATCGGTTGATCTTATATGAGTTGTGAATCGGTTGATATCACTTATCTTCGAGCCATAATTCGGATGATGTTACGTTTTGGATTTCCTAGTTATGGATCGGTTGATACTATTTCCATGATAGATCTATTGATCTTATTCGAGTTGCATATCAGTTGATATTGCTTCTCTCCCCCTTTGAGTCACAAGATGAATGATATTATGGTCTCATACCAGTCAACACCTATTTCTTCTTCATCGAGTTCTTATCCACGTTATGATATTCTTTTTTCATGTTTTATCTCCCATGTGGGATAAAATACTTGTTGAATTTTCCACATTCAGTTTCACGTCTTTGGATTGTCATCCAAGTTGTGATGGTCTCTTTTATGACCCACTCATGGTGTTTCATTTTTTTCAATCACCTTTCATTCCCCAGCTGAGTCTCGTTTAAGTACAACGGTCTCTCCTTTTTTCCCGTCTCCGTTTAAGTACAATGGTCTCTCCTTTTTTTCTTCGTCTCCGTTTAAGTACAATGGTTGTGTCGCGGGTAATCATTAAAATACAATGATCATGTTTTCCTTGACTTCATCTAAGTACGATGATTTCATGTCTACGACTCCATTTAAGTACAATGGTTTCGTGTTCTCGAGTTCCCATTTAAGTACAATGGCCTCGTTCTTTCGTTCCTGTTTAAGTACAACGGTCACGTTTCTTTCGTGGTTCCATTTAAGTACAATGGTCTCACATCTTTCTGATCTCGTCTAAGTACAACGGTCTCATTTACCTTGAGTTATCATCTAAGTACGATGAACTCATCCTTTTTGTTAAGGAACGGGCGTAGGATCATCGTATGGTCATAGTAAGCAACTTGTAGGGGTGACTTTAGCAATTCATATGGACTATCATCATTTTCGTAGGGTCATTGAGGGACAAGATCATTTATCTCGTAGGCAACTTCGAAGGGACTATGATTTTTTAATCTTGAAGGGACTATGATGATATTTGTTTGAAGGGACATTTCTTTAAGACACCCCCACGTTTGAGGGACTTGACCATATATTGAAGGCAACCAAGAGGGGAAACCCTTGTGTAAAAACCTAAAAATTTGCCCTCTTAATTTATCGCCAACCTCAAGTGGTTTATACTTCTTCATTTCGCATGGTCATCCAAGCATCGCATTGCATTCAAAGAAAAAAATAAAAATACATAAATCATGAGCATTTGCATGTGCATGAGGCATGTGATCAAGCAATGCTTGTCAATGTTTGGAGCTCAAGAGAAGGAAAATAACACTACGAAAATAATTCAAGATATTTCCATGTTAACCCACCAAAGAAAAGGAGAAAACAAAATTTTCTTCCGTTAACCGGTTAAAACATTTGGTTAACCGGTTAACGGGCGCGAAAAATGGATAAATACTTCAAAAATCAGTTTGTGCCATTTCCCTCCATTTCGTTTTTCCTTCAGAATTTTCATTTTGTTTTCACATTTCACTACACTCCACTTCCCATTGAAGTTTTCTTCCACCTTCTAGACCCTTCTAGCATATTCTAAGGAATATTCCAAGGAATATTCTAGAACTCCAACTACCTCCTAACCTAACTCCAAACATAACCTAATGCCAAAGTGTAACACCCCAAATTTGCCCTCTTCATTTTAAGCATCATATCACATCATATTCATCATACTCATATCATTTCCTCAGCACCATATCATAGAAAGATGAAGCATAACATCCCTCATGTCCTAGCATCAAGCATATGGTCATCTGTGGAGGTCCTTGAAGCATTTCAAGCCATGACAAGGGTCCCAATGAGTTTGTACAAGTTCTATGGCGAGTCTACACTCCATTTATAAGATCAAGTCCATTGGCAAAAGCTCAGAAGATTGCATGATCATCAGAAGTCTCAGGACAAGGCAAAGCTCTTATACAAGGCACCCAAATTATGGTTTGTGATTCAAGCACCAAGATCTCACAACTTTGGCCATTTTATTTGGGCAAAGTCTTCTATATGTTAATAGGATCCTAGGTGTCAATTTTCATGAGAAAATTCCATGTGGAAGTCAGTCAATGCCTCAGTTGCTTGCAGATGAAGCAAAAAGTCAACAGTGCCCTTAAAAAGTCAACTGCTTGATTTCAAGGGGTCTAACCCAAATTTTTTGGCCAAGAGGGGTCCTTACAATGTTATAAGAGGTTTGGAATTCCTAAAGTTCAAGAATCATGGAGATTTGAAGGGTTTTGCAAAAATGGTACAAAGTTGGTTTTTGAAGTTTTCCAAATTTGGCAACTTTTGCCCTAATTTTCAAATGGCCTTAACATGATCAAAAATTCTTCAAATGGACCAAAGTAAATCATGAAAGTTGAAGAGTAAGGGCTTCCATTTTCAAAAAGTACAAGTACATTTTCAAAAAAATCACTCAAAAATAGCAAAATTGGATAAAGTCATGAAACAAGTGTGATGTTTGAATCTAAAGGCCATGAGTGATTGGATTTGAATCAAGGGTGGGAAATGAATTGCCCATGTGCTGAGAGGCCCAAGAGAGCATGAGCATAGCATGCTTATCTCACCAAGTGCAAATTATGCAAAATCACACTTTTCTCATGATTCATTCGTGCATTTCACCTCATTCTTTCAGCATTGCCTTGTGAGGTCACAAAGGGGAGAATTAGGGTTTAGCAAGTCTCAGATCTCTCTCATTCTCTCACTCCAAAACTTCATGCAACTTTGCATTTTCTCAAATATCTATTCACTCTCTCACATTATTCACAAACTTCTTCCACATTCTTGATCAGTGAGTGATATAGATCAAGATTCACCCATTCATTTGAGCTTAAGATACAGAAATAGAAAGGTGCCATTGAGAAGCAACTTGCTCTGAAACCTTAGATCCAGCCTGTTTCAAGACCTTAGATGCATTTATTTTTCATCTAAGGAGTAAGAGGAGTGATTTGCACGCATTGCTTGGTTTTCTAGCTCACTATATCAAGATCTCCATCTCAGGTATGACATGAAATCTCATGATCTAAAAATGGAATTAAGTTGTTGCTTTGTGTTCTTTGATCTTCACTGATGATTCTGCACTTTTTGGATTTGAAAATGGTGCATCATAGCATAAGTTATTTGAGTTCAAAGTTTCATGGTGCATTTGTCGCTCCCGATAAATGGGGAATGGCCCAGATAAAGGTACAGACGCGAACGGTCGGCGAGAGGGACAATGAGAACACACAGCAGTGAACTCACTGGAGATGAAAAGAGTCGCCAGCTAGGCATTTTTATCCCGGAGGAAAGGCAATGCTGCATAGACCTAGAAAGATATGGATAAGACGGTTGCGAACCAGAGAGACTGAGAAAGGGGGTTGGTTACAACCTGGGAAGGTATTAACACCCAGATTGTCCGTCGTACTCGACGGGATCCACGCTTAGAAAATTTGTGTTTTAAAGGGGTAGTGTCAGTGAAATTTGTGTATAAAATAGCTGGAAAGGGATGTACAGGTGTCAGTGTAAAAGAAATGTGAAGTGTGATATGTACAGTGTCAGTGTAAGAACAGGAGTGAAATGCTCATGATAATGAGGCTAAGAAAGTAAGGCTAGAAGGAGGGGGAATGTACAGAGACTTTTGTTCGATAACTGTTAAGTTATGCCTACGTATCCTCTCGTGCAATGAGGAAGTCAGAACACCGTAGTTCGACCCAAAGAGACTGAAACATGAATTGACTTGTGAACTGCTTACTTGTCAATGCTCAAGTGTATGACCTGTCTGGCTCAGGTGCAAACTGTCTTGCATTAGACGGAAGGAGCAAGTTCTCGTTTGTGAGTGAGTGAGATGAGAAAAGAATCTCGTAGGAGACGATTATTGTTTGTTTTTGAGTTTTCAGTCTTTTATTGCTTTTGGAAATTTGTCATAAGTTAATGAGCTTTTAGCCTAAACCAATGGATTTAGTAAACTCATCACATCTTCCCTCTGATTAGGGGTAATGAGAATACCTTAAGTGTGAAGTCAGCTTCTCACACTTAATCACCTTTGATGTAGGATTAAGATCATTAACCTACTTGTGATTATTTAGATGTTTTTGGTGTTTTTGTTTAGTGTTGAGTAATGAGGTTAAGCCATAATCAGGGATTAAACAGACTCATTACACCATCCTAATAGAAGGATAATAGATGAGAATGTTTAAGCTGAGGAAAGCTCCTCAACTTAATCCATGATTAGGGATTAAACCCATGACAAAACAAAGCCTTTATTAAGTGGATTTTAGTTAATGATATGATGATGAAGTGATTTTTTAGGGTTTGTAAGACAACTTGAGGGGGACTTGTCCATTAACACTAGGGTTAGTCCTTCTTAACCAGTTAAGGAAGAATTAGAACCCTAATGCAAGGCCCAAGTTACAAGTGTGATGTCTTGATGATTATTATGTGAATTGATTAAGAGATTTAAACACATTAAGGGTTTAACACTTAGGATTAAAGTTATACACTCCATCCTAATAGAAGGATGCAGGCATAAGCTTAGTCACAAAGCCTTAAAGCCTTTAGGGTTTAGTCCCTGATTATGAGATGAGAAGAGAAGACTCAAAAGAGACATAAAGGTAAAACTAAATGGGGGACTAATCAAAACCCTAATCATTGTCATGCTTAGTTGTTCCTAAGGTTTGTGAGGTTTACAAGAGAAGTCTTCAAAGGAACCACCAGGAAGCAGATGAAAAGATCAGGAGAAGCAAAGTGACTTGCTTCATTCAAGAAGTCAAGTCACTTGAAGAAAGAAAGTAAGGAGAAGAAGGATGAGCAAGCTCAAACTCAAACACATAACAAAATTCAGCAAGGATGCATAAAAGAGATGAAGAGAAGTTATGAGAAGTGAAGGCAAATTCACTTCTCAAGATAACTTACCACCTGAAAAGTTAGTGAAAGAAAATGCAATGCAATGCAAAATGAAATGAGATGACATGATGAGAGACAAAACCAGAAGCACATACATGATGCTAATGATGCCATGGGATGCTACAAACATGTGACAAAGCATGGGGATGATCATACAAACTTATGGATGCAGATGAAGCAAGTTAAGACACATGAACATACATGAAAAGTTATGAGATGCACATGGCATACAACATGGCAAATGCAAGATGCAATGATCAAACATGCTTTCAATATGTCTTAAGATGTCAAATGAATCAAATGGAGGCACAAAATGCCATGGCAAGTCATGGTATGAGTGCAAATGCAAGATGGATGCATATGGAAGCCCAAATTAGGGTTTATGATCAAAGCATCAAACACAAACCAAAATCAGAAGCAAACATCAATATAAAAAATTGAAAATGCACTCAAAGGATCCTCAATCCTATACTAACTCACTGCCCAAAGGAGAAGTTTCAACTCTTAACCAAATTCAAGTTATGATTTTCCTAAGTTTTCTAGGGTTTTAGGGTTCCTTAGCAAGAAAAATGCCAAACAAATGGAAAATGAAAGATCAAATCATGCCAATTTAATCTATCATATTACATGCTAAACACAATGCAATGCAAAAAGAATCAAGGTCCAACTCTTTGGGATTAGGCAGAAATGATTTTTGAAAGTTTGGATCAAAATAATGCATTGAAATGATTTTAATTCCATGGAGAATTCTCAAAATGCATCAAGATCAAAAAAGAAATTTGGTTTGAGGGTTGGACAATGTTTCTAAATGTTTTTAAATGCTTCATGAATTTTTGGTGATTTTTAAATACCTAAAAGCATTTTTAATTAATTAATTCTCATTAATTAATTAAAAAGAAACTTTTAATTATTTAAAAATACTTTTTTAATGCTAAAAATGAAAATAAAAATATTTTTGTGTTCTGAAATTAAATAATAACTTGTACAAAAAATTTCAGATTTTTAAATGCATTTTTGCTATTTTAAATAAATTGTAGAAATCAAATGGAATAAAAAGAAGAGAAAATAAAATAAATTAGAAGTAAGCTGAATGAAAGGCTGAGATTGAATCTGGCGATGAATCTGTTGACTGCGCGCCAGATCTAATGGATCACATTCAAACTGGGCTAATCTCACTTAATTAATTAAATTAAACCTAATTAAAACTAATGACATGATCTGAGCCATTGGATGCACGCGGGAAAAGACTTAGTCAACTCATCCAACGCTTGAAATTTAAACTTGAAGCCCTAACCCTAATTACACATTAATGACTCTCAGGTCACCGGAGACGAGCTCCGGTCGTCTTCTCCGGTGACCTCCCTCCCTGAGAATTTCCAAATCATTCCCTAGGTCATTTCTGGAGCTCTAAAGCTCCAGATTGATTCCTTTCACTCTCCTAAACTCAACCCCAACCTCATTTCTCATTTATTTCCAGCCATAATCATGAATCGAAGCAAAGAACAAAAACTGCCAAAATTTCAGTTAAGCAATACAGCTTCATTTCTCAACCATTTTCAATAATTTTAAGTTCAATGTAATCAGTGAAGCATGCTTAATCATTTTGTAACATGAAATAGAGATCCTGGAAAAGTTAATTTGAAAGGCTACCTGAGATGGAGCTTTCACCCTTTGAGCTTGCTGGCTGCTTTCTTGGTGCAAAAAGCTTCTAATGACCTTCCTGATGAGTTTGCAGTGCTTGGACAACTTTGAATGTGGCTGGTTTGGGAGTTTGCACTTCAACTGGTCAGAAATCGTATCTGGCTTGTGGTGTGTTCTTGGCTGTTTTGATGGGTGGTTTTGGGTCAGTGGATGATCCAGAGGTGAATGGTGGTGTTTGTTTGAAGGTTGAGTGAGTGAGTTGGGAGAATCGAAAGCTTTTGCAAGAGGGAGAGATTTTGTGAATGGTGAGTTGTGGTGAGCTTCAGCCTTGCCTCTTGTTATGTTTAGCTGGCATTTGATCCACATAAACAAATCTCATTGGTCAGATGACATGACATGTGCTTTATTGATTGGTATGGTGCTTTATAAAAATTGTCAACTTTGTGTAAGGAGGGCATGAGCTACATTGCTAGCTTGGTACAAAAGGCTTGTCTTGCGCAGCATGGTGAGGGGAGAGAGCTAGGGTGTTTCAGCATCCAAGGCAGCAAGTGGATGGGGTGTTATCATTGGTTTTGCAACTTGGTTCCCTTTGGTTCTCATGAAAAGATTTTGTTCCAAACACCATAAAACATGTGATCTCTTTGGTTCAATCTGAACTTTAGGACTTGTATGATGCTTGTGTAATGGTTTGACACCAATTAGAAGTCACAAATGCCTTTGGTACAAGATTTTGCAAATTTCTCATTTGGTGCATAACTTGAAATTAGTGATTTTAGCCAACTTTGATGAACCATAACTTTTGATCCAAAATGAATTAGGTCATGTTCTTGTACTTTTTGAAAAGGGAAAGATCTAATCTACAACTTTCATGACCAAAGTTTTTCCATTTGAAGCATTTTTTTGATCAAAAAGTAATGGTTGAAAAGTTGCCTAAAATGACAATTTCCTTAAAAGTCAAACTTGCCTCAAAAAGTCAACTTTGCAAAAACTTGTGATCTTTGAATTTTGTGAACTTAAAACTTCCTCCATGATCAAATAAAGATCATATACACTCAAAATGATGAAGATCAACCCTTGGTTGGGTCATTGGGGGCCTCAGATGCCCTGATTTTGCACTGACTTGTCTGAAAAGTCAACTCTTGATCAGATGACTTCCCCATGGAATTTCTTCATGAAAATTGATATTCATACTACCTATACCATATAGAGACCAATAGAAACAAGAATGACCAGAAAATTTGAAGTTATGGCCTCTGAAACCAAAACCCTAATTTCAGGTCATCTGTGCAGTCAAGCCTGGCTCTGCTTTCATACCAATCCCAGTTCTTGTGATTCTTTGGCATTTTTGACTTTGAGAGGATGTAATATGATATAATAACACACATGGACCCCTTTGAAGTGATTGATGGCCTTTGGAGTGGCTCAAGAAGCTCTTGGATTGCTCAGATCACAAACCCTAGGTGCAGATGACTTAAGAACAATGCAGTGGATCAAAAATGTGATATGAGATGGCATGATTGTGTTTATGCATATGAGATGATCACAAGCCATGGTGTGAATGGGTGAGTGCAAATTTGGGGTGTTTACAGCTGCCCCTATTCAAACATGAGTTAGCTGTGCAGGATGTAAGTGACGGCTTAACAGGCAAACAAGATAACTTGTGGTTGAATACCAAAGACAGTCCGAAATTTGCACTCACAGAATGAAGAAGAAAAGGGATATAGATTGTAAAAGAAAAATAAAGTATATTATAAAGTGTGGGCAACGAAGGACGACCGTCGAGCAGTGGACGACTGTTGGGCAAAGAGCAATGACGGGGGCGACCGACATGCTGGAAAAGTGCGGAAAATAAAGCAATGACGGGGACGGCCGACATGCTGGGGATAAAAGGTAAAGCAAAGACGGGGACGGCCGACTAGCTGGAAAAAATAAGAGATTATGATGGGGACGGACATCAAGTAAAGCTGTAAAATTCTCTGGGAATTAAATGAAACATGACGGGGACGGCCATCAAGTTCATAAAGTAAAGTAACCGACGATGGGGACGGCCATCGGGCTAAAAAGGAAAAGGGACCACGACGGGGACGGCCATCGGGTTAAAGAATAAATGAAATAACCAGATGATGAGGTACAGTCATCAAAAGTGAAGGACGATCACCTAGAAGGGGACGGCTGCTCTGTTGGGTTAAGATGATGGACGGTCATCTAAGGTGGAGGACGACCACCAGGCAGGGTACCGCTGCCAAAAGTATCGCGACATAGGACGAATGCCGGATAAAAGGTCAACGATGGGGACGGCCATCGGACGAGCATGATGGAGGACGACCATCAAGAGGTGGAGGACGACCACCTAGCAGGGGACGGATGCTCTCAAGGTTTGTCATGACATAGGACGAATGTCAGATAACCAAAATCAACAATGGGGACGGCCATTGGATAAAATGATGAAGGACGATCATCAAGAGGTGGAGGACGACCACCTAGCAGGGTACGGCTGCTGAAAACAACGATGGGGACGGCCATCGGATGAGCATGATGGAGGACGACCATCAAGAAGTGGAGGACGACCACCTAGCAGGGGACGGCTGCTCTCAGGGTATATCATGACTCGGGACGAGTGTCAGATAAAAAGGGAAAGTTTGCTTTGTTGGTGATCTACTGGGGAATAGTAAACACGGACGAGTGTTTATATCCAAGAAACAAAAGGTATAAGTGTTTAGATATTGTGTATAGATTAAGGATGCGGACGAGCATTCCTAAGACTACGATACAGACGAGTATCGGGTAGAAACAAACTGACACATGTTCAGAGATGATGATACGGACGAGTATCAACTGGTTAACAGTGAACACGGACGAGTGCTGAATCTTGAAAGGACTCTTCTGGGGAATAGTAGACACAGGCGAGTGTCTATATTCAAGAAGACATGAGTGTTTGACGCAGTGTATGGATTAAAGATGCGAACGAGCATCCTTAAGATTATGATACGGACGAGTATCATGTAGAAACAAACGCTAACACGTGTTCTGAGATGATGGTACGGACGAGTACCAACTGGTTAACAAAGAACACGGACCAGTGTCGAATCTGTGGGGATATAGATGGTGTATACAAGATACGGACGAGTATCTGTATAAGTAACCAGTATGAGTGGTGTATAGATGAGCATTTGACTGCTGGGGAGAGTGACACGGACGAGTGTCAAAAGATGAAGAGTACAATATAAACAAATATCTGGTATACAAAGTGTTTATGTTACTGTGCTGGGGAAAATGACATGGACGGATGTCAAGGGAATATAAATATTCAAGTATATGTGAGTGCAAAAGAGGATGTCTTTGGCTTTCTGCTGGGGATATGACACGGACGGGTGTCAGGAAGTATCTGTAATACGAATGGCCTGTTTGTAAAGGGTGTTCGGGCGACTTTACTGGGGGAATGGTGACACAGACGGGTGCCAAAAAAAGTGTGTACATTGGTGTTTGTGAAGGTGAGGCAACTGTTCTTTTGCTGGGGACTCTGCCGGGGAATTTCGTATGTTGTTGATGGATTTTTATTATTCACGAGTGTTCGATTCAAAACATGGCTTATGATCATGCTATATGTTTGATTTTTGCCGTAATGCTCCGTATTAGACAGAATGCTACGCTCTGTGGGAAAAAATGATGTGAATGCCATGATTATGCAAAGATACCAAAACGGGATTCGATTCCCATTGCCGCGAAGATCTCTGGTCGATTTGTCTGAAGTGATCATCCCAGCTGGGGATGAGATCATTGGTAGATCTGGTGAGATGATTCTGCTCGGGGAAATGGGCCAATGATAGACCTATTCCTGTAAGTTGGGGGACCCAACTGGGGTTTGTAGAAGCTTTCTTTACTCTGTTGTGACTCCTTCGTGCGTTGCTCTTCTGAATAGAGGCTGAAATTCTGTGGGGAATATGGTTCCCTGGCTTTTGTACTTGGCTGAGGAAGAATGATTGGCAACTCGGTTGGGGGAAGCAACAAGTGGCAACTCAGCTGGGGAGAAGTTACTTGGAATGCTAGGCTGAGTGAGTGCTGATTTGCCAGCTTGCTGGGATGGAGCTTTCATGCCCCACGTTGCGCTTCGGATACCTGCAATCCTGCAAAGACAGAGAAACGCACAAGTAATCCCGAGGCATCCCTTACCGGATTCCGTCATAGGAGTTATACACTTCTGAGAGTAAGTATATTCCCTGCAAGCACGTGTTTTATTTTATTTATTTTTAAAGATAACATCTGTATTCGTGCAATCATTTTTCTTAAGACATCAGACATTCTTTGCAAACAAAAATGTACAAGACAAAACATGACTGAAAAATCTGATTTTATTAATTCATGTGCCCTGAATTGGCAATATACAGTCAAAGAAACATATCTCCTGAAAGGAGGAGATTGTTACAAATTGAGAAACAAACTGCTGGCAATGTTAACGACGCTTTGAAGGAGCTTCCTCCTGCTATGACTCGTATGACTATTGACGCTCTTCTCGTCTTGCTTTCTGAAGAGGGCTGATTCTGATTGAAGCTTGATCCTTTCGAGGTTTGCCAAGTTGTAGGCGATACAGACGAATTCAGAATGCAGTTGTTCTCTTATTCCCTTGTTTTGCATGGATCGCCCTTTCGGGTTTTCGATCCATCGGGATACCCATTTTTGCCTGAGTTGTCCAATGCAGCTTTTCAACTCAGCGGGTGTACAATTTTGTTTATTTTCCCTTATTTTTTCCCGAGTCTTTTATTCTGTTTTTGACTCGCCGGGATGCCCTATTTTTGCCTGGACTTACATTCTGTTTTTATGTCCAGCGGGTCATTTTTTATGCGAAGTATTTTTTAACTGCATCTGAATTCACAGGGGACGGGAAATCTTCACCATCCATGGTGCTGAGCATCAGTGCTCCACCAGAGAAAACTTTCTTTACAACAAATGGTCCTTCATAATTTGGAGTCCATTTGCCCCTGTGATTTGTATGAGGAGGGAGGATTCTTTTCAACACAAGATCTCCTACTTGGTACTCTCGGTGCCTGACTTTCTGATCGAAGGCTCTCTTCATTCTTTTCTGATACAACTGCCCATGACAAATTGTAGCCAATCTTTTCTCTTCAATCAGACTCAGTTGTTCGAATCGGGATCGGACCCACTCTGCTTCGTTCAGCTTAACATCCATCAATACCCGTAGAGAGGGTAATTCAACTTCAACAGGTAGGACCGCTTCTATACCATACACAAGCTGATACGGTGTTGCCCCAGTGGATGTTCTGATTGACGTGCGGTACCCATGCAAGGAAAAAGGTAGCATCTCATGCCAGTCTTTGTATGTAACTACCATCTTCTGCACAATCTTCTTGATATTCTTATTAGCTGCCTCGACAGCGCCATTCATCTTTGGCCTGTAGGGAGAAGAATTGTGGTGTTGGATCTTGAAGTCCCGGCATAACTCAGCCATCATTTTGTTGTTTAAGTTGGAACCATTATCAGTAATGATTCGCTCGGGAACTCCGTATCGACAGATGATATCTCTTTTCAGGAATCTGGCTACCACTTGCCTTGTAACATTTGCATACGAGGCTGCTTCAACCCACTTGGTAAAATAGTCAATGGCGACCAGGATGAATCTGTGGCCATTTGAAGCAGTCGGTTCAATTTTGCCAATCATATCAATGCCCCACATAGCAAAGGGCCAGGGTGAAGACATTATATTCAAAGGATTGGGAGGCACATGCACCTTATCTGCATAGATCTGGCATTTGTGGCATTTTCTGGCATAGGCACAACAGTCTGCATCCATTGTGATCCAGTAATAACCTGATCTTAGCAATTTCTTAGCCATGGCATGCCCTCCCGCATGGGTACCAAAAGACCCTTCATGTACTTCATGCATTAACAGGTCTGCTTCTGTCTTATCAACACATCTGAGGAGTACCATATCAAAGTTTCTCTTGTACAAGGAGCCATCAGTGTTCAGAAAGAAACTACCAGCAAGCCTTTTCAAAGTCTTCTTATCATTGGAAGATGCCCCAGGTGGGTATGTTTGATCCTCCAAGAAGCACTTAATGTCGTGGAACCAAGGCTTATCGTCTTTGACAACATCTGCTGCGAACACGTATGCTGGTCTGTCAAGTCTGGACACTGATATCTGCGGTACAAAGTTGGCAGCCTGAACTTTGATCATGGATGAAATGGTAGCCAGAGCATCTGCAAACTGATTCTCGTCCCGAGGGATATACTCAAGCTTGACCGCTGTGAAGAAAGTCAATAGCCTCCTTGTATAATCCCTGTAAGGTATCTGATGCTCCTGATGTGTGTACCATTTGCCATTGGTTTGATTGACTACCAAAGCTGAATCTCCGAATACAGTCAATGTCTTGATCCTGAGGTCAATGGCTTCCTCAAGACCCATAATACAAGCTTCGTATTCAGCTTCGTTGTTAGTGCAGTTGAAAGTGAGTTTTGCCGAGAAAGGCATGTGAACTCCTTTAGGTGTAATGAGTACTGCACCAACACCCCGACCATTCATATTAACAGCCCCATCAAACATCATAGTCCATTCTTCTTCCGGGTCAGGCCCTTCAGTGTGAACAGGCTCTTTATGATCTTTCGCTTTTATGAACATGATGTCTTCATCAGGGAAGTCAAATCTCATAGGCTGGTAGTCATCAATAGGTTGCTCAGCAAGATATTCAGATAGTACACTGCCCTTGATGGCTTTCTGAGAAGTGTACTGGATGTCATATTCTGTGAGAATCATCTGCCATCTTGCAACCCGCCCGGTAAGAGCTGGCTTCTCGAAAATGTACTTAACTGGGTCCATTTTGGATATTAATAAAGTGGTGTGGGTCAGCATATACTGTCTCAGTCGGCGAGCAACCCACGCTAAAGCACAACAAGTTTTCTCGAGCAGTGAATAACGTTGTTCACAGTCGGTAAACTTTTTGCTCAGGTAGTATATTGCATACTCTTTTCGACCAGACTCGTCATGCTGGCCCAGCACACACCCCATTGACTCCTCTAATACTGTCAAGTACATTATCAGAGGTCTTCCTTCAACTGGAGGCATAAGGATTGGTGGTTCTTGCAAGTATTCTTTGATCTTGTCAAAAGCCCTCTGACAGTCTTCGTTCCACCTGACTGTCTGTTCTTTTCTTAATAGCTTAAACAAGGGTTCACAGGTTGCTGTAAGGTGAGATATGAACCTTGAAATGTAGTTCAATCGACCTAAGAACCCTCGAACTTCTTTCTCAGACTTTGGTGCAGGCATCTCTTGAATGGCTTTGACCTTATCAGGGTCCACTTCAATCCCTTTCTCGCTTACAATAAAGCCCAGCAGCTTACCAGATCGCACCCCGAATGTGCATTTGTTGGGGTTCAGCTTCAATTGGTATTTCCTCAGACGTTTGAACAGCTTCAGCAGATTTACCAGGTGGTCTTCCTCTGTAAGGGACTTGGCAATCATGTCATCCACATAACACTCGATTTCTTTATGGATCATATCGTGGAATAATGTTACCATAGCCCTTTGATATGTTGCACCAGCGTTCTTCAATCCGAATGGCATCACCTTATAACAGAAAGTGCCCCAGGGTGTGATGAAGGTTGTCTTCTCCATGTCTTCAGGTGACATTTTGATCTGATTGTATCCTGAAAATCCGTCCATGAAGGAGAATACCGAGAACTGAGCCGTATTATCAACCAATACATCGATGTGAGGTAATGGGAAATCATCTTTCGGGCTGGCTCTGTTCAGATCCCGGTAGTCAACACACATCCTTACCTTACCGTCTTTTTTAGGCACGGGTACTATATTAGCAACCCACGGTGGATAGCTAGTTACAGCAAGGAACCCGGCGTCCCACTGCTTTTGTACCTCTTCTTTGATTTTCATTGCCATGTCTGGGCGAGTGCGGCGCAATTTCTGTTTGACTGGTGGGCATTCTTCTCTTAAAGGCAGCTTGTGCATGAAGATATCGGTGTCCAACCCTGGCATATCCTGGTAAGACCAAGCAAACACATCCACATATTCCTGAAGTAGGTCAATCAGTTGTTTCTTCACTGAGTCTTGTAAGCCGGCCCCGATTTTAACCTCTTTCACATCTTCATCTGTACCAAGATTAATCGTTTCCACCTCCTCCTGATGAGGAGTGATAAACTTCTCCTCTTGTCTCAACAATCTGGCTAGCTCTTCAGGAAGCTCGTAATCTTCTTCAACCCCTTCATCAGCTTGATTGATCGGATTGTCAAAGTCATACGAAGTCATAGCCGTGCTGTTGTCGGTGCTGTCTGGAAGGCACTCTCTGCAAGGGTTCAGTTTGTTCATTTTAGTGATTGATTTTAATCTTGTTTAGAAAAGTGAAATAAAGTTGTCATTTTGAAAATATTGCCATTTATTTTTTGTACAAAAAGAAAAATGGAAAAAACAGTGAGCGGAAAAGAAAAAGACTCGTTTGCAAAAGATGTCTGATATTTCATTGATTAATCTTGTTGCACAAAAAATTACAGATGGCCCGATCACAAAATGAGTCTTGTCATCTTGGGCAAGATGCAAGACTTTGATGCATGCTATAAAATATACAGGAAATAATAATTAATCTGCAGGAGTAACTCTTATAATTTCCTGGGAAGACCAGTTTGAGATTCTACTCCCCGGGATCATTGGACGAATCCAGCTTTCCAGGTTGCGTTCATCTTCTGACTCATCTTACAAGTTGTTGACAGCATCGGGGGTAAGCATCCCCCCACTAACAAAGTTGGGCTTCTTGGCAGCCTCTGTTTGATCTTCTTGAGTTGGTTTGTAACCCAACCCAAATCTATCTTCTTTCTTCTCCACAGGCAACAGTTTGCCCCAGCCTTGAGCGTTTCCTTCTTCCACCACCTTCCGGGCTTGTTGGTAGGACGTCATGGAAGTCCCAAGTACAGCAGAGGTTTCATTAATATTCAGGGCCTCGAACCCTTGACTCATCGTCTCGTGGATCTCCCCATTCATCTCAATGTATTTATAAGTAGCCAGATGGCTAACAAATATGTCCTCCTCTCCACAGATAGTAACGACTTGACCTTCCCACTCGAATTTTAACTTCTGGTGAAGGGTAGACGTTACTGCGCCAGCGGCATGAATCCATGGTCTACCCAACAAACAACTGTAGGCAGGCTGAATGTCCATCACGTAGAAGGTCGTTTTCAAAGTTTGTGGGCCAATCGTTACAGGCAACTCAATCTCCCCCAGAACTGATCTCTTAGAGCCGTCAAAAGCTCTCACTACTAAGTTGCTGGGACGCAATGCCAATCCTTCATATTCCAGCTTCACAAGGGCCTTTTTGGGTAAGACGTTGAGGGATGATCCTGTGTCTACCAGCACATGGGAAAGAACTGCACCTTTACATTCCATGGTAATGTGCAAGGCTTTGTTATGATTGCGGCCTTCCGAAGTCAAATCAGTGTTGGTGAATCCTAGTCCATTGCTAGCATTAACATTCCCAACCACAGCTTCCAACTGATTGACGGTGATCTCTTCTGGCACATAAGCTGCGTGCAAGACTTTGAGTAGTGCGTTCCGATGGGCCTCGGAGCACATAAGCAATGATAGAATGGAGATCTTGGAAGGCGTTTGGTGAAGCTGGTCCACTATTTTGTAATCACTTTTCTTGATGATTCTCATTAACTCATCAACTTCTTGATCAAAAGGTGTTTTCAAAGCTTCTTTAACAACCTGCTCTTCTTGCACCATGCTCTTCCCTTTTGCCTTGGCAGCAGCTTCTGCTTCAGCAGTGGGTCTTGGAATTTGTGGGGGCAAAAAGACGTCCGCTTCGAGTGAAGCCTCCGCCTCCTCCCACATTGTCTATTTGTGGTGTAGAAGTTGATGATTCAAAAGTGATCTTCTGTCCTTCGCAGTATAAATCAGAGCCGTAATGCCAAGGGATGGCATTACTGCTTTCATAAGGTACTGGTCCAGGCACTGTGACAGTGATTGGACTGATGGCAGCTGCAGAAGGGACTGTGATAGTCTGTGGTTCATAGTATATTGTGACTGGTGCTCTCATAGGAGTAGCACTTTGTGAGTTGTAGGCAGAATCATTTTCAGGATCATAATAAATCGTAACTGTTGAGACATCTTCATGGTTGGCTGCTGATGTTGTAGGAGACATTGTTGGAAGGATGGGTGTTATTGTTGTAGGAGATTCAAAATGAAGTGGTGCTGAAGTTGTAGAAGGAATGTTTGTTGATATTTGGTCAGTTGAAATGACAGATGAAACATTTGTTGATGAAGCTGAAGAGTTGTCTGGAACAATGGTTGTTGCAGTTGTAGTAGACTCTGGAATTGTTGTTAAGGAGATTGCTGGATTGGTAGGAATTGATGTTGTAATCTGAAGCAGGCCACTCTGAATGAGACCATCTATGCCATCCCTCAAGTTATCACAACCATTCACTGAAATGTTGCAGTAAGCACACCCTAGCTCACATCCTGGGAACATTTGACATTCGAGGAGCTGAGCTTTGATCTCTACCAACGGTGTCCGAATCTGACCCACACTGGTTATCAAGTAAGACGACTTGTCTTCTTCAATAGCATTGATTCGGGGACCACCATGGTGTGGCATAGGGTTCTTGTTGACATTTGGTGGTGGTGCAAAGTTTAAAGCCTTGGAATCCACTAGATCCTGTACTTTCATGTGCAAAGCTCTGCACTTTTCCGTACTATGACCAGGTGCATTTGAGTGAAAGGCACATCTGGCGCTGGCGTCGTAATTTCTGGGCAAACTGTTAGGATCGGGAGGGGCCAATGTCCTTAGCTCAACTAGGTTGAGTTTCAAGAGTTGTGGCAGTAATGTGGCATAGGGCATAGGGATCGGATCGATCACCCTATTGGCCTGAGAGGGCCTCTGTTGGAACGGTCTCTGCTGATTATTGTTGTTGGTGTTGCTGTTGTTGTAATTTCTCGGAGGATACTGAGTTTGTTGCTGATACTGAGGTTGTTGCTGATAATTTTGTTGCGGTGGTTGATAAACTGGTTGTGGATGAGCTGGAGCGGGAATGGTGACTGCTGCCACAGACCTATGAACATACTGGGGCCTGCCCCTGTTGGTGTGGATAGCATTGGTTTCACCTGTTCTTCTTGGGCCTGCAAAAGGCTTTCTTGGGTTGCTGGACGAGCTTGCACCGTTGTCTGAGATCTTACCCATCTTCAATAGGCTTTCAATTCTCTCCCCAGCTATAACAACATCTGCAAAGCTGGTGGAGGAGAAGGCAGCTAGCCTATCAATGTAAGTCCCCTGGAGGGTGTTCATGAACATATCAGCCATCTCCCTCTCTGACATGGGTGGCTGGACAGCAGCAGCAAGCTGTCTCCACCTTTGAGCGTACTCCCGGAAGCTTTCCCTGGATGACTGAGACATCCCCATCAGGAGGGTCCTGTTGGGAGCCATATCCAAGTTGTACTGATACTGTCTAATAAAGGCCTCTGCCAGGTCCTTCCAGCATCTAATGGTTGCTCTGGTCAGATGAGAGTACCATTCCCTCGAAGCTCCAGTTAAGCTATCCTCAAAATAAAACATCCATAGCTTTTCGTCCATGGTATAGGCCTTCAGCCTCCCCAGAAAGGATTGTAAATGGGTCCGGGGGCAGGAAGTCCCGTTATACTTCTCAAAGCATGGTGGTTTAAATTTGTGGGGGATCCTGACCCCGTCTACCAAGCCCATATCCATAACATCAAAACCCAAAGAGTTTTGAGACTCCAAGGATCTTAACTTCTCAGCTATCTCATCCAGCCTTCTATCATAGGCCTCCTCCCCAGCTCCCATCACTGTGAACTGATCTTCCTGGGGGTCTTCCTGCAGTACTCTCCCTGCTGTGGCAGTCCCTTGTATATTGACAGGGATGTTGATCTCTGGATGCTGGTGGGGTCCAAAGACTGGGGGATTGACATGAGGTTGGACTCTTTCATTGTTGCTTGTCCCAGCAGTCCCTGGCTGATGGTCTTCCTGGTTTCTCCCTTCTACCAGTGCTCTTAACCTCTCCTGGCTTTGAGCCATATTGTTCATCACCTCCATAAATTGTGTCATCTGATTCCTCATTTCCAACCTCTCGTTGGTCATTTGATTCCTGACCTCTGTAAGGTCCTGCTGTATTTGGTCCATCTGTATGCCCGGAAGATTGTTGCGGGTGGGGTATCTGTGTGGACGGTTGAGTGGAAACCCTCGACGTCGAGCAATAGTTCCTGAAGTCACAACAGAGTTAGTAACAATAAAACAAAACCTACAAAACAAAACAAAAGGTTAGTATGCAATGCAGTGTGTCTATTTGTTTCCAAAGGTATCCGGCTTGGTACTTGGTTTTGACCTTTCCAGACCCCTGAAGAAGATGCTTGTGATGTTGCTTGAAGAATACTCAGATGAAACAAACCAACACATATATTACAAAGAGGTAAATGATACATAGTTTGTTTCTTTTACAATGCAAGCCCTCTGAGGGGTCAAAAATACAACATGAAGAAAAGTACATAAAACGAAAACAACAACAAGCAAAAAGTCAAACACCAAGGCCAAATTCATCCCCCTGAACTTCCTTGAGAAGTGCTTCAGTCACAGGATCAGCTGGACGCTCTGTAAGATTCCTGATAAGGAGATTCCTTGTGGCCACAGCTGCAGTTAGCTTCTTGTGCTGACTCTGGTCCTTTGACCTCTTTACACCGGCTCTAATCTTCAATTCTGAGATCTCCCTCTGGGCTGCTGCCAGGGCTTCCTGTTGCTCTTTTGCACTAGCTTCCATCTGCTCAATCTTATCCTGAGTCCTTTTATCCTCTTGAGTATGGGCTTCGGTGATCCTGACCCACCTAGCCTGACTCTCCTTCAAATACAAATCAGTCCTGGCCTTCTGGAACTGAGCTTCCTTGCAGGCATTCTTCAAGATCTGTTCTCCAGCCCTAGACTTCTTAATGTAATCCTCAGACTTCTCAATTCTAGCCAAATGCTCCACCTTCAACTTTTCTAGCCTCTCAATATCCAACCTACCATCACTCCTCTCCCAGAGGGTCTTCTGCAGAGCTTGAGTCAGCTTCTCATTTCTCTCTTTCAATTTCTCAAACTCCTCTAAGCTGACAGTTGCTGGAGGTGGTGTTGCGGAAGGTCCAGGCATATCTTCAATAGTGAAAGGCATTCCAGATAACTGAGCCCTGGCATGAGACCACTCATAGTACTGGGCTGAGGCTACATTATTGCATTTCCCAAGAATGGTTACCCCTTTAGTCTGCACATTGTCCCAGGCCCAGGCTGCCTGCCTGACAACAGCCAAATTAGGTTTGATTTCACAATAGAGGGTCTCAGTCAGATCCTGTGCTCTAGGAGGATGGACTAGTGCATAGCCCAGTTGTCTTTTGAACAGCAGAGGGTTGTAGTTGATGCAACCCTTCACTCCAATTAGAGGCACATTGGGAAATTGCCCACAACTTGTAATGATGTCTCTGCCCTTGGTGCTCTGAGTACACCATCTGATATCATCTGAGGTTAGAGCAACAAGCCTCCTAGCCCAGTTCTTCTGCTGGTGAGGGTTTAAGAATGCATCAGTTTTTGGCAAATGCTTGAGCAACCAAGTATGGAACAAAGGTGCACAGCATCTCACTAATCTCCCCCTCTGTTTTTCATTCCTTTGATGAACTGAGTAGTAAAGATCTCCCAGTAAGGTGGGCACTGGGTTTCTCAGGATGAAAAGATGGATTGCACTCTTGCTAACAAACCTAGGTTCATCTGCAAAAAGTATGACCCCATATATGCTAAGGGCCAACACAGCACAGACTGCCTTCCATTCCCCTAGGGAGGCCTTCAGACTAGCCTGAGAGGTCAAGAAATCCAGATGAAAACCAGAGATTCCAGCCTTAGATGTCAAATTCTGCCCAATCAAAACTGGTTCCAGATGCAATGCTTTGGCTATCTCCTCATTACTTGGGAAAGCCATCTCAGGGTTGAAAGGGATCCCACCCCTGATGGGTACACTAACCAATGATGAATACTCCTCCAGCAAGGGTCCCAACTGAAAATTCTGAAAGGTGAAGCACCTCAGAGGGGGATCATAGAACTGCAGGCAAGTATGTATCAGGCTCCTCTGTGAAGGGTCCAAATCCATAACCACATCAAGGATTCCTCCATAATGTTCTCTGAAATATGGTATATGGTCTGGAGTAATCAGGGTATGAATCCTCCTGATTCTAGCTAGCTCAGGCTCAAAGAAGTGATAGGAGATGTTACTTTTCTTAGGTGCCATGTTGCTGAAGAATGGGTGCTGATGATGATAACTGAGGACAACACTTAAGATGGGCCACTGATAGGCTGAGACTGAGGATGCAAGTGACTGAAGCAAGTGGCTGATAGCTGAAGTAAGTGCTGATGAAGATGGGTCTAAGCTGAAGAAGGGGTCAAAACCAAGCCAAAATGATAGGATGGATACCATGAAAAACAAATAAACACATGTCAAAATGATGCAATGAGGATGTATGCAAATGATA
The DNA here is from genome assembly GCA_963966055.1 of Lathyrus aphaca. Classification (NCBI taxonomy): domain Eukaryota; kingdom Viridiplantae; phylum Streptophyta; class Magnoliopsida; order Fabales; family Fabaceae; genus Lathyrus; species Lathyrus aphaca. The sequence continues at coordinate 159,940,438 of OZ014520.1, forward strand.
TGCAAGGGTTTGTGACTGAGCTGGATCTGATCAAATGCTCTGATATAGGTCCATGTATGTTCAAGAAATCCAGATGGGGGTCTATAAGTCCAGTAACCAAGGTGGGGGACTCAAATAAAGAGTCACATGTCCAGGGTTTAGAATCACAAGAACTGTCCCAACATGGAGTACTCTTAAACAAAACAAAGTAACAGGGTATGCTGAGGTCAAGGGTACCTGCAAACCTGTAAACAGCCCAACCCCCTCACAGGTGATGTTCTAAAACAAGGATCCTCAGGCTTGGATCAGTTATGAGAAGTGTAAACACTTCCAACCCGAAGGTACAGTGTTTACAATAACCATAAAAGTTCCTCCTCTAATTCACCTTAGTTTCTGAAGGTCAATACTAAAGGTCATCCAGACTTAGCAGGCTTCCCAGACAGCCCTAGTACTGCAGGAAATCTGCAACACAGAGTTCTCAAGAAGAAACCCATATCTGAACCGTGTTTCATATTCCCGCACCAGACCGAGATGGAATGGGAAAGAATATGGACCACTCTAGCCTAGGTGTCACTCAGGTCCCAGGTATAGGACCTTATCTCTCAATAGAATCCCACCCACCAAAGCAAAACCAGATCCAGCCAGACAGCATGATAGTATGATATATATGCACAAAGCTATAAAGAAAGCAATAAACAAAACTGTACATAAAGCAGTAAAGAAAACAAATATACAAACACAGATAGCACATAACACCCCAGTAAACACAAATTAATCAAGCGCTAGGAGGAACCCACAAAAAGAACCAGAAGCCCTGGTTACAGTATAAGGGTCCCCAGCAGAGTCGCCAAGCTGTCGCTCCCGATAAATGGGGAATGGCCCAGATAAAGGTACAAACGCGAACGGTCGGCGAGAGGGACAATGAGAACACACAGCAATGAACTCACTGGAGATGAAAAGAGTCGCCAGCTAGGCATTTTTATCCCGGAGGAAAGGCAATGCTGCATAGACCTAGAAAGATATGGATAAGACGGTTGCGAACCAGAGAGACTGAGAAAAGGGGTTGGTTACAACCTGGGAAGGTATTAGCACCCAGATTGTCCGTCGTACTCGATGGGATCCACGCTTAGAAAATTTGTGTTTTAAAGGGGTAGTGTCAGTGCAATTTGTGTATAAAATAGCTGGAAAGGGATGTACAGGTGTCAGTGTAAAAGAAATGTGAAGTGTGATATGTACAGTGTCAGTGTAAGAACAGGAGTGAAATGCTCATGATAATGAGGCTAAGAAAGTAAGGCTAGAAGGAGGGGGAATGTACAGAGACTTTTGTTCGATAACTGTTAAGTTATGCCTACGTATCCTCTCGTGCAATGAGGAAGTCAGAACACCGTAGTTCGACCCAAAGAGACTGAAACATGAATTGACTTGTGAACTGCTTACTTGTCAATGCTCAAGTGTATGACCTGTCTGGCTCAGGTGCAAACTGTCTTGCATTAGACGGAAGGAGCAAGTTCTCGTTTGTGAGTGAGTGAGATGAGAAAAGAATCCCGTAGGAGACGATTATTGTTTGTTTTTGAGTTTTCAGTCTTTTATTGCTTTTGGAAATTTGTCATAAGTTAATGAGCTTTTAGCCTAAACCAATGGATTTAGTAAACTCATCACATCTTCCCTCTGATTAGGGGTAATGAGAATACCTTAAGTGTGAAGTCAGCTTCTCACACTTAATCACCTTTGATGTAGGATTAAGATCATTAACCTACTTGTGATTATTTAGATGTTTTTGGTGTTTTTGTTTAGTGTTGAGTAATGAGGTTAAGCCATAATCAGGGATTAAACAGACTCATTACACCATCCTAATAGAAGGATAATAGATGAGAATGTTTAAGCTGAGGAAAGCTCCTCAACTTAATCCATGATTAGGGATTAAACCCATGACAAAACAAAGCCTTTATTAAGTGGATTTTAGTTAATGATATGATGATGAAGTGATTTTTTAGGGTTTGTAAGACAACTTGAGGGGGACTTGTCCATTAACACTAGGGTTAGTCCTTCTTAACCAGTTAAGGAAGAATTAGAACCCTAATGCAAGGCCCAAGTTACAAGTGTGATGTCTTGATGATTATTATGTGAATTGATTAAGAGATTTAAACACATTAAGGGTTTAACACTTAGGATTAAAGTTATACACTCCATCCTAATAGAAGGATGCAGGCATAAGCTTAGTCACAAAGCCTTAAAGCCTTTAGGGTTTAGTCCCTGATTATGAGATGAGAAGAGAAGACTCAAAAGAGACATAAAGGTAAAACTAAATGGGGGACTGATCAAAACCCTAATCATTGTCATGCTTATTTGTTCCTAAGGTTTGTGAGGTTTACAAGAGAAGTCTTCAAAGGAACCACCAGGAAGCAGATGAAAAGATCAGGAGAAGCAAAGTGACTTGCTTCATTTAAGAAGTCAAGTCACTTGAAGAAATAAAGTAAGGAGAAGAAGGATGAGCAAGCTCAAACTCAAACACATAACAAAATGCAGCAAGGATGCATAAAAGAGATGAAGAGAAGTTATGAGAAGTGAAGGCAAATTCACTTCTCAAGATAACTTACCACCTGAAAAGTTAGTGAAAGAAAATGCAATGCAATGCAAAATGAAATGAGATGACATGATGAGATACAAAACCAGAAGCACATACATGATGCTAATGATGCCATGGGATGCTACAAACATGTGACAAAGCATGGGGATGATCATACAAACTTATGGATGCAGATGAAGCAAGTTAAGACACATGAACATACATGAAAAGTTATGAGATGCACATGGCATACAACATGGCAAATGCAAGATGCAATGATCAAACATGCTTTCAATATGTCTTAAGATGTCAAATGAATCAAATGGAGGCACAAAATGCCATGGCAAGTCATGGTATGAGTGCAAATGCAAGATGGATGCATATGGAAGCCCAAATTAGGGTTTATGATCAAAGCATCAAACACAAACCAAAATCAGAAGCAAACATCAATATAAAAAATTGAAAATGCACTCAAAGGATCCTCAATCCTATACTAACTCACTGCCCAAAGGAGAAGTTTCAACTCTTAACCAAATTCAAGTTATGATTTTCCTAAGTTTTCTAGGGTTTTAGGGTTCCTTAGCAAGAAAAATGCCAAACAAATGGAAAATGAAAGATCAAATCATGCCAATTTAATCTCTCATATTACATGCTAAACACAATGCAATGCAAAAAGAATCAAGGTCCAACTCTTTGGGATTAGGCAGAAATGATTTTTGAAAGTTTGGATCAAAATAATGCATTGAAATGATTTTAATTCCATGGAGAATTCTCAAAATGCATCAAGATCAAAAAAGAAATTTGGTTTGAGGGTTGGACAATGTTTCTAAATGTTTTTAAATGCTTCATGAATTTTTGGTGATTTTTAAATACCTAAAAGCATTTTTAATTAATTAATTCTCATTAATTAATTAAAAAGAAACTTTTAAAAATTTAAAAATACTTTTTTAATGCTAAAAATGAAAATAAAAATATTTTTGTGTTCTGAAATTAAATAATAACTTGTACAAAAAATTTCAGATTTTTAAATGCATTTTTGCTATTTTAAATAAATTGTAGAAATCAAATGGAATAAAAAGAAGAGAAAATAAAATAAATTAGAAGTAAGCTGAATGAAAGGCTGAGATTGAATCTGGCAATGAATCTGTTGACTGCGCGCCAGATCTAATGGATCACATTCAAACTGGGCTAATCTCACTTAATTAATTAAATTAAACCTAATTAAAACTAATGACATGATCTGAGCCATTGGATGCACGCGGGAAAAGACTTAGTCAACTCATCCAACGCTTGAAATTTAAACTTGAAGCCCTAACCCTAATTACACATTAATGACTCTCAGGTCACCGGAGACGAGCTCCGGTCGTCTTCTCCGGTGACCTCCCTCCCTGAGAATTTCTAAATCATTCCCTAGGTCATTTCTGGAGCTCTAAAGCTCCAGATTGATTCCTTTCACTCTCCTAAACTCAACCCCAACCTCATTTCTCATTTATTTCCAGCCATAATCATGAATCGAAGCAAAGAACAAAAACTGCCAAAATTTCAGTCAAGCAATACAGCTTCATTTCTCAACCATTTTCAATAATTTTAAGTTCAATGTAATCAGTGAAGCATGCTTAATCATTTTGTAACATGAAATAGAGATCCTGGAAAAGTTAATTCGAAAGGCTACCTGAGATGGAGCTTTCACCCTTTGAGCTTGCTGGCTGCTTTCTTGGTGCAAAAAGCTTCTAATGACCTTCCTGATGAGTTTGCAGTGCTTGGACAACTTTGAATGTGGCTGGTTTGGGAGTTTGCACTTCAACTGGTCAGAAATCGTATCTGGCTTGTGGTGTGTTCTTGGCTGTTTTGATGGGTGGTTTTGGGTCAGTGGATGATCCAGAGGTGAATGGTGGTGTTTGTTTGAAGGTTGAGTGAGTGAGTTGGGAGAATCGAAAGCTTTTGCAAGAGGGAGAGATTTTGTGAATGGTGAGTTGTGGTGAGCTTCAGCCTTGCCTCTTGTTATGTTTAGCTGGCATTTGATCCACATAAACAAATCTCATTGGTCAGATGACATGACATGTGCTTTATTGATTGGTATGGTGCTTTATGCAAATTGTCAACTTTGTGTAAGGAGGGCATGGGCTACATTGCTAGCTTGGTACAAAAGGCTTGTCTTGCGCAGCATGGTGAGGGGAGAGAGCTAGGGTGGTTCAGCATCCAAGGCAGCAAGTGGATGGGGTGTTATCATTGGTTTTGCAACTTGGTTCCCTTTGGTTCTCATGAAAAGATTTTGTTCCAAACACCATAAAACATGTGATCTCTTTGGTTCAATCTGAACTTTAGGACTTGTATGATGCTTGTGTAATGGTTTGACACCAATTAGAAGTCACAAATGCCTTTGGTACAAGATTTTGCAAATTTCTCATTTGGTGCATAACTTGAAATTAGTGATTTTAGCCAACTTTGATGAACCATAACTTTTGATCCAAAATGAATTAGGTCATGTTATTGTACTTTTTGAAAAGGGAAAGATCTAATCTACAACTTTCATGACCAAAGTTTTTCCATTTGAAACATTTTTTTTATCAAAAAGTAATGGTTGAAAAGTTGCCTAAAATGACAATTTCCTTAAAAGTCAAACTTGCCTCAAAAAGTCAACTTTGCAAAAACTTGTGATCTTTGAATTTTGTGAACTTCAAACTTCCTCCATGATCAAATAAAGATCATATACACTCAAAATGATGAAGATCAACCCTTGGTTGGGTCATTGGGGGCCTCAGATGCCCTGATTTTGCACTGACTTGTCTGAAAAGTCAACTCTTGATCAGATGACTTCCCCATGGAATTTCTTCATGAAAATTGATATGCATACTCCCTATACCATATAGAGACCAATAGAAACAAGAATGACCAGAAAATTTGAAGTTATGGCCTCTGAAACCAAAACCCTAATTTCAGGTCATCTGTGCAGTCAAGCCTGGCTCTGCTTTCATACCAATCCCAGTTCTTGTGATTCTTTGGCATTTTTGACTTTGAGAGGATGTAATATGATATAAGAACACACATGGACCCCTTTGAAGTGATTGATGGCCTTTGGAGTGGCTCAAGAAGCTCTTGGATTGCTCAGATCACAAACCCTAGGTGCAGATGACTTAAGAACAATGCAGTGGATCAAAAATGTGATATGAGATGGCATGATTGTGTTTATGCATATGAGATGATCACAAGACATGGTGTGAATGGGTGAGGGCAAATTTGGGGTGTTTACAGCTGCCCCTATTCAAACATGAGTTAGCTGTGCAGGATGTAAGTGACGGCTTAACAGGCAAACAAGATAACTTGTGGTTGAATACCAAAGACAGTCCGAAATTTGCACTCACAGAATGAAGAAGAAAAGGGATATAGATTGTAAAAGAAAAATAAAGTATATTATAAAGTGTGGGCAACGAAGGACGACCGTCGAGCAGTGGACGACTGTTGGGCAAAGAGCAATGACGGGGGCGACCGACATGCTGGAAAAGTGCGGAAAATAAAGCAATGACGGGGACGGCCGACATGCTGGGGATAAAAGGTAACCCTAACTTGTGTTCTTGCCTCCATTAAACCTTGTTTTCTTCTGAATCTTTTCAAACCCTTTTGGCTAGTTGATATAACATGTTTGAAGATCATTTGGTTTCAATTGTGGAATTTTTAGATGGTTGGTTGATTTGTTGTGGATTTTGGTTTGAACCTTGTCCCATTTTGCTTCCTTTGAACCTTTAGCTCTCATAAAAGCTTAGAAGGGCACTTGTGCCAACTTATTCTTCTCATTTGGGGTTCCTTTGGGGTGTGGGTACCTTCCTGGTCCTAGGATAGGGTTTGTGTCTTCTGAAGTTTTGTGTTTGCTTCTTCTTTAAGTCATTTGTTTCCTTAAGTGCTTTCACTTCATCTTATTGTTTCTTTTGCTTCCATTTGGTATTGTTTGGTCTTGTACCTCTCTTCTCTTCATCTTGTTGGCTTTTTAAGCCATTCTTCATCTTGTTTTGGTTTTGGTTGAGGGCTTTGATTCCATATCTTGTGCATTTTGCTTTACATATTTCATAAGTGTGCATTTGTCTTCATATGTGTTTCATGTTGCATCCTTAGCTTGCATACTTTCTTCTCCTCATTTCTTTGAGTTGCATTGGCATTGTGCATATGTTCATACCATTTCACTTCTGATTATGTTATGTTAGCATGTTATCTTGTTCATTGTGTTTTACTTATATGCTAGATACTAACCTTGTAGGGGTTATGGTAAGTGTGAGGTGTGGGAATTGAGTTCCACATCTCCAAATCTCATCTTCTCCTCTTATGTTTATCTTGTACTAACCCTTTGTTGTTGGGCTTAGGCCTTTCTCATCCCTTCTTCTATCTTCTTCTTCTCTTCTTCTTTCCTTCTTCATTAGGATAGAAACCTCACTAACCCTTAGGACATCCATGCATGTTAACACTTAGGATTATTTAGTCCCCCTTTAGACTTTTTCCTTTGAGATCCTTTTGGTTCTTCTTCTCTTCTCATCTCATAACTCTAAAAAACATCTTAATAATGTTTGAAGTGATGTCTTGATCCATAGCCTTATCCCATGAGGTATGCTTGTAGTCTTACCATCTTGGGATAGTACAAGTTTACCTTGTGATGCACAAGTCTGATCAAGGTATCTTCTTCATAAAGAAAAACATAAAAAACACTTCTTCATCTGTAAATACCAAAAACGCTTAATAAGTAAACAAGTTAGTGAGCCTAGGCCCTAATCTTTGGGTTCAAGTTTTGGGGATCTTCTCCTTACTTGAGTGTGCTTGTTCTATTATTCCATCTTGGAATGTAGTGACAAGTGCACATTCCATGGAAAAGAGCTTGAGTGCACGTCCTTGTGACACACTCATAAAAGCTACATAAAAAACACAAACAAACAATAAGCGTCTTTCCTTCGGGAATTCTTTTCTCATCTCCTTCGCTCCGTACGCGAACTTGCTCCTACATGTCATTTTGCAAGACGGTTACGCACTCGTCGTCCGAGTCTGCAACACCTGAGCAATGGCATAGGCAGTTCAAGCTTTAATTCACAAGCAATTTCCTTTTAGTACCCCTAGTTAGGGGAACTACGACGTCTCTGATCCTCATTATCCTGATGAGGTACGTAGGCAGCGGGGTAGGGCCCGTTCGAGCACAATCTTTATTTTCCCTACATTTTTTGTCTTTGCTTTCTTATTCAATTCTTTTCTCAGTTTCTTTTCCAGTTTATTTCTTTTCTTTTGTTGCAGTTTTCATCCCCTCACCCTTTGAAACAGATTTCTTTGCAAGCGTGGATCCCGTCGGGTACGGCGGACGATCTGGGTGCTAATACCTTCCCAGGTCGTAACCGACTCCCGAACTCAGTCTCTTTGGTTCGCATGACCCGTGTCCTTCCTTTTCATTTCTTCTGGTTTGTGCAGCATTACCATTCCCGTTCTTTCGGGATAAAAATGCCTGGCTGGCGAATCTATTCTTTTTCCGCGCCACTTTCGCGTTTGTACCAGGATGGAAATCCGGGGATCGACAGCTGGCGACTCTGCTGGGGACTGCACACCAGAGGTCTCTGGTTCCCCTGTGAGTCTCTCCTAGCGCTTGTGTGTTTCTGTTTCATTGGGTGATGTTTGTTTGCTGTGGTTTGTTGTATTTTATTGCAGTTTATTTACAGCTTTATTTACAGCTTTATTTACAGTTTTCAGTATTTATTTTCCGCATCATGTATATATACTGGACTGTCTGGACTGGTTTTCTGTGTGGTGGGATGGGTGTTACTTGTTCTTGAGAGATGAGCCAAGTACCCGGCTCGAGTGCACCATAGGACTTAGAGTGGTTCCACTTTGGCCTCATGAGATCTTGTCATGGGGGTGTAAACACCCCAAATTTTCCCTCACCCATTCACCATGGCTTGTGATCATTTCATATGCATAAACACAATCATATCATCTCATATCACATTTTTGATCCATTGCATTGGTTCTAAGTCATCTGCATCTAGGGTTTGTGATCTGAGCAATCCAAGAGCTTCTTGAGCCACTCCAAAGGTCATCAATCACTTCAAAGGGGTCCATGTGTGTTCAAGCATCATATTACATCCCCTCAAAGTCAAAAATGCCAAAGAGTCACAAGAACTGGGATTGGTATGGATGCAGAGCCAGGTTCGACTGCACAGTTGACCTAAAATTAGGGTTTTGGTTTCAGAGGCCATAACTCCAAATTTTTTTGGTCATTCTTGTTTCCATTGGTCTCTATTTGGTATAGGGAGTATGCATATCAATTTTCATGAAGAAATTCCATGGGGAAGTCATCTGATCAAGAGTTGACTTTTCAGACAAGTCAGTGCAAAATCAGGGCATCTGAGGCCCCCAATGACCCAACCAAGGGGTGATCTTCATCATTTTGAGTGTATTTGATCTTTATTTGATCATGGAAGAGGTTTGAAGTTCACAAAATTCAAGAATTACAAGTTTTTGCAAAGTTGACTTTTTAGGGCATGGTTGACTTTTAAAGAATATGTCATTTTATGCCACTTTTCAAGCCTTGCTTTTTGATCCAAAAATGCTTCAAATGGAAAAACTTTGGTCATGAAAGTTGTAGATTATATCTTTCCCTTTTCAAAAAGTACAAGAACATGATCTAATTCTTTTTGGATCAAAAGTTATGGTGTGCCAAAGTTGGCAAAAATCACTAATTTTCAAGACATGCACCAAATGAGAAACTTGCAAAAACTTTGTACCAAGGCATTTGTGACTTCTAGTTCATGTCTAACCAATGTGCAAGCATCACACAAGTTCTAAAAATCAGATTTGAACCAAAAGATCACATGTTCATGGTTGGCAAAGCAAGAGATTTTCATGAAGTTCCAAAAGTGATCAAGTTGCAAAACCACTCATCACACTTCACCCACTTGGTGCCTAGCATGCTGAACCTTTCTAGCCTCTCTTCCACACCATGCTGCGCCAGCCCACACTCTTGTACCAAGCTAGAACTTAGCCCATGCCTCTCTTACCAAAAGGTTGACAATTTGCAAAAGTGAACTTACCTATCACAGCAGGCCAAGTCACATCATCTGACCAATTGGAGTTGTTTATACTATCCACTTGCTAGCCATTTCATACAAGGAGCCAGCCTGAATCAAGCCCTAAGACAACATTCACAAAAACACTCCAATCTGCATTTTCCTTTGAATCATCTTCCACAGGCCTCAAACACTCAAACAAACTCCACTAATCATCTCACCATGCTTCATTAAGCCCAAGCCAACACTCAAAACAGCCAGAAGCACACTAGAACACAGCATACCACAAAACTGTCAAAGAGCTTCTCCTCTTCGATTCTCATTTTCCAGCCACCAAACATCAAAACTCCCTTCACCAACAAACCAAACACATCAAAAGGAACCAGAATCAGCCATTAACAGAGCTTGAAACCACTCACATACAGAACTCATTTTCTGCTATATCAGGTTGGAATCTCTCAAAATAGCTTGCTTAAGCTCATTCCAAGCCTACCATTAGCACCAGGGGAATCAGTGGAGCAAGCTTGCACCAAAGAATAGCTCTGAAAGCCCAGAAACAGGAGTCTCCATCTCAGGTATGGCCATGAAACTTTTCTCTCAGAGCTTGATTTTTAAGTTATAAATTGATTGTGTATGTCTTGCTGATCATGGGGATGGTTTTAGAATTAGAAATGAGTGAGAAATGAGGATTTACCAGGGCTCTGAAACTTTGCCCGTGAATCTTCATGGCTTCGATTCTCTTAGTCTAAGCATGAGAAATTTAGTTTGAGAGGTGTTTTGAGTGAGGTTTGAGTAGAGGAACATTTCCCTGGCTTTGATTTGAAGAATGGTGGCCTGAATCGTATTCTAGGGTTTTGTTGTTGCCGGAGAAGATGACCGGAGCTTCCCTCCGGTCACCTGAATGTCATTTGCCCTAATCTCAGGTCATTAAGTCCATTTGAATCTGGAGCGCTAGATTGCTTTGACCTGTTGACTTCGCGCGCGTGTGTATGGCTGAGATGCAGTCATTAAACCCTAATCACCATTATTTATTTAATTAAATGAGATTAATTCAGTTTGAATCCAGGCCATCCATTAGCACGCGCGGTCAACCTTTTCAAATCCAGAGTGAATCCTGGCCTTCCATCCTGCATACTTCAGTTTATTTCATTTTATTTTCATATTTTTCTCATTTAACTTCCATAATTTATTTAAAATAGTAAAAATTGTTTAAAAATTATGAAACTTTTTGTCAGGAGTTTCATTAATTTTTAAGACACAAAAATATTTTTATTTTCATTTTTAGCATTTAAAAAGTATTTTTAATTATTTAAAAGTTTATTTTTAATTGATTAATGAAAATTAATTTATTAAAAATACTTTTAGGTATTTAAAAAATCACCAAAAAATTCATGAAATGTTCTAAGACATTTAGAAACATTGTCCAACCTTCAAACCAAATTTCTTTTTTGATCTTGATGCATTTTGAGAATTTTCCATTGAATTAAAATCATTTTTGTGCATTAATTTGATCCAAAGTTCCAAAAATCATTTCTGCATATCCATGAGGAGTTGGACATTGATTCTTTTTGCATTGCATTGTGTTTAGCATGTAGTTTGTGAGATTAAATGGCCATGACTTGATCTTTCATTTTTTCATTTGTTTGGTAATTTTCTTGTTTAGGAACCCTAAAACCCTAGAAATCTTAAGAAAATCATAACTTGAACTTGGTTAGGAGTTGAGATCTCTCCTTTGGGCATTGGGTTAGTATAGGATTAGGGGTCCTTTGAGTGGCATTTTCAATTTTTTATCTTAGGGTTTGCTTCTGATTTTTATTTTTGTTTGATGTATTGTTCATAAACCCTAATTTGGGCTTCCATATGCATCCATCTTGCATTCTCTTGCATAACATGACTTGCCATGACATTTCAAGCATCCATTTGATTCATTGGACATCATAAGACATATCGAAAGCATGTTTGATCATTGCATCATGTACTTGCCATGTTGCATGCCATGTGCACTTCATAACTTTTCATGTATGTCCATGGTTCCTAACTTGCTTCATCTGCATTCATGAACTTGTATGATCATTTCCATGTGCTGCCTCATATTTGTAGCATCTCATAGCATCATTAGCATCATGTAATTGCTTCTGGTTTTGTTTCTCATCATGTCATCTCATCCCATTTTGCATTGCATTGCATTTCTTTTCTAACCTTTCAGGTGGTAAGTGACTTTGAGAAGTGAATTTGCCTTCACTTCTCATAACTTCTCTTCATCTCCTTCTCTTGCATCCATGCTGCATTTTGTATGTGTTTGAGTTTGAGCTTGCTCATCCTTCTTCTTCCCACTCTCTTTCTTCAAGTGACTTGACTTCTTGAATGAAGCAAGTTGCTTTGCTTCTCTTGATCCTTTCATCTGCTTCCTGGTGGTTCCATTGAAGACTTCTCTTGAAAACCTCACAAACCTTAGGAACAACCAAGTATGACAATGATTAGGGTTTTGATTAGTCTCCCCTCTTAGTTTTACCTTTGTGTCTCTTTGAGTCTTCTCTTCTCATCTCATAATCAGGGACTAAACCCTAAAGGCTTTAAGGCTTTGTGGTTAAGCTTATGCCTGCATCCTTCTCTTAGGATGGAGTGTATAACTTTAATCCTAAGTGTTAAACCCTTAAGGTGTTTAACTCCTTTAATCAATTCACTTAATAAGTATCAAGACATCACACTTGTAACTTGGGCCTTGCATTAGGGTTCTAATTCTTCCTTAATTGGTTAAGAAGGACTAACCCTAGTGTTAATGGACAAGTCCCCTTCAAGTTGTCTTACAAACCCTAAAACTCACTTCATCATCATATCATTAAATAAAATCCACTTAACCAAAGGCTTGTTTTGTCATGGGTTTAATCCCTAATCATGGATTAAGTTGAGGAGCATTCCTCAGCTTAAACATTCTCATCTATTATCCTTCTATTAGGATGGTGTAATGAGTCTGTTTAATCCTTGATTATGGCTTAATCTCATTACTCAACACTAAACAAAAACCACAAAAACATCTAAATAATCACAAGTAGGTTAATGATCTTAATCCTACATCATGGTGATTAAGTGTGAGAAGCTGACTTCACACTTAAGGTATTCTCATTACCCCTAATCAGAGGGAAGATGTGATGAGTTTACTAAATCCATTGGTTTAGGCTTAAGCTCATTAACTTATGACAAACTTTCAAAAGCAATAAAAGACTGAAAACTCAAAAACAAACAATAATCGTCTCCTCCGGGATTCTTTCCTCATCACCTTCACTCACAAACGAGGACTTTCTTCTTCCGTCTATTGCAAGACAGTTTGCACCTGAGCCAGACAGGTCATACACTTGAGCATAGACAAGCAAGCAGTTCATCAGTCAATTTACCTTTCAGTCTCTTTGGGTCGAACTACGGTGTTCTGACTTCCTCATTGCACGAGAGGATACGTAGGCATAACTTAACAGTTATCGAACAAAAGTCTCTGTATATCCCCCCTCTTTCCAGCATCTTTCTCTTAGCCTCATTATCTTGAGCAATTCATTCTCATTCCTACACTGACACTGTATATATCACACTTCACTTCTTTTACACTGACACCTGTACATCCTTTTCCAGCTCTTCTGTACACAAATTGCACTGACACTACCCCTTTAAAACACAAATATTTTAAGCGTGGATCCCGTCGAGTACGACGGACAATCTGGGTGCTAATACCTTCCCAGGTTGTAACAAACCCCCTTTCTCAGTCTCTCTGGTTCGCAACCGTCTTATCCATCTCTTTCTAGGTCTATGCAGCATTACCTTTCCCCCGGGATAAAAATGCCTAGCTGGCGACTCTATTCATTTCCAGTGAGTTCACGGCTGTGTGTTCTCATTGTCCCTCTCGCCGACCGTTCGCGTCTGTACCTTTATCTGGGCCTATTCCCCACTTATCGGGAGCGACAGCTTGGCGACTCTGCTGGGGACCCTTATACTGCAACCAGGGCTTCTGGTTCTTTTGTGGGTTCCTCCTAGCGCTTGATTGATTTGTGTTCACTGGGGTGTTATGTGCTTATTTGTGTTTGTATATTTGTATTTATTTTTGCTTTATGTACAGTTTTGTTTATTGCTTTCTTTATAGCTTTATGCATATATTATCATATTGTCATCCTGTGCTGCTGGCTGGATCTGTTGTTTGCTTTGGTGGGTGGGTGTTCCATTGAGAGTTAAGGTCCTATACCTGGGACCTGAGTGACACCTAGGCTAGAGTGAATCATATTCTTTCCCATTCCATCTCGGTCTGGTGCGGGAATATGAAACACGGTTCAGATATGGGTTTCTTCTTGAGAACTCTGTGTTGCAGATTTCCTGCAATGCTAGGGCTATATGGGAAGCCTGCTAAGTCTGAATGACCTTTTAGTATTGACCTTCAGAAACTAAGGTGAATTAGAGGAGGAACTCTTATGGTTATTGTAAACACTGTGCCTCCGGGTTAGAAGTGTTTACACTTCTCATAACTGATCCAAGTCTGAGGATCCTTGTTTTAGAACACCACCTGTGAGGAGGTTGGGCTGTTTACAGGTTTGCAGGTACCTTGGCTTCAGAATACCCTATTACTTTGTTTGTTTAAGAGTACTTCATTTTGGGACAGTTCTTGTGATTCTAAAACCCTGGACATGTGGCTCTTTATTTGAGCCCCCCACCTTGGTTACTGGATTTATAGACCCCCATTTGGAATTCTTGGACATACTTGGACCTATATCAGGGCATTTGATCAGATCCGGCTCAGTCACAAACCCTTGCATATCATTTGCATACATAATCATTGCATCATATTGACATTTGCTTATTTGTGTTTCAGGGTATCCATCTTCATTTGGTTTTGGTTTTGACCCCATCTTCAGTATTGACCTATCTTCATCAGCACCTGCTTCAGCTATCATCTGTCTACTTCAGTCACTTGCACCAGCCAATCAGTGGCCCATTCTTCAGCATCATCATCAGCACTTGTCTCTACTCAGTCTCAACATCATGGCACCTAAAAAAGGCAACATCACCTACCACTTCTTCCAGCCAGAGTTAGCTGACATCAGGAGGATTCAGACCCTGATCACTCCAGACCATATACCATTGTTCAGGGAACACTATGGAGATATACTGGACATGGTTATGGATTTGGACCCTTCACAGAGGAGCCTGATCCACACTTGCATTCAGTTTTATGATCCCCCACTGAGGTGCTTTACTTTTCAGGACTTTCAGTTGGGCCCTCTATTGGAAGAATACTCATCATTGGTTGGTATACCTATCAGGGGTGAAGTCCCTTTCAACCCTGAGATGGTCTTTCCTGGTAATGAAGAGGTGGCAAAGGCATTGCATCTGGAACCAGTCCTGATTGGGCAGCATATGACTTCTAAGGCTGGAATCCCTGGCCTACATCTGGATTTTTTGATCTCTCAAGCCACCTTGAAAGCTTCTTTAGGAGAATGGAAAACAGTCTGTGCTTTATTGGCCCTGAGCATATATGGAATTGTATTGTTTGCAGATGAGCCTCGATTCATTAGCAAGAATGCAATCCATCTTTTCATCCTGAAGAACCCAGTGCCCACTTTATTGGGGGATCTCTATTACTCAGTGCATCAGAGGAATGAAAAGCAGAGGGGAAGACTAGTGAGGTGTTGTGCTCCATTGTTCCATACTTGGCTTCTCAGGCATTTGCCCAGGACAGATGCATTTTTGAACCCTCATCAGCAGAGAAACTGGGCTGGAAGACTTACTACTCTAACTTCAGCTGATATCAGATGGTGCACTCAAAGCACCAAAGGCAGGGATATCATCACCAGCTGTGGGCATTTTCCCAATGTGCCCCTAATAGGAGTTAAGGGTAGTATTAATTACAATCCTCTGCTGTTCAAAAGGCAAATGGGCTATGCACTGGTCCACACTCCTAAGGCACAGGACTTGGTTGAGACTCTTTACTGTGAGAACAAGCCTAATCTGGCTATTGTTAGGCAGGCTGCTTGGGCCTGGGATAATGTTCAAACCAAGGGAATAACCATTCTGGGGAAGTGCAACAATGTGGCATCAGCATAATATTATGAGTGGTCTCGTGCCAGGGCTCAATTCTCTGGAATGCCCTTTACCATAGAGGATATGCCTGGACCATCCTCAACACCACCCCCTGCCACTGTCAGTTTGGAGGAGTTTGAGAGCTTGAAAGAAAGAAATGAGAAGTTGACTCAAGCTTTGCAGAAGACCCTCCGGGAGAGGAGTGATGGCAGGTTGGATATTGAGAGGTTAGAGAAGTTGAGAGTGGAGCATCTGGCTAAGATTGAGAAGTCTGGGGATTATATCAAAAAGTCTAAGGCTGGAGAACAAATTCTGAAGAATGCTTGCAAGGAAGCCCAGTTCCAGAGAGCAAGGACAGACTTGTATCTGAAGGAGAGTCAGGCTAGGTGGGTAAGGATCACCGAAGCTCGTACTTTGGAAGATAAGAGGGTCCAAGACAAGATAGAGCAACTGGAAGCCAGTGCAAAAGAGCAGCAGGAAGCCCTGGCAGCAGCCCAGAGGGAGATATCAGAGCTGAAGATCAAAGCCGGAGTGAAGAGGTCAAAGGATCAAAGTCAGCACAAGAAGCTAACTGCAGCTATTACGACCCGGAATCTCCTTATCAGGAATCTCACGGAGCGTCCAGCTGATCCTGTGACCGAAGCACTTCTCAAAGAAGTTCGGGAGGATGAGTTTGGTCTTGGTGTTTGACCATTTGCTTGTTGTTGCTTTCATTCCATGTATTTTTCTTTTCTTGTAATGTATTTTGGCCCCTCGGAGGGTTTGTATTTGTAATCAAACTATGTACCATTGGCCTTTTGTAATATATGTATTAGTTTGTTCCATCCGAGTTTACTTCGAAAGCAACATCAACGGCATCTTCAAGGGTCTGGAAGGGTCAAAACTGAATGTCGAGCCGGATACCTTGAGAACAAATAAGCATACTGCATTGTATGCTAACCCTTTGTTTGTTTTGCAGGTGTTTGTTTTATTGATTGCTAACTCTGTTGTGGTGCTCAGGAACTATTGCTCGGCGCCGGGTATTTCCCCTCAACCGTCCGCACCGTTATCCAACCCGTAACAACCTTCCGGGCATACAAATGGATCAGGTACAGCAGGACCTTGCAGAGGTCAGAAATCAAATGGCAAACGAAAGATTGGAGATGAGAACACAGATGACTCAGTTTATGGAAGTAATGAACAACATGGCTCAGAGCCAGGAAAGATTGAGGGCCATGGTGGAAAGGCAAAATCAAGAAGATCCACATATAGGGACTGCCGGCACCAGCAACAACGAGAGGGTCCAACCTCATGTCAATCCCCTAGTCTTTGGACCACACCTCCATCCTGAGGTCAACATCCCTGCAAATGTTCAAGGGACTGCCACTGCAGCCAGGGTACTGCAAGAAGACCCCCAAGAGGATCAATTCACGGTAATGGGTGCTGGGGAAGAAGCTTATGATAGAAGGCTGGATGAGATAGCTGAGAAATTAAGATCCTTAGAGTCTCAAAACTCTTTGGGTTTTGATGTTATGGATATGGGTTTGGTAGATGGGGTCAGGATTCCTCACAAGTTTAAGCCGCCATGCTTTGAGAAGTATAATGGGACTTCCTGTCCCCGAACCCATCTACAATCTTTTCTCGGGAGGTTAAAAGCCTATACCATGGACGAGAAGCTGTGGATGTTCTATTTTGAGGATAGCTTGACTGGAGCTTCGAGGGAATGGTATTCCCATCTGACAAGAGCAACTATTAGATGCTGGAAGGACCTGGCAGAGGCCTTCATCAGACAGTATCAGTATAATCTGGATATGGCACCCAACATGACCCTCCTAATGGGAATGTCACAGTCATCTAGAGAGAGCTTCCGAGAGTATGCTCAAAGATGGAGACAGCTTGCTGCTGCTGTCCAGCCACCTATGTCAGAAAGGGAGATGGTTGATATGTTCATGAATACCCTTCAGGGGACTTACATTGATAGGCTGGTTGCCTTCTCATCTACCAGCTTTGCAGATGTAGTCATAGCCGGGGAGAGAATTGAAAGCCTATTGAAGATGGGTAAGATCTCAGACAACGGTGCAAGCTCATCCAGTAATGCAAGAAAGCCTTTTGCGGGCCCGAGAAGGACTGGTGAGACCAATGCCATCCACACCAACAGGGGCAGACCCCAATATGTTCATAGATCTGTGGCAGCAGTCACCATTCCCGCTCCAGCTCATCCACAACCAGCTTATCAACCTCCGCAGCAAAACTATCAGCAACCACCTCAGTACCATCAACAAGCTCAGTATCCTCCGAGAAACTACAACAGCAACAACAACAACAACAACCAGCAAAGGCCATTCCAACAGAGGCCCTCTCAAGCTAATAGGGTGATCGATCCGATCCCTATACCATATGCTACATTGCTGCCACAACTCCTGAAACTCAACCTAGTTGAACTAAGGACATTGGCACCTCCAGATCCCAACAGTCTACCTAGGAATTATGACTCCAACGCCAGATGTGCTTTTCATTCAAATGCACCTGGCCACAGTACAGAAAAGTGCAGAGCCTTGCACATGAAGGTACAAGACCTGGTAGACTCTAAGGCCCTGAATTTCGCACCACCACCTAATGTCAATAAGAACCCCATGCCAAACCACGGTGGTCCCAGAATCAACGCTATTGAAGAAGACAAGCCGTCTTATTTAATAACCAGTGTGGGTCAGATTCGGACACCGTTGGTGGAGATTAAGGCTCAGATCCTCGAATGTCACATGTTCCCGGGGTGTGAGTTAGGGTGTGCTTACTGCAATATTTCAGTAAATGGGTGCGATAACCTGAGGAATGGCATAGATGGTCTCATTCAGAGTGGCCAGCTTCAAATCACCACATCATTTCCAACAAATCCAGCAATCTCATCAGCAACAGTCCCGGTATCTCCTACAACTGCAGCAACCATTGTTCCTGACAATTCTTCGGCTTCATCAACAAGTACTTCATCTATCATCTCAACTGATCAGTTATCAACAAATGTTCCTCCTACAATTTCAGCATCACTCCATTTTGAATCTCCTACAACAACAACATCCATCCTTCCAACAATGTCTCCTACAACATCAGCAACAAATCATGAAGACGTCTCAACTGTCACAATATTTTATGATCCTGAAAACAACTCTGCTTACAACTCAGAAAGTGCTGCTCCCATCAGAGCACCAGTCACGATTTATTATGATCCACAGACTATCACAATTCCTTCCACAGCTGCAATCAGTCCAGTCACTATCACGGTGCCTGGGCCAGTACCTTATGAAAGCAGTAATGCCATCCCCTGGCATTACGGCTCTGACTTATACTGCGAAGGACAAAAAATCACTTTTGAATCATCAACCCCTGCACCACAAATAGACAATGTGGGAGGAGGCGGAGGCTTCACTCGAAGCGGACGTCTCTTTGCTCCACAAATTCAGAGACCCACTGCCGAAGCAGAAGCTGCTGCCAAGGCAAAAGGAAAGAGCTTGGTGCAGGAAGAGCAGACTGTTAAAGAAGCTTTGAAAACACCCTTCGATCAAGAGGTTGATGAGTTCATGCGAATCATCAAGAAGAGTGATTACAAAATAGTGGATCAGCTTCATCAAATGCCTTCCAAGATCTCAATCCTGTCATTGCTTATGTGTCCGAGGCCCATCGGAATGCACTGCTCAAAGTCTTGCACGCAGCTTACGTGCCTGAAGAGATCACTGTCAATCAGTTGGAAGCCGTAGTTGGAAATGTTAATGCTAGTCATGGACTAGGGTTCACCAACACTGATTTGACAACGGAAGGCCGCAACCATAACAAAGCCTTGCACATAACCATGGAATGTAAAGGTGCTGTCCTTTCCCATGTGCTGGTAGACACGGGGTCATCCCTCAATGTCTTACCTAAAAAGGCCCTGGTGAAGCTAGAATATGACGGATTGGCGTTAAGACCCAGCAACCTGGTGGTGAGAGCCTTTGATGGTTCAAAGAGATCGGTGCTGGGAGAGATTGAGCTGCCTGTGACGATTGGCCCACAAACCTTTAAAACGATCTTCTATGTGATGGACATTCAGCCTGCCTACAGCTGTTTGTTGGGTAGACCATGGATTCACGCCGTTGGCGCAGTAACGTCTACCCTTCACCAGAAGTTAAAATTTGAGTGGGAAGGCCAAGTCGTTACTATCTGTGGAGAGGAGGATATATTTGTTAGCCATCTGGCTACTTATAAGTATATTGAGATGGATGGGGAGATCCATGAAACAATGAGCCAAGGGTTTGAGGCCCTGAATGTTAATGAAGCATCTGCTGTATCTGGGATCTCCATGTCATCTTATCAACAAGCCCGGAAGGTTGTTGAAGAAGGAACTGCCCAAGGCTGGGGCAAGGTTTTATCTGTGGAGGAGAAGAAAGACAGATTTGGGTTGGGTTACAGACCAACTCAACAAAATCAAGCAGAGGCTGCTGAGAAGCCCGGTTTTGTCAGTGGGGGGATGCTCACCCCTGATGCTATCAACAATTTGGAAGACGAGCTGGAAGAGGAGCGCAACCTGGAAAGCTGGATTCGTCCAAAGATCCCGGGGAGCAGTGTCTCAAACTGGTCTTCCCAGGAAATTATAAGAGTTACTCATGCAGAGTAATTATTATTTCCTGTATTTTTATAGCATGCATCAAAGTCTTGCATCTTGCCCAAGATGACAAGACTCATTTTGTAATCGGGCCATCTGTACTTTTTGTGCAAACAAGATTAATCAATGAAATATCAGACATCTTTTTGCAAATGAGTCTTTTCCGCTCACTGTTTTTCCATTTTTCTTTTTGTACAAAAAATAAATGGCGATGTTTTCAAAATGATAACTTTATTTCACTTTTCTAAACAAGATTAAAATCAATCACTAAAATGAACAAACTGAACCCTTGCAGAGAGTGCCTTCCTGACAGCACCGACAACAGCACGGCTACGACTTCGTATGACTTTGACAATCCAATCAATCAAGCCGATGAAGGGGTTGAAGAAGAATATGAGCTTCCTGAAGAGCTATCCAGGTTGTTGAGACAAGAGGAAAAGGTTATTACTCCTCACCAGGAGGAAGTTGAAGTGATCAATCTTGGTACAGATGAAGACGTGAAAGAGATTAAAATCGGGGCCTGCTTACAAGACTCAGTGAAGAGACAACTGATCGATCTGCTTCAAGAATATGTGGATGTGTTTGCTTGGTCCTATCAGGATATGCCAGGGTTGGACACCGACATTGTTGTGCACAAGCTGCCTTTGAGAGAAGAATGCCCACCGGTTAAACAGAAGTTGCGCCGTACTCGCCCAGATATGGCAATGAAGATCAAAGAAGAGGTACAAAAGCAATGGGACGTCGGGTTCCTTGCTGTGACTAGCTATCCGCCGTGGGTTGCTAATATAGTACCTGTGCCTAAAAAGGACGGAAAAGTAAGAATGTGTGTTGACTACCGGGATCTGAACAGAGCCAGTCCGAAAGATGACTTCCCTTTACCTCACATTGATGTATTGGTGGATAATACGGCTCAGTTCTCGGTATTCTCCTTCATGGATGGATTTTCAGGATACAACCAGATTAAGATGTCACCTGAAGACATGGAGAAGACAACCTTCATCACACCCTGGGGCACGTTCTGCTACAAGGTAATGCCGTTTGGGCTCAAGAATGCCGGTGCAACATATCAACGGGCAATGGTAACATTATTCCACGATATGATCCATAAAGAAATCGAGTGTTATGTGGATGATATGATTGCCAAGTCCCTCACTGAAGAGGACCATCTAGTAAATCTGCTGAAGTTATTCAAACGTCTGAGGAAGTACCAATTGAAGTTGAACCCCAACAAATGCACATTCGGGGTGAGATCTGGTAAGCTGCTGGGATTTATTGTAAGTGAGAAGGGGATTGAAGTTGACCCTGATAAAGTCAAAGCTATTCAAGAGATGCCTGCACCGAAAACTGAAAAAGAAGTTCGGGGGTTCTTAGGTCGATTGAACTACATTTCACGGTTCATATCTCACCTTACAGCAACCTGTGAACCCTTGTTCAAGCTGTTAAGAAAAGAACAGACGGTCAGGTGGAACGAAGACTGCCAAAGGGCTTTTGACAAGATCAAGGAGTACTTGCAAGAGCCTCCAATCCTTATGCCTCCAGTGGAAGGAAGACCTCTGATAATGTACTTGACAGTATTAGAAGAGTCGATGGGGTGTGTGCTGGGCCAGCATGACGAGTCTGGTCGAAAAGAGTATGCAATATACTACCTAAGCAAAAAGTTTACCGACTGTGAACAACGTTATTCACTGCTCGAGAAAACTTGTTGTGCTTTAGCGTGGGCTGCTCGCCGACTGAGACAGTATATGTTGACCCACACTACTTTATTGATATCCAAAATGGACCCAGTTAAGTACATTTTCGAGAAGCCAGCTCTTACCGGACGGGTTGCAAGATGGCAGATGATTCTCACGGAGTATGACATCCAGTACACTTCTCAAAAAGCCATCAAGGGCAGTGTACTATCTGAATATCTTGCTGAGCAACCCATTGATGACTACCAGCCTATGAGATTTGACTTCCCTGATGAAGACATCATGTTCATTAAAACAAAAGATCATGAAGAGCCTATTCACACTGAAGGGCCTGACCCGGAAGAAGAATGGACTATGATGTTTGATGGGGCTGTTAATATGAATGGTCGCGGTGTTGGTGCAGTACTCATTACACCCAAGGGAGTTCACATGCCTTTCTCGGCAAAACTCACTTTCAACTGCACTAACAACGAAGCTGAATACGAAGCTTGCATTATGGGTCTTGAGGAGGCCATTGACCTCAGGATCAAGACATTGACCATATTTGGAGATTCAGCTCTGGTAGTTAATCAAACCAACGGAAAATGGTACACCCACCAAGATCATCTGATACCTTACAGGGATTATACAAGAAGGTTATTGACTTTCTTCACAACAGTCAAGCTTGAGTACATCCCTCGGGACGAGAATCAGTTTGCAGATGCTCTGGCCACCATTTCATCCATGATCAAAGTTCAAGCTGCTAACTTTGTACCGCAGATTTCAGTGTCCAGACTTGATAGACCAGCATATGTGTTTGCAGCAGATGTTGTCAAAGATGATAAGCCTTGGTTCCATGACATTAAGTGCTTCTTGGAGGATCAAACATACCCGCCTGGGGCATCTTCCAATGATAAGAAGACTTTGAGAAGGCTTGCTGGTAGTTTCTTTCTGAACACTGATGGGTCTTTGTACAAAAGGAACTTTGATATGGTACTCCTTAGATGTGTTGACAAGACGGAAGCAGATTTGTTGATGCATGAAGTGCACGAAGGATCCTTTGGTACCCATGCAGGAGGGCATGCCATGGCTAAGAAGTTGTTAAGATCAGGTTATTACTGGATCACAATGGATGCAGACTGTTGTGCTTATGCCAGAAGGTGCCATAAATGCCAGATTTATGCAGATAAGGTGCATGTGCCTCCCAATCCTTTGAATATAATGTCTTCACCGTGGCCCTTTGCCATGTGGGGCATTGATATGATCGGCAAGATTGAACCGACTGCTTCGAATGGCCACAGATTCATCTTGGTTGCCATTGATTATTTCACCAAGTGGGTTGAAGCAGCCTCTTATGCCAATGTTACAAGACAAGTGGTAGCCAGATTTCTGAAGAGAGATATCATCTGTCGATACGGAGTTCCCGAGCGAATCATTACTGATAATGGTTCCAACTTGAACAAAAAAATGATGGCAGAGCTGTGCCGGGACTTCAAGATCCAACACCACAATTCTTCTCCTTACAGGCCAAAGATGAACGGCGCTGTTGAGGCAGCTAATAAAAATATCAAGAAGATTGTGCAGAAGATGGTAGTCACCTACAAAGACTGGCATGAAATGCTACCGTTTGCCTTGCATGGGTACCGCACGTCAATCAGGACATCCACTGGGGC
Source organism: Lathyrus aphaca (assembly GCA_963966055.1). Taxonomy (NCBI): domain Eukaryota; kingdom Viridiplantae; phylum Streptophyta; class Magnoliopsida; order Fabales; family Fabaceae; genus Lathyrus; species Lathyrus aphaca. The sequence goes on from OZ014520.1 coordinate 159,964,017, forward strand.
AACACCGTATCAACTTGTGTATGGTATGGAAGCAGTCCTACCTGTTGAAGTTGAATTACCCTCTCTACGGGTACTGATGGATGTTAAGCTGAACGAAGCAGAGTGGGTCCGATCCCGATTCGAACAACTGAGTCTGATTGAAGAGAAGAGGTTGGCTGTAATCTGTCACGGGCAGTTGTATCAGAAAAGAATGAAGAGAGCCTTCGATCAGAAAGTCAGGCACCGAGAGTACCAAGTAGGAGATCTTGTGCTGAAAAGAATCCTCCCTCCTCATACAGACCACAGGGGCAAATGGACTCCAAATTATGAAGGGCCATTTGTGGTAAAGAAAGTTTTTTCCGGTGGAGCACTGATGCTCAGCACCATGGATGGTGAAGGCTTCCCGTCCCCTGTGAATTCGGATGCAGTTAAAAAATACTTCGCATAAAATGACCCGCTGGACATAAAAACAGAATGTAAGTCCAGGCAAAAATAGGGCATCCCGGCGAGTCAAAAACAGAATAAAAGACTCGGGCAAAAATAAGGGAAATAAATGAAAAATGTACACCCGCTGAGTTGAAAAGCCGCATTGGACAGCTCAGGCAAAAATGGGTATCCCGATGGCTCGAAAACCCGAAAGGGCGATCCATGCAAAATAAGGGAATAAGCGAACAACTGCATTCTGAATTCGTCTGTATCGTCTACAACTTGGTAAGCTTCGAAAGGATCTGTCGCTCCCACCAAATGACACCGGGTCAAAAGAAGGTACAGACGCGAACGGTCGGCGAAGGGAACAGTGAGAACACACAGCCGTGAACTCACTGGAGAAGAAAAGAGTCGCCAGCTAGGCATTTTTATCCCGGAGGAAAGGCAATGCTGCATAAGCCTAGAAAAAGATATGGATAAGACGGTTGCGAACCAGAGAGACTGAGAAAGGGGGTTGGTTACAACCTGGGAAGGTATTAGCACCCAGATTGTCCGCCGTACTCGACGGGATCCACGCTTGAAAGATTTGTGTTTTAAAGGGGTAGTGTCAGTGCAATCTGTGTATAAAATAGCTGGAAAAGATATACAGGTGTCAGTGTAGAGAAATGTGATGTGAAAGTGTCAGTGTAAGAACAGAGTGAAATGCTCAAGATCATGAGGCTTAAAGAATAAGGCTGGAAAAAGGGGGAATATACAGAGACTTTCGTTCGATAACTGTTAAGTTATGCCTACGTATCCTCTCGTGCAATGAGGAAGTCAGAACACCGTAGTTCGACCCAAAGAGACTGAAAGATGAATTGACTTGTGAACTGCTTGCTTGTCAATGCTCAAGTGTATGACCTGTCTGGCTCAGGTGCTTACTGTCTTGCATTAGACGGAAGAAGCGAGTTCTCGATTGTGAGTGAGTGAGATAAGAAAAGAATCCCGAAGGAGACGATTATTGTTTGTTTTTGAGTTTTCAGTCTTTTATTTCTTTTTGGAGTTTGTCATAAGATAATGAGCTTAAGCCTAAACCAATGGGTTAGTAAACTCATCACATCTTCCCTCTGATTAGGGGTAATGAGAATACCTTAAGTGTGAAGTCAGATTCTCACACTTAATCACCTTTGATGTAGGATTAAGATCATTAACCTACTTGTGATTATTTAGATGTTTTTGTGTTTTTGTGTTTTTGTTTAGTGTTGAGTAATGAGGTTAAGCCATAATCAAGGATTAAACAGACCCATTACACCATCCTAAAAGAAGGATAATAGATGAGAATGTTTAAGTTGAGAAAAACTCCCCAACTTAATCCATGATTAGGGATTAAACCCATGACAAAACAAGCCTTTATTAAGTGGATTTTAGTTAATGATATGATGATGAAGTGAATTTTATGGTTTGTAAGACAACTTGAGGGGGACTTGTCCATTAACACTAGGGTTAGTCCTTCTTAACCACTTAAGGAAGAATTAGAACCCTAATGCAAGGCCCAAGTTACAAGTGATGTCTTGATACTTATTAAGTGAATTGATTAAGAGATTTAAACACATAAAGGGTTCAAGACTTAGGATTAAAGTTATACACTCCATCCTAAAAGAAGGATGCAGGCATAAGCTTAATCACAAAGTCTTAAAGCCTTTAGGGTTTAGTCCCTGATTATGAGATGAGAAGAGAAGACTCAAAGAGAGACACAAAGGTAAAACTATGAGGGGACTAATCAAAACCCTAATTCGTTGTCATGCTTGGTTGGTCCTAAGGTTTATGAGGTTTGCAAGAACAATCTTCAGAAGAACCACCAGGAAGCAGATGAAAGGATCAAGAGAAGCAAAGCAACTTGCTTCATTCAAGAAGTCAAGTCACTTGAAGAAAGAAAGTGGGAAGGAGAAGAATGAGCAAGCTCAAATTCAAACACACATAAGAATGCAGCAATGAATGCAAGAGAGATGAAAAGAAAAGGTATGAGAAGTGAAGGCAAATCCACTTCTCAAGTTTACTTACCACCTGCAATGTTAGAAAGAAAATGCAATGCAATGCAAGATGAGATGAAATGATATGATGCTAAGCAAAACCAGAAGCATGTTGATGATGATTATGATGGTATGAGGTGCTGCAAACATGAGGCAAGACAATGGGGATGTTCATACAAGATTATGAATGCAAATGATGCAAGCTAAGGAGCATGAACAAACATGAAAAGTTATGAAGCATACAAGGCAAATGACATGGCAAATATGGGATGCAATGATCAAAGATGCTTTATACATGTCTTAAGATGTCAAATGAATCATAAACATGCACAAAATGCAAAGGCAAGTCATGTTATGCAAGAGAATGCAAGAAGGATGCAAGAGAAAGCCCAAATTAGGGTTCATGGATCAAACATCAAACACAAACCAAAAACAGAAGCAAACCTCATGATAAAAAATGAGAAATGGCACCCAAAGAAACCCTAGACCTATGATGAACCACTGCCCAAAGGGGAGCTCTCAACTCTCAACCAAACTCAAGATATGAATTTTCTAAGTTATTAGGGTTTTTTAGGGTTCTTAACAAAACAAATGCCAAACAATTTGAAAATGCAAGAACAAATCATGGCCTTTTTATCCTTGGAAATACATGCTAAACACAAAACAATGCAAGAAGAACCAATGTCTCAACTTTCTTCAAAAGGCAGAAATGAATTTGCAAACTTATGATCAAAATAATGCATAAAAAATGATTTAATTCAATGAAAAATTCTTAAAATGCATCAAGATCAAAAAAGAAATTTGGTTTGAAGGTTGGACAATGTTTCTAAATGTCTTAGAACATTTCATGAATTTTTTTGTAATTTTTAAATACCTAAAAGTATTTTTAATTAATTAATTCTCATTAATCAATTAAAAATAATCTTTTAAATATTTAAAAATACTTTTTAAAATGATAAAAATAAAATAAAAATGTTTTTGTGTCATAAAAATTAATAAAACTTTAAAGAAAAAGTTTCATAATTTTTAAGGATTTTTTGCTATTTTAAAATAAATGTGCAAATTAATTGAAATAAAATGAAATAAAAAATGAATTAATCTGATTTAATGAGAAGTCAAACAATCCAACGCTTGAGGTTCAAACTGGCCAGCGCGCGCATTGACTCCCCGCCACATCTCACGGTCCAAATTCAAACTTGCTAATTAATGCTTAAAACCCTAACCCTGCCGTTAATTACAATCAGGCGACCGGAACAGTGTTCCGGTCGTCTTCTCCGGCCATCCCCAAAATCAATCTCTCCCCCTAGGCCATTTTAGAAGCTCTAACTCTCCAGAAATCATCTACTAACTACCCTAAGCACGAATCCAGCATCAAATCACATTTAAACTCACAAACAAACAAGAATCGAAGCCATGAAATTTTTAGGTCAAACTTTCAGAACAGCAATACATACTCATTTCTGGCTTATTTTCAAAAGTAAAGAGATCCCACTGATCAGTGTACCATGCACAACAAGATTTTAACAAGAGAAATGAGTTCTGGGAAAAAAGTTCATGGTGTCACCTGAGATGGAGCTCTTGATTCAGGAGCTCTTTGGATGATTCTTTGGCTCAATCTGGTCCCAATGGTCCACCTTTGAAGCTTTGGATGCTTAGCTGGAGTTTAAACAACCTCCTGAGTGAGTTTGCAGCAGCTCTGACCAAGGGAGGATGAAAATCGTATTTGAGATATAGGGTGTTTCAGGCCAAAACAAAGGGTGGTTTCTGGTCAGTGAGGTGAGTGGAGATTGTTGGTGGAGTTTGTTTAAGTGTTCATGGCTTGTGGAGAGAGATTCGATAGAAAATGCAAGCTGAGGTGAAGAATGGCAATGGGGGATTCTTGCTGTTTCAGGCTTGATTCTTGGTTGGGGGGTGGTCTATGGAGCAAGGTAAGGTGATTGGTGAAGTTGGCTTGAGTGTTTGTATGCTGGACAGAGAGAATCGAAGGAACTTGCAACTTGGTAGGTTTTTGTGTATGTTGTGAATGAAGTGTTTTCAGCCTTGCTAGATGTATGGAATGGCTTGCCCTTTGTCCACATAAACCTCTCTCATTGGTCAGATGATGTGACCTGCCCTTTATTGATTGGGATGTTTACTTTTGCAAAATGTCAACTTGGTTGTAAGAGAGGCATGGGCTTGGTTCTAGGCAAGTACATGGGCATGGGCTGGCGCAGCAAGGTGAGGGGAAAGGCTAGCCAAAGTCAGCAGCCAATGTCATAAGTTGTAGGAAGTGATCATGATGATTTTGCAAGTTGTTGCTCTTTTGTTCACATGTGAGAAATCTTGTTACATGAACCATAACCATGGGCATTCTTGGTTCATTTCTGATTTTTTAGGCTTAGAGAATGTTGGCACATTGGTTAGAGGTGAACTTGAGGCTGCAAAAGTCATTGATCCATGATTTTGCAAAATTCTCACTTAGGGCATGCCTTGAAAATAAGTGATTTTAGCCAACTTTAACAAACCATAACTTTTGATCCAAGATGAATTAGATCATGTTCTTGTACTTTTTGAAAAGGGAAAGATGAGATCTACAACTTTCATGACCAAAGTTTTTCCATTTGAAGCATTTTTGGATCCAAAATCATGGCTTGAAAAATGACCTAAAATGATGCACTCTTGAAAAGTCAACTATGCCCAAAAAGTCAACATTTGCAAAAACCCTAAATTCTTGATTTCTATGAACTTCAATCTTCTTCCATGATCAAATAAAGACCATATATACTCAAAATGATGAAGATCACCCATTGGTTGGGTCATTGGGGGCCTCAGATGCCCTGATTTTGCACTGACTTGTCTGAAAAGTCAACTCTTGATCAGATGACTTTCCCATGGAATTTCTTCATGAAAATTGATATGCATACTCCCTATACCATATAGAGACCAATGGAAACAAGAATGACCAAAAAATTTGGAGTTATGTCCTCTGAAACCAAAACCCTAATTTTAGGTCAACTGTGCAGTTCAAGCTGGCCCTACATCCACTCAAACCCTAGCTCTTGTGATTCCTCTGCATTTTTGACTTTGAGGAGATGTAACATGATACTTGAACACATATGGATCCCTTTGAAGTGATTAGTTGCCTTTGGAGTGGCTCAAGAGGTTCTTGGATTGCTCAGATCACAAACCCTAGGTGCAGATGGCTTAGAAGCTATGCAGTGAATCAAAAATGAGATGTGAGATGATATGATTGTGTTCATGCCTATGAGGATGATCACAAGCCATGGTGTGAATGGGTGAGGGCAAATTTGGGGTGTTTACAGCTGCCCCTATTCAAACATGAGTTAGCTGTGCAGGATGTAAGCGACGGCTTAACAGGCCAAACAAGATAACTTGTGGTTGAATACCAAAGACAGTCCAAAATTTGCACTCACAGAATGAAGGAGAAAAGGGATATAGATTGTAAAAGCAAAATAAAGTATATTGTAAAGTGTGGGCGACGGAGGACGACCGTCGAGCAGAGGACGACTGCTGGGTAAGGTGGTATGTGAAGCAAAGCGATGACGGGGACGGCCGACATGCTGGTAAAGTGTACAAAGCAATGACGGGGACGGCCGACATGCTGGGGATAAAAGGTAAAGCTAAGACGGGGACGGCCGACTAGCCGGGGGAAAATAAAATATCATGATGGGGACGGCCATCAAGATAAAGCTGTAAAATTCTGAGGATTGATGAAACATGACGGGGACGGCCATCAAGTTCATAAAGGTAAAGTAACCAACGATGGGGACGGCCATCGGGTTTAAAAAAAGGAAAAGGGACCACGACGGGGACGGCCATCGGGTTAAAGAATGAATGAAATAAACAGATGATGGGGTACGGCCATCAAAGGTGAAGGACGATCACCTAGCAGGGGACGGCTGCTCTGTTGGGTATAAAAGAAATATGATGGGGACGGCCATCAAAGGTGGAGGACGACCACCTGGCAGGGTACGGCTGCCGACAATATCAACGATGGGGACGGCCATCGGATAGAAAAGGTCAACGATGGGGACGGCCATCGGACGAGCAAGATGGAGGACGACCATCAAGAAGTGGAGGACGACCACTCAGCAGGGGACGGCTGCTCTCGAGGTTTGTCATAACACAGGACGAGTGTTAGATAACCAAAATCAACAATGGGGACAGCCATTGGATAAAATGATGAAGGACGATCATCAAAAGGTGGAGGACGACCACCTAGCAGGGGACGGCTGCTAAAATCAACGATGGGGACGGCCATCGGATGAGCATGATGGAGGACGACCATCAAGAAGTGGAGGACGACCACTCAGCAGGGTACGGCTGCTCTCAAAGGTATCATAACACAGGACGAGTGTTAGATAAAAAGAAAATTTGTTGGCGATCTACTGGGGAGTAGTAAACACGGACGAGCGTTTACATCCAAAAAACAAAAGGTATAAGTGTTTGGTATTGTGTATAGATTAAAGATGCGGACGAGCATCCTTAAGACTATGATACGGACGAGCATCAACTGGTTAACAAGGAACACGGACGAGTGTTGCATCTGAAAGAATTCTTCTGGGGAATAATAGACACGGACGAGTATCTATATCCAAGAAGACATAGGTGTTTGACACGGTGTATGGATTAAAGATGCGGACGAGCATCCCTAAGACTATGATACGGACGAGTATCATGTAGAAACAAACACTAGACGCAATGTTCTGAGATGATGGTACGGACGAGTACCAACTGGTTAACAAAGAACAAGGACTACTGTCGAATCTGTGGGGTTATGAGTGATGATGTATACAAGATACGGACGAGTATCTGTATAAGTGTAACATGAGTAGTGAGTATTGTATTGTATAGATGAGTGTTTATCTGCTGGGGAGGGTGACACGGACGAGTGCCAAGAAAGAAAAGTGTAATATTAACAAGTGTATGGGTGATAAAGGTGTAAGCGACTGCGCTGGGGATATGACACGGACGGGTGTCAAGAAAATGTATATATAGGTATATGTGAGTGCAAAGAGGGTGTCTTTGGCTTTCTGCTGGGGTATGACACAGACGGGTGTCAGGACGTATCTGTAATACGGGTGATTTTGTTTGTGGAGTGTATTCAGGCGACCTGTTTGGGGAAAGATGACACGGACGGGTGCCAAAAGGTGTATACACTGGTGTTTGTAATTTGTGAGGCAGCTGCTTTTGCTGGGACTCTGATGGGGATTTTTTTGGGGAAAGTACTCTGTATTCACAAGCGTTCAATTCACAACATGACTTATGATTATGCTATGCACTTGATTTTTGCCGTAATGCTCCGTATTAGACGGAATGCTACGCTCTGGGGGATAGTATGATGCAAATGCCATGATTATGCAAAGGGGCACAGATCCGGGATTCGGATCCCATTGCTGCGAAGATCTCGGGTTAATCTGCTTGAAGTGGACGTCCCAGCTGGGGATGAGATCACTGGTAGATCTAATGATGTATCTGTTTGGGGATATATGTCACTGGTTGACATAATCTTGAAAATACGGGACCCAGCTGGGGTTTGTAGAAGCTTTCTGTATTCTGTTGAGGAAGAATGGCAACTCGGCTGGGGAATTGAGAGGCAACTCAGCTGGGGAGAGCAACAAGAGGCAACTCAGCTGGGGATAGAGCATCTTGGATGCTGATATCTTTTGTTGATTAGCCAGCTTGCTGGGGAAAGCAATGAGGAGCAACTCAGCTGGGGATAGAGCATCTTGGATGCTGAGATTGAGTGTATGCTGATTTGGCAGCTCCGCCGGGGAAACGGGCACCTTCTAGTGCCGTGTGAAGATAGATCGAGTTGATAATGATTCGCCTACTTACTGAGACGTAACCTGCATGCCCCAAGTTGCGTTCCGGATACCTGCAATCCTGCAAAGATAATGGAACGTACAAAAGGTCCCGAGGTATCCCTTACTGGATTCCGTCATAGGAGTTAAGTACTTTCGAGAATAATCACATTCCCTGTAAGCATGTGTTTTTATTTTTAGAGAAAGGCATCTGTACTTATGCAATTGTATTTTAGAGATATCAGACAACTCTTTGCAAAACATAAATGTGAAAACGAAACATGACTGAAAAATCTGATTTTATTAATTCACGTGCCCTGAATTGGCAAAGATACAGTCAAAGAAACAAATCTCCTGAAATGAGGAGATTGTTACAAATTGAGAAATAAAGTGCTGGCGGTGTTGACGACGCTTTGAGGAGCTTCCTCTCCTGCTATGACCCGTATGACAATGACGTTCTTCTCGTCTTGCTTTCTGGAGAGAGTTGATTCTGATTGAAGCTGATCATTCGTAGCTTACCAAGTTGTAGGTGATACAGACGAATTCAGAATGCAGTTGTTCGCTTATTCCCTTGTTTTGCATGGATCGCCCTTTCGGGTTTTCAATCCATCGGGATACCCATTTTTGCCTGAGCTGTCCAATGCGGCTTTTCAACTCAGCGGGTGTACATTTTTTCATTTATTTCCCTTACTTTTGCCCGAGTCTTTTATTCTGTTTTTGACTCACCGGGATGCCCTATTTTTGCCTGGACTTACATTCTGTTTTTATGTCCAGCGGGTCTTTTTATGCGAAGTATTTTTTAACTACATCTGAATTCACAGGGGACGGGAAATTTTCACCATCCATGGTGCTGAGCATCAGTGCTCCACCAGAGAAAACTTTCTTTACAACGAATGGTCCTTCATAATTTGGAGTCCATTTGCCCCTGTGGTCTGTATGAGGAGGGAGGATTCTTTTCAGCACAAGATCTCCCACTTGGTACTCTCGGTGCCTGACTTTCTGATCGAAGGCTTTCTTCATTCTCTTCTGATATAACTGCCCATGGCAGATTGCAGCCAATCTTTTCTCTTCGATCAGACTCAGTTGTTCGTATCGGGACCGAACCCATTCTGCTTCACTCAGTTTAACATCCATCAAAACTCGCAACGAGGGTAATTCAACTTCAACAGGTAGGACTGCTTCCATACCATATACAAGTTGGTACGGTGTTGCCCCAGTGGACGTTCTGATTGATGTGCGGTACCCATGCAAGGCAAACGGTAGCATTTCATGCCAGTCCTTGTATGTGATTACCATCTTCTGCACAATCTTCTTGATATTCTTATTTGCTGCCTCAACAGCGCCGTTCATCTTTGGCCTGTAAGGAGAAGAATTGTGATGTTGGATCTTGAAGTCCCGGCACAGCTCTGCCATCATTTTGTTGTTTAAGTTGGAACCATTATCAGTAATGATTCGCTCGGGCACTCCATACCGACAGATGATATCTCTTTTCAGAAATCGGGCTACCACTTGCCTTGTAACATTAGCATATGAGGCTGCTTCAACCCACTTGGTGAAATAGTCAATGGCGACCAAGATGAATCTGTGACCGTTTGAAGCAGTTGGCTCAATCTTGCCAATCATATCAATGCCCCACATAGCAAAGGGCCAAGGTGAAGACATGATGTTCAAAGGATTGGGAGGCACATGCACTTTATCTGCATAGATCTGGCATTTGTGACATTTCCAGGCATAGGCACAACAGTCTGCATCCATCGTGATCCAGTAATAGCCTGATCTCAACAACCTCTTAGCCATGGCATGCCCTCCGGCATGGGTACCAAAAGAGCCTTCATGCACTTCATGCATCAACAAATCTGCTTCCGTCTTGTCAACACATCTGAGGAGTACCATGTCAAAGTTCCTCTTGTATAAAGACCCATCAGCGTTCAGAAAGAAACTACCAGCAAGCCTTCTTAAAGTCTTCTTATCATTGGAAGATGCCCCAGGCGGGTATGTTTGGTCCTCCAAGAAGCACTTAATGTCGTGGAACCAAGGCTTATCATCTTTTACAACATCTGCTGCAAATACATATGCTGGTCTATCCAGTCTAGATACTGAAATCTGGGGTACAAAGTTAGCAGTTTGAACTTTGATCATGGATGAAATGGTAGCCAGAGCATCTGCAAACTGATTCTCGTCCCGAGGGATATACTCAAGCTTGACTGTTGTGAAGAAAGTCAATAACCTTCTTGTATAATCCCTGTAAGGTATCAGATGATCCTGGTGGGTGTACCATTTCCCGTTGGTTTGATTGACTACCAAAGCTGAATCTCCGAATACGGTCAATGTCTTGATCCTGAGGTCAATGGCTTCCTCAAGACCCATAATGCAAGCTTCGTATTCAGCTTCGTTGTTAGTGCAGTTGAAAGTGAGTTTTGCCGAGAAAGGCATGTGAACTCCTTTGGGTGTAATGAGTACTGCACCAACACCACGGCCATTCATGTTAACAGCCCCATCAAACATCATAGTCCATTCTTCCTCCGGGTCAGGCCCTTCAGTGTGAACAGGCTCTTCATGATCTTTTGCTTTAATGAACATGATGTCTTCATCAGGGAAGTCAAACCTCATAGGCTGGTAGTCATCAATGGGTTGCTCAGCAAGATATTCAGATAGTACACTGCCCTTGATGGCTTTCTGAGATGTGTACTGTATGTCGTATTCTGTGAGAATCATCTGCCATCTTGCAACCCGTCCGGTAAGAGCTGGCTTCTCGAAAATGTACTTGACTGGATCCATTTTTGAGATTAATAAGGTGGTGTGGGTCAGCATATACTGTCTCAGTCGGCGAGCAGCCCACACTAAAGCACAGCAAGTTTTCTCGAGCAGTGAATAACGTTGTTCACAGTCGGTAAACTTTTTGCTTAGGTAGTATATTGCATACTCTTTTCGACCAGACTCGTCATGCTGGCCCAGCACACACCCCATTGACTCTTCTAATACTGTCAAGTACATAATCAGAGGTCTTCCTTCAACTGGCGGCATGAAGATTGGAGGTTCTTGTAAATACTCCTTGATCTTGTCAAAAGCTTTCTGGCAATCTTCGTTCCACCTGACCGTCTGTTCTTTTCTCAACAGCTTGAACAAGGGTTCACAGGTTGCTGTAAGGTGAGATATGAATCGGGAAATATAGTTCAATCGACCTAAGAACCCTCGAACTTCTTTCTCAGTTTTCGGTGCAGGCATTTCTTGAATAGCCTTGACTTTATCAGGGTCGACCTCAATCCCTTTCTCGCTTACAATAAAGCCCAGCAGCTTACCGGATCGCACCCCGAACGTGCATTTGTTGGGGTTCAATTTCAGCTGGTACTTCCTCAAACGCTTGAACAACTTGAGCAGATTTACCAGGTGATCTTCCTCTGTAAGGGACTTGGCGATCATATCATCCACATAACATTCTATTTCCTTGTGGATCATATCGTGGAACAATGTCACCATAGCCCGTTGATATGTGGCACCAGCATTCTTCAGTCCGAATGGCATCACTTTGTAACAGAACGTGCCCCAAGGTGTAATGAATGTTGTCTTCTCCATGTCTTCAGGTGACATCTTGATCTGGTTGTATCCTGAAAATCCATCCATGAAGGAGAATACTGAGAATTGAGCCGTGTTATCCACCAATACATCAATGTGAGGTAATGGGAAGTCATCTTTCGGGCTGGCTCTGTTCAGATCCCGGTAATCAACACACATTCTTACTTTGCCGTCTTTCTTAGGCACAGGTACTATGTTAGCCACCCACGGCGGATAGCTAGTCACAGCAAGGAACCCGGCGTCCCATTGCTTTTGTACCTCTTCCTTGATTTTCATAGCCATGTCTGGGCGAGTTCGGCGCAACTTCTGTTTGACCGGCGGGCATTCTTCCTTCAAAGGCAGCTTGTGCACAACAATGTCGGTATCCAACCCTGGCATATCTTGATACGACCAAGCAAACACATCAACATACTCTTGAAGCAGATCTGTCAGTTGCCTCTTCACTGAGTCTTGCAGGCAGGCCCCGATTTTAACTTCTTTCACGTCTTCGTCAGTACCAAGATTAATCACTTCAATCTCCTCCTGATGAGGAGCAATAACCTTTTCCTCCTATCTCAACAACCTGGCTAGCTCTTCCGGAAGCTCATATTCTTCATCAACCCCTTCATCAGCTTGATTGATTGGATTGTCAAAGTCATACGATGTCATAGCCGTGCTGTTGTCGGTGCTGTCAGGAAGGCACTCTCTGCAAGGGTTAAGTTTTTTCATTTTAGTGATTGATTTTAATCTTGCTTTAGAAAAAAAAGTGAAATGAAGTTATCATTTTGAAAACACCGCCATTTATTTTTGTACAAAAAGAAAAAATGGAAAAAAACAGTGAGCAGAAAAGAAAAAGACTCGCTTGCAAAAAGATGTCTGATATTTCATTAATTTAATCTTGTTTGCACAAAAGTACAGATGGCCCTGGTTACAAAATGAGTCTTGTCATCTTGGGCAAGATGCAAGACTTGGATGCATGCTATAAAAAATACAGGAAATAATAATTACTCTGCATGAGTAACTCTTATAATTTCCTGGGAAGACCAGTTCGAGACACTGCTCCCCGGGATCTTCGGACGAATCCAATTCTCCAGATTGCGCTCCTCTTCCAGCTCGTCTTCCAAACAGTTGATAGCATCGGGGGTAAGCATCCCCCCGCTGACAAAACCAGGCTCTGCAGCAGCCTTTGCTTGATGTTGGGTTGGTCTGTAACCCAACCCAAATTTGTCCTTCTTCTCCTCCACAGCTAAGACCTTGCCCCAGCCTAGGGCAGTTCCTTCCTCAACAACCTTCCGGGCTTGTTGGTAAGATGACATTGGAGTACCAGATACAGCAGATGCTTCATTGACATTCAGAGCTTCAAACCCCTGGCTCATTGTTTCATGGATCTCTCCATCCATTTCAATGTATTTGTAGGTTGCCAGGTGGCTGACAAAAATGTCCTCCTCTCCGCAGATTGTGACAACTTGACCTTCCCACTCAAATTTTAACTTTTGGTGAAGGGTAGACGTTATTGCGCCGGCGGCGTGAATCCAGGGTCTACCCAACAAACAGCTGTAGGCGGGCTGAATGTCCATCACATAAAAGATAGTTTTAAAGGTCTGTGGGCCAATTGTCACAGGCAGCTCAATCTCTCCCAGAACCGATCTCTTAGAACCATCGAAGGCTCTTACCACCAGGTTGCTGGGTCTCAATGCCAATCCATCATATTCAAGCTTCACCAGAGCCTTCTTCGGTAAGACATTCAGGGAAGAACCTGTGTCCACCAGCACATGAGAAAGGACAGCTCCTTTGCATTCCATGGTTATGTGCAAGGCTTTGTTGTGATTGCGGCCATCCGCTGTCAAGTCAGAATTGGTAAACCCTAGCCCATTGCTAGCAGTAACATTACCAACCACGGTTTCCAATTGGTTGACGGTAATCTCCTCAGGCACGTAAGCTGCGTGCAGGACTTTAAGTAGTGCATTCCGATGGGCTTCGGAGCACATAAGCAGTGAGAGGATGGAGATTTTGGATGGCGTCTGGTGAAGTTGATCCACAATTTTGTAGTCACTCTTTTTGATGATCCGCATAAACTCATCAACTTCCTGATCAAATGGAGTCTTCAGGGCTTCTTTGGCAGCTGGATCTTCCTGCACCGGGCCTTTACCCTTTGCCTTGGCAGCAGCTTCTGCTTCGGCAGTAGGTCTTTGAACTTGTGAAGCGAAGAGACGTCCGCTTCGAGTGAAGCCTCCGCCTCCCCCCACATTATCTACTTGTGGTGCAGGTGCTGTTGTTTCAAGAGTGATTCTTTTTCCTTCGCAGTATACGTCAGAGCCATAGTGCCAAGGGATGGCCCTATTGCTTTCATATGGTACTGGTCCAGGCACCGTGACAGTGACTGGACTGATTGCTGCTGCTGAAGGGACTGTAATTGTGTGTGGATCATAGAAGATTGTAACTGGCGCTCTGGTGGGAGCAGCACCTTCTGAATGGAAGGCGGAATTATTTTCAGGATCATAGAATATGGTAACAGTAGAGACATCTTCATGATTGATTGCTGGTGTTGTAGGAGGTTTTGTTGGAAGGACTGTTGTTGTTGCTGATGGAGAGTCGAAATGGAATGAAGCTGAAGTTGTAGCAGGAGAAACTGTTGTAAACTGATCATTTGGAAGGACAGGTGAAGTACTTGTTGATGGTGCTGATGAATTGTCGGGAACAATAGTTGCTGTAGTTGTAGGAGGTTCTGAAACCGTTGTTGATGAAGTTGCTGGATTTGTCGGAAATGATGTAGTGATCTGTAGCAGGCCACTCTGAATAAGGCTGTCAATGCCATTCCTCAAGTCCTCACACCCATTCCATGAAATATTGCAGTATGGACATCCTAGTTCACACCCCGGAAATATATTGTTTTCACGGAGCCGAGCTTTGATTTCCACCAATGGTGTCCTGATCTGATCCACACTAGTTATCAAATAAGATGGTTGGTCTTCTTCAATAGCATTAATTCGGGGACCACCATGATTTGGCATTGGGTTTTTATTGACATTGGGCGGAGGTGCAAAATTCAGAGCCTTGGAGTCTACCAAGTCTTGTACCTTCATATGCAGAGCCCTGCATTTTTCTGTACTGTGACCAGGTGCGTTGGAATGAAAAGCACACCTAGCATTGGAGTCATAGTTCCTTGGTAGACTGTTGGGATCCGGAGGTGCCAACGTTCTTAGCTCAACCAGGTTGAGTTTCAGAAGTTGTGGCAGCAAGGCAGCATACGGCATTGGGATCGGGTCGATCACTCTGTTAGCTTGGGATGGCCTCTGTTGGAATGGCCTCTGTTGATTGTTGTTGTTGGTGTTGTTGTTGTTGTAGTTTCTTGGAGGATACTGATTCTGATGATACTGAGGTTGTTGTTGGAAGTTTTGTTGAGGAGGTTGATAGACTGGCTGTGGATGAGCTGGAGCAGGGATAGTGACTGCTGCTATTGACCTCTGAGCATATTGGGGCCTACCCCTATTGGTGTGAATGGCATTGGTCTCGCCAGTTCTTCTCGGGCCTGCAAAAGGCTTTCTTGTACTACTGGACGAGCTTGCACCGTTGTCAGAGATCTTACCCATTTTCAACAGGCTTTCAATTCTCTCCCCAGCTATGACAACATCTGCGAAGCTGGTGGAAGAGAAAGCAGCTAACCTGTCAATATAGGTTCCCTGAAGAGTGTTCATAAACATGTCTGCCATTTCTCTCTCAGACATTGGTGGTTGAACAGCAGCAGCCAGTTGCCTCCACCTTTGGGCATACTCTCGGAAACTCTCCCTCGATGACTGTGACATTCCCATTAGGAGGGTCCTGTTGGGTGCCATGTCTAGATTATACTGATACTGTCTGATGAAGGCTTCTGCCAGGTCCTTCCAGCATCTTATAGTTGCTCTTGTCAGATGGGAATACCATTCCCTAGAAGCTCCAGTCAAGCTATCTTCAAAATAGAACATCCACAATTTCTCATCCATTGTATAGGCCTTCAGCCTTCCCAGAAATGATTGCAAATGAGTCCGGGGGCATGAAGTCCCATTATACTTTTCGAAACAAGGAGGCTTGAACTTGTGGGGGATCCTGACCCCTTCTACCAAACCCATGTCCATGACGTCGAACCCCAAAGAGTTTTGAGACTCCAGTGATCTCAACTTCTCAGCTATTTCTTCCAATCGTCTATCATATGTTTCCTCTCCGGCACCCATCACTGTATACTGGTCCTCCTGAGGATCTTCTTGAAGTACTCTGGCTGCTGTGGCTGTCCCTTGAATGTTGACTGGGATGTTAGCCTCTGGATGGAGATGTGGTCCAAAAACTGGGGGATTGACATGTGGTTGCACCCTTTCATTATTACTGGTGCCTGCAGTTCCTACATGAGGCTCCTCTTGATTTTGCCTCTCCACCATGGCCCTCAGTCTCTCCTGGCTCTGAGCCATGTTGTTCATAACTTCCATGAACTGCGTCATCTGCGTTCTCATCTCTAACCTTTCGTTTGCCATCTGGTTTCTGACCTCCGTGAGGTCCTGCTGCATCTGATTCATCTGAATTCCCGGAAGGTTGTTTCTAGTTGGGTATCTGTGAGGCCTGTTGAGAGGAAATACCCGGCGGCGAGCAATAATTCCTGAGATTCACAACAGAGGTTAGCAACAACAAAACAAAAACCTACAAAACAAAGAGAGGGTTAGCATGCAATGCAGTTATGCTTATTTGTTCTCAAGGTATCCGGTTTGGCCTTCAGTTTTGACCCTTCCAGACCCTTGAAGATGATGCTGTTGAAGTTGCTTTTGATGTGAACCCAGATAGAAACCAACACAAATATATTACAAAGGGTGAAATAATACAACTTGTTCATTTTACAACACAAACCCTCAAAGGGGCCAAAATACATCACAAAAAAGCAAAAGTACATGAAAAAGGAACAACAACAAGCAAATGATCAAACTCCAAGGCCAAACTCATCCTCACGAACTTCCTTGAGAAGTGCTTCGGTCACAGGATCAGCCGGATGCTCCGTGAGACTTCTGATGAGAAGGTTTCTTGTTGCAACTGCTGCAGTCAACTTCTTATTCTGATTTTGGTCCTTTGACCTCTTCAATCCTGCTTTGATTTTCAGCTCTGATATTTCCTCCTGGGCTGCTGCCAGGGCTTTTTCCATCTGCTCCATCTTGTCTTGAACTCTCTTGTCTTCTAGAGTACGGGCCTCAGTGATTCGGACCCACCTGGCCTGACTCTCTTTCAAATACAAGTCTGTCCTTGCTCTCTGGAACTGGGCTTCTTTACAAGCATTCTTCAGAATCTGTTCACCAGCTTTGGACTTGTTGATATAATCTCCAGACTTCTCAATTTTAGTCAAGTGTTCTACCCTCAACTTCTCCAATCTTTCAATCTCCCTCACACCTTCACTCCTCTCTCTGAGGGTCTTCTGCAAGGCTTGAGTTAACTTCTCATTTCTTTCCTTCAAGCTTTCAAACTCTTCCAAACTGATAGTGGCAGGGGGTGGTGCTGAAGATGACTCAGGCATATCTTCTATGGTAAAGGGCATTCCAGAGAATTGGGCCCTAGCATGGGACCACTCATAATATTGGATTGATGCCACATTATTGCACTTACCCAGAATGGTAATTCCCTTAGTTTGAACATGATCCCAGGCCCAGGCAGCCTGCCTAACAACAGCCAAACTAATCTTGTTCTCACAGTAGAGGGTCTCCACCAAGTCTTGTTCCCTAGGAGTATGAACCAGTGCATAGCCCAATTGCCTCCTGAACAGCAGAGGGTTGTAATTGATACTTCCCTTAACTCCTATTAAAGGCACATTGGGAAAGTGCCCACAGCTGGTGATCATATCTCTGCCTTTGGTGCTCTGAGTACACCATCTGATATCTGCTGAAGTTAGGACAGTGAGCCTCTTAGCCCAGTTGCTTTGCTGATGAGGATTGAGAAATGCATCTGTCCTGGGTAGATGCCTGAGAAGCCAAGCATGAAATAATGGAGCACAAATCCTCACTAATCTTCCCCTCTGCTTCTCATTTCTCTGATGGACTGAGTAATAGAGATCACCCAGTAAAGTTGGCACTGGGTTCTTCAGGATGAACAAATGGATTGCATTCTTGCTGATGAATCGAGGCTCATCTGCAAACAGCACAATTCCATATACACTTAAGGCCAACAGAGCACAAACAGCTTTCCACTCCCCCAAGGAGGCCTTCAAACTAGCTTGAGAAATCAGGAAGTCAAGATGAAAACCAGGGATCCCAGCTTTAGAGGTCATGTGCTGCTCAATCAAAACAGGCTCCAGATACAAAGCTTTTGCTATCTCTCCATTGCTGGGAAAGACCATTTCAGGGTTGAAAGGGATTTCTCTTTTGATAGGCAAACCAATCAAAGATGAGTATTCTTCTAAAAGAGGCCCCAACTGAAAGTCTTGAAAGGTGAAACATCTCAATGGGGGATCATAGAACTGAATGCAAGTGTGGATGAGGCTCCTCTGTGAAGGGTCTAGATCCATGACCAAGCCAAGTATATCCCCATGATGCTCCCTGAACAAGGGTATGTGATCTGGGGTGATCAGGGTTTGGATCCTCCTGATGTCTGATAAGTCTGGTTGGAAGAAGTGATAAGTGATGTTGCTTTTCTTTGGAGCCATGATGCTGAGGACTGAGTAGGATAAGTGCTGATGAAGATGCTGAGGAGTGGGCCACTGGCTGGCTAGTGCAAGTAACTGAAGTATGGCTGACAAACTGAAGCAAGTGCTGGTGGAGATAGGTCAATGATGCAGATGGGGTCAAAACCAAAACCAGATGAAAAATGGATACCCTGAAACACAAATAAGCACATGTTAATATGATGCAATGAGTATGTATGCAAATGAAATGCAAGGGTTTGTGACTGAGCTGGATCTGATTAACTGCCTTGGTATAGATCCATGTGTGTTCAAGAATTCCAGATGGAGGTTTATAAATCCAGTAACCAGGGTAGGGGACTCAAATAAAGAGCCACATGTCCAGGGTTTAGAATCACAAGAACTATCCAACATGGAGCATTCTTAATAAAGTCAAAGTAACAGGGTATTCTGAGGCCAAGGTACCTGCAAACCTGTAAACAGCCCAACCCCCTCACAGGTGATGATCTAGAACAAGGATCCTCAGACTTGGATCAGTTATGAGAAGTGTAAACACTTCTAACCCGGAGGTACAGTGTTTACAATAACCATAACAATTCCTCCTCTAATTCACCTCAGTTTCTGAAGGTCAATACTAAAAGGTCATTCAGACTTAGCAGGCTTCCCAGATAGCCCTAGCATTGCAGGAAATCTGCAACACAGAGTTCTCAAGAAGAAACCCATGTCTGAACCGTGTTTCATATTCCCGCACCAGACCGAAATGGAATGGGAAAGAATATGATTCACTCTAGCCTAGGTGTCACTCAGGTCCCAGGTATAGGACCTTAACTCTCAATGAAATACCCACCCACCAAAGAAAAACCAGATCCAGCCAGCACAGTATGACAGTATGAAAAATATAAAGCTATAAAGAAAGCAATAAATCAATTGTACATAAAGCAATAAACAAGAATAAATACAAGCACAAACAAGCACATAACACCCCAGTAAACACAAATCAAACAAGCGCTAGGAGGAACCCACAAAAGAACCAGAAGCCCTGGTTGCAGTATTAGGGTCCCCAGCAGAGTCGCCAAGCTGTCGCTCCCACCAAATGACACCGGGTCAAAAGAAGGTACAGACGCGAACGGTCGGCGAAGGGAACAGTGAGAACACACAGCCGTGAACTCACTGGAGAAGAAAAGAGTCGCCAGCTAGGCATTTTTATCCCGGAGGAAAGGCAATGCTGCATAAGCCTAGAAAAAGATATGGATAAGACGGTTGCGAACCAGAGAGACTGAGAAAGGGGGTTGGTTACAACCTGGGAAGGTATTAGCACCCAGATTGTCCACCGTACTCGACGGGATCCACGCTTGAAAGATTTGTGTTTTAAAGGGGTAGTGTCAGTGCAATCTGTGTATAAAATAGCTGGAAAAGATATACAGGTGTCAGTGTAGAGAAATGTGATGTGAAAGTGTCAGTGTAAGAACAGAGTGAAATGCTCAAGATCATGAGGCTTAAAGAATAAGGCTGGAAAAAGGGGGAATATACAGAGACTTTCGTTCGATAACTGTTAAGTTATGCCTACGTATCCTCTCGTGCAATGAGGAAGTCAGAACACCGTAGTTCGACCCAAAGAGACTGAAAGATGAATTGACTTGTGAACTGCTTGCTTGTCAATGCTCAAGTGTATGACCTGTCTGGCTCAGGTGCTTACTGTCTTGCATTAGACGGAAGAAGCGAGTTCTCGATTGTGAGTGAGTGAGATAAGAAAAGAATCCCGAAGGAGACGATTATTGTTTGTTTTTGAGTTTTCAGTCTTTTATTTCTTTTTGGAGTTTGTCATAAGATAATGAGCTTAAGCCTAAACCAATGGGTTAGTAAACTCATCACATCTTCCCTCTGATTAGGGGTAATGAGAATACCTTAAGTGTGAAGTCAGATTCTCACACTTAATCACCTTTGATGTAGGATTAAGATCATTAACCTACTTGTGATTATTTAGATGTTTTTGTGTTTTTGTTTAGTGTTGAGTAATGAGGTTAAGCCATAATCAAGGATTAAACAGACCCATTACACCATCCTAAAAGAAGGATAATAGATGAGAATGTTTAAGTTGAGAAAAACTCCCCAACTTAATCCATGATTAGGGATTAAACCCATGACAAAACAAGCCTTTATTAAGTGGATTTTAGTTAATGATATGATGATGAAGTGAATTTTATGGTTTGTAAGACAACTTGAGGGGGACTTGTCCATTAACACTAGGGTTAGTCCTTCTTAACCACTTAAGGAAGAATTAGAACCCTAATGCAAGGCCCAAGTTACAAGTGATGTCTTGATACTTATTAAGTGAATTGATTAAGAGATTTAAACACATAAAGGGTTCAAGACTTAGGATTAAAGTTATACACTCCATCCTAAAAGAAGGATGCAGGCATAAGCTTAATCACAAAGTCTTAAAGCCTTTAGGGTTTAGTCCCTGATTATGAGATGAGAAGAGAAGACTCAAAGAGAGACACAAAGGTAAAACTATGAGGGGACTAATCAAAACCCTAATTCGTTGTCATGCTTGGTTGGTCCTAAGGTTTATGAGGTTTGCAAGAACAATCTTCAGAAGAACCACCAGGAAGCAGATGAAAGGATCAAGAGAAGCAAAGCAACTTGCTTCATTCAAGAAGTCAAGTCACTTGAAGAAAGAAAGTGGGAAGGAGAAGAATGAGCAAGCTCAAATTCAAACACACATAAGAATGCAGCAATGAATGCAAGAGAGATGAAAAGAAAAGGTATGAGAAGTGAAGGCAAATCCACTTCTCAAGTTTACTTACCACCTGCAATGTTAGAAAGAAAATGCAATGCAATGCAAGATGAGATGAAATGATATGATGCTAAGCAAAACCAGAAGCATGTTGATGATGATTATGATGGTATGAGGTGCTGCAAACATGAGGCAAGACAATGGGGATGTTCATACAAGATTATGAATGCAAATGATGCAAGCTAAGGAGCATGAACAAACATGAAAAGTTATGAAGCATACAAGGCAAATGACATGGCAAATATGGGATGCAATGATCAAAGATGCTTTATACATGTCTTAAGATGTCAAATGAATCATAAACATGCACAAAATGCAAAGGCAAGTCATGTTATGCAAGAGAATGCAAGAAGGATGCAAGAGAAAGCCCAAATTAGGGTTCATGGATCAAACATCAAACACAAACCAAAAACAGAAGCAAACCTCATGATAAAAAATGAGAAATGGCACCCAAAGAAACCCTAGACCTATGATGAACCACTGCCCAAAGGGGAGCTCTCAACTCTCAACCAAACTCAAGATATGAATTTTCTAAGTTATTAGGGTTTTTTAGGGTTCTTAACAAAACAAATGCCAAACAATTTGAAAATGCAAGAACAAATCATGGCCTTTTTATCCTTGGAAATACATGCTAAACACAAAACAATGCAAGAAGAACCAATGTCTCAACTTTCTTCAAAAGGCAGAAATGAATTTGCAAACTTATGATCAAAATAATGCATAAAAAATGATTTAATTCAATGAAAAATTCTTAAAATGCATCAAGATCAAAAAAGAAATTTGGTTTGAAGGTTGGACAATGTTTCTAAATGTCTTAGAACATTTCATGAATTTTTTTGTAATTTTTAAATACCTAAAAGTATTTTTAATTAATTAATTCTCATTAATCAATTAAAAATAATCTTTTAAATATTTAAAAATACTTTTTAAAATGATAAAAATAAAATAAAAATGTTTTTGTGTCATAAAAATTAATAAAACTTTAAAGAAAAAGTTTCATAATTTTTAAGGATTTTTTGCTATTTTAAAATAAATGTGCAAATTAATTGAAATAAAATGAAATAAAAAATGAATTAATCTGATTTAATGAGAAGTCAAACAATCCAACGCTTGAGGTTCAAACTGGCCAGCGCGCGCATTGACTCCCCGCCACATCTCACGGTCCAAATTCAAACTTGCTAATTAATGCTTAAAACCCTAACCCTGCCGTTAATTACAATCAGGCGACCGGAACAGTGTTCCGGTCGTCTTCTCCGGCCATCCCCAAAATCAATCTCTCCCCCTAGGCCATTTTAGAAGCTCTAACTCTCCAGAAATCATCTACTAACTACCCTAAGCACGAATCCAGCATCAAATCACATTTAAACTCACAAACAAACAAGAATCGAAGCCATGAAATTTTTAGGTCAAACTTTCAGAACAGCAATACATACTCATTTCTGGCTTATTTTCAAAAGTAAAGAGATCCCACTGATCAGTGTACCATGCACAACAAGATTTTAACAAGAGAAATGAGTTCTGGGAAAAAAGTTCATGGTGTCACCTGAGATGGAGCTCTTGATTCAGGAGCTCTTTGGATGATTCTTTGGCTCAATCTGGTCCCAATGGTCCACCTTTGAAGCTTTGGATGCTTAGCTGGAGTTTAAACAACCTCCTGAGTGAGTTTGCAGCAGCTCTGACCAAGGGAGGATGAAAATCGTATTTGAGATATAGGGTGTTTCAGGCCAAAACAAAGGGTGGTTTCTGGTCAGTGAGGTGAGTGGAGATTGTTGGTGGAGTTTGTTTAAGTGTTCATGGCTTGTGGAGAGAGATTCGATAGAAAATGCAAGCTGAGGTGAAGAATGGCAATGGGGGATTCTTGCTGTTTCAGGCTTGATTCTTGGTTGGGGGGTGGTCTATGGAGCAAGGTAAGGTGATTGGTGAAGTTGGCTTGAGTGTTTGTATGCTGGACAGAGAGAATCGAAGGAACTTGCAACTTGGTAGGTTTTTGTGTATGTTGTGAATGAAGTGTTTTCAGCCTTGCTAGATGTATGGAATGGCTTGCCCTTTGTCCACATAAACCTCTCTCATTGGTCAGATGATGTGACCTGCCCTTTATTGATTGGGATGTTTACTTTTGCAAAATGTCAACTTGGTTGTAAGAGAGGCATGGGCTTGGTTCTAGGCAAGTACATGGGCATGGGCTGGCGCAGCAAGGTGAGGGGAAAGGCTAGCCAAAGTCAGCAGCCAATGTCATAAGTTGTAGGAAGTGATCATGATGATTTTGCAAGTTGTTGCTCTTTTGTTCACATGTGAGAAATCTTGTTACATGAACCATAACCATGGGCATTCTTGGTTCATTTCTGATTTTTTAGGCTTAGAGAATGTTGGCACATTGGTTAGAGGTGAACTTGAGGCTGCAAAAGTCATTGATCCATGATTTT
The DNA here is from genome assembly GCA_963966055.1 of Lathyrus aphaca. NCBI lineage: Eukaryota > Viridiplantae > Streptophyta > Magnoliopsida > Fabales > Fabaceae > Lathyrus > Lathyrus aphaca. The sequence goes on from OZ014520.1 coordinate 159,987,629, forward strand.
GCAAAATTCTCACTTAGGGCATGCCTTGAAAATAAGTGATTTTAGCCAACTTTAACAAACCATAACTTTTGATCCAAGATGAATTAGATCATGTTCTTGTACTTTTTGAAAAGGGAAAGATGAGATCTACAACTTTCATGACCAAAGTTTTTCCATTTGAAGCATTTTTGGATCCAAAATCATGGCTTGAAAAATGACCTAAAATGATGCACTCTTGAAAAGTCAACTATGCCCAAAAAGTCAACATTTGCAAAAACCCTAAATTCTTGATTTCTATGAACTTCAATCTTCTTCCATGATCAAATAAAGACCATATATACTCAAAATGATGAAGATCACCCATTGGTTGGGTCATTGGGGGCCTCAGATGCCCTGATTTTGCACTGACTTGTCTGAAAAGTCAACTCTTGATCAGATGACTTTCCCATGGAATTTCTTCATGAAAATTGATATGCATACTCCCTATAACATATAGAGACCAATGGAAACAAGAATGACCAAAAAATTTGGAGTTATGTCCTCTGAAACCAAAACCCTAATTTTAGGTCAACTGTGCAGTTCAAGCTGGCCCTACATCCACTCAAACCCTAGTTCTTGTGATTCCTCTGCATTTTTGACTTTGAGGAGATGTAACATGATACTTGAACACATATGGATCCCTTTGAAGTGATTAGTTGCCTTTGGAGTGGCTCAAGAGGTTCTTGGATTGCTCAGATCACAAACCCTAGGTGCAGATGGCTTAGAAGCTATGCAGTGAATCAAAAATGAGATGTGAGATGATATGATTGTGTTCATGCCTATGAGGATGATCACAAGCCATGGTGTGAATGGGTGAGGGCAAATTTGGGGTGTTTACAGGATCAAGCCCCAATCAGAATCAACATTCTTCAGAAAGCAAGATGAGAAGAACGTCAAAAGTCATACGAGTCATGGTAAAGAGGAAGCTCCTTAAAAGCGTCATCAACATCGCCAGCACTTAGTTTCTCAATTTGTAACAATCTCCTCATTCCGGGGGATTTGTTTCTTTGACTGTATCTCGCCAATTCAGGGCATATGAATTAATAAATCAGATTTTCAGTCATGTCTCGTCTTGTACATTTTCATTTATTTGCAAAAAAAATGTCTGATGTCTAAAGGAAACTGATTGCATAAAATACAGATGTTTATCTTCAAACAAAACATGCTTGCAGGAAATATACTTACTCTCAGAAGTGCCTAACTCCTATGACGGAATCCAGTAAGGGATACCTCGGGATTATCTTGTGCGTTTCTCTATCCTTTTTCAGGATTGCAGGTATCCAGAACGCAACTTGGGGCATGTAAGCTTCATCCCAGCAAGCTGGCAAACCAACATTCAATTTTAGCACCCAAAGTGCTCTCTCCCCAGCTGAGTTGCCTTTCATGACTCCTCCCAGCTGAGTCTGCCACTTATTACTCCTCCCCGTCAGAGTTGCCAGGCATTACAAAAGGCGCCCATATCCCCGGCTGAGTCAAGAATCTACTTCAGCAGAATCCCTAGGGAGACCTCAATGATTTCTCTTTCTCCCCAGCCGAGTTGTCATCCTCAGCCGAGTACAAAAGTCAGGGAATCATCTCCCCACGGAATCCTCAGCCTCTATTCAGAAGAGCAACGCATGAAGGAGTCACAACAGAGTACAGACGGCTTCTACAAACCCCAGTTGGGTCCCTCATTACCAGGATGGGTCTATCAGTGACCTATCTCCCCAAGCAGATGCATCTCTTCGGATCCACCAGTAATCTCATCCCCAACTGGGACGTCCTTTGCAACAGATCGACCAGAGACCTCCATGGCAGCGGGATCCAAATCTCGGGCCGTTATCTTTGCACAATCATAGCATTCGCATCATGTTCACCCACAAAGCGTAGCATTCCGTCTAATACGGAGCATTACGGCAAAAATCAAACACATAGCATAATCATAAGTCATGTTGTGAATCGAACACTTGTGAATAATGACAATCCGTCAATATACAGAATACTTTCCCCAAAATACCCACCAGAGTCCCCAGCAAAAGCAGTTGCCTCACAATTCACAAACACCAGTATATACTCATTTTGGCACCCGTCCGTGTTATCACTCCCCAGAAAAGCCGCCTGAACATCTGTACAAACAAGATCACCCGTATTACAGATACGTCCTGACACCCGTCCGTGTCATACCCCAGCAGAAGGCCAAAGACATCATCTTTGCACTCACCTACTTGTATATACATTTTCTCGACACCCGTCCGTGTCATATCCCCAGCGCAATAACCTACACTTTTATAACCCATATACTTGTTGATACTATACTCTTATCCTTTTGACACTCGTCCGTGTCACTCTCCCCAGCAGTTAAAATACTCATCTGTACAATATTCACACTCATGCTTATACAGATACTCGTCCGTGTCTTGTACATATCACTCAAATCCCCTCAGATTCGGCACTAGTCCTTGTTCTTTGTTAACTCGTTGGTACTCGTCCGTACCGTCATCTCAGAACATACGTCTAGTGTTTGTTTCTACATGATACTCGTCCGTATCATAGTCTTAAGGATGCTCGTCCGCACCTTTAATCCATACACCGTGTCAAAAACTTTTGTCTTCTTGAATATAGATACTCGCCTGTGTCTACTATTCCCCAGAAGAGTCCTCTCAGATTCAACACTCGTCCGTGTTCTCTGTTAACCAGTTGATACTCATCTGTATCATCATCTCTGAACATGTGTCAGTATTTGTTTCTACCCGATACTCGTCCGTATCGTAGTCTTAGGGATGCTCGTCCGCATCTTTAATCTATACACAACATCTAAACACTTATACTTTCTTTTCTTGGTTGTAAACGCTCGTCCGTGTTTACTATATCCCCAGTAGATCGCCAAGTAAGCAAATCTTCCTTTTTTTATCTGGCATTCGTCCTATGTCATGATAAACTTTGAGAGCAGCCGTCCCCTGCTAGGTGGTCGTCCTCCACCTCTTGATGGTCGTCCTCCGTCATGCTCATCCGATGGCCGTCCCCATCGTTGATTTTTAGCAGCCGTCCCCTGCTAGGTGGTCGTCCTCCACCTCTTGATGATCGTACTTCATCATTCTATCCAATGGCCGTCCCCATTGTTGATTTTGGTTGTCTGGCATTCGTCCTATGTCATGATAAACTTTGAGAGCAGTCGTCCCCTGCTAGGTGGTCGTCCTCCACCTCTTGATGGTCGTCCTCCATCATGCTCATCCGATGGCCGTCCCCATCGTTGATATTTTCGGCAGCCGTACCCTGCCAGGTGGTCGTCCTCCACCTTTGATGGCCGTCCTCATCATAATTCCTTTATTCCCCAACAGAGTAGCCGTCCCCTGCTAGGTGATCGTCCTTCACCTTTGATGACCGTACCTCATCATCTGTTTATTTCATTTATTCTTTAACCCGATGGTCGTCACCATCGTGGTCCCTTTTCCTTTTTAGCCCGATGGCCGTCCCCATCGTTGGTTACTTTACTTTATGAGCTTGATGGCCGTCCCCGTCATGTTTCATTAACTCCCGGAGAACCTTACAACTTTATCTTGATGGCCGTCCCCATCATAATCTTGTTCCAGCTAGTCGGCCGTCCCCGTCTTGGCTTTGCCTTTTATCCCCAGCATGTCGGCCGTCCCCGTCATTGCTCTTACCCGACAGTCGTCCTCTGCTCGACGGTCTTCCTCCGTCGCCCACACTTCACAATATACTTTATTTTCCTTTACAATCTATATCCCTTTTCTTCTTCATTCTGTGAGTGCAAATTTTGGACTGTCTTTGATATTCAAACACAAGTTATCTTGTTTGCCTGTTAAGCCGTTGCTTACAACCTGCACAGCTAACTCATGTTTGAATAGGGGCAGCTGTAAACACCCCAAATTTGCCCTCACCCATTCACCATGGCTTGTGATCATTTCATATGCATAAACACAATCATATCATCTCATATCACATTTTTGATCCATTGCATTGGTTCTAAGTCATCTGCATCTAGGGTTTGTGATCTGAGCAATCCAAGAGCTTCTTGAGCCACTCCAAAGGTCATAAATCACTTCAAAGGGGTCCATGTGTGTTCAAGCATCGTATCCCCTCAAAGTCAAAAATGCCAAAGAGTCACAAGAACTGGGATTGGTATGGATGCAGAGCCAGGTTCGACTGCACAGTTGACCTAAAATTAGGGTTTTGGTTTCAGAGGCCATAACTCCAAATTTTTTTGGTCATTCTTGTTTCCATTGGTCTCTATTTGGTATAGGGAGTATGCATATCAATTTTCATGAAGAAATTCCATGGGGAAGTCATCTGATCAAGAGTTGACTTTTCAGACAAGTCAGTGCAAAATCAGGGCATCTGAGGCCCCCAATGACCCAACCAAGGGGTGATCTTCATCATTTTGAGTGTATTTGATCTTTATTTGATCATGGAAGAGGTTTGAAGTTCACAAAATTCAAGAATTACAAGTTTTTGCAAAGTTGACTTTTTAGGGCATGGTTGACTTTTAAAGAATATGTCATTTTATGCCACTTTTCAAGCCTTGCTTTTTGATCCAAAAATGCTTCAAATGGAAAAACTTTGGTCATGAAAGTTGTAGATTAGATCTTTCCCTTTTCAAAAAGTACAAGAACATGATCTAATTCTTTTTGGATCAAAAGTTATGGTGTGCCAAAGTTGGCAAAAATCACTAATTTTCAAGACATGCACCAAATGAGAAACTTGCAAAAACTTTGTACCAAGGCATTTGTGACTTCTAGTTCATGTCTAACCAATGTGCAAGCATCACACAAGTTCTAAAAATCAGATTTGAACCAAAAGATCACATGTTCATGGTTGGCAAAGCAAGAGATTTTCATGAAGTTCCAAAAGTGATCAAGTTGCAAAACCACTCATCACACTTCACCCACTTGGTGCCTAGCATGCTGAACCTTTCTAGCCTCTCTTCCACACCATGCTGCGCCAGCCCACACTCTTGTACCAAGCTAGAACTTAGCCCATGCCTCTCTTACCAAAAGGTTGACAATTTGCAAAAGTGAACTTACCTATCACAGCAGGCCAAGTCACATCATCTGACCAATTGGAGTTGTTTATACTATCCACTTGCTAGCCATTTCATACAAGGAGCCAGCCTGAATCAAGCCCTAAGACAACATTCACAAAAACACTCCAATCTGCATTTTCCTTCGAATCATCTTCCACAGGCCTCAAACACTCAAACAAACTCCACTAATCATCTCACCATGCTTCATTAAGCCCAAGCCAACACTCAAAACAGCCAGAAGCACACTAGAACACAGCATACCACAAAACTGTCAAAGAGCTTCTCCTCTTCGATTCTCATTTTCCAGCCACCAAACATCAAAACTCCCTTCACCAACAAACCAAACACATCAAAAGGAACCAGAATCAGCCATTAACAGAGCTTGAAACCACTCACATACAGAACTCATTTTCTGCTATATCAGGTTGGAATCTCTCAAAATAGCTTGCTTAAGCTCATTCCAAGCCTACCATTAGCACCAGGGGAATCAGTGGAGCAAGCTTGCACCAAAGAATAGCTCTGAAAGCCCAGAAACAGGAGTCTCCATCTCAGGTATGGCCATGAAACTTTTCTCTCAGAGCTTGATTTTTAAGTTATAAATTGATTGTGTATGTCTTGCTGATCATGGGGATGGTATTAGAATTAGAAATGAGTGAGAAATGAGGATTTACCAGGGCTCTGAAACTTTGCCCGTGAATCTTCATGGCTTCGATTCTCTTAGTCTAAGCATGAGAAATTTAGTTTGAGAGGTGTTTTGAGTGAGGTTTGAGTAGAGGAACATTTCCCTGGCTTTGATTTGAAGAATGGTGGCCTGAATCGTATTCTAGGGTTTTGTTGTTGCCAGAGAAGATGACCGGAGCTTCCCTCCGGTCACCTGAATGTCATTTGCCCTAATCTCAGGTCATTAAGTCCATTTGAATCTGGAGCGCTAGATTGCTTTGACCTGTTGACTTCGCGCGCGTGTGTATGGCTGAGATGCAGTCATTAAACCCTAATCACCATTATTTATTTAATTAAATGAGATTAATTCAGTTTGAATCCAGGCCATCCATTAGCACGCGCGGTCAACCTTTTCAAATCCAGAGTGAATCCTGGCCTTCCATCCTGCATACTTCAGTTTATTTCATTTTATTTTCATATTTTTCTCATTTAACTTCCATAATTTATTTAAAATAGTAAAAATTGTTTAAAAATTATGAAACTTTTTGTCAGGAGTTTCATTAATTTTTAAGACACAAAAATATTTTTATTTTCATTTTTAGCATTTAAAAAGTATTTTTAATTATTTAAAAGTTTATTTTTAATTGATTAATGAAAATTAATTTATTAAAAATACTTTTAGGTATTTAAAAAATCACCAAAAAATTCATGAAATGTTCTAAGACATTTAGAAACATTGTCCAACCTTCAAACCAAATTTCTTTTTTGATCTTGATGCATTTTGAGAATTTTCCATTGAATTAAAATAATTTTTGTGCATTAATTTGATCCAAAGTTCCAAAAATCATTTCTGCCTATCCATGAGGAGTTGGACATTGATTCTTTTTGCATTGCATTGTGTTTAGCATGTAGTTTGTGAGATTAAATGGCCATGACTTGATCTTTCATTTTTTCATTTGTTTGGTAATTTTCTTGTTTAGGAACCCTAAAACCCTAGAAATCTTAAGAAAATCATAACTTGAACTTGGTTAGGAGTTGAGATCTCTCATTTGGGCATTGGGTTAGTATAGGATTAGGGGTCCTTTGAGTGGCATTTTCAATTTTTTATCTTAGGGTTTGCTTCTGATTTTGATTTTTGTTTGATGTATTGTTCATAAACCCTAATTTGGGCTTCCATATGCATCCATCTTGCATTCTCTTGCATAACATGACTTGCCATGACATTTCAAGCATCCATTTGATTCATTGGACATCATAAGACATATTGAAAGCATGTTTGATCATTGCATCATGTACTTGCCATGTTGCATGCCATGTGCACTTCATAACTTTTCATGTATGTCCATGGTTCCTAACTTGCTTCATCTGCATTCATGAACTTGTATGATCATTTCCATGTGCTGCCTCATGTTTGTAGCATCTCATAGCATCATTAGCATCATGTAATTGCTTCTGGTTTTGTTTCTCATCATGTCATCTCATCCCATTTTGCATTGCATTGCATTTCTTTTCTAACCTTTCAGGTGGTAAGTGACTTTGAGAAGTGAATTTGCCTTCACTTCTCATAACTTCTCTTCATCTCCTTCTCTTGCATCCATGCTGCATTTTGTATGTGTTTGAGTTTGAGCTTGCTCATCCTTCTTCTTCCCACTCTCTTTCTTCAAGTGACTTGACTTCTTGAATGAAGCAAGTTGCTTTGCTTCTCTTGATCCTTTCATCTGCTTCCTGGTGGTTCCATTGAAGACTTCTCTTGAAAACCTCACAAACCTTAGGAACAACCAAGTATGACAATGATTAGGGTTTTGATTAGTCTCCCCTCTTAGTTTTACCTTTGTGTCTCTTTGAGTCTTCTCTTCTCATCTCATAATCAGGGACTAAACCCTAAAGGCTTTAAGGCTTTGTGGTTAAGCTTATGCCTGCATCCTTCTCTTAGGATGGAGTGTATAACTTTAATCCTAAGTGTTAAACCCTTAAGGTGTTTAACTCCTTTAATCAATTCACTTAATAAGTATCAAGACATCACACTTGTAACTTGGGCCTTGCATTAGGGTTTTAATTCTTCCTTAATTGGTTAAGAAGGACTAACCCTAGTGTTAATGGACAAGTCCCCTTCAAGTTGTCTTACAAACCCTAAAACTCACTTCATCATCATATCATTAAATAAAATCCACTTAACCAAAGGCTTGTTTTGTCATGGGTTTAATCCCTAATCATGGATTAAGTTGAGGAGCATTCCTCAGCTTAAACATTCTCATCTATTATCCTTCTATTAGGATGGTGTAATGAGTCTGTTTAATCCTTGATTATGGCTTAATCTCATTACTCAACACTAAACAAAAACCACAAAAACATCTAAATAATCACAAGTAGGTTAATGATCTTAATCCTACATCATGGTGATTAAGTGTGAGAAGCTGACTTCACACTTAAGGTATTCTCATTACCCCTAATCAGAGGGAAGATGTGATGAGTTTACTAAATCCATTGGTTTAGGCTTAAGCTCATTAACTTATGACAAACTTTCAAAAGCAATAAAAGACTGAAAACTCAAAAACAAACAATAATCGTCTCCTCCAGGATTCTTTTCTCATCACCTTCACTCACAAACGAGGACTTGCTTCTTCCGTCTAATGCAAGACAGTTTGCACCTGAGCCAGACAGGTCATACACTTGAGCATAGACAAGCAAGCAGTTCATCATTCAATTTACCTTTCAGTCTATTTGGGTCGAACTACGGTGTTCTGACTTCCTCATTGCACGAGAGGATACGTAGGCATAACTTAACAGTTATCGAACAAAAGTCTCTGTATATCCCCCCTCTTTCCAGCATCTTTCTCTTAGCCTCATTATCTTGAGAAATTCATTCTCATTCCTACACTGACACTGTATATATCACACTTCACTTCTTTTACACTGACACCTGTACATCCTTTTCCAGCTCTTCTGTACACAAATTGCACTGACACTATCCCTTTAAAACACAAATCTTTTAAGCGTGGATCCCGTCGAGTACGGCGGACAATCTGGGTGCTAATACCTTCCCAGGTTGTAACAAACCCCCTTTCTCAGTCTCTCTGGTTCGCAACCGTCTTATCCATCTCTTTCTAGGTCTATGCAGCATTACCTTTCCCCCGGGATAAAAATGCCTAGCTGGCGACTCTATTCATTTCCAGTGAGTTCACGGCTGTGTGTTCTCATTGTCCCTCTCGCCGACCGTTCGCGTTTGTACCTTTATCTGGGCCTATTCCCCACTTATCGGGAGCGACAGGGGGTAGTAGTGAGTTCCACACCCAGGTTGCGATTGTCTTGGAAATGTCTTGATTTGGGGATCGTCCTCTCTCATTACATAACCTTGACAGTTATGTGCAGCTGGGGACCGATCATTGAGAACCTTGTGGAAACATCCCTCTTTAGTGATGACAGTGGCAGTCCACATTTTGTGGCAAACCCATTCGCATCCGAGGGCCCACTTGGGGATCACATAGGATGACCTTGTGTCCTGGACTCAGCTGAGGCCTCCCTGCGTAGTATATAATGCCAAATCGATTCCCTGATTTGGTCATGAGCCATTTCTCGGAGATGGTGACAGTATTATTGCTATTCGGCTTTGAGAGTCCGTGATGTCTGACCAGGAGCCTATTACCAGTGAGATTGGGAAGGGGTTTACAGGTGTGCAGGAACCCATGGCCTCAACATACACTCATTATTCAGTGGTCCTTGTTTAGATCAGTGGTCCTATGGTTATGATTTCTGGTTCTATGGTTCTATGGTTCTGGAGTTCTGGTTCTAGAGTTCTGGTTTTCTTGATACTGGTTTTCTTGTTCTGGATTTCTTGGTACTGTGGTCCTGAGATCTTCTTCAGAGGGTGTGATTATCAGAGAGTGTGACTCAGAGGACTTTTGGTTTGTCAGTGATCAGAGGGGCCCTTGTCAGTGCCCAGTTCAGATGGTCCCAGTTGATCATATGTCTGCATTGCATTGCATATGCATCATTCTTTGCATTAACTGTTTATGTTTCCCATTTTTCAGGTCATTGTTCTTAATCTGCTCCCAGTTCTGGTAATCTTATCTCCATGGCAGAAATCAGAAGAGTTCCAAGGAAAAAGAATGTTCACTATACCTTTCTTCAGCCTGAAGTTAGAAGTGTTCAGAGGTTAGCAGGTCTAATGAACGATCAAGTCTTGGGCAATTTCAAGAAAGGATATGGCCAGATAGTGAAGTTTGTGGACAAGCCCACTGCAGACCAGAAAGACAGTTTGCATACCTTGTTGCAATTTTCTGATCCTCTGTTGTGTTGCTTTGTTTTTCCAGGTTACATCTTAGCTCCAACATTGGAAGAGATCTCCAGCATGCTGAATGTTCCAGTCAGAGAGACACTTCCATTCTATGGGTCTGAAGTTGTGCTTAAAGATGAAGACATAGCCAAAGTTTGTCGTTTTCCAGCTGCTACAGTCAAGAAGGCTCTGCAAGAGAGTGAAGGAAAGGGGCTATCTTGGAGTGTGATCATCCTAGAGGCAGAAAGATATGCTACAGAGGCTAAGTGGAATGACTTTGGTGCTTTGCTTGCTTTGATGGTGTATGGGTCCAGCTTGTTTCCTGGAGAGAAAGAGTTTGTCAACTTAGAGGTGATCTCAATCTTTGCCAAAGGCAATCCAGTGCCTACTCTTTTGGGTGACTTCTACTACAGTGTTCATTACAGAAATGAGAAGGGTAGGGGTGGTCCAGTAGTTTGCTGTGCTCCTTTGTTTGCTGAGTGGTTTGCTAGACAGTTGCCTAAGTCAGGTGCCTTCAAGGAGATGAGGGATGAATGGAGATGGTCCAGAAGACTGATGGGGTTGACTGCAGAAGATATTGCTTGGGGATATGACAGGGATCTTCTAGGTAAAGAGTTGCTGGTCAGTTGCGGAAGATTTGCTGGAGTACCTTTGCTGGGAAGGAAAGGTGTCATCAGTTACTATCCAACATTAGCCAGAAAACAGTTTGGTTATCCTTTGAAAGATCCTCCTCAGATAGAAGAGTTTGCTGAATCTTTGTACTTCCCTGTTGAAGGAAACAAAGAGTTAGTTCAACAAGCAGTCCAATCCTGGTCTCACAGGATAAGAAAGGGTAAGAAAGACTTCGGCCGAGTTGATCCCAAGACATATCCACCATATGCTGCATGGTTGCAAAGACATGTAGAAGCAGTTCTCATGCCTTTCTCAGTTGAGGCTCCACTTTATCCCAGAGAAGTGCCTAGTCAGAGCAATATTGTTTCCCTTGAAGAGTACAAGAAGCTAGAAGCTCAGCTGCATGAGGTCAGAGTGGAGAATGTTGAGATGGTGAGCCTGTACCATCATGCCAACAGGGCCAAGAATGAAGCTGGAGACAAGCTGCAGAAGCTCCAAGCATCTCTAGAAGCCAAAGAGAAAGACTTTGCTGGCAGAGAAGCACATTTCCACAGGTTGGGTCTAATGGAGGCTAAGAGAGAAGCTGAACGCAAGAAGACTCTAAAGACTCTCAAGGATGCTCGTCAATCCATTGTTTGGTTGCAAGGCCAAAGGGAGGAAGAGCAGAAGAAGTTCAGAGAGAAAGAAGAGTTCTTTGAAGTTCAGATGGCCTTCAAAAAGGAAGAAGTGGAGCAAGTCCATACCATCCGGAGAGAAAAGACCCAACAGCTAGCACAAAGTCAGTTAGCTCTGGAGGAAGCAAGGAAAGAGATTGAAGAGCTCAAGATGAGAGCAGGGGTCAAGAAGAACATAGCAGAGGTGGCAGAGCCTGGGTCCTTAGCTTAGTTTATTTTTTCAGACTACCTACAGGCTTGTTGTAGGAGTCTTGTTTTTATTTCTTTTGTCTTTCATTTATGTACTGGCTTGTAACCCTTTGGGGAATATTTCTAGTTGTATTCTGACTTTTAGCCGGCAGTGGTTTGTTCATATACAGTATTAATGTGCAAGTTATCATTTTGAATGTGCAAGACTCGTTTGTCTGATACTGCTAATGTCTGAACACTCATCAAAGAGAAAGTTTGAAAGATAAACACTGAAAGTGACTGTCTGAGAGTAGATGCCAGAACTGGGGCATGCCAAATGTTTTAAAACTTGGGAACATAAGCAGTTACACTGCATTGCATATAACATGTTTGTTTGTTTTGCAGGTAGTGTCTCAGTTACTAACGTGTTTTGTGTTTCAGGCACTATAGCTCCCCGGAAAGCTCGGGAACAATCAGCAGCACACAGGTATCCAACAAAGATTAACAGAGAGCGAGTCATGGACCAGATGCAAGCAGACTTGGCAGATCTGAGACTGAGAATGGATAACTTTATGACTTTGATGGCAGGCATGGGTCAGAACCAAGAGCGTCTGCGGGAGATGATAGAGAACAGTCAACCCAGGAACAACACTGCTGCTGCTGCTGCTGATAATCGTAATGGTGCGGGCGCACGACAAGTGGAAATCCCTATTGCTCAGCCAGGGGTGACAATAATCAATGATGGGTTGAATAATATTCAGATGGATAATCAGGACGAACAGTTCACTCTCCTGGACGAAGCTGAGGGTCAGGGAGCTGAGATGAACAAGAGGTTTGAGGAAATGGCTGAGCAAATCAGAGCCATCCAATCCCAGAGCTCTTTGGGATTTGACATAACAGATTTGGGCTTGGTTCCTGGGGTCAGGATCCCATACAAGTTCAAAGTTCCAACCTTTGAGAAGTATAATGGCACTGCATGCCCAAAGACCCATCCCCAGTCCTTCGTAGGAAGGATCGCTGCTTATACGGATGATGAAAAACTCTGGATGTATTATTTTCAAGACAGCTTGGTTGGAGCTTCGCTGGAATGGTACATGAAGCTCAGCAGAGTTAATATCAAGAGTTGGAAAGATCTAGCAGAAGCCTTTGTGAGACAATATCAATATAATATGGACATGGCTCCAAATAGAACTCAATTGCAGCACATGGCTCAGACTGCTAAGGAAGGTTTCAAAGAGTATGCTCAGAGGTGGCGCCAGCTCACTGCCAGAGTGCAACCACCGCTGCTTGAGAACGAAATGGCTGACATGTTTATGGGTACTTTGTAGGGTGTGTTTCTTGAAAGACTGACGTCCAGTTCTGCCACCAAATTCAACGACATTGTCATTGCTGGAGAGAGGGTTGAGACCTTGCTGAAGATGGGGAAGATCCAAGATCCAAGTTCTAGTGGCTCGAATGGAGAGAGGAAAGCTCTTAGTGGACCTCCTAGGATAAGAGAGGGTGAGACAAATGTTGTATTTGGCCGAGGTCGGGGCCGTGGTTATAGAAGACCGTATGAGCATGTGGCAGCAGTCACAATTCCTTCTGCTCCTGTGCAACAGATGCAACAACCTCCACAACAACAACATCAGCAACAACAACAACCCCGTACCAACTATCAGCAGAGGCCATATCAGCCAAGGCAAACTCGCCCGGCTAATAGGGTGATTGAGGCCATCCCTATGACTTATGCTGCTTTGCTTCTAAGACTGCTGGATTTAAACTTGATTCAATTGAGAACTTTGGCACCACCACCCCCTGGAGAGCTTCCAGTTGGTTATGATGTCAATGCACGTTGCGCTTTCCACTCTGGAGCACCCGGGCACTCAACTGAGAAGTGCAGGGCTTTGCATCACAAGGTCCAGGACTTGATAGACTTTAAAGCAATCAATTTTGCACCACCGCCGAATGTTAATTCGAACCCTATTCCGAATCATGGAGGGGCAAGAATCAATGCTGTTGAGGGTGGCAAAGAGTTGAGTCTCGTGCTGAGTATTGAAGAAGTAAAGACTCCTTTGAGGGTAGTGAAAGAGAGACTGCTGAATGGTCAAGTGTTTCCTGGTTGCTGTTTTGATTGTGAAGACTGTTTGAATGCTGAGAATGGTTGTGAGAAGCTGAAGATGGGTTTGCAAGGTTTGATGGATGATGGATCCTTACAGTTCAACAAAGTGGGTAATGATGAAGCTGATGATGTGTCAACCATTACCATATTCTATGATGAAGCTGACATGCCTGTCAGAAGAGAGCCTGTTACAATCTATGCTCCGGAGATTAGTCCCGTGACTATCACCGTACCTGGGCCTGTTCCGTACACCGACGATAAAGCCATTCCTTGGCATTATGGCTCAGACGTATATGTAGCTGGACAGAAGATTGAGAGCAAGGTTGTTGCTGCTGACCCGACTGTAGAGAATGTCGGAGGAGTTGGGGGTTTCACCAGAAGTGGTCGTTTATTCGCTCCCCCTGTGCTGAGAGGGGATCCTGAGGCTGAGGCTTCATCCAAGGCCAAAGGAAAGCAAGTTGTGAATGATGAATCAACTACTCCTGTGGCTGGGCAGGGTACATTTGAAAAAGAGGTCGAGGAATTCATGCGTATTATCAAAAAGAGTGACTATAAGGTGGTTGATCAGCTGAACCAAACACCTTCCAAGATATCCATCTTGTCACTGCTGATGTGTTCTCCCGCACACAGAGAGGCCTTATTGAAAGTACTGCAAATGTCCTATGTTCCTCAGGAAATCACCGTCAACCAACTTGAAGCTGTTGTAGGAAGTGTCAATGCTAGCCATGGCCTAGGCTTTACAGACAGGGACCTCACATCAGAGGGCAGAAACCACAACAAAGCACTACATATCACTATGGAGTGCAAGGGTGTTGTGTTGTCTCATGTTCTTGTAGACACAGGCTCTTCCCTGAATGTGCTTCCGAAGAAGGCACTGATGAAGCTAAATGTTGATGGGATTGTCCTGAGACCAAGTGATCTGATTGTCAAGGCTTTTGATGGTTCGAGAAGATCAGTTTTTGGAGAAGTTGAGCTGCCCGTCAAGATAGGCTCTCAAGTCTTCAAAAGTGTTTTCTATGTCATGGATATTCAGCCGGCGTACAGCTGTTTGTTGGGACGCCCGTGGATACATGCTGCTGGAGCTGTTACTTCAACCCTGCATCAGAAGCTCAAATACGTGGTTGACGGCCAGGTTATCACAGTCTGCGGAGAGGAGGACATCTTCGTAAGCCACTTGTCGACATTCAAGTATGTAGAGATGGATGGAGAAATCCATGAGACTTTATGCCAAGCTTTCGAAGCAGTCAATGTCAGCATCTTGACTCCTGTGGAGAAGAGCAGTGAGAAAGAAGGTACATCTATCCACTCCTACAGAGAAGCAAAAGAGGTTGTTCAATCAGGCAGTGCCCAAGGCTGGGGCAAGCTGTTGGAGCTAGAAAATAAAAATGATAAGTTTGGCTTAGGGTATCAGCCAGGTGGATCTACTCCAAGTGGTGAGGCTATCACGTTTACAAGTGCTGGGTTGCTCGACCGCAACCAGATCTGTACAGCAAGCCAAGATGGGGATGGTGACGGTGACTGGGACAACTGGATCCACCCGTGTGCGCCCGACGAGGAGCTAGCAAACTGGTCTGCTGAAGACATTATCTAAGTCACCTGGCTCACAGAGTAATTATTTTGTTTCCTTTTATTAGCATACTGCATTGTCAAATCCAGCATTCTGCCCAAGATGCTAGGATCCATTGTATTGGGCCACCGTGTTTTGTATTGCATCTTTATTTTGCTATGAAATAAAAGGACATTTTCAGACAAATTGTGTTCTCTTTCTTTGTTTTTAAACTTTTTCACAAAAATATAAAAATGGCAATGTGTTTTCCTGTTTGTTTTTGTGTTAGCGTCTCTTTTTCAAAATAAGCAGATTCTGAATGAGCACATCATCTGTGCAGTGTTGATCATCCGGATTCCATTGATAACGTTCCTGCTATGACTACGCATGACTTTGACAATCCAGTCTACCAAGCTGATGAAGGGGTTGAGGAAGACTGTGATCTCCCTGAAGAATTGGTCAGATTGTTGAAACAAGAGGAACGGGTTATTCAGCCTCATCAAGAAGAAATTGAGATCATCAACATTGGCAGTGAAGATGTGAAGAAAGAGATCAAAATTGGGGCCAGTCTGCAGGCCGACGTCAAGAAAGAGCTGATCAGTATGCTGAAAGAGTATGTGGATATCTTTGCTTGGTCATATCAAGATATGCCGGGGTTGGATACCGACATCGTTATGCATAAGTTACCTCTGAGAGAGGATTGTCCTCTTGTGAAACAGAAATTGAGAAGAACTCGTCCTGACATGGTGATGAAGATCAAAGAGGAGGTTCAAAAGCAATGGGATGCCGGTTTCCTTGCTGTGACTAGTTACCCACCTTGGGTAGCTAACATTGTACCTGTACCAAAGAAGGACGGCAAGGTCCGGATGTGCGTTGACTACCGGGATTTGAATAGAGCAAGCCCAAAAGATGACTTTCCGTTGCCACACATTGATGTGTTGGTGGACAATACTGCTCAATTCTCGGTGTTTTCTTTCATGGATGGCTTCTCCGGATATAATCAGATTAAGATGGCGCCGGAAGACATGGAGAAGACAACGTTCATTACCCCGTGGGGTACATTCTGCTATAAGGTCATGCCCTTTGGTTTGAAGAACGCCGGGGCAACTTATCAACGGGCAATGGTCACATTGTTCCATGACATGATACACAAGGAGATTGAGTGTTATGTGGACGATATGATTGCTAAGTCCCGAGACGAAGAAGAGCATCTGGTCAACCTGAAGAAGTTGTTTGATAGACTGATCAAATACAAGCTGAGGTTGAATCCAAACAAGTTCACTTTCGGAGTGCGTTCCGGGAAACTGCTGGGTTTCATTGTTAGTCAAAGAGCAATTGAGGTAGATCCTGCTAAAGTAAGAGCTATTCAAGATATGCCTGCACCGAGAACAGAAAAAGAAGTGCGCGGGTTTTTAGGGAGGTTGAACTACATTTCTCGGTTCATATCTCATCTAACTGCCACGTGCGAACCGATATTCAAGTTGCTAAGAAAATAGAAAACGGTCAGGTGGAATGATGACTGCCAAAGAGCTTTCGACAAGATAAAAGAATATTTGTAGGAGCCTCCAATTCTAATGCCTCCAGTGGAAGGAAGACCATTAATCATGTACTTGACCGTGCTAGAAGGGTCAATGGGGTGTGTTCTAGGCCAACATGACGAGTCTGGTCGAAAAGAGTACGCTATTTATTACCTTAGCAAAAAGTTTACCGACTGTGAATCCCGATACTCACTGCTCGAGAAAACTTGCTGCGCTTTGGTATGGGCTGCTCGCCGACTGAGGCAGTACATGTTGACTCATACCACACTGCTCATTTCCAAAATGGATCCTGTCAAGTACATCTTTGAGAAACCAGCGTTAACCGGAAGGGTTGCTAGGTGGCAGATGATTTTAACTGAATACGACATCCAGTATACTTCTCAGAAAGCCATCAAGGGAAGTGTATTGTCGGATTACCTTGCACAGCAACCTCTTGAAGATGATTATCAGCCAATGAAGTTTGATTTCCCTGATGAGGACATCATGTACCTCAAAGCAAACGATTATGAGGAACCACTTCCGAAGGAGGGGCCAGACCCTGAATCCAAATGGAAGTTGATGTTTGATGGGGCAGTCAATATCAATGGACGTGGAGTTGGTGTTGTTCTTATTACTCCTGAAGGTGTTCACTTACCCTTCGCTGCCAGAATTACATTTGGCTGCACCAACAATGAAGCGGAATACGAGGCATGCATAATGGGAATAGAGGAGACTATTAATCTTCGGATTAAGAACCTTGACATATTCGGAGATTCAGCCCTCGTCATTAACCAAGTTACTGGCAAGTGGTATACTCATCAGGAGCATCTAATTCCATACAGGGATTATGCTAGAAAACTGTTGACGTTCTTCGCGACAGTTAAACTTCAATACATACCACGTGATGAAAATCAGTTTGCCGACGCATTGGCCACTCTCTCTTCGTCAATCAAAGTCTTGTATTGGAATTATGTGCCCAGAATTGACATATCCAGGCTTGACGCTCCAGCTCATGCCTTCTCTGTAGACGCCGTGTCTGACGAGTAACCTTGGTATTTTGATATCAAGTTATTCCTGGAAAAGCAAGAATACCCAACTGGGGCATCTTCCAATGACAAGAAGACCTTGAGGCGACTTGCTGCTAGCTTCTTCTTGAACACAGACGGGATTTTGTACAAGATAAACTTTGACATGGTCTTGCTCAGATGCGTGGATAGACACGAAGCAAACCTGTTGATGCAGGAAGTCCACGAGGGATCTTTCGGTACCCATGCAGGAGGGCATGCTATGGCAAAGAAATTGTTGAGATCAGGGTATTACTGGATGACAATGGATACAGACTGTTGTTCATTCGCTCGTAAGTGCCACAAGTGCCAAATATATGCAGACAAAGTGCATGTTCCTCCAAGCCCGCTCAACGTCATGTCATTTCCTTGGCCCTTTTCCATGTGGGGCATTGACATGATCGGGAAGATAGAGCCAACTGCTTCAAATGGTCATCGCTTCATCTTGGTCGCGATTGATTACTTCACCAAATGGGTAGAAGCAGCATCTTATGCCAACGTCACTCGTTAAGTGGTGGCAAGATTTCTGAAAAGAGATATCATATGCAGATACGGAGTGTCCGAAAGGATCATTACTGACAATGGTTCTAATCTCAACAACAAGATGATGGCAGACTTGTGTCGGGACTTCAAGATACAGCATCACAATTCTTCTCCTTACCGACCAAAGATAAATGGTGCGGTAGAGGCAGCTAACAAGAATATCAAGAAGATTGTGCAGAAAATGGTTCTCACCTACAAAGATTGGCATGAGATGTTACCATTCGCGTTGCATGGGTACCGTACGTCGGCCAGGACGTCAATAGGGGCAACTCCCATTCTCTCTGGTGTATGGCATGGAAGCAGTCCTGCCTGTTGAAGTAGAGATTCCTTCATTGCGTGTGATGATGGATGTTAAGCTGGATGAGGCTGAATGGGTGCGTGCTCGTTATAATCAGCTATGTCTAATTGAGGAAAAGAGATTAGCGGCTATCTGTCATGGTCAGCTTTATCAGAGGAGAATGAAGCGTGCATTCGACCAACGAGTACGTACTCGAGAGTATCAAGTGGGAGAGCTTGTGTTGAAGAGGATCGTTCCTCCAGGTTCAGATCACAGGGGCAAGTGGACCCCAAACTACGAAGGACCATTCATAGTGAAGAAAGTCTTTTCAGGAGGAGCACTGATGCTCACCACTATGGATGGAGATGACTTCCAGTCCCCTGTTAACTCGGACGCAGTTAAAAAATACTTCGCATAAAGAGACCCGCTGGACACAAAAACAGAATTATAGTCCAGGCAAAAAAAGGGCATCCCGGCGAGCTAAAAACAGAATAAAAAGCTCGGGAAAAAGTTAGGGAAAAAAATGAAAAAAATGTACACCCGCTGAGTTGAAAAGCCATATTGGACAGCTCAGGCAAAAAAGGGTATCCCGGTGGATTGAAAACCCAAAAGGGCGATCCACGCAAAACAAGGGAATAAGCGAACAACTGCGATCCGGGTAATCTAAACCACGTCATTGCTCCGTACAACTTGACAATATCAGAAGGATAGGAAACAGTCCCCTCATCTTCTCAGAAAGCCAAAGCAGAATGGAGAGTCTCGAAGACATGCAGGTCATAGCAGAAATGGAACTCCTTGGAATGCCGTGTACATTGCCATTAGGATAGTTTCTTTTCTCAATGTTACGGTAGCTACCTCTTTCCAGGTGGTTGCTTCCTGTTGTAAAATCCTTTCCTATTCAGAGGCCATTCAATAAAAAGAATATTCAGTCAAAAAGCTGTGTGTGTTTATTTTTGTTTGCAAAATGTCCTGAATTTTCGGCAAAAATAGCATTGCATTAAAACATGGTGATAATTTTGAAAAGAAAACTGACATGCAGGGAAACTGTAAACTCTCTTTGAGTGTCGGGTGACGATGGATGAACAGATCATACCATGCAAATCCTCGGGGCACACTTGTGTTTTCTGTTGTTGCAGGTTGCAGGATGGCGTCACATTCTCCCAAGCATTTACTTTTTCCCAGTAGAGTATCTCCCCAAGCAGAGATTTCTTCTCCCAGTAGGTATCTGAAAGCCTGGCATCTCCAGCAGAGATTTCTCTCCAGCTAAGTCTTGGCAGCAGCCCAAGCGGTTTCTTCTTCCCCAATGAAGTAGCAGTCTATTCTTCCCCAGTGGAGTATGTCCAGCAGGAATCTGAAAGCCTGACATCACCAGGGTTGGAATTATCAGAATTCTATCCTCAGCAAGAGTCTTTCCCAGCCAGAGCTTTGAATCAGCAGATGCTCTCCCCAGCTAGAGTATTGTTCAAGCATCTTCCCCATCCGAGTCTGAAGATGATCCTGTCCC
Source organism: Lathyrus aphaca (assembly GCA_963966055.1). NCBI lineage: Eukaryota > Viridiplantae > Streptophyta > Magnoliopsida > Fabales > Fabaceae > Lathyrus > Lathyrus aphaca. The sequence continues at coordinate 160,007,606 of OZ014520.1, forward strand.
CACAGAGTTCATATTTGATCTTCACTTCCGTCAGTGAAATATTCCCCAGTGAAGTTGCCATACTTTTGGTTAATTTGATGATACAGTCAAGTATTCATCACCTCAGTCAGTCAGGTGTCCAGACCTCTTGACTTGTCTTCCCCTGCAGAGTTGTATCTCTTACTGCCAATCAGGCATTCGTTTGTTGCTCGTCTGCATCTTTCGACACTCGTCTGTGTTATCCCTAAGCGGAGTGTTCCTCTGCAGTGACATATTATTGCTTTATAGCTGCTCGTCTGCATCTCTCAACACTCGTCTGTGTTATATCTGTGGTATTGCTCGTTTGCTTTCCCTAGAGTGGTTTATGATTACCTTGATTTTGCTCGTCTGCAATTTCAAACACTCGTCTGTGTTTGGTTATATCAGTTGCCGTTTGCTCATCTGCAATTTCCAGCACTCGTCTGTGCTTTGAGATGTAATATCTTTGCTGTTGATTTCAAACACTCGTCTGTGTTTTGAGGTCCTGATATTTGTTGTTGCTCGTCTGCAACTTCCCAATACTCGTCTGTGTTTGGTATATAATCTTTGTGAGTGCTTGTCTGCAATTCTCAGCACTCGTCTGTGTTGTGATACTTCATCTATTATTGCTCGTCTGCAATTCTCAGCGCTCGTCTGTGTTGTGATGTCTCCTATGTTGTTGCTCGTCTGCAACTTCCCAACACTCGTCTGTGTTTGGTATGCCTGATATTTGCGGATACTCGTCTGTATCATTTCTAGCACGCGTCTGTGTTGATTATATGTTTGAAGCTCGGATACTCGTCTGTATCATCCCAGCACTCGTCTGTGTTATGCCTATATCTGTATGTGAGGATTTGATGTTTATCCCGATATTCTTCTATTGCTACTTCAAATGCTCGTTTGTGTTTGAATTTCTGGTATTCGTCTGTACCAGTGGCTGATACTCGTCTGTATCATTGCCTGAAGCGCTCGTCTGTGTTTCTCGGATCATCGTCTGATACTCATATGTATCATTGACTTTTGGCACTCGTCTGTGTTATCTTGATGATCATCCAATACTCGTCTGTATTGAAGAGGTTTAAAATCCTAACAGTGGGAATTAATGTCAAAATGGTTATCGGTCCTGGCGTAACAGGTAAATCCGAAGGAGGCTCGTCTGTCTCAGGCACCAATTATGGTTGCTGCACCTGGCGTAACAGGTTTGCTCGAAGAAGACTCGTCTGTCTATTACCATATATCCGCGGATAATATATGAAGAAGGTTCGTCTACCTTGATTGCATGTGTATCCCACAGACTTAAGTGCATTGCCGGTCCTGGCGTAACAGGTAAATCCGAAGGAGACTCGTCTGTCTCATGTCATATGTTCTTGTAGTGTTTGAGGACTCGTATGTCCAGCTCCTGGCGTCACAGGATTGTTTGAAGACTCGTCTGTCTCAAGTTATATGTTCTTGCAAAGTGTTTGAGGACTCATATGTACAGCTCCTGGCGTCACAGGATTGTTTGAAGACTCGTCTGTCAACATGTTCTTATTCCAGATATCAGTTTCAACTTGGAAGAAGCTCGTCTGCTTTTTCTCTTCTTCTAATCCCCAGAGCGTCATCTGGTTGGGTTTATTTCCCGGTGTTTCATTCTTCGTCAGAGTGCAAATTCCTGGTCTTCTTGGTATTCAACCACAATTTATCTTGAATGGTCGATAGCCCGTACTATCGTCCTTTTCAGATTAACTGATGATTGAGTAGGGGAAGCTGTAACACCCCAAATTTTCCCTCTTCATTTTAAGCATCATATCACATCATATTCATCATACTCATATCATTTCCTCAGCACCATATCATAGAAAGATGAAGCATAACATCCCTCATGTCCTAGCATCAAGCATATGGTCATCTGTGGAGGTCCTTGAAGCATTTCAAGCCATGACAAGGGTCCCAATGAGTTTGTACAAGTTCTATGGCGAGTATACACTCCATTTACAAGATCAAGTCCATTGGCAAAAGCTCAGAAGATTGCATGATCATCAGAAGTCTCAGGACAAGGCAAAGCTCCTATACAAGACACCCAAATTAGGGTTTGTGATTCAAGTACCAAGATCTCACAACTTTGGCCATTTCATATGGGCAAAGTCTTCTATATGTTAATAGGATCCTAGGTGTCAATTTTCATGAGAAAATTCCATGTGGAAGTCAGTCAATGCCTCAGTTGCTTGCAGATGAAGCAAAAAGTCAACAGTGCCCTTAAAAAGTCAACTGCTTGATTTCAAGGGGTCTAACCCAAATTTTTTTGGCCAAGAGGGGTCCTTACAATGTTATAAGAGGTTTGGAATGCCTAAAGTTCAAGAATCATGGAGATTTGAAGGGTTTTGCAAAAATGGTACAAAGTTGGTTTTTGAAATTTTCCAAATTTGGCAACTTTTGCCCTAATTTTCAAATGGCCTTAACATGATCAAAAATTCTTCAAATGGACCAAAGTCAAACATGAAAGTTGAATAGTAAGGGCTCCCATTTTCAAAAAGTACAATTACATTTTCATAGGATTCCTAGATCTCTCTATAGGCCATTCGAAAAAAGTCATGTATTCTAGGGCAAATTTCACTTTTCATGAAGCCACCAAATGCAAGAGGGTTCAAATCTGAATTGTGTGGCTTGGTACTGGCCCAATTGTGTTTCAAATTCAAAATGCATTACATTATGACCAATTTTCTCCAAAGAATTGTCTATTTTCGTGCACAACAAAAAAATCACTCAAAAATTGCAAAATTGGCAAAAGTCATGAAACAAGTGTGATGTTTGAATCTAAAGGCCAAGAGTGATTGGATTTGAATCAAGGGTGGGAAATGAATTGCCCATGTGCTGAGAGGTCCAAGAGAGCATGATCATAGCATGCTTATCTCACCAAGTTCAAATTATGCAAAATCACATTTTTCTCATGATTCATTCGTGCATTTCATCTCATTCTTTCAGCATTGCCTTGTGAGGTCACAAAGGGGAGAATTAGGGTTTAGAAAGTCTCAGATCTCTCTCATTCTCTCACTCCAAAACTTCATGCAACTTTGCATTTTCTAAAATATCTCTTCAATCTCTCACATTCTTCACAAACTTCTTCCACATTCTTGATCAGTGAGTGATATAGATCAAGATTCAGCCATTCATTTGAGCTTAAGATACAGAAATAGAAAGGTGCCATTGAGAAGCAACTTGCTCTGAAACCTTAGATCCAGCCTGTTTCAAGACCTTAGATGCATTTATTTTGCATCTAAGGAGTAAGAGGAGTGATTTGCACGCATTGCTTGGTTTTCTAGCTCACTATATCAAGATCTCCATCTCAGGTATGGCATGAAATCTCATGATCTAAAAATGGAATTAAGTTGTTGCTTTGTGTTCTTTGATCTTCACTGATGATTCTGCACTTTTTGGATTTGAAAAAGGTGCATCATAGCATAAGTTATTTGAGTTCAAAGTTTCATGGTGCATTATGTTTTTCTTCGATCCGTCCAATTCATTAAGTTTTAAGAGTTTTTGAGGTCATTTTCGTGTTCAGTGCATGTTAATTAGTAGATCTGGGTTATGTGTTTTCATTTATTGGTTGATTTATGGCTCTGTCATGGATTCCGGTGCCGGAGCCCTAGCTCCGGTCACCGGAAAATTGTTGGTGTTCTTCCTAGGGTTTCCACGAAGAAGATGAAGTATCCACCCTTGGATCTTGCCATCCTGCGCTCATCAATGTGCCACCTAGCCCTAGGGCATTTCCGTCTCATGTTATTTTTCTTTTTCTCATTTTTAATCCGCATGTGATACAACCTACCGTAATCTTGATATGCCAACCAATCCCAACGCAGCATTACGCCACCTTAATTAATGAGAGGCCAAGCGTGCGCGTTGGATCAATCCAACAGATCCTGCATTTTCCTTTTATTTTCACAAAAATATCCACCATAAACAACATACACATGCGCCAGACTGGGCCTTCAGCTTACTCTTCGCACCCCCTGCTCCTCCAGGCCCATTTGTTTCAACGTGAAATACCTACTATCAGCACCTCCTCATTATTTCTTTTAATTTCTTTTTCCATTTTTTATTTCTTTTATTCAGTTTACATTTCAATTTATTAAAAATACTTTCCTTCACATAAAAAATCCCAAAAAATTTATGAGTCTCATTTAATGTCTCTTTTATTTTATCATTTTTTTTTTCATTTGACACGTGTCTGAATTAATTCATCCTTTCACCTAGCTTCTTTTTAAGTCCATTTTGACCACACTGCCTTGTCTATTTTCCATACTCTTCAATATTTTTATTTTTGATCCCATTCTTTTTGCTTTGGATTCCTAAGACATTGAACTTTTCATGTGTTTTTTCTCTGGATTTTTAGAAACTTATTTCTTGAGTCTTGGTCTTGTGACTTGTGATGTAAGTTTGTAACCCTAACTTGTGTTCTTGCCTCCATTAAACCTTGTTTGCTTCTGAATCTTTTCAAACCCTTTTGGCTAGTTGATATAACATGTTTGAAGATCATTTGGTTTCAATTGTGGAATTTTTAGATGGTTGGTTGATTTGTTGTGGATTTTGGTTTGAACCTTGTCCCATTTTGCTTCCTTTGAACCTTTAGCTCTCATAAAAGCTTAGAAGGGCACTTGTGCCAACTTCTTCTTCTCATTTGGGGTTCCTTTGGGGTTTGGGTACCTTCCTGGTCCTAGGATAGGGTTTGTGTCTTCTGAAGTTTTGTGTTTGCTTCTTCTTTAAGTCATTTGTTTCCTTAAGTGCTTTCATTTCATCTTATTGTTTCTTTTGCTTCCATTTGGTATTGTTTGGTCTTGCACCTCTCTTCTCTTCATCTTGTTGGCTTCTTAAGCCATTCTTCATCTTGTTTTGGTTCTGGTTGAGGGCTTTGAGTCCATATCTTGTGCATTTTGCTTTACATATTTCATAAGTGTGCATTTGTCTTCATATGTGTTTCATGTTGCATCCTTAGCTTGCATACTTTCTTCTCCTCATTTCTTTGAGTTGCATTGGCATTGTGCATATGTTCATACCATTTCACTTCTGATTGTGTGATGTTAGCATGTTATCTTGTTCATTGTGTTTCACTTATATGCTTGATACTAACCTTGTAGGGGCTATGGTAAGTGTGAGGTGTGGGAATTGAGTTCCACGTCTCCAAATCTCATCTTCTCCTCTTATGTTTATCTTGTACTAACCCTTTGTTGTTGGGCTTAGGCCTTTCTCATCCCTTATTCTATCTTCTTCTTCTCTTCTTCTTTCCTTCTTCATTAGGATAGAAACCTCACTAACCCTTAGGACATCCATGCATGTTAACACTTAGGATTATTTAGTCCCCCTTTAGACTTTTTCCTTTGAGATCCTTTTGGTTCTTCTTCTCTTATCATCTCATAACTCTAAAAAAACATCTTAATAATGTTTGAAGTGATGTCTTGATCCATAGCCTTATCCCATGAGGTATGCTTGTAGTCTTCCCATCTTGGGATAGTACAAGTTTACCTTGTTATGCACAAGTCTGATCAAGGTATCTTCTTCATAAAGAAAAACATAAAAAACACTTCATCTGTAAATACCAAAAACACTTAATAAGTAAACAAGTTAGTGAGCCTAGGCCCTAATCTTTGGGTTCAAGTTTTGGGGATCTTCTCCTTACTTGAGTGTGCTTGTTCTATTATTCCATCTTGGAATGTAGTGACAAGTGCACATTCCATGGAAAAGAGCTTGAGTGCACTTCCTTGTGACACACTCATAAAAGCTACATAAAAAACACAAACAAACAATAAGCGTCTTTCCTTCGGGAATTCTTTTCTCATCTCCTTCGCTCCGTACGCGAACTTGCTCCTACATGTCACTTTGCAAGACGGTTACGCACTCGTCGTCCGAGTCTGCAACACCTGAGCAATGGCATAGGCAGTTCAAGCTTTAATTCACAAGCAATTTCCTTTTAGTACCCCTAGTTAGGGGAACTACGGCGTCTCTGATCCTCATTATCCTGATGAGGTACGTAGGCAGCGGGGTAGGGCCCGTTCGAGCACAATCTTTATTTTCCCTACATTTTTTCTCTTTGCTTTCTTATTCAATTCTTTTCTCAGTTTCTTTTCCAGTTCATTTCTTTTCTTTTGCTACAGTTTTCATCCCCTCACCCTTTGAAACAGATTTCTTTGCAAGCGTGGATCCCGTCGGGTACGGCAGACGATCTGGGTGCTAATACCTTCCCAGGTCGTAACCGACTCCCGAACTCAGTCTCTTTGGTTCGCAGGACCCGTGTCCTTCCTTTTCATTTCTTCTGGTTTGTGCAGCATTACCATACCCGTTCTTTCGGGATAAAAATGCCTGGCTGGCGACTCTATTCTTTTTCCGCGCCACTTTCGCGTTTGTACCAGGATGGAAATCCGGGGAGCGACACAAAGCAAGCTTCATTCCCAAACCTCATGCCATGCCTAATCTCTATATAAGCCCTGATCATTCCAAAACAAAGTGTTCCACTTCATTTTTTTAATCTCATTCTCACAATTTTCGTCTTCAATATCTCATTTCTCTCTCAATTCTCCCACTTTTTCAGCAAATTCCTCAAAGCTTCTTCATAGAAGTTCTTCAAATACTTCATTGGAATTTGAAGAACTTGAAGCTAAACCTTCATCAATCATCAATTATGGAGCTTATTTGAAGAAGCAATTATGTTTTTGGATTGATTTTGAGCATTGGAAGTGATTAATCAAGAAGCATCCAGATTGAATCGCATTTATTTTGCATTCGCGGATCTTCGGTTTTCTTCTTCGTTTTCACTTCGATCTACACTGCAACACTCACCGAAGCAATCCTCCACTTCGTAGGTTGGTGATTTAGAACCACTTTTCGCTTTAACTTATTCTCTTCTTCACACTGTAACGACATTCTTCGCATGTTCATTGATTGTGTTTGCATTTTACCGTTCAATTTCGTTTTGATTGCGATTTGTGCATTTCGATTGTTAGAAGCTAGATTTGTAGCTTAATCTAGGTCCTAATAAGAGTTAAAAAACCTCTTTTAAGCAGAAAATTCGTGTTAACATGTTCATGTAGGTGTTAGGGGTTCCTAGAAGTAAGTTCATGACCATAAGTGCTTATTTCTCAACTTTTATCACCATTTTGTTTATTGTTAACCGGTTAACGCATTTGGTTAACCGGTTAACACGTTGAAAAATTCCCTGGAATTGTAAATTTTAGGGCGTTAGCCGGTAAACCTATAGAGTTAACCGGTTAACGTTGTTCAAAGAGTGAAAAATTCCTTTGTTTCATTGTGTGTTTGCATTGCATTATGTCTTGATACTTCATGTAGTGATAGATCATGATTTTAGGGAATTTTTAAGACCACTTTTGGTATCTCATTCATCGTTTCGACATGTGTTTCGTTACCTTTTGCATATTTTGTGCTTACTTGTTAATTGTGCATAAAATAACTTGTGAATAGTTGTTGCCATGTTCAATACATCATTTAGCATGTAAATGAATGCTAAATTATGTTTTTACATCCCTTGCATGATCCATACGTGTTTCGGTAGCTTATACGCATAATTGCATTTGTGTGGCATTCTTGAAAATACATGTTCATAAGCATGTTCTTGCATTTCGTTTGCATGTTTGATTACACAATGCATGTTAATCCAATTCTGATTTTTTGCATTTAGTTACATGTCATTATTGATGATCTATGTTGATGCATGTTCATAATTCATATTCATGTTTATGTGCCATAGTTGAATGCATACTTTTTGCACATTTATCATTTGGTACATTCTTGCTTGTCCACTCATTAAAAATAATCATGTTCATTTAATCATGTGTTTTGATTCCATTTAATCATGGTGCATGTTAGTTGTACATTTTACCATTGGTTTTGTGCATAAAAATGAAAATAAGCAAATATGTCTTTTGCATTTCATAGTTGTTTGTTTTTGCAGTAGCTGTAAAATGTATGTTGATTGTTGCATTTTCATACTTTTTACACCTGTTTTACATGCTGATTGTGAGTTGTAAAAAGTTGTGTGCATTGTGCATTGCATTTCATTGTTGTTTGTGCATTTAGGAGCTGTAATAGGCTGCTAGATTTTGCTTTGCTTTATTTTTTAGTACCTTTAAACTTAGGATTGAGTCTAGTTTAGGTCCTATATGCATTAGGATTTAATTGGTACTTTGTTTGCCTTATTATTTTAGATAATATACAATACTAACCTTTGTTTTGTAGGGAGGTTAAGGTAAGTTCCTCACAACTTATTCATTTTACTTCTTTATGCATTTAATTTTCATTTTTCCTTACCTTTCATACTTGCGTTTGTCAGGTTTTCCCACAACTTCATGCTAATCCCTTTTGGAATCAACTTAACTTCACTAGGAAGTAAGTTGTATTCCATTTCTTTTCTCTTTTCCTTCTCATTAGGATTAGAAATCCACACTAACCATTAGGACCTACATGGAATAAACAATTTAGGGTTGTTTCTTAGTCCCCCTAGTTTTGTCCTTTTGCAACTTCAGTCCTTCTTTCGCATCTCATAAAAGAAAAACAATAAAACACCTAATAAAGGTTGATCTTCTCGTATGACACGAGACTTTGCCGTGGGATACTTATACATGTCATGTCTCGAGGTGAGGTGTAAGGCATCTACCACGATGAACAAGTCTTAGTATGAGAAGATTCACAAACAATAAACAAAAAAACACTTCTCCAAAAGACAAAACAACAAAGAAGAATCGTCTTTTCCTTCGGGAATTCTTTTCTCATCTCTTTCACTCTTAACGCGAACTTGCGACGACTTGTCTCATTTGCAAGACGGTAAACACACTCGTTTAAGGCAAGCCTGCAACACCTGAGCATAGACATACGCAGTTCCAATGCATAAAAAACACAAACAAATAGTTCCCGCCTTAGTTAGGCGAACTACGTCGACTCTGATCCTCATTTTCCCGATGAGGTGCGTAGGCACCGGGGTAGGGCCCGTTCGAGCACATTCTTTATTTTCCCTACATTTTCCCCATTCTTTATTTTCGTTCTCTCTTTTCTAGTTCCCTTTCTCATTCCAGTTCCAGTTGGCGGTTTTTTTTTGTTCAGCAGCATCTTATTTCTCATTTTTTGAAATAGACAAACAAGCGTGGATCCCGTCAGGTACGGCGGATGGTCTGGGGTGCTAATACCTTCCCAGATCGAAACCGACTCCCGAACCCAGATCTTTGGTTCGCAGGACCTCATTTTTTCCCTTTCTTCTAGGTTTGTGCAACATTACCTTTCCCATTCATTCGGGATAAAAATGCCTGGCTGGCGACTCTACCTTTTTCGCGCCACTTTCGCGTTTGTACTAGGATGAAAATCCCGGGAGCGACACCTGGGAGATGCAGATGGCAATCGTAGAACAATCGACTTACGTGTGTGAATATTAGTTTCAAAATTTTATCTTATGATTAGTGATCTAAGTCCAAATTAATTCATTTATTCTTTGCACTCCCTAAATTACTAACCACGCATTAATATTTACAAAAATTTAAAAGCGGAATTTAAAAGGTCATACGCTATTACATGGCTTGGGAAAGTTACATAATAATAGGTGCGGAAATTAAAACCTAAGCTATTACAATATATGAGCAATTACTTAATAGTCGAGCGAAGGAAAAATAAATTACAAAAAAATGCAACTTATACAATTTCTAAATAAATAAATAAAGCAATTAAAAAAAGAAAAGAAATGTTGATTTTCTGAAAAAATAAATTAGGGTTAAGGTTTTAGAAAATTAGGTTTGAAAAATTAGGGTTTAGAGTTTAATAAAAAAAGGGTTTGATTAAAAAAAATAGGGTTTGAGGAAAAACTAGGGTTTGAGTTTTAGGTTTAAAATTTAGGGTTTAAAAAAAAGGTTTGGAAAAAAATCAGGGTTGTTAGTTAACCTTTGTTCTGGACTGGCCCAATTCCCATAAATGGGCCAAGCAAACCAACTTGGCAGAAGCGCTCGACATCGAGCAGAATCAAGGATAGTGGTCTCTGTCGACCAAGAGCGTACCGACCAAGAGCGTACCGACCAAGACAAAGCCCTCCAACGGCTAGTTTTGACTGTTACCTATTTTTACGGATTCCTCGATTCGCGCCCAACGATATGGACCAATAATCTTCCACTTAGCCCCCTATATAAACCCTCTCATTTGGGAGGGTCAAGTATTTAATTCTTTGACCTTAATTCTCGTACTTGCCCACTCTTTGCTCAGTTACTTACTTCAGCATCGGAGTGCCTTGCAGGTACACCCCCTCTCCTCACCGACCGTCTTTCAACAACTCTCGAAGCCAGCCGTATCGGATCCTGATCTCTAGGTACGATCAGGTGGTGCCGTCTGTGGGAAATCTGATTTCCCCGTTCTTCTCTCTCTCAAAGTCTTCAAGAACCAAAGTTTTTACCAAGATCCATGGCTGCTCGAGACAATCAGGACAACCGATCAAACGACGGCATGATCCTCACGCAACGTGAGAGCAACATTCATCACCCTCCGCACGAAGAAACCGTGCAAGATCACCCGGACGGGAAGACAACATCGCCTTCTCTCGACCGTGATCAACCTTTGGAGAGTCGCCCGGAACCCCTCTTTCCCTCGACTCCGTCAGGATCTGACTTCGCTGCCCTAGCCGAAATCCTGAATCAGACAAATCTGCTGCTCCTCGCCCATGGCGAGAAAATCGCCTGTCTTGAAGACAATTACTGTCGACCCTCGTCTCCCGCGAGACGCCATGGAAGGCGCAGTCCCTCTCCTCCCAAGAGGAAGAGGAAGGGACACGTCGGCGAATCCACTGGCGACAAACGACCTCGTCAGTCCCCTCTGCGGTCTTCCCCTCCAAGAAAGTCAAGAAGGAGCAAATCAAGATCTGCATCTCCTTGGCGAACAAAGAAGCACGCACATAGATCCCCTTCATTCAACTCCAGCGAGGACGAGGACGCTCGGGGTCCCCTCTCATCAGAAATCATGGCGGCTAAACTTCCAAGAGGTTTAGAGAAACCCTTACCGCTAGGCTCGTACGACGGAACCACGGATCCGGACGAGCATATCGAGAATATTGATGCGCTGCTCGACTATCGAGGAGTACGAGGAGCGATCAAATGTCGCCTCTTTCCTACGACACTGAGGAAAGGAGCGATGACGTGGTACAAAAGCCTTGAGGCTGAATCCATCACTTCCTGGAAACAACTTGGATGCACGTTCTCCAGACACTTCACCGCCTCAAGGTGGCACCCAAAGACAGAAGCTTCGCTCGAAGCGATCATCCAAGGGAAAGACGAACCTTTGCGAACGTACATCGAAAGGTTCAACAAAGAGGTAGTCCAGGTGTCCACAACCGACGATATGAAGAAGTATTTGTTGGAACGAGGACTGCGCCCGTCAACAGATTTTCACCGGGCAGTCGGTATCGAGACCCCTGCCACCCTCGACACGTTCTTGCTGAAAGCCCAGGCTTATATCCAGTATGAGGAAAAGCAGGCAGCCAGCTCCGTAAGAGACGCTCGACGTCGCGAAGATGCGAAGCCCCACCGAGTCGATGAACCCTCGACATCTCGTCGGGGAGGAGACAAAAGAAAGGACGATCGCTCCCGTGAACCGCGGGAGCACAGAGGACCCGTCGGCCGGTTCCAAGAATATACTCCGCTCCTGGCTTCCAGAGAGAAAATCTTATCCGAGTGTGCCAACTCAGAGTTCCGGCAAGCAGGGGTACACTTTCCGAGGCAGCAGCCCAGCAAATCGGGCATAGACAAAACAAAATATTGCAGATTCCACAAAAGTCATGGCCACAACACAGAAGACTGCATCCATCTCAGGGACGCAATCGAAATTCTTATCAAGGACGGGCACCTTAAACAATTCACCAAATCCAGAGACACTCCTCGACAAGAAGCACAAGAGACTCAAAAGATCGAGGAGGATGTACCCGTTCCTGCAGATGCGAACATGCAGGTTGCCCTGAGCATCTATCGCCCAGAAGATTTCTTCCTACCCGAGCACACCGGGAGCCCGGGATACTTTTCCTCCCATAGTCAATGGGAAACCTTTCCATCCGCGATGGTCATTTCAGGAGGAGGGTTCAACAAAATCACGGTCGGATCCATAAAGCGAAAGTTCGACCAGCTGATTGTGAAGGGGCCCGCACAAAACGCAACCCTGGACCCACCAAGAGAGGGCTCGGTACCCCTTGCCTTTTACCGAGAGGAACTCTTGGGAGGAGCGCCAAACGACAGCATCCCGCTACTCATCCGAGCGCGAATGGAGAATTTCGATGTGAGAAGAATCTTGGTGGACCAAGGCAGCTCCTGCGACATTATGTACTCCCAGCTATTTTCAACACTCCAGTTGAACGAGACGCACCTGACGCCGTATGTCGGATCAGACTTGCAAGGTTTCAACGGGGCGGTCTCCCGACCATGGGGCTACGTCGATCTGTTTGTCACCTTCGGAGCAGCTGAGACAGCCAGGATGGTCCAAGTCTAGTTCCTAGTCGTGGACTGCCCGTCGCTATACCAGTGCATTCTGGAACGACCAACACTGGCCGAGCTAATCGTTGTGCCGTCCACTGTCCACCTGAAGATGAATTACTACACTACTTCGGGCAAGGTCGCCACACTGCACGGGGACGTTGATGCTGCTCGTCGGTGTTTCGAAGCAGCATCTAAAGGTCTTAGCTCAATATCGTACCAACCAAACCCTTCAGCATTGAATTCACCAGATATTCCACAAACACCCAGGGCCTTCCCTCAGGTAGACTCGATTGACCTGGACTGCAGGTTCTCGGACGACAACGAGGGCGTCCAAAAGCCAACAGATTCATTATCCCGACCAGTCCCGGACGGAGAGTTCGAGCTGATTCCCCTGGGAGATGACCCAACTCGGTGCGTTAAGATCGGGGCACATATTCCCGACTTGGCAAAACGACAGTTGGAAGCTTGCCTCAAAGGGAACACATATCTGTTTTCCTGGAGCGCCGCAGAAATGCCGGGACTCGACCCCGAGACAGCCTGCCATCACCTCTCCATCGACCCAACACACAAAGCAGTCGCCCAGCGCATGAGGAAGCAGTCGACCGAAAAAACTGAAGCAGTTGAATCTGCTGTTAAAGACCTCCTAGAGGCAAAATTTGTAACCGAGGCCAGGTACACAACCTGGCTCTCAAATGTTTTACTTGTGAAAAAATATAATGGAAAGTGGAGAATGTGTGTTGATTATACTGATCTCAACCGGGCATGCCCGAAAGACGCATACCCTTTACCTAACATTGATAAGTTTGTCAACAATTCGTCCGGCTTCAAACTATTGTCCTTCATGGACGCATACTCAGGGTATAATCAAATACCCATGGCTGTGTCCGACAAAAAATACACGGCCTTCATGACCGAATCGGGCAACTACTATTATAAAGTCATGCCCTTCAGCCTGAAAAACGCAGGCGCGACATATCAGCGCATGATGAATAAGGTATTCCGAGCAGAAATCGGGGACATGCTCGAAGTATATATGGACGACATGATCTTCAAATCTCAACAAGAGACGGACCACGCGTCCCACTTACGAAAAGTGTTCGATCAAGCATGAAAATGCAAAATGCGTTTCAATCCCGAGAAGTGCACATTTGGTGTCCGAGCAGGGAAGTTCCTCGGATTCTATTTGACCGAACGAGGCATCAAAGCCAACCCCGACAAATGTCGGGCATTCGCGGAACTCCTAACTCCTACTTCTAAAAAATCCATACAATCTCTAAATGGGGTCCTCACTTCCCTCGCTCGGTTCGTAGCGAGATCCTCTCAACACGCTCTCCCCTTCTACAAGCTCCTCCGCAAGGAGGCAACTTTCGAATGGACGGAGGAGTGCGAGCTAGCGTTGTCCCACCTGAAGAGGGCACTAAGTGAACCCCCAGTTTTATCCAGACCTGAAGAAGGAGAGATACTTTATCTCTACCTTGCCGTTGCAAACGAAGTAGTAAGCGCGGCCCTCGTACGCGACTTACCCGAGAGAAAGAAGCATATTTATTTTACGAGCAAAGCACTCCATGGCCCGGAAATTCGGTATCTCCAGGTAGAAAAAGTGGCCTTGGCCCTCCTTTTCGCAGCCAGAAGGCTACGCCATTATTTCTTGGCCCACACCATCATCGTAAGAACCGATCAACCCATAAGACAATTGCTCGGTCGACCAGACATGGCCGGACGAATGTTAAAAAGGTTGTTGGAACTATCCGAATTCGACATCAAATTCGAGGGAAGGCAAGCTCTCAAAGCTCAAGCATTGGCCGACTTCGTAGCAGAACTCACTTTCACTGAGCAAGAGCCAAAATCTTCCTCCAGGTGGACTATTTTCGTGGACGGGGCATCCGGCCCAGCAGGCAGCGGAGCTGGGGTTATTCTGGAGAACGAGGAAGGGAACATCATCGAAGTATCCTTAACCTTATATTTCCCCACTTCCAACAACCAGGCGGAGTACGAGGCCTTCCTAGCAGGCATACGGCTCGCGACCGACTTGGAAGCAGAAGAAATCATAATCTGCACGGATTCTCAGTTGGTCGCCAGCCAAGTCCGAGGAGACTTTCAAGCCAAAAACGATAACATGACCGAATACCTGGCCCTCGTAAAAGGCGAGCTAAAGCGATTCAGAAGCGTGGAACTCAAACACGTCCCACGGGAGAACAATACCCGGGCCGACATCCTTTCCAAGTTGGCGAGCACTAAAAGGAAGGGAAACAACAAATCCGTCATACAGAAAACGCTTCCTCGACCAAGCATTGGGCAATCATCAATCCACCTAGACGTTAATCTCGTGGGTGACACGAACTGCTGGATGACCCCAGTATTTAACTACCTGACTAAAGGAGAATTACCGACCGACCCAAAAACGGCCAGCACAATACGACGAAGATCATGCTCATATTCTCTAGTGGGTGGACGTATGTATCGTCGAGGATTCTCTACACCCCTCCTCAGGTGCGTAGAAGAAGAGAACATCTCGCACGTGCTGAGAGAAGTCCATGAAGGAATTAATGCGCAACATCCAGGCGGACGGTAGTTGGCCCGAAAAATTCTTCGAGCAGGATACTATTGGCCCACACTCCAACACGACGCAAAGGAGCACGTGAAAAGGTGCGATAGGTGCCAACGACACGGGGACGTACACGTAGCACCCCCGTCCGAGCTAAAATCACTATCGTCGCCTTGGCCATTCGCATGGTGGGGGATGGATATCTTAGGACCATTCGTTGTCGGATCCGGCCAGAAAAAATACCTAATTGTAGGCGTTGATTATTTCACCAAGTGGATAGAAGCTAAGGCCTTAGCCAAAATCACTGCACTCAACATACTACATTTCTTCAAGAGGAACATCCTCGCCCGGTTCGGAGTACCGCTCGCCATTGTGACCGACAACGGCACTCAGTTTACAGATAGACACTTCAAAGAATTTGTTGCATCAATAGGAACGAAACAGTATTTCGCTTCGGTGGAGCACCCCCAAACTAACGGGCAAGCAGAGGCCGCGAATAGGGTAATCCTAAGAGGCTTGAAACGAAGACTGGACGAACATAAGAAGCACTGGGTCGAGGAGCTACATAGCGTGCTATGGGCATATAGGACCACCCCCCACTCAACAACCGGGAAGTCCCCATTCCGATTGGCGTATGGGACTGAGGCAGTGATCCCTATAGAAATGCACGTCTTATCCAGAAGCACAGAATCCCCTATGGACCAGGACACCAACTCCGAGGCTTTGAGGGACGAGCTTGACCTGGTCGAGGAAGTTCGATCAAAAGCTGCTCTTCGGGAGACCGTTCTCAAACAGAAAATAGCCGCTCGGTACGATTCTAAAGTCATAAGACGGATGTTCGAAGTAGGCAGTCTTGTTCTCAGAAGAAATCACAGGGACCCCTGAGAGGGAAAGCTTACACCCAATTGGGAGGGCCCATATCGCATCCGAGCAAAAACCGAAAACGAAGCCTATTATTTAGAAAATTTACACGAGGAAGAGCTTGCTCGACCGTGGAACCCCGAGAAGCTTAAGCAATATTACAGCTAACTCACAAGGTCACCTTGCTCAACTCTCAAGCGAGGAGCAATAGGACTGACCAAGAACTGCGTGCCCAGGTACAAGCACGACAGCCCAAAAATAACATGATCACCAGGACCTCCCTCCAAGAGAAGGAGAAACCTGTCGCACGGGCGGATACTCAAACGAGTCTGACTTTGCCTAAGTACCACGACCAGGCAGAACCCCAGCTCGCGATGGGATGTTTGCGCCACGGAGCCCGGGCCATTACCTTGGCCCGGGCACCGGCCAGGAGCAAAGACTCCATAATCTAATTGGTCCCCCAAACCAATGGATCACGAACACACCCCGTATACATTCAATCATATCCAATTAAGTGCAAAAACGCAAGACAAACACTTAGCATTTAAAGTATAAAGAGAACAGTCCTCCGATGGACGAGCAATTGAACAGTAAATATAATGAAACAAACGAGCATTAATAAACATCAAATTGTGAACACCAAAAATGCGACCTCGAAGGGCCGACTTGTTCATGATTAATTACAAAGGGGACTACGCCCCAAAACAAAGAAACATAAATTACAAGGCACCCAGGCCAGAAACTAATTATCCTCGCCCTCAGGGTGGCCTTCTTCTTGACGAGCCTCATCCTGGTTCGGCTGCGCTTCGGGCTGATCGGGCGGAACAATCGACCCTGGCTGAGAATCATCCACTACCAGGTCCGAAGGAACCACAATCTGGCCGTCCTCAACCTTATATAGCTAGCTGATCCGACCAACGTCCAAGGCCAAGTCAGGATGAAGAGTCCTTATCTGATCCACAACATTCTGGAAACTGAGCTCAGTTGATGAGTTCAGATCTTCCATATCTTGGTCGATCCGAGCAAGGAACTGAACCCTCGTTACCATACTCTTGGTTTCAGCATCTTCATCCTCCTTCGGGCAAAAAGCATCCTTCAGCTTTTTGTTCTGCTCCAAAACCCTCTTCTTGTCGACCTCCAGTTTGGCAATAATGTTGCCCCGCTTGGTCAGCTTCGTAGCCATGGCAGCAGCCTCTTCAGTGGTCATCCTTAATTTCTCCCCAGCTACAGCTAGCTGCTCCTTCGGCTTCGCCATCTCCCTCTCTTGCCCGGGATTCCCTTCAGCAGTTTGCAAGGCCATCGACAGGACCCGCATCACAGTGCTCGCATCTTGGGCCAGAGATAATCGCCGAGCAAGACGATCCATTGCCTTCAGGTACAAGGAGTCCGCACGGTCCACCTCCATGCTCGTCCCTTCAAAAAAGTTACGCTTCACAAAGCACGACAGCATATGCTTCGGCTTCGGGGGAGCGTTGGCCGTCAGGTCCACAGTCGTTGCGGACTTGTGCTTCTTCATTAGAGAGCCAGTTGAGGCGCTCGGAGAGCCCTGGACCAAGGGGCCCGACCCAGAGCCACTTGTCTCGGTCAGCTTGGTCTGCACAACCCTCGATCTCTTCTTCTGCTGTTGACGCAAGCGTTCTTGTATTTTGTCGAGTGGGTTCGACAGGGAGCCTGAAAAAGAAAAAGAAAATTAGATTAATCTTGGACGACAGAATAGTATCAAAGATATGACAAATAGAAATAAAGCAGATACCAAAAAAGTCGGACACTTCCTGCTCGGTATTGCACGCCAACAAATCTGTGATGTCGATCAAGGGACGCTCCACAGCTTCCCCCCCATCGTGATCCAGCATAATTTTCCCTTCTCCGTCCAGCAGGGGGGTCGGGGTAAAAGACGCTATCAACTTCCTAAAAGCCTCGAAACTGGCCGCGTCATCCTCGTTCAAAGAGTCCCCCACCTGGACGAACTCACTGACCGACCTCGCATAGTGGGTGTAACTCCAGGAGAAAGGGAACAACCAAAGCTTCCTCGGAATCACATGCCCTTGGTCGTCGAGCTTGGGTTCATCATTCTCGTCGGTATCTATCCCTAGAAAGCTCAGCGCCCTCACAGCCTCCGCGCTCGCGGGTTTGATCAAAAAATAGTCCATCTTGAAAGCCCGGATGGACTCTGAATGGGCTTTGAAAATTTTCGTCCTCTGTTTGAAAGAAACGAACCCCTTTCGGTCAGTCCCTCGCCCGACTTGACGCTGCAGGGAGAACAACCGGAAGAACAGAGGGAGCGTGGCACCAACACCCAGATGGGCGCACGTCACCTCAAATGCCTTCAGGAATGCATACGAGTTAGGATGCAGCTGAGACGGAGCAACACCCAGATGCCCGAGCAGAGTACATACCAAGTCACTGAAGGGAAAAGTTACCCTCAGGACCGAAATTGCATACTCGTACATGGAGAATGCCCGACCTCCAAAATCTGAGAAGATACAGTCATCATCTCCTGGGCAAGTCAGAACCCAGTCGGCAAGGTTGCCAACGACGGGCAACGGCTCCGCTCGAGGCCTTGAGAACGAGGACACTTTGTCCAGCAGATCCTCCACCACCCATTCTTCGGGCGAGATCCTAATCTGTTCAGGGCATCATGGCGAGTCTGTTGAAGCTCCTTCTTCCGTAGTGCTCGCGTCCGAGTCTCCCGGAGCCAGAGGGGACTGACGCAGAAGATCCAGAATCTTCCGAGGACACATCCAACGGGTCCATGAGCGAGTTTTCACCTGAAAAGCAGAGGAAAGGTGTCAGTGAATTCGATTAAGAATATCAAATCCATCCTTCCACCGCTCGACAAGTGAAAGGGCACGCATCAACCCAGGAACAGGGTCCCGAGCTGTAGCCCTGGCTGACCATCGCTCGAAGCGATGGCTTACGCCCAACGTCAGAAATTACGGGATCTAGCCTAAAATACTTATCAAATCTCAAGTCAAGGTCGACCAACACCTACGTCGACCATGAGTTAGGGTTTGCAGTCGACCAATAACGGTGACAGAAGTTCTAGGGCTTACCGGCTATAAATCTAAGACTACCGTTAAAACTACCCTAAACTGCATGCATTTCTATGATATCTAACCTATAACTACTGAAAACAATGAAAAAGAGTCGTACCTTGTGCTTGAGAAGCCATTTGCAGAAGATATAGAGTCTGTAGTCGGTGGTCGACAGTAAGATGCGGTGGTCGACGGCTCTGAGCGGAGGTGGTTGAACGAGCAAGACATCGGAGAAGAAGATGAAACGAAAAGTTCAAAATGAAGCCTGGAAATCCTATTTATAAGGAGGGAAACACGTGCAGGCACGCGTGACCCCTACACGCTAGCCCCTAGGCTAGCCGTCATATCATTAATAAGCGTGAATTCCCAAATATTCCAGCTTTTCATTTCACATTCCCCCGTCGAGCAACGTACCAACTGCTCGCCCCTCGAAGGTCGGCAGCATAAAATTCCTAGCCCTTATACTGCTCGTCCTCGAGCACGAAACCGCTACTAAGTCACTGCTCCTCCGCACGAACAATGACTTGGGGGGCTCCTGTTCTGGACTAGCCCAATTCCCATAAATGGGCCAAGCAAACCAACTTGGCAGAAGCGCTCGACATCGAGCAGAATCAAGGATAGTGGTCTCTATCGACCAAGAGCGTACCGACCAAGACAAAGCCCTCCAACGGCTAGTTTTGACCGTTACCTATTTTTACGGATTCCTCGATCCGTGCCCAACGATATGGACCAATAATCTTCCACTTAGCCCCCTATATAAACCCTCTCATTTTGGAGGGTTAGGTATTCAATTCTTTGACCTTAATTCTCGTACTTGCCCACTCTTTGCTCGGTTACTTACTTCAGCATCAGAGTGCCTTGCAGGTACACCCCCCTCTCCTCACCGACCGTATTTCAACAACTCTCGAAGCCAGCCGTATCGGATCCTGATCTCCAGGTACGATCAACCTTAATCTAATTAGTCAATAAAAAACCCTAATAAACTAATTATTAAAAAAAAGTTCAGAATTA
Organism: Lathyrus aphaca; assembly: GCA_963966055.1. Classification (NCBI taxonomy): domain Eukaryota; kingdom Viridiplantae; phylum Streptophyta; class Magnoliopsida; order Fabales; family Fabaceae; genus Lathyrus; species Lathyrus aphaca. The sequence goes on from OZ014520.1 coordinate 160,027,525, forward strand.
TTTGTTTTGTTTAAGAAGAATATTAGTAGAAAATTAAGTCAATGATTAATAGTTAATGAATTAATTAATTGTGTTTAAATAATTAATATAATAAAACTTAAGGAAAGAATAGAAAAAGAAACCAATACTAAAAAAAAAGGTGGAGTCTGGGTTTGAACCCACACCCTTGCTCTTAAAAGAAGTCTTCTCATCCACTAGACTACCTGCGCGCAGGTGTTAGTAATCCACAACAAAACATAATATAATAAAATTAACATAAAAGAAATTAATTTGAAAAAATATGCTGGAGGCTGGGTTTGAACCCACGCCCTCTGGTTCATATGCTTCCCCTCATAACCACTAGAGCAAACGCGCGTTGGTGTTAATGAAATGCAACCAAATAATAATATATTAAAACAAGATTTGAATCATGAATGCGCACGAACTCATCTTCTTCAACCTATGGCCCTGCGGATTTTCCTGCGAAATTTGTTATGAATTTTGCTGTGAATTTTTTTCGTAGGTAATCATGTGTTTTCTCAAACATCTCATAATATACAAAATTAGTCCTCAATAATGATACCAATTGATTGCCCAGAGACTATAGGATTCAAATATGTCATCCAAATTTCTTGAAATTGCCTTAATCATAAAGCCCTAATTTTGAAATAGGAACCCTAGCCATGGCATAATTCAATCCCTGCAATAAAGCTTCAAACAAACAATCTATAAACATTCCATGATACATTATAAACAATATACAAACATCAAAAACAGTTTATAATTCAAGAATCAACGAAATTGAAAAATTCATGAAAAGCTTTGAAGTTCAATTCGGTTCATGCGTATTGTTATGATTTTGATGAATGTAAGGATGGGGATATGTCTAGAATACTTCAATAGATCAATTGCAACCTTTAGAATACTTTGAAAAGGGCTTGAATGATAAAACCGAAAATCAAGTTTTCTTCGATTTTTTTGAAGTTTGAAGGTGCTATTTTCCTCTGAGTTTTCGTCCTCAATCCTTATGGCATTGTTATGTATTTGTAGTAGTGTCATTTAGGTTAAAAAATTGGGCCTTAGAAGGTGAATTTGGGATTGCTTGTGGGTGAAGAAATCCTCTTGCCAAAATTGTCCAAAAATCAAATTAAATCATTCTTTTTTTTTATCTTGAATGAATTTGGAAGGGTTCAATCATCTTAATCACCAAATATTTGATCCCAAAATAATTTTAGAATCAAATATTTGATTTTTTATAATTTATTTTAATTAAAATTGATTTTAAATGATTAAAATTCAATTTAATATAAAATAAATAATAAAAATCAGAAAATATTGCTCTTGGGTCGTGAATAGTCTTAGGATTGAGTTTGGGTTGAAAGATTATTGGCCCATTTGATGAAATCTTGAGTTTTGGCCATTTTTGCTTCATACACCTCCTCGAAATTGTCCAACTTCAACAATGTATAATTCCCTCAATTTTTATCCCATGAAGGTGTTCTAAGACTTTTTAGAAATCTTAGAGTGTCCTCTAACTTCTCCTTTTGGTCCCATGTCCATATCATTTTCCATTTTTAAATTATGAGTTTTTGAAAAAGTTGACTTTTTGTTGACTTTCAAAAGGACCTGTAATGTTTTGGCTCATACCTCTCAAATGAAGCATTTTTGGACTTGGCTTGTGAGACACAAAGTTGTAGATAATTGAATTTACTTCAAAATGAAATTTGTATGGGAAATTTTTGATGAAGTATGTGAGAGTTATGGCTGGTCAAAGTTCAGTTGACTTTTCCTACACAAAACCCTAATTTAGCAACTTCTGATTCTTGATGATTCTGAGGTTTCCTTGATGAATCATGATCAACCCTTGATCAAATGATAAATTTCACCTTATAATCTTGATGTGGACCAAAAATATTGAAGTTTAACTTTGTATTGACCATAATTGACTTTTTGACCAAGTTAACTGATTTTTGATTATCCAAGCATCTGACTGATCAGGCTTGTAGGGAAAGCCTTGAAACTTGACATGAGGATTATTTGAGGTATATAGGATGTAATGAAGTCCAATTGAGGCTTTGAAAGTCCACTTTGATTTTTGAAACTCAAAACCCTAGTTTAAAATAGGAGGAGACTTTGTTTGATGAAACCTTGAATCCTTTTTGAGCAATTGTGAATCTTGTACCATTAGGAGACCTCTCGAGACACATTATCTTAAATATGGGAGGGAAAATTTTGGGGTACAACACCAGGTAATGGAGGTGGATGACTCCACACCTCAGAAGGATTACTATAAAAAGGCTTATTCTGAAGAGGATGAGACAATTGTTGATGCTTTGTCCAAGATGTAGTTCAATCTTCGACAGAGAAGCTTCCAAAAGCCTTCAACAAGTGGGGAAGGTCAATGAAGGGAAAAATCTGAAGTCAGCTTAAAAGCCAAACCGCTTCGACCCTAGGCATGTTAATCCTCATCAACATGATGGAAAGCCCCAGCCCCTCAAGTTGAGATAGCCCACATTCAAACCAAGTGGCGAAGTCCCAAAGGAAAGGTGGGTCAAGCATGACGAGTAAGGAAAAAGGGAAGCCAGAAATGGAAAAAGTTTGATGTTGAAAGAGGCCCCTCAACGGGATATAGGAAGGACTTAAGAACCCTATGTCCAGGTCACAATGACACAGAGAACAACGCAGAAGGAAGGCTCATAGAGAAGCCTCGAAAGGTGATCTTGCTGAATCAAGCACAAATATGCTTGGTGAGGGGGAAATAACCATAAGGCTAAAATAACACACAAGGTGCTTGTGGGGCGCAAGTTATTTTCGTCCAGGAACAAAGAGGCTGAAATCAAAGTTGAGATAAAGGCTGAGCTAAAAGCAGTCGAAGATGAAGATATGACAGATAACTTCGACTGCGAGTCTGAAGTCTCTCTAGATATCATAGTAAATATGGTCTCTGTAATGCCTAGAAAATATGATAGAATTACTGAAGTGGAGAATATGGATGCCAATACTGAGGCAGAAATGGCAGCACATCAGCCAGTGTGCTATTATGTAATGAATAATGGGTGCGTCGAAGAGCACAATGCCTTCTTTGAGAGACCCACTGAGGCCATGAGGGGCATATGAAGGCCCTATACATCACTGGAAAAGTGGAGAATGTGGTTGTCAACAAAATTTTGGTTGATTGTGGTGCAACAATGAATTCAATGCCACACTTCTTGCTAGTCAAAAACTTGGCAGGTTTACACAGACCTTAAGCCTCATAACATGGTCTTGTAGAATTATGAGGGGAATATTGGGGCAACACTAGGTGTTCTGCAAGCTGATTTGACTGTCAGAACAATCACCATTCCCACTCTATTTATGGTTGTCGAAAGTAAGTCCAACTATAATCTTCTATTAGGAAGGGAGTGGATACATGGCATATATGTAGTGACATCTTCAATGCATCAAAGGGTTACCATTTGGAGGCCATATGACATGATGGAGAATATTGAAGTTGACCAAGATTACTTCAAGGTGCCAGTTAATCACGTCGAAGGCGTGGAGTTCGATAAGAACTTAGCGCATATTGGCCCATGCACACCAGCAGAATTTGAGTTCACTCCAGATGATCATGCATTCTTCTCACTACACCTCCATCTTGTCGAAGGTTTCCGTTGGGATAGGGAGGTTGTAAAATAAGCAGGTAATTTCCCACCTTACTTTGGGGAGCCTGTGATTCACCCCATGGGATGGGGAAGTGAGGGCAGTAATAATGATTGACCTCGACGCACTAAGAAGAATTTCGACCCATGTGGTTGAAACCAGAATACAAGCGGCCTTGGAGGCTGCAAGAAATCATATGGTTGTTGAGGCCATTACAGAGTGTACTGAAGAAAGTCCTATGAAGGATTTCGACCCAGAGCCTCCTGATAAGGCTCAAGAAGATTCAGACCAAAGGCTTGATGCAATATATGATAATGAGCCTTTGGGATTTGAAAATCACCCCTTGTCAGATAGTATCAAAATGCTGGCTCATGATCCTTTAGAAAAAATGACCTTGGTGAAGAGGAGATGAAGAGGCCTACCTATATTAGTGTCAATCTCAACCCATAACTCAAGGTTGAAATGGTCCAATTGCTGAAGGAATTAAAGGATTGATTTGCTAGGGACTATGATGAAATGCATGGTCTGAAAAGAGAGTTTGTCCAACATAAGCTGCCAATCAAGCCTGAGAAGAAATCAGTCAAAAAAAATCCAAGACGGTTCGCCCCAACAATCCTCACTAAAATCAACGAGGAAATAGAAAGGTTGTACCAATGTAAGTTCATCCGTACATCTAGGTACGTCAAATGGTTAGCAAATATTGTACCAGTTATTAAAAAGAATGGCTCTTTAAGGGTTTGCATAGATTTTAGAGATCTGAATTCAGTAACCCCTAAAGATGAGTATTTCATGCATGTGGCATAAATGTTAATTGACTCTGCTGCAGGACATGAGTATCTAAGTATGCTAGATGGATACTCTGGATATAACCAGATATTCATTGTTGATGAAGATGTCTCTAAAGCTGTTTTTCGATGCCCAGGGGCTTTTGACACCTATGAATGGGTAGTAATGCCTTTTGGTTTGAAAATTGCATGGGAAACTTACGAAAGAGGAATGAATTCAATTTTTCATGATTTCATAGATACGTTTATGCAAACTTATATTGATGACATTGTTGTAAAGTTTATTTCATGAATAGATCATGTCAATCATCTTCAACGTTCTTTCGAAATAATGAGAAGGCATGGTCTTAAAATTAATCCTCTAAAGTGTGCTTTTTGTGTACAAGCATGGTACTTTTTGGGATTTATGGTCCATAAGAAAGGGATCGAAATCAATCAAAATAAGACCAAAACTATCATGGAAGCTAAAGTGTCTTCGACCAAGAAGGAGTTGCAATCACTGTTAGGAAAAATAATCTTCTTGAGGAGGTTTATATCAAACCTAAGTGGCAAGACGCAAGCCTTCTTACCTTTGTTGCGAAAGGGCAAAGAAGGATTAAAATGGGGGTAAGCTCAACAAGAAGCCTTCGACAAGATCAAGGAATACTTGAGTCGTCCTCCAATTCTTTCTCCATCTTGTAGAAAGAAAAGTAAGAGATTATACATTGTTGCTTCAGAGAAAACTTTAGGGAGTATGTTAGCCCAAGAGGATGATAATAGCGTCGAAAGAGCCATCTATTACCTTAGTAGAGTTTTAAATGATGTAGAAACTAGGTATAGCATGATAGAGAAACTATGTCTATGCTTGTATTATTCTTGTACCAAATTAAAACAATATATAAAACCAGTTGATGTTTATGTTTCTTCTTGTTTTGATGTTGTCGCTCCCAACAAATGACACAGGGTCCTATGAGGGTACAGACGCGAACGGTCGGCGAAGGGAACAGTGAGAACACACAGCCGTGAACTCACTGGAGAATGAATAGAGTCGCCAGCTAGGCATTTTTATCCCGGAGGAAAGGCAATGCTGCATAGGCCTAGAAAGAGATGGATAAGACGGTTGCGAACCAGAGACACTGAGAAAGGGGGTTGGTTACAACCTGGGAAGGTATTAGCACCCAGATTGTCCGTCGTACTCGACGGGATCCACGCTTAAAAGATTTGTGTTTTAAAGGGGTAGTGTCAGTGCAATCTGTGTATGAAATAGCTGGAAAGGAATGTACAGGTGTCAGTGTAAAAGAAAGTGAAGTGTGTAAATGATGTGTCAGTATAAGAACAAGAATGAAATGCTCAAGGCTATGAGGCTAAAGAATGAAGCTGGAAGGAGGGGGAATATACAGAGACTTTTGTTCGATAACTGTTAAGTTATGCCTACGTATCCTCTCGTGCAATGAGGAAGTCAGAACACCGTAGTTCGACCCAAAGAGACTGAAAGATGAATTGACTTGTGAACTGCTTACTTGTCTATGCTCAAGTGTATGACCTGTCTGGCTCAGGTGCTTACTGTCTTGCATTAGACGGAAGAAGCGAGTTCTCGATTGTGAGTGAAGATGATGAGAAAAGAATCCCGAAGGAGACGATTATTGTTTGTTTTTGAGTTTTCAGTCTTTTATTGTTTTTTTTGGATTTTTGTCATAAGATAATGAGCTTAAGCCTAAACCAATGGGTTAGTAAACTCATCACATCTTCCCTCTGATTAGGGGTAATGAGAATACCTTAAGTGTGAAGTCAGATTCTCACACTTAATCACCTATGGTGCAGGATTAAGATCATTAACCTACTTGTGATTATTTAGATGTTTTTGTGATTTTGTTTAGTGTTGAGTAATGAGGTTAAGCCATAATCACGGATTAAACAGACTCATTACACCATCCTAAAAGAAGGATAATAGATGAGAATGTTTAAGCTGAGGAAAACTCCTCAACTTAATCCATGATTAGGGATTAAACCCATGACAAAACAAGCCTTTATTAAGTGGATTTTAGTTTAATGATATGATGATGAAGTGTTTTTTTTATGATTTGTAAGACAACTTGAGGGGGACTTGTCCATTAACACTAGGGTTAGTCCTTCTTAACCACTTAAGGAAGAATTAGAACCCTAATGCAAGGCCCAAGTTACAAGTGTAATGTCTTGATATTTATTAGATGAATTGATTAAGAGATTTAAACACCTTAAGGGTTTAATACTTAGGATTAAAGTTATACACTCCATCCTAAGAGAAGGATGCAGGCATAAGCTTAATCACAAAGTATTAAAGCCTTTAGGATTTAGTCCCTGATTATGAGGTGAGAAGAGAGGACTCAAAGAGAGACACAAAGGTAAAACTATGGGGGGACTAATCAAAACCCTAATTCATTGTCATGCTTGGATGATCCTAAGGTTTGTGAGGTTTTCAAGAGCAATCTTCAGAGGAACCACCAGGAAGCAGATGAACAAGATCAAGAGAAGCAAAGTGACTTGCTTCATTCAAGAAGTCAAGTCACTTGAAGAAAGAAAGTGGGAGGAAGAAGAATGAGCAAGCTCAAACTCAAACACAAATAAGAATGCAGCAATGGATGCAAGAGAGATGAAAAGAAAAGTTATGAGAAGTGAAGGCAAATCCACTTCTCAAGTTTACTTACCACCTGAAATGTTAGAAAGAAATGTAATGCAATGCAAGATGAGATGAAATGATATGATGCAAAGCAAGACCAGAAGCATGTTGATGATGATTATGATGTTATGAGGTGCTGCAAACATGAGGCAAAGCAATGGGGATGTTCATACAAGCTTATGAATGCCAATGATGCAAGCTAAGGAGCATGAACAAGCATGAAAAGTTATGAATCAAACAAGACAAATGACATGGCAAATATGTAATGCAATGATCAATGATGCTTTATACATGTCTTAAGATGTCAAATGAATCACAAGAATGCACAAAATGCAAAGATAAGTCATGTTATGCAAGAGAATGCAAGAAAGATGCAAATGAAAGCCCAAATTAGGGTTCATGGATCAAACATCAAACACAAACCAAAGACAGAAGCAAAACCCTAAAGTAAAAATGGAAAATGACACCCAAAGAAACCCTAGGCCCATGATGAACCACTGCCCAAAGGGGAGCTCTCAACTCTCAACCAAACTCAAGTTATGATTTTTGCAAGTTATTAGGGTTTTTTAGGGTTCTTAACAAAACAAATGCCAAACAATTAGAAAATGCAAGAACAAATCATGGCCTTTTTACCCTAGAATCTACATGCCAAACACAAGACAAAGCAAAAAGAATCAATGTCTCAACCTTCACCAATTGGCAGAAATGAGTTTTTGAATCCATGATCAAAATAATGCATAAAAAATGATTTAATTCAATGAAAAATTCTTAAAATGCATCAAGATCAAAAAAGAAATTTGGTTTGAAGGTTGGACAATGTTTCTAAATGTCTTATAACATTTCATGAATTTTTTTGTAATTTTTAAATACCTAAAAGTATTTTTAATAAATTAATTTTCATTAATCAATTAAAAATAATCTTTTAAATATTTAAAAATACTTTTTTAAATGATAAAAATAAAATAAAAATATTTTTGTGTCATAAAAATTAATAAAACTTTAAGGAAAAAGTTTCATAATTTTTATGAATTTTTTACTATTTTTAATAAATAATGCAAAACAAATGAAAGAAAATGAAATAAAAAATGAATTAATCTGATTTAATGAGAAGTCAAACAATCCAACGCTTGAGGTTCAAACTGGCCAGCGCGCGCATTGACTTGGCGCCTTATCTCACGGCTCAAATTCAAACTTGGCTAATCAATGCTTATGCCCTAATCCCACCGTTAATTACTTTCAGATGACCGGAACAGTGTTCCGGTCATCTTCTCCGTTCACCCCAAACTTCAAACTCCTTCAAAACGCATCTAAAACGAAATCTAAAAACACAGAAATGATTCCCACTCACTCACGAATCAAAACCCTAAATCAAAACAAATTTATCATTCATAAAATGGCTGAATCGAATCAATCTATTTCTAGGGCAAAAAGTTTCAGAAGCATGGTAAACTCTCATCTCTCCACCATTTTCAAAACCAAAGGCACATTCATGATCAGGAAGACATATAAAACAGATTAGGAACTTAAAAAATGATTTCTGGAAAAATATTTCTTGAGCTACCTGAGATTCGAAGCTTTTAACTCAGCTACTTTCTGACCTCCTCTCTTGGTGAAATCCACTCTACTTGGCCTCCTGATGATCCTTGAATGCTTGGGAAGAGTTTATGTTGGCTGGATGAAGAGTTTGAGTAACTTCTGCCCAAGCTCAGTTGAACATGGCAATGGTGATTCAGGTTGTTTCTGGCAAGGGTGAAGGGTTGTTTGTGGTCCAGATGATGAGTAGAGAAGGTTTATGGAGTTTGTTTGGGTGTTTGTGAGCTGTGGAGAGAGTTTCGAATGAAACTGCAAGTTGGGGTGAAAATGGTGAAGTGGTGTTATGGCTTCTTTCAGGCTTGGTTCTTGGTTGCTTTTGACTCAATGGGACATGGTGAGATGATTGGTGAAAATGGTTTGGATGTTTGAAGTCTGGACAGAGAGATTCGAAGAAGTTTGCAAAAGGGAGTGTGTTTGAGTATGTTGTGAATGTGTGAGCTTCAGCCTTGCTTCTCCTTATGTTTAACCAGCATGTGATCCACATAAACTAATCTCATTGGTCAGTTGATGTGACCTGCCCTTTATTGATTGGTATGGCCACTTTTGCAAATTGTCAACCTTTGTGTAAGAGAGGCATGGGTTGTGTTCTAGGCAAGTACAAGTGTGTGGGCTGGCGCAGCATGGTGAGGGGAAAGGCTAGCTTGGTTCAGCACCCAAGGCAACAAGTGGTGGGAGGTGAAATGATGATCTTGCAAGTTGTTGCTCCTTTGCTCACATGTGAGAAATCTTGTTGTATGAACCATAAAACATGAGCAATACCTAGTCCAATCTGAACTTTATGACTTGTAGAAAGTTTGTGTAATGGTTTGAAATGAATTTGAGGCTGCAAAAGTCATTGATCCATGATTTTGCAAAATTCTCACTTAGGGCATGCCTTGAAAATAAGTGATTTTTGCCAACTTTGCATTGCCATAACTTTTGATCCAAGAAGAGTTTGATCATGTTCTTGTACTTTTTGAAAAGGGAAAGATGAGATCTACAACTTTCATGACCAAAGTTTTTCCATTTGAAGCATTTTTGAATCATGAATCATGGCTTGAAAAATGACCTAAAATGATGCATTCTTGAAAAGTCAACTATGCCCAAAAAGTCAACATTTGCAAAAACCCTAAATTCTTGATTTTTATGAACTTCCACCTTCTTCCATGATCAAATAAAGATCATATACACTCAAAATGATGAAGATCACCCATTGGTTGGGTCATTGGGGGCCTCAGATGCCCTGATTTTGCACTGACTTGTCTGAAAAGTCAACCCTTGATCAGATGACTTCCCCATGGAATTTCTTCATGAAAATTGATATGTATACTCCCTATACCATATAGAGACCAATGGAAACAAGAATGACCAAAAAATTTGGGGTTATGGCCTCTGAAACCAAAACCCTAATTTTCAGTCAACTGTGCAGTTCATCCTGGCTCTGCATCCACTCAAACCCTAGTTCTTGTGATTCCTCTGCATTTTTGACTTTGAGGAGATAGAATATGATGTAGGGACACACATGGATCCCTTTGAGTTGATTGGTGGCCTTTGGAATGGCCCAAGATGCCCTGAGGTTGCTCAGATCACAAACCCTAGGTGCAGATGCCTTAGAAACTATCCAGTGAATCAAAAATGAGATGTGAGATGACATGATTGTGTTTATGCATATGAGATGATTTACAAGTCATGGTGTGAATGGGTGAGGGAAAATTTGGGGTGTTTACAGCTGCCCCTATTCAAACATGAGTTAGCTGTGCAGGATGTATGCGACGGCTTTACAGGCCAAACAAGATAACTTGTGGTTGAATACCAAAGACAGTCCAAAATTTGCACTCACAGAATGAAGAAGAAAAGGGGTATGGATTGTAAAAGCAAAATAAAGTATATTGTAAAGTGTGGGCGACGGAGGACGACCGTCGAGTAGAGGACGACTGCTGGGCAAAGAGCGATGACGGGGACGGCCGACATGCTGGGGAGAGTGTAGAAAAATAAAGCAATGACGGGGACGGCCGACATGCTGGGAAAGTGCTGAAAATAAATGCAATGACGGGGACGGCCGACATGCTGGGGATAAACGGTAAAGCTAAGACGGGGACGGCCGACTAGCTGGGAAAATAAAATCATGATGGGGACGGCCATCACGATAAAACTTTAAAATTCCTGAGGATTAATGAAACATGACGGGGACGGCCATCAAGTTCATAAAGGTAAAGTAACCAACGATGGGGACGACCATCGGGTTAAAAGGGAAAAGGGACCACGACGGGGACGGCCATCGGGTTAAAGAATAAATGAAATAAACAGATGATGGGGTACGGCCATCAAAGGTGAAGGACGATCACCTAGCAGGGGACGGCTGCTCTGTTGGGGATAAAAGAAATATGATGGGGACGGCCATCAAAGGTGGAGGACGACCACCTGGCAGGGTACGGCTGCCGAAAATATCAACGATGGGGACGGCCATCGGATAGGAAAGGTCAACGATGGGGACGGCCATCGGACGAGCATGATGGAGGACGACCATCAAGAAGTGGAGGACGACCACTCAGCAGGGTACGGCTGCTCTCGAGGTTTATCATAACACAGGACGAGTGTTAGATAACCAAAATCAACAATGGGGACGGCCATTGGATAAAGTGATGAAGGACGATCATCAAAAGGTGGAGGACGACCACCTAGCAGGGGACGGCTGCTAAAAACAACGATGGGGACGGCCATCGAATGAGCATGATGGAGGACGACCATCAAGAAGTGGAGGACGACCACTCAGCAGGGTACGGCTGCTCTCAAAGGTATCATAACACAGGACGAGTGTTAGATAAAAAGAAAATTGTTTTGTTGGCAATCTACTGGGGAGATAGTAAACACGGACGAGCGTTTACATCCAAGAAACAAAAGGTATAAATGTTTGGTATTGTGTATAGATTAAAGATGCGGACGAGCATCCTTAAGATTATGATACGGACGAGTATCATGTAGAAACAAACTGACACATGTTCAGAGACGATGATACGGACGAGTATCAACTGGCTAACAAAGAACACGGACGAGTGTTGCATCTGAAAGGACTCTTCTGGGGAGAAATAGATACGGACGAGTATCTATATTCAAGAGGACATAAGTGTTTGACACAGTGTATGGATTAAAGATGCGGACGAGCATCCTTAAGACTATGATACGGACGAGTATCATGTAGAAACAAACACTAGACGCAATGTTCTGAGATGATGGTACGGACGAGTACCAACTGATTAACAAAGAACAAGGACTGCTGCCGAATCCGTGGGGTTATGAGTGATGATGTATACAAGATACGGACGAGTACCTGTATAAGTGTACCATGAGTAGTGAGTATTGTACTGATGATGAGTGTTTATCTGCTGGGGAGAGTGACACGGACGAGTGTCAAAAGAGAAAAGTATAATATTAACAAGTATGTGCTATACAAAGTCTAGGCGACTGCGCTGGGGATATGACACGGACGGGTGTCAAAAAGGGTGTATACAAGTATATGTGAGTGCAAAGAGGATGTCTTTGGCTTTCTGCTGGGATATGACACGGACGGGTGTCAGGACGTGTCTGTAGTACGGGTGATTTTGTTTGTAGAGTGTATTTAGGCGACCTGCGGGGAAAGATGACACGGACGGGTGCCAAAAGGTGTATATACTGGTGTTTGTGATTTGAAAGGGCAACTGCTTTTGCTGGGACTCTGATGGGGACTCTTGGGGAAAGTAATCTGTATTCACAAGCGTTCAATTCACAACATGACTTATGATTATGCTATGCATTTGATTTTTGCCGTAATGCTCCGTATTAGACGGAATGCTACGCTCTGGGGGGTGAATATGATGCGGATGCCATGATTATGCAGAGAGGCACCGATCCGGGATTCGGATCCCGTTGCTGCGAAGATCTCTGGTCGATCTGCTTGAAATGAACATCCCAGCTGGGGATGAGATCATTGGTAGATCTAATGATGTATCTGCTCGGGGATATATGTCACTGGTTGACATAACCTTGATAAAACGGGACCCAGCTGGGGTTTGTAGAAGCTTTCTTCACTCTGTTGTGATCCCTTCGTGCGTTGCTCTTCTGAATAAAGGCTTGAAGCTCTGTGGGGAGATGATTCCCTGACTTCTGTATTCTGTTGAGGAAGAATGGCAACTTGGCTGGGGAAGTGTGAGAGGCAGCTCAGCTGGGGATTGCAACAAGAGGCAACTCAGCTGGGGATAGAGCATCTTGGATGCTGATATCTTTTGTTGATTAGCCAGCTTGCTGGGGAAAGCAATGGGGAGCAACTCAGCTGGGGATAGAGCATCTTGGATGCTGAGATTGAGTGTATGCTGATTTGGCAGCTCCGCTGGGGAAATGGGCACCTTCTAGTGCCATGTGGAAGATAGACCGAGTTGATAATGATTCACCTACTTGCTGAGACGTAACCTGCATGCCCCAGGTTGCGTTCTGGATACCTGCAATCCTGCAAAGGTAAGGAAACGTACAAAAGGTCCCGAGGTATCCCTTATTGGATTCCGTCATAGGAGATAAGTACTTTCGAGAGTAAGTATATCCCCTGTAAGCATGTGTTTTTACTTTTTAGAGAAAGGCATCTGTACTTATGCAATTGTATTTTAGAGATATCAGACAACTCTTTGCAAAACATAAATGTGAAAACGAAACATGACTGAAAAATCTGATTTTATTAATTCATGTGCCCTGAATTGGCAAAGATACAGTCAAAGAAACATATCTCCTGAAATGAGGAGATTGTTACAAATTGAGAAATAAAGTGCTGGCGGTGTTGACGACGCTTTGAGGAGCTTCCTCTCCTGCTATGACCCGTATGACAATGACGTTCTTCTCGTCTTGCTTTCTGGAGAGAGTTGATTCTGATTGAAGCTTGATCATTCGTAGCTTACCAAGTTGTTGGTGATACAGACGAATTCAGAATGCAGTTGTTCGCTTATTCCCTTGTTTTGCATGGATCGCCCTTTCGGGTTTTCAATCCATCGGGACACCCATTTTTGCCTGAGCTGTCCAATGCGGCTTTTCAACTCAGCGGGTGTACATTTTTCATTTATTTCCCTTACTTTTGCCCGAGTCTTTTATTCTGTTTTTGACTCGCCGGGATGCCCTATTTTTGCCTGGACTTACATTCTGTTTTTATGTCCAGCGGGTCATTTTATGCGAAGTATTTTTTAACTGCATCCGAATTCACAGGGGACGGGAAATCTTCACCATCCATGGTGCTGAGCATCAGTGCTCCACCAGAGAAGACTTTCTTTACAACGAATGGTCCTTCATAATTTGGAGTCCATTTGCCCCTGTGGTCTGTATGAGGAGGGAGGATTCTTTTCAGCACAAGATCCCCTACTTGGTACTCTCGATGCCTGACTTTCTGATCGAAGGCTTTCTTCATTCTCTTCTGATATAACTGCCCATGGCAGATTGCAGCCAATCTTTTCTCTTCGATCCGACTCAGTTGTTCGTATCGGGACCGAACCCATTCTGCTTCACTCAGTTTAACATCCATCAAAACTCGTAGAGAGGGTAGTTCAACTTCGACAGGTAGGACTGCTTCCATACCATATACAAGTTGATACGGTGTTGCCCCAGTGGATGTTCTGATTGATGTGCGGTACCCATGCAAGGCAAATGGTAGCATTTCATGCCAGTCTTTGTAGGTGATTACCATCTTCTGCACAATCTTCTTGATATTCTTATTTGCCGCCTCAACAACGCCGTTCATCTTTGGCCTGTAAGGAGAAGAATTGTGATGTTGGATCTTGAAGTCCCGGCACAGCTCTGCCATCATTTTGTTGTTTAAGTTGGAACCATTATCAGTAATGATTCGCTCGGGCACTCCATACCGACAGATGATATCTCTTTTCAGAAATCGGGCTACCACTTGCCTTGTAACATTAGCATATGAGGCTGCTTCAACCCACTTGGTGAAATAGTCAATGGCGACCAGGATGAATCTGTGACCATTTGAAGCAGTTGGCTCAATCTTGCCAATCATATCAATGCCCCACATAGCAAAGGGCCAAGGTGAAGACATGATGTTCAAAGGATTGGGAGGCACATGCACTTTATCTGCATAGATCTGGCATTTGTGACATTTCCTGGCATAGGCACAACAGTCTGCATCCATCGTGATCCAGTAATAGCCTGATCGTAACAACTTCTTAGCCATGGCATGCCCTCCAGCATGGGTACCAAAAGATCCTTCGTGCACTTCATGCATCAGCAAATCTGCTTCCGTCTTGTCAACACATCTGAGGAGTACCATGTCAAAGTTCCTTTTGTATAAAGACCCATCAGTGTTCAGGAAGAAACTACCAGCAAGCCTTCTCAAAGTCTTCTTATCATTGGAAGATGCCCCAGGTGGGTATGTTTGGTCCTCCAAGAAGCACTTAATGTCATGGAACCAAGGCTTATCATCTTTTACAACATCCACTGCAAATACATATGCCGGTCTATCAAGTCTAGACACTGAAATCTGGGGTACAAAGTTAGCCGTTTGAACTTTGATCATGGATGAAATGGTAGCAAGAGCATCTGCAAACTGATTCTCGTCTCGAGGGATATACTCAAGCTTGACTGTTGTGAAGAAAGTCAGTAACCTTCTTGTATAATCCCTGTAAGGTATCAGATGATCTTGGTGGGTGTACCATTTCCCGTTGGTTTGATTGACTACCAAAGCTGAATCTCCGAATACGGTCAACGTTTTGATCCTGAGGTCGATGGCTTCTTCAAGACCCATAATGCAAGCTTCGTATTCAGCTTCGTTGTTAGTGCAGTTGAAAGTGAGTTTTGCCGAGAAAGGCATATGAACCCCCTTTGGTGAAATGAGTACTGCACCAACACCACGGCCATTCATGTTAACAGCCCCATCAAACATCATAGTCCATTCTTCCTCCGGGTCAGGCCCTTCAGTGTGAATAGGCTCTTCGTGATCTTTTGCTTTAATGAACATGATGTCTTCATCAGGGAAGTCAAACCTCATAGGCTGGTAGTCATCAATGGGTTGCTCAGCAAGATATTCAGATAGTACACTGCCCTTGATGGCTTTCTGAGATGTGTACTGTATGTCGTATTCTGTGAGAATCATCTGCCATCTTGCAACCCGTCCGGTAAGAGCTGGCTTCTCGAAAATGTACTTAACTGGATCCATTTTTGAGATTAATAAGGTAGTGTGGGTCAACATATACTGTCTCAGTCGGCGAGCAGCCCACGCTAAAGCACAGCAAGTTTTCTCGAGCAGTGAATAACGCTGTTCACAGTCGGTAAACTTTTTGCTTAGGTAGTATATTGCGTACTCTTTTCGACCAGACTCGTCATGCTGGCCCAACACACACCCCATCGACTCTTCTAATACTGTCAAGTACATAATCATAGGTCTTCCTTCAACTGGAGGCATTAGGATTGGAGTTTCTTGTAAGTATTCTTTGATCTTGTCAAAAGCCTTCTGGCAATCTTCGTTCCACCTGACCGTTTGTTCTTTTCTTAACAGCTTGAACAAGGGTTCACAGGTTGCCGTGAGGTGAGATATGAACCGTGAAATGTAGTTCAATCGACCTAAGAACCCTCGAACTTCTTTCTCAGTTTTCGGTGCAGGCATTTCTTGAATAGCCTTGACTTTATCAGGGTCAACCTCAATCCCTTTTTCGCTTACAATAAAGCCCAGCAGCTTACCGGATCGCACCCCGAATGTGCATTTGTTGGGGTTCAACTTCAGTTGGTACTTCCTCAGACGCTTGAACAACTTCAGCAGATTCACCAGGTGATCTTCCTCTGTAAGGGACTTGGCGATCATATCATCCACATAACATTCTATTTCTTTGTGGATCATATCGTGGAATAATGTCACCATAGCCCGTTGATATGTGGCGCCAGCATTCTTCAGTCCGAATGGCATCACTTTGTAACAGAACGTGCCCCAAGGTGTAATGAATGTTGTCTTCTCCATGTCTTCAGGTGACATCTTGATCTGATTATATCCTGAAAATCCATCCATGAAGGAGAATACCGAGAACTGAGCCGTGTTATCCACCAATACGTCAATGTGAGGTAATGGGAAGTCATCTTTCGGGCTGGCTCTGTTCAGGTCCCGGTAGTCAACACACATTCTTACTTTGCCATCCTTCTTAGGCACAGGCACAATATTAGCAACCCACGGCGGATAGCTAGTCACAGCAAGGAACCCGGCGTCCCATTGCTTTTGTACCTCTTCCTTGATTTTCATAGCCATGTCTGGGCGAGTTCGGCGCAACTTCTGTTTGACCGGCGGGAATTCCTCCCTCAAAGGTAGCTTGTGCACAACAATGTCGGTATCCAACCCTGGCATATCTTGATACGACCAAGCAAACACATCAACATACTCTTGAAGCAGATCTATCAGTTGTCTCTTCACTGAGTCTTGCAGGCAGGCCCCGATTTTAACTTCTTTCACGTCTTCGTCAGTACCAAGATTGATCACTTCAATCTCCTCCTGATGAGGCGTAATAACCTTTTCCTCTTGTCTCAACAACCTGGCTAGCTCTTCAGGAAGCTCATATTCTTCATCAACCCCTTCATCAGCTTGATTGATTGGATTGTCAGAGTCATACGATGTCATAGCCGTGCTGTTGTCGGTGCAGTCTGGAAGGAACTCTCTGCAAGGGTTAAGTTTGTTCATTTTAGTGATTGATTTTAATCTTGCTTTAGAAAAAAGTGAAATGAAGTTATCATTTTGAAAACACCGCCATTTATTTTTTTGTACAAAAAGAAAAATGGAAAAACAGTGAGCATAAAAGAAAAGGACTCGTTTGCAAAAAGATGTCTGATATTTCATTAATTTAATCTTGTTTGCACAAAAGTACAGATGGCCCTGGTTACAAAATGAGTCTTGTCATCTTG
Organism: Lathyrus aphaca; assembly: GCA_963966055.1. Taxonomy (NCBI): domain Eukaryota; kingdom Viridiplantae; phylum Streptophyta; class Magnoliopsida; order Fabales; family Fabaceae; genus Lathyrus; species Lathyrus aphaca. The sequence goes on from OZ014520.1 coordinate 160,045,036, forward strand.
GGCAAGATGCAAGACTTTGATGCATGCTATATAAAAAATACAGGAAATAATAATTACTCTGCATGAGTAACCCTTATAATTTCCTGGGAAGACCAGTTCGAGACGCTGCTCCCCGGGATCTTCGGACGAATCCAATTCTCCAGATTGCGCTCCTCTTCCAGCTCGTCTTCCAGACAATTGATAGCATCAGGGGTAAGCATCCCCCCACTGACAAAACCAGGCTCTGCAGCAGCCTTTGCCTGATGTTGAGTTGGTCTGTAACCCAACCCAAATTTGTCCTTCTTTTCCTCCACAGCTAAGACCTTGCCCCAGCCTTGGGCAGTTCCTTCTTCAACAACCTTCCGGGCTTGTTGGTAAGATGACATGGAGATACCAGATACAGCAGATGCTTCATTGACGTTCAAGGCTTCAAAACCTTGGCTCATTGTTTCATGGATCTCCCCATCCATTTCAATGTACTTATAGGTTGCCAGGTGGCTGACAAAAATGTCCTCCTCTCCACAGATTGTGACAACTTGGCCTTCCCACTCAAATTTTAACTTTTGGTGAAGGGTAGACGTTATTGCGCCGGCGGCGTGAATCCAGGGTCTACCCAACAAACAGCTGTAGGCGGGCTGAATGTCCATCACATAAAAGATAGTTTTAAAGGTCTGTGGGCCAATTGTCACGGGCAGCTCAATCTCTCCCAGAACCGATCTCTTAGAACCATCAAAGGCTCTTACTACCAGGTTGCTGGGTCTCAATGCCAACCCATCATATTCAAGCTTCACCAGAGCCTTCTTTGGTAAGACATTCAGGGAAGAACCTGTGTCCACCAGCACATGAGAAAGGACAGCTCCTTTGCATTCCATGGTTATGTGCAAGGCTTTGTTGTGATTGCGGCCATCCGCTGTCAAGTCAGAATTGGTAAACCCTAGCCCATTGCTAGCAGTAACATTTCCAACCACGGTTTCCAATTGGTTGACAGTAATCTCCTCCGGCACGTAAGCTGCGTGCAGGACTTTAAGTAGTGCATTCCGATGGGCTTCGGAGCACATAAGCAGTGAGAGGATGGAGATTTTGGATGGCGTCTGGTGAAGTTGATCCACAATTTTGTAGTCACTCTTTTTGATGATCCGCATAAACTCATCAACTTCCTGATCAAATGGAGTCTTCAGAGCTTCTTTGGCAGCTGGATCTTCCTGCACCGGGCCTTTACCCTTTGCCTTGGCAGCAGCTTCTGCTTCGGCAGTAGGTCTTTGAACTTGTGAAGCAAAGAGACGTCCGCTTCGAGTGAAGCCTCCGCCTCCCCCCACATTATCTACTTGTGGTGCAGGTGCTGATGTTTCCAGAGTGATTCTTTTTCCTTCGCAGTATATGTCAGAGCCATAGTGCCAAGGGATGGCCCTATTGCTTTCATATGGTACTGGTCCAGGCACCGTGACAGTGACTGGACTGATTGCTGCTGCTGAAGGGACTGTAATTGTTTGTGGATCATAAAAGATTGTAACTGGTGCCCTAGTGGGAGCAGCACCTTCTGAATGGTAGGCGGAATTATTTTCAGGATCGTAGAATATGGTGACGGTAGAGACATCTTCATGATTGATTGCTGGTGTTGTAGGAGGTTCTGTCGGAAGGACTGATGTTGTTGCTGATGGAGAGTCGAAATGGAATGAAGCTGAAGTTGTAGGAGAAACTGTTGTAAACTGATCATTTGGAAGGACAGGTGAAGTACTTGTTGATGGTGCTGATGAATTGTCGGGAACAATAGTTGCTGCAGTTGTAGGAGGTTCTGAAACCGTTGTTGATGAAGTTGCCGGATTTGTCGGGAATGATGTAGTGATCTGGAGTAGGCCACTCTGAATAAGGCTGTCAATGCCATTCCTCAAGTCTTCACACCCATTCCATGAAATATTGCAGTATGGACATCCTAGTTCACACCCCGGAAATATATTGTTTTCACGGAGTTGAGCTTTGATTTCCACCAATGGTGTCCTGATCTGATCCACACTGGTTATTAAATAAGACGGTTGGTCTTCTTCAATAGCGTTAATTCGAGGACCACCATGGTTTGGCATTGGGTTTTTATTGACATTGGGCGGAGGTGCAAAATTCAGAGCCTTGGAGTCTACCAAGTCTTGTACCTTCATATGCAGAGCTCTGCATTTTTCTGTACTGTGACCAGGTGCGTTGGAATGAAAAGCGCACCTAGCATTGGAGTCATAGTTTCTTGGTAGACTGTTGGGATCCGGAGGTGCCAACGTTCTTAGCTCAACTAGGTTGAGTTTCAGAAGTTGTGGCAGCAAGGCAGCATATGGCATTGGGATCGGGTCGATCACTCGGTTAGCTTGGGATGGCCTTTGCTGGAATGGCCTCTGTTGATTGTTGTTGTTGGAGTTGTTGTTGAAGTTCCTTGGAGGATACTGATTCTGATGATACTGAGGTTGTTGTTGGAAGTTTTGTTGAGGAGGTTGATAGACTGGCTGAGGATGAGCTGGAGCAGGGATAGTGACTGCTGCTATTGACCTCTGAGCATATTGGGGCCTACCCCTGTTGGTGTGGATGGCATTGGTCTCGCCAGTTCTTCTCGGGCCTGCAAAAGGCTTTCTTGTACTACTGGACGAGCTTGCACCGTTGTCTGAGATTTTTCCCATTTTTAACAGGCTTTCAATTCTCTCCCCAGCTATGACAACATCTGCGAAGCTGGTGGAAGAGAAAGCAGCTAACCTGTCAATATACGTTCCCTGAAGAGTGTTCATAAACATGTCTGCCATTTCTCTCTCAGACATTGGTGGTTGAACAGCAGCAGCCAGTTGCCTCCATCTTTGAGCATATTCTCTGAAGCTCTCCCTCGAAGACTGTGACATTCCCATTAGGAGGGTCCTGTTGGGTGCCATATCTAGATTATACTGATACTGTCTGATGAAGGCTTCTGCCAGGTCCTTCCAGCATCTTATAGTTGCTCTTGTCAGATGGGAATACCATTCCCTAGAAGCCCCAGTCAAGCTATCTTCAAAATAGAACATCCACAATTTCTCATCCATTGTATAGGCCTTCAGCCTTCCCAGAAATGATTGTAAATGAGTCCGGGGGCATGAAGTCCCATTATACTTTTCGAAACCAGGAGGCTTGAACTTATGGGGGATCCTGACCCCTTCTACCAAACCCATGTCCATGACGTCGAACCCCAAAGAATTTTGAGATTCTAAGGACCTCAACTTCTCAGCTATCTCTTCCAATCGTCTATCATATGTTTCCTCTCCGGCACCCATTACTGTATACTGGTCCTCCTGAGGATCTTCTTGAAGTACTCTGGCTGCAGTAGCTGTTCCTTGAATGTTGACTGGGATGTTGGCCTCTGGATGGAGATGTGGGCCAAACACAGGGGGGGTAACATGTGGTTGCACCCTTTCATTATTACTGGTGCCTGCAGTTCCTACATGAGGCTCCTCTTGATTTTGCCTCTCCACCATGGCCCTCAGTCTCTCCTGGCTCTGAGCCATGTTGTTCATAACTTCCATGAACTGCGTCATCTGCGTTCTCATCTCTAACCTTTCGTTTGCCATCTGGTTTCTGACCTCCGTAAGGTCTTGCTGCATCTGATCCATCTGAATTCCCGGAAGGTTGTTTCTAGTTGGGTACCTGTGTGGCCTGTTGAGAGGAAATACCCGGCGGCGAGCAATAATTCCTGAATATCACAACAGAGGTTAGCAACAACAAAACAAAAACCTACAAAACAAACAAAAGGGTTAGCATGCAATGCAGTTATGCTTATTTGCTCTCAAGGTATCCGGTTTGGCCTTCGGTTTTGACCCTTCCAGACCCTTGAAGATGATGCTGTTGAAGTTGCTTTTGATGTGAACCCAGATAGAAACCAACACAAATATATTACAAAGGGTGGAATAATACAACTTGTTCATTTTACAACACAAACCCTCAAAGGGGCCAAAATACATCATAAAAAGCAAAAGTACATGAAAAAGGAACAACAACAAGCAAATGATCAAACTCCAAGGCCAAACTCATCCTCACGAACTTCCTTGAGAAGTGCATCGGTCACAGGATCAGCCGGATGCTCCGTGAGACTTCTGATGAGAAGGTTTCTTGTTGCAACAGCTGCAGTCAACTTCCTGCTCTGACTTTGGTCCTTAGACCTCTTCAATCCTGCTTTGATTTTCAGTTCTGATATTTCCTCCTGGGCTGCTGCCAGGGCTTTTTCCATCTGTCCCATCTTGTCTTGAACTCTTTTGTCTTCTAGAGCACGGGCCTCAGTGATTCGGACCCATCTGGCCTGACTCTCCTTTAAATACAAGTCTGTTCTTGCTCTCTGAAACTGGGCTTCTTTACAAGCATTCTTCAGAATCTGCTCACCAGCCTTAGACTTGTTGATATAATCTCCAGACTTCTCAATCTTAGTCAAGTGTTCCAATCTCAACTTCTCCAATCTCTCAATCTCCCTCACACCTTCACTCCTTTCCCGGAGGGTCTTCTGCAAGGCTTGGGTTAACTTCTCATTTCTTTCCTTCAAGCTTTCAAACTCCCCCAAACTGATAGTGGCAGGGGGTGGTGCTGAAGATGACTCAGGCATGTCTTCTATGGTAAAGGGCATTCCAGAGAATTGGGCCCTAGCATGGGACCACTCATAATATTGGACTGATGCCACATTATTGCACTTCCCCAGAATGGTGATTCCCTTAGTCTGAACATGATCCCAGGCCCAGGAAGCCTGCCTAACAACAGCCAAACTAATCTTGTTCTCACAGTAGAGGGTCTCAACCAAATCTTGTTCCCTGGGAGTATGGACCAGTGCATAGCCTAATTGCCTTCTGAACAGCAAAGGGTTGTAGTTGATACTTCCCTTAACTCCTATCAAAGGCACATTGGGAAAGTGCCCACAGCTGGTGATCATATCTCTGCCCTTGGTGCTCTGAGTACACCATCTGATATCTGCTGAAGTGAGAGTAGTGAGCCTCTTAGCCCAGTTGCTTTGCTGATGAGGATTTAGAAATGCATCTGTCCTGGGTAGATGCCTGAGAAGCCAAGCATGGAATAATGGAGCACAAATCCTCACTAATCTTCCCCTCTGCTTCTCATTTCTCTGATGGACTGAGTAATAGAGATCACCCAATAAAGTTGGCACAGGGTTCTTCAGGATGAACAAGTGGATTGCATTCTTACTGATGAATCGAGGCTCATCTGCAAACAACACAATTCCATATACACTTAAGGCCAACAGAGCACAAACAGCTTTCCACTCCCCCAAGGAGGCCTTCAAACTAGCTTGAGAAATCAGGAAATCCAGATGAAATCCAGGGATCCCAGCTTTAGAGGTCATATGCTGTTCAATCAAAACAGGCTCCAGATACAAAGCTTTGGCTACCTCTCCATTGCTGGGAAAGACCATTTCAGGGTTGTATGGGATTTCTCTTTTGATGGGCAGACCAGTCAATGATGAGTATTCTTCCAGAAGAGGCCCCAACTGAAAGTCTTGAAAGGTGAAACATCTCAATGGAGGATCATAAAACTGAATGCAGGTGTGGATGAGGCTCCTCTGTGAAGGGTCCAGATCCATAACCATGTCTAGTATATCTCCATAACTCTCCCTGAACAAGGGTATGTGATCTGGAGTGATCAGGGTTTGGATCCTCCTGATGTCTGACAAGTCTGGTTGGAAGAAATGATAAGTGATGTTGCTTTTCTTTGGAGCCATGATGCTGAGAACTGAGTAGGATAAGTGCTGATGAAGATGCTGAGGAGTGGGCCACTGGCTGGCTAGTGCAAGTAACTGAAGTATGGCTGACAAACTGAAGCAAGTGCTGGTGGAGATATGTCAATATAACAGATGGGGTCAAAACCAAAACCAGATGAAGGTGGATACCCTGAAACACAAATAAGCAGATGTTAATATGATGCAATGAGTATGTATGCAAATGAAATGCAAGGGTTTGTGACTGAGCTGGATCTGATTAACTGCCTTGGTATAGATCCATGTGTGTTCAAGAATTCCAGATGGAGGTCTATAAATCCAGTAACCAGGGTGGGGGACTCAAATAAAGAGCCACATGTCCAGGGTTCAGAATCACAAGAACTATCCAACATGGAGCATTCTTAACAAAGTCAAAGTAACAGGGTATTCTGAGGTCAAGGTACCTGCAAACCTGTAAACAGCCCAACCCCCTCACAGGTGATGATCTAAAACAAGGATCCTCAGACTTGGATCAGTTATGAGAAGTGTAAACACTTCCAACCCGGAGGTACAGTGTTTACAATAACCATAACAGTTCCTCCTCTAATTCACCTCAGTTTCTGAAGGTCAATACTAAAAGGTCATCCAGACTTAGCAGGCTTCCCAGATAGCCCTAGCATTGCAGGAAATCTGCAACACAGAGTTCTCAAGAAGAAACCCATATCTGAACCGTGTTTCATATTCCCGCACCAGACCGAAATGGAATGGGAAAGAATATGATTCACTCTAGCCTAGGTGTCACTCAGGTCCCAGGTATAGGACCTTAACTCTCAATGAAATACCCACCCACCAAAACAAGAAACCAGATCCAGCCAGCAGCAATGACAATATGATATATAAATGCAGTAAAGAAAGCAGTAAAGCAACTGTACATAAAGCAATAAACAAAACAGATATACAAGCACATAACACCCCGGTAAACACAAATCAAACAGGCGCTAGGAGGAACCCACAAAAAGAACCAGAAGCCCTGGTTGCAGTATAAGGGTCCCCAGCAGAGTCGCCAAGCTGTCGCTCCCAACAAATGACACAGGGTCCTATGAGGGTACAGACGCGAACGGTCGGCGAAGGGAACAGTGAGAACACACAGCCGTGAACTCACTGGAGAATGAATAGAGTCGCCAGCTAGGCATTTTTATCCCGGAGGAAAGGCAATGCTGCATAGGCCTAGAAAGAGATGGATAAGACGGTTGCGAACCAGAGACACTGAGAAAGGGGGTTGGTTACAACCTGGGAAGGTATTAGCACCCAGATTGTCCGTCGTACTCGACGGGATCCACGCTTAAAAGATTTGTGTTTTAAAGGGGTAGTGTCAGTGCAATCTGTGTATGAAATAGCTGGAAAGGAATGTACAGGTGTCAGTGTAAAAGAAAGTGAAGTGTGTAAATGATGTGTCAGTATAAGAACAAGAATGAAATGCTCAAGGCTATGAGGCTAAAGAATGAAGCTGGAAGGAGGGGGAATATACAGAGACTTTTGTTCGATAACTGTTAAGTTATGCCTACGTATCCTCTCGTGCAATGAGGAAGTCAGAACACCGTAGTTCGACCCAAAGAGACTGAAAGATGAATTGACTTGTGAACTGCTTACTTGTCTATGCTCAAGTGTATGACCTGTCTGGCTCAGGTGCTTACTGTCTTGCATTAGACGGAAGAAGCGAGTTCTCGATTGTGAGTGAAGATGATGAGAAAAGAATCCCGAAGGAGACGATTATTGTTTGTTTTTGAGTTTTCAGTCTTTTATTGTTTTTTTTGGATTTTTGTCATAAGATAATGAGCTTAAGCCTAAACCAATGGGTTAGTAAACTCATCACATCTTCCCTCTGATTAGGGGTAATGAGAATACCTTAAGTGTGAAGTCAGATTCTCACACTTAATCACCTATGGTGCAGGATTAAGATCATTAACCTACTTGTGATTATTTAGATGTTTTTGTGATTTTGTTTAGTGTTGAGTAATGAGGTTAAGCCATAATCACGGATTAAACAGACTCATTACACCATCCTAAAAGAAGGATAATAGATGAGAATGTTTAAGCTGAGGAAAACTCCTCAACTTAATCCATGATTAGGGATTAAACCCATGACAAAACAAGCCTTTATTAAGTGGATTTTAGTTTAATGATATGATGATGAAGTGTTTTTTTTATGATTTGTAAGACAACTTGAGGGGGACTTGTCCATTAACACTAGGGTTAGTCCTTCTTAACCACTTAAGGAAGAATTAGAACCCTAATGCAAGGCCCAAGTTACAAGTGTAATGTCTTGATATTTATTAGATGAATTGATTAAGAGATTTAAACACCTTAAGGGTTTAATACTTAGGATTAAAGTTATACACTCCATCCTAAGAGAAGGATGCAGGCATAAGCTTAATCACAAAGTATTAAAGCCTTTAGGATTTAGTCCCTGATTATGAGGTGAGAAGAGAGGACTCAAAGAGAGACACAAAGGTAAAACTATGGGGGGACTAATCAAAACCCTAATTCATTGTCATGCTTGGATGATCCTAAGGTTTGTGAGGTTTTCAAGAGCAATCTTCAGAGGAACCACCAGGAAGCAGATGAACAAGATCAAGAGAAGCAAAGTGACTTGCTTCATTCAAGAAGTCAAGTCACTTGAAGAAAGAAAGTGGGAGGAAGAAGAATGAGCAAGCTCAAACTCAAACACAAATAAGAATGCAGCAATGGATGCAAGAGAGATGAAAAGAAAAGTTATGAGAAGTGAAGGCAAATCCACTTCTCAAGTTTACTTACCACCTGAAATGTTAGAAAGAAATGTAATGCAATGCAAGATGAGATGAAATGATATGATGCAAAGCAAGACCAGAAGCATGTTGATGATGATTATGATGTTATGAGGTGCTGCAAACATGAGGCAAAGCAATGGGGATGTTCATACAAGCTTATGAATGCCAATGATGCAAGCTAAGGAGCATGAACAAGCATGAAAAGTTATGAATCAAACAAGACAAATGACATGGCAAATATGTAATGCAATGATCAATGATGCTTTATACATGTCTTAAGATGTCAAATGAATCACAAGAATGCACAAAATGCAAAGATAAGTCATGTTATGCAAGAGAATGCAAGAAAGATGCAAATGAAAGCCCAAATTAGGGTTCATGGATCAAACATCAAACACAAACCAAAGACAGAAGCAAAACCCTAAAGTAAAAATGGAAAATGACACCCAAAGAAACCCTAGGCCCATGATGAACCACTGCCCAAAGGGGAGCTCTCAACTCTCAACCAAACTCAAGTTATGATTTTTGCAAGTTATTAGGGTTTTTTAGGGTTCTTAACAAAACAAATGCCAAACAATTAGAAAATGCAAGAACAAATCATGGCCTTTTTACCCTAGAATCTACATGCCAAACACAAGACAAAGCAAAAAGAATCAATGTCTCAACCTTCACCAATTGGCAGAAATGAATTTTTGAATCCATGATCAAAATAATGCATAAAAAATGATTTAATTCAATGAAAAATTCTTAAAATGCATCAAGATCAAAAAAGAAATTTGGTTTGAAGGTTGGACAATGTTTCTAAATGTCTTAGAACATTTCATGAATTTTTTTGTAATTTTTAAATACCTAAAAGTATTTTTAATAAATTAATTTTCATTAATCAATTAAAAATAATCTTTTAAATATTTAAAAATACTTTTTTAAATGATAAAAATAAAATAAAAATATTTTTGTGTCATAAAAATTAATAAAACTTTAAGGAAAAAGTTTCATAATTTTTATGAATTTTTTACTATTTTTAATAAATAATGCAAAACAAATGAAAGAAAATGAAATAAAAAATGAATTAATCTGATTTAATGAGAAGTCAAACAATCCAACGCTTGAGGTTCAAACTGGCCAGCGCGCGCATTGACTTGGCGCCTTATCTCACGGCTCAAATTCAAACTTGGCTAATCAATGCTTATGCCCTAATCCCACCGTTAATTACTTTCAGATGACCGGAACAGTGTTCCGGTCATCTTCTCCGTTCACCCCAAACTTCAAACTCCTTCAAAACGCATCTAAAACGAAATCTAAAAACACAGAAATGATTCCCACTCACTCACGAATCAAAACCCTAAATCAAAACAAATTTATCATTCATAAAATGGCTGAATCGAATCAATCTATTTCTAGGGCAAAAAGTTTCAGAAGCATGGTAAACTCTCATCTCTCCACCATTTTCAAAACCAAAGGCACATTCATGATCAGGAAGACATATAGAACAGATTAGGAACTTAAAAAATGATTTCTGGAAAAATATTTCTTGAGCTACCTGAGATTCGAAGCTTTTAACTCAGCTACTTTCTGACCTCCTCTCTTGGTGAAATCCACTCTACTTGGCCTCCTGATGATCCTTGAATGCTTGGGAAGAGTTTATGTTGGCTGGATGAAGAGTTTGAGTAACTTCTGCCCAAGCTCAGTTGAACATGGCAATGGTGATTCAGGTTGTTTCTGGCAAGGGTGAAGGGTTGTTTGTGGTCCAGATGATGAGTAGAGAAGGTTTATGGAGTTTGTTTGGGTGTTTGTGAGCTGTGGAGAGAGTTTCGAATGAAACTGCAAGTTGGGGTGAAAATGGTGAAGTGGTGTTATGGCTTCTTTCAGGCTTGGTTCTTGGTTGCTTTTGACTCAATGGGACATGGTGAGATGATTGGTGAAAATGGTTTGGATGTTTGAAGTCTGGACAGAGAGATTCGAAGAAGTTTGCAAAAGGGAGTGTGTTTGAGTATGTTGTGAATGTGTGAGCTTCAGCCTTGCTTCTCCTTATGTTTAACCAGCATGTGATCCACATAAACTAATCTCATTGGTCAGTTGATGTGACATGCCCTTTATTGATTGGTATGGCCACTTTTGCAAATTGTCAACCTTTGTGTAAGAGAGGCATGGGTTGTGTTCTAGGCAAGTACAAGTGTGTGGGCTGGCGCAGCATGGTGAGGGGAAAGGCTAGCTTGGTTCAGCACCCAAGGCAACAAGTGGTGGGAGGTGAAATGATGATCTTGCAAGTTGTTGCTCCTTTGCTCACATGTGAGAAATCTTGTTGTATGAACCATAAAACATGAGCAATACCTAGTCCAATCTGAACTTTATGACTTGTAGAAAGTTTGTGTAATGGTTTGAAATGAATTTGAGGCTGCAAAAGTCATTGATCCATGATTTTGCAAAATTCTCACTTAGGGCATGCCTTGAAAATAAGTGATTTTTGCCAACTTTGCATTGCCATAACTTTTGATCCAAGAAGAGTTTGATCATGTTCTTGTACTTTTTGAAAAGGGAAAGATGAGATCTACAACTTTCATGACCAAAGTTTTTCCATTTGAAGCATTTTTGAATCATGAATCATGGCTTGAAAAATGACCTAAAAGGATGCATTCTTGAAAAGTCAACTATGCCCAAAAAGTCAACATTTGCAAAAACCCTAAATTCTTGATTTTTATGAACTTCCACCTTCTTCCATGATCAAATAAAGATCATATACACTCAAAATGATGAAGATCACCCATTGGTTGGGTCATTGGGGGCCTCAGATGCCCTGATTTTGCACTGACTTGTCTGAAAAGTCAACCCTTGATCAGATGACTTCCCCATGGAATTTCTTCATGAAAATTGATATGTATACTCCCTATACCATATAGAGACCAATGGAAACAAGAATGACCAAAAAATTTGGGGTTATGGCCTCTGAAACCAAAACCCTAATTTTCAGTCAACTGTGCAGTTCATCCTGGCTCTGCATCCACTCAAACCCTAGTTCTTGTGATTCCTCTGCATTTTTGACTTTGAGGAGATAGAATATGATGTAGGGACACACATGGATCCCTTTGAGTTGATTGGTGGCCTTTGGAATGGCCCAAGATGCCCTGAGGTTGCTCAGATCACAAACCCTAGGTGCAGATGCCTTAGAAACTATCCAGTGAATCAAAAATGAGATGTGAGATGACATGATTGTGTTTATGCATATGAGATGATTTACAAGTCATGGTGTGAATGGGTGAGGGCAAATTTGGGGTGTTTACAGATGTTATAAAACATATGTTGTCCAAACCTATCCTGCATAGTTGAATTGGAAAATGGGCACTAACATTAACTGAATATTCATTAACTTATAAACCCTTAAAAGTTGTTAAAGGGCAAGTTTTTGTAAACTTCATAGTCGACCACTCTATAAATGAAGGTCCTTTAAATTATCTAGAGATTGAGCCCTGGAAGTTGTACTTCGACAAGTCTAGTCATAAAGATGGGACTGGAATAGGGGTACTTTTTATTTCTCCTAATAAAATTCCAACAACACTTAAGTATAAAATTGATGGTTGTTGTTCTAACAACGAAGTTGAATATGAGGCTTTGATAGCTAGACTTGAAGTATTGTAGGAATTGGGGGAAACTCATGTCGAAATAATGGGAGATTTAGAGTTGGTAATAAAACAAGTCACCAAAGAGTACAAATGAATAAAATTTAATTTAATTATGTATTTTGTAGTGGTAAATAGACTGCTGAAAAAATTCAAAGCAGTTACCTTTCGACACATTCCTAGACTAGAAAATTAAGTTTCAAATTACTTGGCTCAAATTGATTCAGGGTATAAAATTTCAAAAGAAAAATTACAAGATGCAATTAAGGACAAAGGGAAAGTTATGTCAGTTGGGTTGGCCCCATCAGAATTATAAGAGACTAAGTTTGGATATATTGATGAAAATAGTTTTGCAATATTGGTAGTTGATAGCATAAGTGACAAGCATTGGAGAAAGCCCATAGTGGACTACTTAGAGAATCCAACAGCTTCGACGGAAAGGAAGATTAGATACTAAGCTTTAAGTTATGTTCTCTTGAAGAATGAATTATTTAAAAAGACTCCTGAAGGAGTATTTCTTAAATGCCTTAGTGAATCTAAGACATATTTAGCTCTCTCAACTGTCCATAGTGGGGCATGTGGAGCACACTAAGTAGGCCATAAAATGAAGTGGCTGTTATTTCTACAGGGTATGTATTGGCCTACTATGTTGAAAGACTTCATTTAATTTGCTAAAGGATGTCAAAAATGCCAAGTGCATACTGGTATTCAACATGTTCCTGCAAGTAAACTTCATTCCATAGTGAAACCTTGGCCCTTTAGAGGATGGGCTTTGGACCTGGTTGGAGAAATTCGACCAGCATCTTCAAAAAATCATAAATACATTTTGGTAGGGATTGACTATTTTACTAAATGAGTTGAAGTTATCCCATTGCAAAATGTTGATCAAGAGAATGTAATTGAGTTCATTAAGAAGCATATCATCTATAGATATGGGATCTCTGAAACAGTTACTACAGACCAAATGTTATACCCCAAAATTTTCCCTCCCACAATCAAGAAAATATCTCTCAAGGATTCTAAATTATCATAAGATCCTCAAGACTCCCAATTGATCAAGAAGTGTGGAAGTTTCCCCAGACAATGCCTCCTCCTAAGCAAAATGTTCAAAACTAGGGGTTTGAGTTTCCTCAGGTTAAAATGATTTTCAAGGCCTCAAGTGAGCTTCATAACATCCCACACGTATTCAAGAATCCCCATGTCAAGTTTCAACGCTTTCCCAATAAGTTTTACCAGTCAGATGATCAGATATGCAAAAATCAAACAAAATAGTTAAAAAGTCAAACTGAGGTCAACTGTGGTCAAATTAAGGTCAAACTTCAATATTTTTTGCCAACATCAAGTTTATGAAGTAAAATTAATCATTTGATCAAGGGTTGATCATGATTCATCAAGAAAGTTTCAGATCATCAAGAATTAGGAGTTTCTAAATTAGGGTTTTCTTAAGAAAAGTCAACTAAACTTTGACCAGCCATAACTTTCACATGCTTCATCAAAAATTTCCCATCCAAAGCTCATTTTAAAGGAAATTGAATTATCTACAACTTTTTGTATCACAAGCCAAGCCTAAAAATTCTTCATTTGGAAGATATGAGCTAAAACATTACAAGTGATTTCAAAAGTCAACAAAAAGTCAACTTTTTCCAAAGGGCATAATTTGAAAATGGTGAAAGATATGGACATGAGACCAAAGATTTTTGTCATAGGATTCTTTAAGATTTCCAAAATGTCCAAGAACACCTTCATAGCCTTAAAATTTAAGGATTTATGTCTCGTCAAAGTTGGGAGATTTTCAAGGGGTGTATGAAGAAAATAAGGGCTTAAATCTAATTTTTTCCAAATGGGCCTATCATTTTGCAATCTAATCTTAACCATAACACCAAGCACGACCAATTCCAATTATTTATGATTTTTATAATTTATTTATTATTTATTTGGATTTTATTCATTAAAATTAAAATTAAATCAAAATAAAATAAAAAATTCAAATATATGGATTTGATTTTGGTTCTAGAAGCTCCTAAACATTATTCAAAACTGATTATGATGTTCCAAATTCATGCAAGGTTCATTTTAGAAGGAAATCATTTGATTTTTGAATATTTAAAATGATGAGATTTCTTCATAATGAAGGTATCCAAAAGTCCAAACAAGACATCAATTTCTTGACCTAATTTCACTCCTTTATAAATATACAAGTCAACCAACACAAGGGGCACAAATTTTGGCAGCTAAGAACACTAAAACAAATATCAAATTTTCATCAAAAAAGTCACATTCGGTTTTGACACTAGAGGCCGTTTCAAGCCATTCCAAAGGTTGCAATAGTTTCCTTGAGGTCTTTTGGTCATATTTCAGTCATCACCTTCATCCATAACATCATGGAATGCATGAACAGATTTCGTTTTTCTCATTATTCAAATTTTTTCGATTATAACATATGATGCGTTTTAAATGATTTTTGTTTGTTTAGATATGTTTATAATGATGTATAGATGGATTCTGGATCAATCGATTGAAGAAACGAGACCTGAAGGACGAAATACCATTGTTAGGGTTTAGATCTTCAAACTTGGGAACTTTCTTTAGGGGCGATTTCAGCATAAATTGATGAATCCATTGAATTCATGAGATTATTTGTAGTCGATTGGTGTTATTAGAATGAATTTATGTTGCTTGTCTAACGATTTGGGATATGTAGGACTTATAGTGACGAAGAAAATCCGTCACTATAGCCTTTAGTGATGAACGCATGTCACTAAAAGCTAACTGGGCAGACCAATGGGAAAGTCGACCCTGCACGCGAAAATTTGATTTTAAAATGTTGGTTTATTATTTAATTAACTGTTTGTATGTTAATTCACAAAAGCGCAGGTGGTCCAATGGTTATGATGCGCGTATGGAAGCCAATGAACCTGGGTTCGATTCCCAGGTTCTCTCATTTTTTATGTTTATTTTTTTGATTTTTGAAGGTTTGTTATATATTCAATTTTGGCCAATACATACTCACAAGAATGTGCGCAACCCAGTGGTGTTGTCTTCAACCAGGTAATGGGGAGGTCTTGGGTTCGAATTCAGGCCTCCCCCTTTCTTTTTTTGATGCATTTGTTTTCTTTTTTATTTTTCTATTTTATTTCTATTTTATTATTATATTAATTATATTAATTAACTAATTAAATATAATTAACTATTAACCCTTAATTTAATCTTTTCCAATTCTTTTTCTCTTCTTTTAAAAATAAAAAATATATATATATTCTAAATAATATTTAATATTTTTCTCATAGTTTTTTTATATATTATTAATTAGGGTTTAATTTTTGTAAATAAAACTAACTAATTAAGTTTAAATTAACTCTTTCAAAACCCTAATTTTTTGACTAATTCTAATAAACCCTAATTTTCTCTAACCCTAAATAATTACTAACTTAATTTTTTTTATAATAACTCTTTTTTTATTTTATAATTTGTACATTAATAAATTTTTAACATATCATTCTTTTATTATTATTATTACTAAATTATTTAAACTTATATTTTTTCTAATAATTTCTAAAAAATCTAATCTGTCTAACCTAAAATAATTTCTTTTCAAATTCTAATCTTAATTTCTTTTCATTATGACTTTATTTTTATTATTATTACTTTATTACTTTTGTTTATTTATTATTTTTCTATTGCTCTATAATTCTTTTTATCCGATTATTATGTATCTGCCAAAGCCATGTAATAATTCGTAGATTTATTTTCTGTCATTATTTTTCTTTATAAATATTTACTGCGTGGTTAGTAAATAGGGTGTGAAAACCTACTTGTGATTAAATTAATTTAGATAATTAACTTTAAAAAGATAAATATTTAAAAATAAACATTCACACACGTAAGTCGATCTTTGATCGCCATCTGCACTTCCTAGGGTATTCCTCTTGGTTGCCTTTAATATGGTCAAGTCCCTCGAATATAGGGGTGTCTTAAGCAAAGTCCCTTCACGTATAAATCATCAAGTCCCTACAGATTTAAAAGATCAAGTCCCTTCGAGGTTGCCTACGATAATGATCTTGTCCCTTCGAATAAATGATGATAGTCCCTACGGATTGCTAAAGACACCCCTTAAGTTGCCTTCATTGACCATACGATGACCCTACGCTCGTCCCTTAACAAATCCAAGGTAATGACTACCTATTCCTTAATAATAGGGATAGTCTTACCCTTGAAAGGACATATAAGAACATGAATGACTTAATATAGGGTAGGTACCTCATAGTTACTTTCTCACTCTTCAAAATAAAAATACTTTTCACACCTCACAATATTTTCAAATATTTTCAAACAAGACTTTGTATACATCCATACGAGGATCATTACAAAGTACTTAGAAAATTTCTAATCACACACTACCCTTTTCAAAAACAATATAAGTGAGCTAAGTAACTAAGAGCCCATGGATAACCATGGATATAAAGGGTGTTAATACCTTCCCTTTATATAACCTACCCCCCAAACTCAAGTCTTTTCAAAACGGTCTTTCCTGTTCTTTTATGTCCCTTCCTTATGGATAAAATAAAAGTCAGTGGCGACTCTTGCTATCCGCAACATTTATAGAAAGTCAGTTCTCTCACCGTGTTACAGAATTAGCGACTCTGTTGGGATCTTACTAAGTAAAATAGTAGTACCCATAGGAATTAGATCACTTAAATTGTTTGCTTTGTTTGCTTTATATTTATCTGTTGGGCTTATGTGTGAAATATCCTAACCCGGATCTAGTGTACCCTAGGTAAATGGCAATAGACCAAGGAAACTCTACGGCGTATACGATATGGTTGATCTGGTGGCCATATTTAGTGTGACTTCTTGGTATGTGCTTATGTTCCTTAAGTAAGTTAAGGATAATATGGGGCTGCCATATATTGTCAATACATTAACTGACTTTTAGAACCCTAATTATCCCATCTTGGCCTATAGAAAGTAGTGAGATAGCCGGCTTTGGTGAAGACTGAAGTTGGTTGATACTCGATACTACGCTCATTGAGATCCTAAACTTGGAGTATTTTGGTTGGCAAGTAAGTTGCCTATTGAACAACCACCATTGGGAAGGATCAGTGATATTGAAATCCCTTAGAACCTGGTTACTTTTGTAGGACAGGATGAACCAACTAAACTTCAGGGGAGGGTATTTACCTTTAAACCTCATGCAAGCCTTCAAACTTAGGGTTATTGTGTGACTTGTTTGTGTGTGCCACATGTTTGTGAATGAGCATAACATCATGACATCATGACATCACATGATAGCATTTTCACTAACCATTTCAAGGACCAAAGGGTTTATATTTGTTCTTTGTTGCAGGTCATGACTTCTACTCATAGGAACACTATCTGGATCAACTTTGTAGGGATACCTTCTAAGCTTAAAGAATTGGTCTCTCAAGTTTCTGAAAACTCCCACTTCATCAAGAGACATGGTCACCTATTGGATCTAGTCACTTCAGGGTTCAATGAAGACATGATGAGTGTCCTATTTCAGTTCTTTGATCCTAAACATCATTTCTTCACATTCCCCGACTATCAATTGGTTCCTACAATGGAGGAGTTCTCCAAACTACTAGGTATACCTATCCTTGATCAGAGACTCTTCACGGGCTTATAGAAGGAGCCTAAACCTGAAGTCATTGTTGCAGCCCTACATCTGAAGAAATCAGACATTGTCCTAGAAACGAGAAGCAGAGTTAAGGGTATTCTTGCTAAGGTATTGATGGAGAAAGCTCAAGTATTCTTGAAGGCTATGAGCTATGATGCTTTTGAGGAGATCCTAACCCTATTGATCTATGGCTTAGTGTTATTCCCTAATCCAGACCAGTTCATAGATGTACACGCCATCAACATATTTCTGACTCGCAATCCAGTGCCTACATTACTTGGAGATATCTTACATTCTCTTCACACTCGTACTACGAAGGCGAGGGGAACTCTGATGTGTTGCATACCTCTACTATCTAGGTGGTTTATTTCTCACCTTCCTCGATCAGTGATGAAGAATGACCAAGGGTTAAGGTGGTCTAAGAGGATCATGTCACTTTCTCATTCAGACATTCATTGGTGCTCTCGATTTATGGAGAATGTTACTATCATTGACCGTTGTGGGGAGTTCCCTAATGTGCCACTTCTAGGCATAAGAGGGGGCATTACCTACAACCTTTCTTTAGAACTACGTCGGTTTGGTTATGCTCAGAGTAATGGTCCTCGTGACATGCTTATTCAGGGTATTGTGTTCGACTACGACAATGATCTTCAGGGTTACCGTCAAAGGTTTGTACGAGCTTGGAACAAGGTAAATAGGATTGATAGTAAGACTTTGGAGCCAAAGTATTCTATTCCTATGAAGCCTTATCTCAGATGGGTGCGATCTCGTGCTCAGACTCTTATGATGCCATGTCTTGCTGTTCTACCAATCACTATGAAGCTTGTTGCTGAAGGAGATGTTCCTTATACCATCCTTCATCCGGACATGCCCACTGATTTGGAAGAATTGTAGAAGTCCTGGATTCAGTTGAAGGAGCAAAGGGATACTTTTGAGACTCATTTCAGAGTTGGTCAAGAAAGAATTCTGGAGCTAACAAGGCAACTTCACGAGGAGAAAAACCTCAACAAGTACCTCCACACAAAGAGGAAGCGTCCATGGGAGACTTAAAACCCCATATATTTATCTTTTTGTACCTTATTGTTATTTCCTTGTAAGCCCAAGGGGCAAAACTTATATTAAATACTTACTAATAAATTTTTCTTTTTGTTTTCTTTAAATAAATTTAAATCCTGCGGTCCTTGAAAACATTGCATAAACATACACATACCATATCATTACATCACAGGTTTCTTATAAACAGGTATCTTATCTTCTCGCTGTTTATTTCAGTAGAAATGGCTCTCGAACAAACTGTTAAGGATCTCCAGACTCATAATGCACAATTTCAAGAAATGATTTTGAATTTGTCCAGGGGACAAGATGAGCTGAAGACACTTTTGACCAAGAAAAAGAAGAAGACCAGAAAGCCAATAGGCTTCATCAACCTGGGTAGAAGATTCAGAGGTCCAGTCAAGACAGATGAAGAGGTTGAGAATCTTGGGTCTGAAAATTCTGAGAAAGAAGAAGGCAGTCTCCATGATACTGTGGAAGATTCTGATTATGAGGAGAACTATTATCATGATCCTGCTAGTGAAGAGAAGTATAAGATGTTGGTTGACCGAATGATTTCCATGGAACTACAGAAGAATTTTAGGTTTGACTTTGAAGTTTTGAGTTTGATTTTTGGAGTCTCCATCCCTATTGGCTTCAAGGTTCCTACTTTTGTGGTGTATGATGGTGTGTCTTGTCCTAAATTGAATTTAAGGTCTTATATCAGAAGAATTCAACCCCATACTCCTGATAAGAAGTTATGGATGCATTTCTTTCAAGAAAATTTGTCTGGATCCCAACTGGAATGGTATTATCAACTGGAGAGTACCAATATTCGCAACTGGAATGATCTTGCTGAGGCTTTCTATAAGCAATACTAATACAATTTTGATTTAGTACCAACTCGCATGCAGCTCCAAAGCATGTCCATGGATGCCAAAGAAAGTTTCAAGGAATATGCTCAGAAATGGAGAGATCTGGCAAGTAGAGTTCAACCCCCTTTGACTGATAGGGAATTGGTTGATATGTTCATGAGTACGTTGACTGGTCCTTTCTATAGTCATCTCATTGGAAGCTCATCATCTGGCTTCACTGAGCTAATAATGACTGGAGAACGTGTGGAAAGTGGGATACGAAGTGGAAAGATTCAGATAGTTGCTTCTTCAAGTACTACCAAGAAGCCCCCTAATGGGAAGAAGGAATCCAATGCTGTGTATGGCCAACATGGTCGTAATAATCGTAACCAATCTGTGGGAGTTGTTTTGATTTCTATTCCTACACCTCCACCACAAGAGTAGCAATAGAATAGTCATCCCAAGCCTAGGAGGCAATTTACCAAGATCAATATGTTGTTGGCTCAGGCTTTGCAACACATGTTGAAAGGAGAATTGATTACTTTGAAGGACCCACCACAGAATATCAATACTTCCTCTTCTCGTTACAATCCCAATGCAAGGTGTGCATACCATTCTAATAGCCCTGGCCATGATACTAACAGTTGCTGGTCATTGAAGAACAAAATTCAGGATATGATTGAGAACGGAGAAATTGAGTTTGACCCTCCGGAAACTCCTAATGTGATTACTGCTCCTATGCCTAAACATGAGAAGACTGTTAATGATGTTGATAAAGTTGTTTATGTTCGTACTGTGGCTGAAATAACTACTCCTCTATCTATTGTCAAGAAGAAACTTGTGCAAGCCGGTTTATTTTCGGGTTGCAAGGAAGATTGCTTTTACTGTGCCTATAAACCTGATAGTTGTTGGAGGCTGAGGTCAGGTATTCAACGCCTGATAGATAACTATACTATACTATTTGAGAGGACCCCTACTATAGAGAGTCTGTGTGGAGGTTTGGCTCAAGACTTGAAAGTTGAAGATGTGGCTATGGTTAACAAGATTCCTGTGAAGATTACTTCCAATGGTCCAGTGAGGATCACTTCTAAGGGTCATGTGAAGATTACTGCTAAGCCAAAGGTGGCTCCAATGATTATTACTACTCCTGGTCCTATCCCATACACTTCTGACAAAGCTATACCCTGGAATTATGGTTCTGATGTTTATATCCATGGTGTCAAACAAGATCCTTTGATTGATGCACCTGTTACTGATGGTAATCTTGATGTGGACAATATTGCTGGGTCCAGTAAGGTTACCAGGAGTGGAAGAATTTTCTCTCCAGAAGACACCTCAAAGACTGCTG
Source organism: Lathyrus aphaca (assembly GCA_963966055.1). Classification (NCBI taxonomy): domain Eukaryota; kingdom Viridiplantae; phylum Streptophyta; class Magnoliopsida; order Fabales; family Fabaceae; genus Lathyrus; species Lathyrus aphaca. The sequence continues at coordinate 160,065,991 of OZ014520.1, forward strand.
CTACTCCAGTTCATATCTCTAACTCTGGGCCAAGTACTAAGGCTCAGGGAAAAGGACCAGTGATTGAACCTATCCAAGTTGAGGCACCAGTTAGTGAAGACATCTCTAAGCAGATGGAAGAAGTGTTAAAGATCATCCGCAAGAGTGATTATGACTTTGTTGACCATTGGGGCATACTCCCTCCAAAATTTCCATGTTATCTATGCTATTGTGTTCTGAAGCCCATGCCAAGGCTTTAATCAAATTCCTGAAGACTGCTCACATGTCACATGAAATATCTGTGGACCAGTTTGAAAATTGTGTTGCTCATCTAACTAGTGATAATGGTTTGGGTTTTACTGATGCTGATCTGACTCCCGCTAAAAGAAACCATAATAGAGCTTTGCACGTCTCCATTGAGTGTAGGGGCACTAATTTGTCTCATGCATTGGTGGATAATGGTTCTTCATTGAATGTATTACCTAAGGAGGTTCTAGACAAACTCAACTTGAAGGATGTAGTGTTAAGACCAAGTAATGTGGTGGTGATGGCCTTTGATGGCTCAAGAAGAATGGTGCATGGAGAGGTGGATCTTCCAATCAAAGTCGGCTCTCAAGTATTTGATTCCACTTTCTATGTGATGGATATTCGTCCTGCGTACTCCTGTTTGCTTGGGCGCCCCTGGATCCATGGGGCAGGTGTTGTGACTTCCACTTTACATCAGAAATTGAAGTATCCGGTGAAAGGAAAGATTGTCACTGTTTATGGTGAAGAAGAATACATGGTCAGTCATGTGAATACCTTTAAATATGTTGAGATGGAGGGTGAATTTGTTGAGACTCCTTGCCAGATATTTGAAGTGGTTCCTCAAGCCGTTCCTGTTACTGAAGCCATCCCTGCTGTTAAAAGAGTTCATGTGATCACCAGAGTACCTCCCACAATGGCCTCCCTCAAAGATGCTAAATCTGTGGTTGAAGAAGGTGGTTGTACTGCAGAATCTCAGAAGGTTGTTCGTCGTGCTCGTGCTGCTCGTTTCACTCATAGAGGAATCATAAAGGACCAAGTCAATGCTGTGGAAGATTATGATGAAGGTTACAACCTGGATGATTGGATCTTTCCTACCATGGGTGATGGACTCAACAATTGGAAGGCTGAAGACTTTATTCCTATCTCCTTTAGTCAGGAGTAAATACTATTTTATTTTCCTAAATTTAATTTTTGTAACTTTGAACAATTAAATACTTTTAAGCCTTGTGCCTTGCCCGGGGCACAATGATATGCTTGTTAGGGTTGTCATTTCATTTGCATATTTTCATTCAATAAAATCAATGGACGTTTCTCGCTTTCGTAAATATTGCGCTCTTTGTCTTTCTTTTACTTTTTTCCTTTTATAAAAAAAAACTATGTGTTCTTACACACACCCACGTCACTAAAATGCAGATCTTCATCCACTCTGGATCCTATTGACAATAATTCTGCTATTGCCAATTATGACTTCGAAAATCCGATCTATCAAGCCGAGGATGGAAAGGAAGAAGATTGTGAAGTGCATGTGGAGTTGGCTAGATTTCTACAACAAGAAGAGAAAACTATACAACCACATGAGGAACCAATCGAAGTTGTGAACTTAGGAACTGAGGAAAGAAGGAAAGAGGTCAAGATAGGTGCTGAGTTGGAAGATGGTGTCAAGAACAGGTTGATTCAGATGTTACGTGACTATGTGGAAATTTTTGCTTGGTCTTATGAAGATATGCCAGGGTTGGATACAGATATTGTGGTTCACCGTACCAGTGAAAGAAGATTATCGCCCAATAAAATAGAAAGTTCGTTGTATGCGTCCTGATATGTCAGAAAAGATTAAGACATAGGTAATGAAACAATTCAATACAGAGTTTTTAGCTGTTACTTCTTATCCTCAGTGGGTTGCAAACGTGGTGTCGGTGCCTAAGAAAGATGGTAAAGTACGCATGTGTGTAGATTACAGGGATTTGAACAAAGCCAGCCCCAAAAATGACTTTCCACTTCCACATATTGATGTTCTGGTAGACAACACTGCTCAACATAAGGTATTCTTTTTTATGGATGGTTTCTCTGGGGACAATCAGATTAAGATGGCACCTGAAGATATGGAGAAGACTACATTTGTTACACAATGGGGCACTTTCTATTATAAGGTGATTCCATTTGGTTTGAAAAATGTTGGGGCAACATATCAGCGTGTTATGGTAGCTTTGTTCCATGATATGATTCACTATGAAATAAAGGTATATGTGGATGATATGATAGCCAGATCTCAAACTGAAGAAGAACATCTTGATCATCTGCACAAATTGTTTGAGAGATTGAAGAAATACAAGTTGAGATTGAATCCAAACAAGTGTACTTTCGGAGTTAGATCTGGTAAACTTCTGGGTTTTATTGTCAGTGGTAAAGGTATTGAAGTGGATCCTGTAAAGGTAAGAGCTATACAAGAAATGTCGGCTCCTCGTACTGAGAAAGAAGTTAGAGGTTTCCTGGGACGACTGAATTACATTGCAAGATTTATTTTCCAATTGACTGTTACTTGTGAACCAATCTTCAAGTTGTTGAAGAAAGATCAAGTATTGGAATGGAACGAAGAATGTCAGATAGCTTTTGATGAGATCAAGAAGTATCTATAGGAACCTCCTATATTGATGCCACCAGTTGAAGGAAGACCCTTGATTATGTACTTGACAGTATTGAATAACTCAATGGGGTGTGTGTTGGGGCAACATGACGAGTCTGGTCGAAAAGAGCAGGCAATATACTACCTTAGCAAAAGGTTTACCGACTGTGAAACAAGATACTCACTGCTTGAGAAAACTTGTTGCGCTTTGGCATGGGCTGCTCGCCGACTAAGACAGTATATGTTGACTCATACCACCTTATTGATTTCAAAAATGGATCCAATCAAGTATATATTTGAGAAACCTGCTCTCTCTAGACGAATAGCGAGATGGCAAATGATCTTGAAAGAATATGACATACAGTATACTACCCAGAAAGAAATCAAAGGAATTGTAGTAGCTGACCATTTGGCTCATCAAGCAGTGGATAATTATCAATCTATGAATTTTGAGTTTCCAGATGAGGATATTATGACTGTTGCTAAAGAACCTAGACAATATGAAGGACCTGGACAAGGATCCCAATGGACTATGGTTTTTAATGGAGCTTCTAACGCACTTGGTAATGGTGTTGGTGTTGTGATTATCTCTCCTAAAGGTTGTTATACACCAGTTACTGCAAGGCTTTGTTTTAAATGTACCAATAATATGGCTGAGTATGAAGCGTGCATGATGGGTATCAAGGTTGCCATTGAGATGAAGATCCAGTTTTTGAATGTATATGGAGATTCAGCCATGGTAGTTAGTCAAATTAAAGGAGATTGGGACACTAAGCATCCTAATCTCATCCCTTACAGAGAGCATATGTTGTCTTTGATCCCGTACTTTGAAGAGATCACCTTTGGACATATTCCACGAGAAGAGAATAAGTTGGCAGATGCATTAGCTACCATGGCATCTATGTTTGAAATCAGTTGGGATGATGAAGCTCCGAGAATTACTATTGATCGATTTGATAAACCTGCATACTACAATGAAGTGGGAAGGAGTAGAGGAAAAGCATTGGTTCTATGAAGTGAAAAGGTATCTTGAAGCTCAAGAGTTCCCTGAAGGGGAATCTGTCAATGATAAGAAGTTTCTGAGGAGATTTTATGCTAAATTCTTCCTGAGTAATGGAATTTTGTACAAGCAACCCCATGATTCGACTTTGCTTCGCTGTGTGGATAAGAAAGAAGCAGTAGAGATTATGGAAGACATGCATGATGGGATCTTTGGTACTCATTCTAGTGGGCATATTATGGCTAAGAAGATTCTAAGAGCAAGTTATTATTGGTCTACCATGGAAGCTGATTGCTATCAACACTCCAAAACTTGTCACAAATGCCAGATTTATGATGATAAGGTACATGTGCCTCCAGTTCCGTTGAATATTCTAACTGCTCCATGGCCTTTTGCCATGTGGGGCATTGATATAACTGGTGAGATCAAACCTACTGCCTCCAATGGACATCGTTTCATCCTTGTGGCTATTGATTACTTCACAAAATGGGTAGAGGCAGCTTCATTTGCTTCTGTTACCAAGAATGTTGTGGCTCGATTCATCAAGTATAATCTTATATGCATATATGGTATCCCTGAAAGGATTATCACATATAATGGTACTAATCTGAACAACACCATGATTACTGATCTTTGCACGCAGTTCAAGATTAAACATCACAATTCGTCTCCATATCTTCCAAAGATGAATGGCGCAGTGGAAGCCGCCAACAAGAATATTAAGAAGATCTTGCAAAAGATGACAGTTACATATAAGGATTTACATGAGATGTTACCATTTGCTCTTCATGGTTATCGTACCACTATACGTACTTCAACAGGGGCAACCCCATTTTCCCTTGTCTATGGTATTGAAGCAGTTTTACCCATTGAAGTTCAGATTCCTTCTTTGAGAATTATGAAGGATGCAGGCTTGGATGAAGATGAATGGATTCAGACTCGACTTGACCAGATAAACTTGATTGATGAGAAAAGATTAGCAGCTTTTTGTCATGGTCAGATGTATCAGAAACGTATGATCAAAGCCTTCAATAAAAAAGTTAAGCAGCAAGTGTATCAGGTTGGTGATTTGGTAATCAAGCGTATCATATTACCACAGGGTGATCCTAGGGGAAAATGGACCCCCACCTATGAAGGGCCATTTGTTGTTAAGAGGGTATTTTCTGGAGGTGCCATGATGCTTACCACTATGGATGGTGAAGAGTTTCCGTAGCCTGTGAACGCAAACATAGTTTAAAAAAATACTACGCATAAAGAGACCTGCTAGGTTGACTGGCCTAGGCAAAAATAAGGGCATCCCGGCGAACCAAAAGGGTTCGGGCAAAAATTAGGGATATATATAAAAATGTACACCCGGCAGGTCGAAAACCTGAAAAGGCGGCTTGGGCAAAAAAGGATATCCCGGTGGATTGAAAACCTGAAAAGGCAATCCAGGCAAAAGTTAGGGATTAAAGCGTATGACTATGTCTCGTTGGATCACCCATGTAACCTCTATTGGATGTGTTATCTATGTCAAATTCAAAAGATACGGATCAATCCAATCGTTTCTTCTCTGATAGCTGAAGATGAGATAATTGAAGATAATGGCAATAACAAAGTTGAAACTCAATAGGATTATTTACACATAGCTATTTTTCCTTGTTTTTGAAAAACTTTCTTTGACGAATTCCTCTTACTAGGATTCCCGTCTCCATGTTAAAACTTGCCTATTTATAGGCCAATTTCTAAATAAATAAAATTCCATTTTTTGTATTCAGCTTTACTTTTCCCTCTTTATTCAGGTTTACTTTTCCCCTTTTACTAAAGTGAAAAACGTCCGTTGGTTATGTTTGAATGTATATATGCCTTTGAATATGATTGGTGTTTAGCAGAAATGCATAAATTACAATAATATCATTTACTAAGAACGAACGGAGGTAGGAATTCAACGAAGCTTCGCCGGTTCATCCCTATAGAGTAATCTTTACGAATATCCTTACGGACTACTTCAAGTAATATTTTACACTTCCAACTCTACGAAGTCTCCAAGCAGTTTCATATCCTCCGAGGAATTGATACTCAACTACATAGGTCTCCCAGATCTATGTCCATCTCTTTTATCCTCAGTCAGGATATTCAGGAACTTAATCCTTCAATAAGAAGTACGACGAACAAAAAACGGGAAGTTCTAAGTACGATGTTCTTAAAACAAGACGGGAACAAAGTCTTCATACTTTTCAACAATGAATCGGGATCTATTTTCCCCAGTCAGCAGTTGTTCTACGAAGCTACCTATACGCTTCAGCTACACAATTCGTACATACATCATATCATATCATATTATACGCATTCTCATAAGATATTATCTTGCAGAATGTTATATATATCATGATATTTGCACCGAACTAACCTTGTTTTTCAGGTTAATTCTCCAGCAGACAAACTTCATCAACAATTTATTTTGGGACGTCGTTTATTCTTCCCAAAAGCTATTTTGAGACGTCGATTATCTTCTCAAAAGCCATATTGATACCTTGGGCCGTCGTTTATTCTTCCCAAAGGTTATCCCATTACCTCGGGCCATCGTTTAATCTTCCCGAAGGTTATCTCATTTTGGGCCCTCGTTTATTCTTCCCAAAAGCTATTTTGAGACGTCGATTATTCTTCTCAAAAGCCATTTTGTTACCCCGGGCCGTCGTTTATTCTTCCCGAAGGTTATCTCATTTTGGGTCGTCGTTTATTCTTCCCAAAAGCTATTTTGAGACGTCGATTATTCTTCTCAAAAGTCATTTTGTTACCTCGGACCGTCATTTATTCTTCCCGAAGGTTATCTCATTTTGGACCGTCGTTTATTCTTCCCAAAAGCTATTTTGAGACGTCGATTATCTTCTCAAAAGCCATATTAATACCTTGGGTCGACGTTTATTCTTCCCGAAGGTTATCTCTTTTTGGGTCGTCTTTTATTCTTCCCAAAAGTTATTTTGAGACGTCGATTATCTTCTCAAAAGCCATTTTGTTACCTCGGGCCGTCGTTTATTCTTCCCAAAGGTTATCTCATTTTGGGCCGTCGTTTATTCTTCCCAAAAGCTATTTTTAGATGTCGATTATTCTTCTCAAAAAGCCATTTTGTTACCTCGGGCCGTCGTTTATTTTTCCCGAAGGTTATCTCATTTTTGGGCCGTCATTTATTCTTCCCAAAAGCTATTTTGAGACGTCGATTATCTTCTCAAAAGACATATCATCACCTTGGGCCGTTGTTTATCCGCCCAAAGGCTAGATCTTCATATTTGGGATTGCTTCCCTCTCAAAGAAATATATCTGAAGACTTTTTCTCCGAATGGAATATTTAAGCCCATTCAAGCATCACAACTAACCAATAATATCATTTTACGCACCGGCGAGTGCAAATTTTTGGGCTTTTGTGTTTAATCCTCTTCAACCTTCAAGTCACGAATGGCTTACATGCCAATCTAACTCCTTATATTTCAGAAAATTGAACAGGGGAAACTGTTATACCCCAAACTTTTCCCTACCACAATCAATACAATATCTCTCAAGGATTCTAAATGATCATAAGATCCTCAAGACTCCCAATTGATCAAGAAGTGTGGAAGTTTCCCCAGACAATGCCTTCTCCTAAGCAAAATGTTCAAAACTAGGGTTTTGAGTTTCCTCAGGTTAAAATGATTTTCAAGGCCTCAAGTGAGCTTCATAACATCCCACATGTATTCAAGAATCCCCATGTCAAGTTTCAAGACTTTCCCAATAATTTTGACCAGTCAGATGATCAGATATGCAAAAATCAGTCAAAGTAGTTAAAAAGTCAAACTGATGTCAACTGTGGTCAAATTAAGGTCAAACTTCAAGATTTTTTGCCAACATCAATTTTATGAAGTAAAATTCATCATTTTATCAAGGTTTGATCATGATTCATCAAGAAAGTTTTAGATCATCAAGAATCAGGAGTTTCTAAATTAGGATTTTCTTAAGAAAAGTCAACTGAACTTTTACCAGCCATAACTTTCACATGCTTCATCAAAAATTTCCCATCCAAAGCTCATTTTGAAGGAAATTTAATTCTCTACAACTTTGTGTCTCACAAGCCAAGCCTAAAAATGCTTCATTTGGAAGGTATGAGCTAAAACATTACAGGTCATTTCAAAAGTCAATAAAAAGTCAACTTTTTCCAAAGGGCATAATTTGAAAATGGTGAAAGATATAGACATGAGACCAAAGAGGTTTGTTAGAGGACTATTTAAGATTTCCAAAATGTCCAAGAACACCTTCATAGCCTTAAAATTGAAGGATTTATGCCTTGTCAAAGTTGGGAGATTTTCAAGGGGTGTATGAAGAAAATAAGGGCTTAAATCTAATTTTTTCCAAATGGGCCTATCATTTTGCAATCCAATCTTAACCATAATACCAAGTACGACCCAATTCAAATTATTGCTGATTTTTATAATTTATTTATTGTTTATTTGGATTTTATTCATTAAAATTCAAATTAAATCAAAATAAAATATAAAATTCAAATATTTGGATTTGATTTTGGTTCTAGAAGCTCATAACCATTATTCAAAACTGATTATGATGTTCCAAATTCGTGCAAGGTTCAATTTAGAAGGAAATCATTTGATTTTTGAATATTTAAAATGATGAGATTTCTTCATGATGAAGGTATCCAAAAGTCCAAACAAGACATCCATTTCTTGACCTAATTTCACTCCTTTATAAATATACAAGTCAACCAACACAAGGGGCACGAATTTTGGCAGCTAAGAACACTAAAACAAATCTCAAATTTTCATAAAAAATTCACATTCGGTTTTGACACTAGAGGCCGTTTCAAGCCATTCCAAAGGTTGCAATAGTTTCCTTTAGGTCTTTTGGTCATATTTCAGTCATCACCTTCATCCATAACATCATGGAATGCATGAACATATTTCGTTTTTCTCATTATTCAAATTTTTTTGATTATAACATATGATACGTTTTAAATGATTTTTGTTTGTTTAGATATTTTTATAATGATGTATAGATGGATTCTGGATCAATCGATTGAAGAAACGAAACCTGGAGGACGAAATACCATTATTAGGGTTTAGATCTTCAAACTTGGGAACTTTCTTTAGGGGCGATTTCAGCATAAATTGATGAATCCATTGAATTCATGAGATCATTTGTAGTCGATTGATGTTATTAGAATGAATTTATGTTGCTTGTCTAACGATTTGGGATATGCAGGACTTATAGTGACAAAGAAAATTCGTCACTATAGCCTTTAGTGACGAACGCATGTCACTAAAAGCTAACTGGACAGACCAATGGGAAAGACGACACTGCGTGCAAAAATTTGATTTTAAAATGTTGGTTTATTATTTAATTAATTGTTTGTATGTTAATTCACAAAAGCGCGAGTGGTCCAGTGGTTATGATGCGCGTATGGAAGCCAATGAACCCGGGTTCGATTCCCAGGTTCTCTCATTTTTTACGTTTATTTTTTTGATTTTCGCAGGTTTGTTATATATTCAATTTTGGCCAATACATACTCACAAGAATGTGTGCAACCCAGTGGTGTTGTCTTCAACAAGGTAATGGGGAGATCCTGGGTTCGAATCCAGGCTTCCCCCTTTCTTTTTTTGATGCATTTGTTTTCTTTTTTCTTTTTCTATTTTATTTCTATTTTATTATTATATTAATTATATTAGTTAACTAATTAAATATAATTAACTATTAACCCTTAATTTAATCTTTTCCAATTCTTTTTCTCTTCTTTTAAAAAAAAAACAATATATTCTAAATAATATTTAATATTTTTCTCATAGTTTTTTTATATATTATTAATTAGGTTTTAATTTTTGTAAATAAAACTAACTAATTAAGTTTAAATTAATTCTTTCAAAACCCTAATTTTTTGACTAATTCTAATAAACCCTAATTTTCTCTAACCCTAAATAAATACTAACTTAATTTTTTTTATAATAACTCTTTTTTTATTTTATAATTTGTACATTAATAAATTTTTAACATATCATTCTTTTATTATTATTATTACTAAATTATTTAAACTTATATTTTTCTAATAATTTCTAAAAAATATAATTTGTCTAACCTAAAATAATTTCTTTTCAAATTCTAATCTTAATTTCTTTTCATTATGACTTTATTTTTATTATTATTGCTTTATTACTTTTGTCTATTTATTATTTTTCTATTGCTCTATAATTCTTTTTATCCGATTATTATGTACTGCCAAAGCCATGTAATAATTCGTAGATTTATTTTTCGTCATTATTTTTCTTTGTAAATATTTACTGCGTGGTTAGTAAATATTTACTGCGTGGTTAGTAAATAGGGTGTGAAAACCTACTTATGATTAAATTAATTTAGATAATTAACTTTAAAAAGATAAATATTTAAAAATAAACATTCACACACGTAAGTCGATATTTGATCGCCATCTGCACTTCCTAGGGTATTCCTCTTGGTTGCCTTTAATATGGTCAAGTCCTTCGAATATAGGGGTGTCTTAAGCAAAGTCCCTTCACGTATAAATCATCAAGTCCCTACAGATTTAAAAGATCAAGTCCCTTCGAGGTTGCCTACGATAATGATCTTGTCCCTTCGAATAAATGATGATAGTCCCTACGAATTGCTAAAGACACCCCTTAAGTTGCCTTCATTGACCATATGATGACCTTACGCTTATCCCTTAACAAATCCAAGGTAATGACTACTTATTCCTTAATAATAGGGATAGTCTTACCCTTGAAAGGACATATAAGAACATGAATGGCTTAATATAGGGTAGGTACCTCATAGTTACTTTCTCACTCTTCAAAATAAAAATACTTTTCACACCTCACAATATTTTCAAATATTTTCAAATAAGACTTTGTATACATCCATACGAGGATCATTACAAAGTACTTAGAAAATTTCTAATCACACACTACACTTTTCAAAAACAATTTAAGTGAGCTAAGTAACTAAGAGCCCATGGATAACCATGGATATAAAGGGTGCTAATACCTTCCCTTTATATAACCTACCCCCCGAACTCAAGTCTTTTCAAAATGGACTTTCCTGTTCTTTTATGTCCCTTCCTTATGGATAAAATAAAAGTCGGTGGCGACTCTTGCTATCCGCAACATTTATAGAAAGTCAGTTCTCCCACCGTGTTACACTAAGGATCTGTGTTTACTAGTCGAAAGATGCAAAAGTTCGCCAAAGAAATGGGTTTTAAACTTTTGACTTCTACGCCTTACAATGCCCAGGTTAATGGCCAGGTCAAAGCAGCAAATAAAATAGTCATTGGTTTGATTAAGAAACACGTGGGTAAGAAGCCAAGAAATTGGCACAAGACATTGGACCAAATCTTTTGGGCATGTCGAACTTCGCCTAAAGAAGCTACCAGTGCTACTCCGTTTCGACTTACTTATGGGCATGATGCAGTGTTGCCTCTTGAAATCTACCTTTAGTCCACAAGAATTCAAAGGCATCATGAGATTCCATCTGAGGTTTATTAGAATATGATTCTAGATGAGTTGGTGGATTTGGACGAAGAAAGACTTTGTGCCTTAGAATTATTAGAGAGGCAGAAGAAAAGTATAGAAAAATCCTATAACAAGAAGGTTAAGTTAAATACTTTTCAATTGGTGAATTAGTATGAAAGGTAATCTTGCGCATGGATCGAAAAAACAAATCTTTAGGGAAATGGTCACCCAAATGGGAAGGTATGTTTCAAGTTGCTAAGATATTCAATAACAATGCTTATGAGATACATGAGATTGAAGCTGATGTAAGGATCTTGAAAGTAAATGGAAAATATTTAAAGAAATATAAGCCAATGCTTCAAGAGATTCAAATAAAAGCATAAAATTTTATTAAACATTGAGTCAAATTAGGCTCAAAAGGGGGCCACAAATGGCCTACAAATGTAGAAATCCAAAAGAAAACATGGTTCAAATAACCAGAAAAGCTACACTACTCATAATCTTTCCAGTCAGGGGAGTTGAGAAAGGTGATGTAGTCTTCATCAGCTTCATCATCTAGATTTGGTCCTTTTGGAGCTTCCTTCATGGGAATTCCTGACTTGACCTTCTTTTCTTTGGAGCGAGTGATTACCCCAGTGGAGGTGTTGGAAGAGGTAACACCCTTGCCTTCAGAAGTATTTGCTTGCTTGACTGGTTGAGCATCGCCCATTTTCTTTCATAGAACTGCTCATGTTTGGTGTTTTGTGAATAAGATGAACTTAGTGGAGAGGTATTTATATAGGAAATTCACATATGCTGATTGGCCAGTCAAAAGGAAGCTAAAAAGCACGTGAATTCTTCCTTGGGAATAGAACCCTAAAGTCACGTTGCAGGTATAACCTTTAAATTGTAATTTGTGCCATATAAGTACACAAGTTATTAAAAGTTGTAGTGTTGCCACAGTAACCAAGATCAAGGCAATATTACTTTGGATCCAAGGTTTAAATTGAATTTTTGACTAAAAAATTGTTCGACAGTTTTATTTATGCAGAGATATTTAAAATGCAAGTCGAAGAATGATAATTGGCTCAAAACATAAAGTAAAAAAAGGCCAAAATAATGCCCAAGTTTTCATTACATAAAAGGCCTTGTTAGGGCCAAGAAGTTAATTCATAAGAGGAAACAAGAAGTCTAAATATTACAACAAAAGCCATTGGAATCAGAAGGGAAGCCTCTCTTGCAGCTGAATGAAGTTGACCTTTTGAGTTTGGAGGCGATTTTCACAGAAAGCCTTGTCAAGCTTGGCTGTTGCAAGTTCTTTGTCAAGGCGTTCAACAACATCAATAAGGTTTATAGTGCGCTTTAGTTTTGTCTCCTGTTCAGTATTGTTATATTTTCTCAACTCAAGATTGTGTTGTTTAGCTGTTGAGGTTTCACTTTGAAGCTCTTAAATCTCCTTCTTCCACATTTCAATGGCTAGTGTGTTAGCAGTTATTTCTCGTTCCTCTTTGGTCCTGATGAACTCTAAGATTTCGACATGAGCCTCAGCTTCTTGTGCTTGATCCCAAGCTGAATTCCTTTCTGCGCCATTCGTTTTAATGATGTCTTAGATTTTTGGAAGAGTCCTAAAATCCTCAGACATTTGGTTGATTAGAGTAGTCAGTTCCATGAGGAAGCTAGAAACCTTGGGATCAAGGGTCGAAAGATCTAGTTTTTGGAGGATATACTTTAGGAAGAGATGGGCAGTTGGATCTGCACTCAAGACACTGGATGTCCCTTTTGAAGAAGGTGTCCTTGATTTTCTTAAGGATATGACTAGTAAAGTCATCTAAAAGAGAATTCTCAGGAGCTATCGAAGAACTGCTCCCAGAAGAGCCATATCTCTTCCCAAGCATCCTTCGAGCATACTCCAGAGGATTCGACCACCTTAGAATCACTAACTGGTCCTTAGGTACAACTTCTCTAGGGATTGAAGTTTGAAGAGTTGAAAGTTGTAGGAGAGTTTTCTTATCCACAGGCAAAGTTTGTTGAGTCTTTTCAGGATTTTTTTCTTTGTTAATTGAGTCCATGTCCTGGTCATCTTCTTCTTCCTCGTCTTCCTCATCTTTTTCTTGATCATCTATAGGATCATCATGAGCATCAGATTGAGACTCTCCCATATTCTCTGGCTCTTTATTTTTTGGACTGGAGGGATCAGGGTCCTGGTTGTTCTCAGGTTCTTCCTCTTCTTCTTCCTCAACCAAGGCTTCATTTATCTCCCTGACAGTTCTGCTTGATTGGCCGAGAAATTCCTTGCTAAAAACATTGTCACACTCATGATCAAAATCATCAGTATGAGATTGTTAAGTGATGGTTTTAGCAGGTGAACCTTTATTTTCTTCGACCAATGGGGGAGGAACAAATGTTGTAGTAATAGGCTGGTTAATCTCACTTAAAGAACTATAACTAGAGCCAAAATCAAAATTAACATGATAAGTTGGCTCACCTTGGCTGTTCAGAAGGGTTGTAGGTGTGAGAGTAACAGTTGGTGGTGGTTGAGAAACACCTACCTCAGCTTGTGATAATAAATGTTTAGGTCGAAGTTGGAAAAAAGGATTGAAAGATGTTAGGCGAAAAGTATAAATACCCCAGTCTCTCCAGCACCTGGGCTTGAGTTGGCACTTTCAGGGTAGCCACTAGTTGGTGCCACTACAGGAGTGGGAGGTTGAACTTCGACACCACATGTAGCATGCGCCTTTTCGACCACTTTAGCTACCTTTGAGGAAGGCTGGCCAGAAGGGCTTGAAGACTTTGTTGGGTTCCTTTTCCTCTTGAGGACAATTTTCTCAAGAGATTGGCCATCATCTAATTTGACGACAACGGCTGAAGCCTTCTTACCCTTCTTTTGGGATGTTGGAGATTTTTGGCTGCCTTAAAGGAAATGGAAACATTAGAAGGCAAGCATGTAAAAGATGCATAAGTAAGGGGTATAAAGTACCTTGGTGCCTTCGTTGTTCTTCTCAGGTTTTATCACCACGCCTTTGGTGCTATTGGATTTTCTGGGGACAACTGGAAATGACAAAGACAATTGTTATGAGTTAATAACTGGTCAGTTAATAGGAAAGATAAATGAATACCTCAAACTTTCATATATTTCGGATTCGACATGAACGTCTTTGATCCCTATATGAAGGTGTCCTTTGAAACTGTCCAGTGTATGCTTAGTCGCAACCACCTTTTTTGCTTTTAGCTGAGACTGCTGTCGAAGGATTTTTATTGAATCCCCACAGATAAACCAGTCTGGAAATGGAGGGGCAAGTGCCACTCCAAAATCAGCAGTGGGCAGTCGAGAAAATGTTGGAGGAAAGAGTTCAAAAGCCACCTCATAACGCTTCTCAGGAGGAACGTTTGAAGGGATTTTCAACTTATCCATTTTTTGTAAAACAATTCTCCTTCAAAGTGACAGCAACCTCACGAATAGTTCCACTAAGATTATCTGGTCGATAGACAATTTCAAAGTACTTCTAAAAGGCCTGGATTTCTTTAATATGAGTAGACTTACTTTTCTTGGTCTTTTCCTGCACATCAATAAAGGCTTGGTCAAGCAAGGAAGAGAATTCAGCAGCAGTGAAAAATGGTTATTGTAGTATGTACCCCACCAATCATTAAATGTGTGGGTGCATAAGAAAGTAGGTTGAAAAAACACTGGAGATAGAATTGCTCTTTGAGCATTCCATCTGTCGAAATGGATGACATCAGTGTGTTCATCAAAGAGGTGGGTGTAGAAGACTACGTGGCCCTTCTTTTCATAAAGGAATTTGGGGAAGCTTTGACCCAGTCCAAATTGTCGAGAGACCAAATTTGGTTGGTAAGCAATTAGGATTGCATCTACCTTCCCACCATTTAGCCTATGAACAATGAATCTGGGGATCAGAAAAGCCTCCCAGATTGCAATGAAGTCCAGGTGAAGTTTCCTTGAGGGAGAGTTTGGAAATGCCCTAGTAGACCATTTAGGACCACACTTCCTCTCAGCAAAAGGAGCCATTTGTGGTGTAAACTCATATTTATGAGAAAACATCATTATGTAACTAGAGAATTCCCCTTTTAGGGTTTCGCCTTCATAAATTGGTGTGAGTTTGGCTAGTCGAACAACACCTTCGCTGCTTCTGCGCCTAATTTCTTTAGAGTCTTCATCAACTTGCCCTTTTCTGGGAAGGACAGATTCAAAAGTGGCATTCAGCCAAAGTTGAAGAAGCAAAAAAGGACCATTTAGGCTCATAGCACCAGAGGCCCCAGTTGGATTCTTGAGTCGAGATACCCCCTCCTTATGGATTCATAGAGGCTGGCTAGGATGATCTCACTGAGGCAAACCCCTCTATTATTGTGGAGCTGGTTTGCCAGAGTTAAGTAATTCTTCGCCACCTACAAAGATTTGGTGCATAAGACATATCTCGACAACCTGAGGGTAAGGAAAACAATGTGTTCCTTGTCATAAACTTCTGCATTGTTTGGTTTGAAATGGTGTTTGATGAAATGAGTATAGGTCAGCTTAGAGTCATTAAATTCAATAGTATCCTCAACATCATTTGAGGGGTCATAGGCCAAACCATCAGGTCGAAGCCTTGTGATAACGGCTACATCAAAAAGGGTGAGGGTAATCATCCCACAAGGATGATGGAAGGTGTAGTGGGTGATATCCCATAAATAAAGGGAGGAAGCCAAGAGGTTCAAACAGTAGGGGATATTGGTCTTCGACAACATCAACAAATAATAAATCCCTATTGTTTTCTAATGGTCAGCCTTGACCTTTTCCATCTTAGCCATCCAAAGATCAAAATCATTAAACTGGCTAACAGCCCTGACCAGTCTGGTACCATCATAAAGGTACTTTAAATCCATTTAGTTGGAAGGAGGTTGGTTGGGTGAAAAGTTATATGCTTTAGGGGTATTTTTGTGCCCTAAAGGTTGGGACTTGCGATAACAAGGAAATAACTCACTGAGCTTCTCATAAGTGTTTTCAACTTTGGCCAAAGGCCTCGAAAGAGCATAAGCACAGTCATTGACAATGAAAGGAACCATTACTCGAGAGTTGTATAAACTCCTTAGTTCAGTAAGCCTGGGTTCTGGTACGAATTGACGGTTCTTGACCGTCTTAGGTTCAGAAAGGCTGGTGAATGGAAAAAGAGTTTGTTTGAAAGTAAAGGCCTTTAATTTTTACTTTTCTTTTCTGAAGTGGTAGCTTGTGAAGACGCCATTGTTGAAGATGAAGAATTGGTGTTTTTAGGGTTTCTAAGGAAGAAAGGGGAAGACTTTTGTAAGAAGAAGAAAGGTTTTCCAGAGAGTAGAAAAGTGCTTTTGATAACTGATAGGGTTATTTATAGGCGTAGGAGTGATAAGTTGTGGAGTCTAGCCGTTTAATGTAAATAGAAGATAGTGGGACACGTGGTGCATTGGATTGGATATGTTGGAGTAGTAGTTACTACAAGACATTTTGGCGTTTTGTTTCAAGAAAAAGGTCATGATGGGGAGACATCAAAACAGCTGATAGGACGTTTCAAAGATTTGCCATTACGGCGTGACGTCATGTGCATGATTGAAGAATCACAACAGTCTTCAGATTGTGGGTTAGGTGGTTACAACCATACTTTCGTCTGACCATAAGTTTGGCGTCAAAATGTTAATATCAAAAAATTATATTTTCATCAAAATGGTCGAAAAGAACATTTTTGGGGGCAATTTGTTATCTCCCAAATTTCGATGTTAACCTAATTGGGATATTTGGGATTAGAAAAGAGTTTCTTGTTATAAGATAAAAGGAGGTCTTTTCGACCTTACTCAATAAAAGGTGTAAGTCGAAAGAGTCCTCACGTACGGATTCCATACTTAGAAGAATTCTAAATTTTGAAGTATTTTCTAAGAGTTGTTGAGATTTGACCATGCTTAGTTCGACGAAGAGTGGCAGTTACTCAAATTGTGCGCTTTCAAGTATTGGAGGGAAAATACGTAATTTTCAATTCAAAAACAAGGAAAAGTGGTGCAAGATGAAACTTCTTCAACATGTAGTGGGACAAGTGTCACAATCCTAGGATAAAGCCGTCGAAAGCGGTTATATTTTATTTCTATAAATAGCTTAATATAGTGTTAGAATAAGTGTGTGTGAACATATTATACAAGTTACTCCATATCCACTCAAAGTATCCGCGTGTAGAAAAACGAGTGGAGTGAGAATGTACGTGATGTAAACACCACTATTTTATCTTTAATTTCATTTATGATTTAAAGTCATTTATCTTTCAAGCCTTTTATGTTAAAGCATTTTACCTTGTCATTTCATTTACTTTTACAAGCAATTTACTGCCTTTCTTTACATTTCCAGCCCTTTAAGCTTTCTTGCCTTGCATTTATCTTTTCATTTACTTTGAAAGCTTTCTCTTTTATCTTAATTCTCTTGTTTCTATCACTTTTTGAATCCTACCGAAGGATTTATGACCTTTTTCCCCCAAAAACATCACAATTAACAAACGATTAACACATGTCTTAGGATCAATCTGGTCAATCATGTGAGTAACTAAGGGTGTTTTTAGTATCCTTAGAGGACCAGCAGTTGTTTACCAATTTTGGGGGTAAACAACTTCTAAGACACAACTTGCTCTAGGAAGCTGCTAGTTCTTCAAAGGAGAATTATTCATCACTAGAATCTTCATCGGAGAGATAACTCCCTGTTAGAACAGTAACATCTTTTGCAGATTCTTCTTCAAGTTCACTTTCAGAGTCCTCATCAGACCAAGCAACAATTAGACCCTTCTTTTGATTCTTGAGGTGAGTAGGACATTCAACTCTAATGTGACCAAATCCTTCACATCCATGATACTTAATCCCTTTTCCTTGAGTTGATTTTTCTTCAGACCTTGTTCTTCTATCAGCATCATTGGACCTTTTGATGTCAGATGAGTTGTTCTTGACATTAGCTTTGGACTTCATGTCCATCTGTCGTACCTCGAAAAATACGATCCTAAAATAAACAACAGAGTCGCCACCTAATTCTATTTATTCTACGAGAGAAAAGGGAGATATAGATACAACCTAAAGTAAGGATAAGAAATGGTTTACGAAACCAAATTCTAAGTTCGGGAGTCGGTTACGCAAGGGGAAGGTATTAGCACCCCTCACGTCCGTTGTACTCAACGGGAACCTCTTAGCTAACTATGTGATTAAATGTTTGATCTTAAGTCTTTGTCTTTTAAATGTCTGTTAATATGTTTGTTCCAAGGAAATTAAAGTTATATTATTACTAAGTCGAAGAAAAGATTAAAAGTTTATTATTGTGACAGAAAAAGATTGATTTTTTTAATAGGGTGCTCGCGAAGGATTAAAATCCCCGTGCCTACGTATTCCCTTGTGCAATGGGAAATTCAGAGCTTCGTAGTTCGTGCGACTACGGTTTGTGATTTTTATTGAACGATTGTTTAAAACGCATTCTACTGCTAAGCGTTGGCTTATACTCGCGGTGGAGGTTTGAAGCGCTAGCTTGTTTGCGAGATAGAAAGATTTAAACAATGTTCGTTTTGAGAAAAGATGTTTAATCTTTGTTAAGATGTTTTAAACGAAAGGGCGAATGAACCACGTCGCGTGGGGCTAGCCCAGGAGCGTTTCATTCCAAAACGTGCGGAGTGCTAGACTCCAGAGTTGTGTCTTTCGCTGATTAATTATGAAAATGATTTAAATTGGTTGGTAAGTTTTAAGTTGTTTTAAGATATGAAAGAGCGAATGAAGCGCGTCGCGTGGGGAGAGCCCAGGAACGATTCATTCTAGAACGTGCGGAATGCTAGATTCTGGAGCTCTATTCTTTCGTATTTGAATTTATAAAATGATTGAGATATTTTGATATACGAATGGTGATTGAACCACGTCACGTGGGGCTAGCCTAGAAATGACCCAATCTAGAACGTGCGGAGTGCTAGACTCCGGAGCTCTGCTTTTCGTATTTAAATTGTACGATAAGTTGGATATTTGTTTTTTAGACGTTTTTTAGGTTTAACGTATTTTAAATAATGAAGGAGTAAACGAAACACTACGCGTGGGGCTAGCCCAGGTGTGGTTCATTTCAGAACGTGCGGAGTGCTAGACTCCGGAGCTCTATTCCTTGCTAAGTTAATTAAGATATGCAATAAGTCATGCAGACGGCGATCACTTGGTGACCGACTTACGTGTGTGCAAAAAAAAATGTAGACGGGATGAATTTTTATTTGGCGTTGGACCAAAAAATTTAGATATTTTGAAATGATTTGTTCTGGCGATCGGATTTGTTTTTATTTTACAAATTATAGCCATTATACGAGAATAAATTATACGAGTTCAAATGAGTCATATCGACCAACAAGCAAACACACCAACGAATAATTATACAACAAAACTTAAACAAGAAAATCAAACACAATACTTGTAACAACCTACATATTCTAAATCCTAATGTGAATATTAAGATATTAATATGTAAATACTAAGACTTATTTTTTGAAACCTTTAAACCTTTTAAAAAAAGTTTATGAATCATCCTAAATATTCATGGTCTTTGAATCTTAATAGAAACCATATAAAAGAAATAGGTATCTTTTAAAAGAAAAATGGGATAGTATTCTCACTAAGACATTCCACGTGATGAATTTACCAAACAGCCACTTAATGTATTAAATTCCATGCACCATCATAATATTAAAATAACAAGTGGTAGCTTAACAAAAACCACACCTCCGTGCTATCGGGTCCGCGTGGCAAGACAAATCTGTTGAATTCTTATGATAACATTTTTTATACGGACACAAGGACCTTTTATTCACACGCCACCTTTAATCTTTCTAAAGCAAAACTATTTCACCTTTAATTGAATGAATAAATAAAAGTTACTGCATAAATTAGACCCACTTGTTTCTCATCAGTCTAAGTCATTGAAACATGGGTTGGTGAAATGTTATTATTGGAAATGAAAGCTCCCTGACACAATAGGGAAGTAAAATCACATAAAGAAAACAAATATATTTTTTAAAGGAGAAAAACGAAAATTGGATAGCCAATGATGTCCAATGAACCTACCTCGATCCTCGTTGTGCATTATTACATGCTGGCAAAATGATACACAAAACAGCCCCTACCTTGGACATTTTAATATCCGGCTAGGCGATGAAATCAACATAAGAAAATAATATTGAAATAAAGAAGCCCTTTGCAGTTCACTTGGCATCACACACAAAAAAGAAATAATAAATAAAAATCACTTTTTGTAACACATATCACTCTACAACAAGACTAGCATATCACATGATGAACAAAAACATGATACGGTGAAAGAAAAAGTATGTCCCACTGACTATTATGTGGCTATTTGAAAGAAGAAGAAAAAACTTAGTTACAACCCAAAATCAAAGTTCCATCATTCAAGAATTTTTTAGATCCAAGTATGAACTTTGTGCCCAGTTCTTCTTCATTTTCAAAAGAAAAGAAATAAAAAAAACTTTCATCGCACATCATAACTTAAAGTGCTTCTCTCTACCTCTGTCTCCATACTGAGAAACAAGTAAATATTTATGAAACGAGAATCAAATATGTGAACCCACAACTCATATTAGAACAACAACAAAAAGGGGCGAATAAAATTAATCAGAGCAAGAGATTACCTTCCGGAAGTTACCGGAGTGAAATAAATCCACAAGTAAGAATCTCTTCAGCTGTTTTATCTCTTTCTTTGTTTCTCTTTCTTTGCGATTTTCGCTTCCTCTTTTTCTCCAACTTTCTTTGCTTTTCGTTGATAAATGGTTCGGATAGGTGAGGTTGAGCTATCTTTCTTTTTGTGGAAATTGCTGGTAAATTTCTTGACATTGTTTCCACTACCATTGCCGGAACTGCTAGATGCACCACTCATCTTTCCATTTTTTAGTCCAAGTTCAACCTTGATTCCCACAGCTACATGGTCAGAAAAGCTAGCAGTTACGCTTCCCACCATTCTCTCAAAGAATTCTGGTCGCACCGTGTCAACAAACCAATCAGCTAACTCCTTTTCAGACAACGGGGGATCTACCTGAGAAGCGGTCCCTCTCCACCTTTGATCATATTCTTTAAATGATTCGGAATCTTTCTGTGACATACTCAATAGCTGCCTCCTATCGGGAGCAAGGTCCATATTGTACTTGTATTGCTGGATGAAAGCATCTGTCAGGTCTTGAAAACTTCGGATCTTTGACTGATCTAGCGTTAAATACCACTTGGAGGAAATTCCCTTCAGACTGTCCTGGAAGCAGTGGATCATTAATTTGTCACTGTCCACCTGCGCAGCCATTCTTCGATAGTACATTAAGAGGTGGTTCTTAGGACACGTTGCGCCCTCGTACATGTCAAAAGTGGGTATCTTGAACTTTGGATGAATTACCAATCCAGACACCAGACACATCTCTCTAGCAGCAGCCCCAAAGATCTGTTCGCCTTCAATTGCTCTTAACCTTTTCTCAAGGGTATCAAAATTCTCTTGCATCTTCTCATGTTTCTCATTTCCATTCTCTGACATATCTGGCACGTCATACACCTGATGGTCGTTAAAGTATGGTTGGGCACGGGTGTGCACAATGTCTGGTGTGAAATTAGTAACCACATGGTTCTCTTCATTAGTCACAAGAATAGTCTGCTGAGCAGCAAATCCTTGAGGGAGAGGCACAAAACCTTGGGAAGGAAATGCAATACCCTGAGAAGGAGGTGCGAAACTTTGAGAAGCAAAGCCTTGGGAAGGAGGGAAGAAACCCTGAGCAGCAAGTCCTTGGGAAGAAGGAATAAAACTTTGAGAAGCAAAACCTTGAGGAGGAGGTACGAATCCATGAGGGAGCCCAAAAGGAGGCCATGTCACAGGGGTAGTGACTGATGGCGTAGGCTCAGTCGTTGCAGTGATAATCTCTAACACTATAGTCTGTTGGGTATCTAATTTTGCTCGAATGACTTGCAGCATTTCCATCATCTGACCCATATTTCCACGAAGATCAGAAAGCTCATCATAATCTTTGTCCATCTCTAGGTCTCTTTCAGCCATCTTCTTCTTGGTCTGATCTCGGGTGGAATACTTGCGTGAGATCCTCAGTGTGACAGCTGGAAAGGAGTTGACGAGAATGATTTTTTGACAAATACAAATGCGGAGATGCACTCATGAGTAAAAAATGCAAATGCTTCAAGGGACTTAAGAAATTATTGCAAAACATCAAAATGGGTAAAGTTTTCTTGTTATTTTTTTTCAAAAAACTAAAAAAATTGAAGTCCATTCATGGTAAAATATATGATGTTTGCAACAAAATCTCTTTGTTCTTTGAAACATTTACTAAAATGATGCGTATGATGCTGGGATGCAAAGATGCAGGGATGTAAGGATGCAAGGTGCCGCAGGTAAATTCGGAGCCTTCTTAATAGGTGGGCTGTAAGAGATTGGTTCTACATTTTACTACCCATAAGTCCCACTCACAGGATGGTTTCTACAGTGATAGTTTAAGGAAACCCAAGGTCACAGACGTTTATCGTATTAACGTCCCGCCGCAGGCTAGCTGCATTGTGACGATAATAACGATAAGGTCTACCTTGAGTGGAGTTCTCATGTTAGGCTGATAAAGGGGCGAGCCCTCGGAGCCTAACATTACACAACTACCAAAATTGAAACAGGTCCTAGGGGGTCCCAGAATCACATCCCTTTCATGAATCACGTCACGCGACAGACTAGCTGCGTTGCGACGAGATCTACGAAAAGTCTAACTATCTGGGGGAGCTTTCATGTTAGGCGTGCAAGGAGCGAGTCCTTGGAGACTAACACTAATAACATCCAATTCTAAACTTAGGTGTTCCCTCTGCTTTTTTCATAACTCAAATTTTACTTGCAAAGTGACCCCGAGATCCCACAGACAAATAATATAATGAGCAATAAAGGAAAGCGGTAAAAGAACAGATAAATAAACATAAATAATAAACATAGAGAAGACAAGAATAGACAAGACCAAACAAATAAAACACACAAAGCTAAGTTAGGCTCGACTCTCTCTAGCATGGAGCTGAAGTCCCCAGCAGAGTCGCCAACTCTCTCTAGCATAGGCTCGACTCTCTCTAGCATAGGCTCGACTCTCTCTAGCATAGGCTCGACTCTCTCTAGTATAGATACAACCTAAAGTAAGGATAAGAAATGGTATACGAAACCAAATTCTAAGTTTGGGAGTCGGTTACGCAAGGGGAAGGTATTGGCACCCTTCACGTCCGTTGTACTCAACGGGAACCTCTTAGCTAACTATGTGATTAAATGTTTGATCTTAAGTCTTTGTCTTCTAAATGTCTGTTAATATAATTGTTCCAAGGAAATTAAAGTTATATTATTACTAAGTCGGAGAAAAGATTAAAAGTTTATTATTGTGACAGAAAAAGATTGATTTTTTTTAATAGGGTACTCGCGAAGGATTAAAATCCCCGTGCCTACGTATTCCCTTGTGCAATGGGAAATTCAGAGCTTCGTAGTTCGTGCGACTACGGTTTGTGATTTTTATTGAACGATTGTTTAAAACGCATTCTACTGCTAAGTGTTGGCTTATACTCGCGGTGGAGGTTTGAAGCGCTAGCTTGTTTGCGAGATAGAAAGATTTAAACAATGTTCGTTTTGAGAAAAGATGTTTAATCTTTGTTAAGATGTTTTAAACGAAAGGGCGAATGAACCACGTCGCGTGGGGCTAGCCCAGGAGCGTTTCATTCCAAAACGTGCGGAGTGCTAGACTCCGGAGTTCCGTCTTTCGCTGATTAATTATGAAAATGATTTAAATTGGTTGGTAAGTTTTAAGTTGTTTTAAGATATGAAAGAGCGAATGAAGCGCGTCGCGTGGGGCTAGCCCAGGAACGATTCATTCTAGAACGTGTGGAATGCTAGATTCCGGAGCTCTATTCTTTCGTATTTGAATTTATAAAATGATTGAGATATTTTGATATACGAATGGTGATTGAACCACGTCACGTGGGGCTAGCCCAGGAATGACCTAATCTAGAACGTGCGGAGTGCTAGACTCCGGAGCTCTGTTTTTCGTATTTAAATTGTACGATAAGTTGGATATTTGTTTTTTAGACGTTTTTTAGGTTTAACGTATTTTAAATAACGAAGGAGTAAACGAAACACTACACGTGGGGCTAGCCTGGGTGTGGTTCGTTTCAGAACATGCGGAGTGCTAGACTCCGGAGCTCTATTCCTTGCTAAGTTAATTATGATACTGTAGGCACATAATTTCGACACCATGAGTTTAAGATGTAAAATCATATTTTTTGTTAAGGAAATAGTCACCAGATAAAGGAAAAAAGAAATAAAGATATTCAGAAGTTTTGACAAGTCCAGATGCTCAAGTATTTCGACAGAAATACAGAGAATGTTCCAGCAAACAAAGTTTGAAGATCTTTTATAGTTCAGCATTTGACAGAATTGGTATGCTTTTCAACATTTCGATAGAAGATAAGGTTTTCGACAAAAGCATTATCTTGTAAGGTTTGAAGAGTTTTTGTCCTCTTCGACAATTCGACAAAATGAAGAGATGCAACGTTTCGTCACAAAGAGGAAGAATTCAAATTTAAAAGTTACAACATTTGGCAGTTGGACGCGTGGAAGCTTCAGGAAAAGAAGAATGCATGCAGACTGACAAGTGTCATTTAGTTAGGATTTTTCCGTTTTAGGCAGTTATTTTATTTGTATATAAATAGGGTAGTTGTTGTAGAATCCTGGGTGTGAAAAACTTGTACAATAATCCTGTAAAATACTCTAAGTACCCAGTGTGAGAGAAATGAGTTTGATACCTGGAGAAATGTATGTGTTGAACACCATTTTCATTTAAGTTATTTAAAATTACTAAGTCTTGTTTCGTCAAATTATTTACTTTCAGTCCCTTTACTTTCCTGCAAATTTTATACTTTTTTTGCCATTTTCTTACTTTTGTTCAACTTTTACGTTACTGTACTTTTTACATTCAAAACACTCAATATTTTTACATCATTAACAAAACAAACCACAAACAATTATCAACACTAAGAGTAATTCGACAACGAATTGCACATGTGTCCTAGGACTTGTTTGGTTGGTCCTGCAAGTAACCCAGTTTTATAAGAGATTGGTTAACCAGAGGTTGTTCGTCAGAAATCACAGCGAACAAATTGGCATGCCCAGTGGGACCAGTGCAATTGTAAAAATTAATACGAATCCTCTTAGTTAGAAAGTTTCTTGCTGCGTTGTATGATTCTTAGAAGCGGTAAATTAGTCGTAACCGACGTAGAAAGACCAAAAAGAACAAGAGGAAGAAAGATGGCTAGTCTGCCAAATACTTCAAACAATCCTAACGAAACCATTCCAGTGTCCAATCCTATCCCTTCGTCAGAAGGAGGTGCAGGTTCTGGCCCTGTTTTAGAACAGATTAGGCCTTCATCAGCGGATTCGATACCAGTGGGTTCAGGATCCCAAAATGCGCCTGGTTCTTCCACTATGGGGCACTCAATGCCCATGGGAACGCCTCCTCCTGGAGGAAATACCTTTAGGCCATTCATTAATTGTTCCATGCCCATGTCTGGTAGAGAACAACCATACGGAATGCCAACTTCAATGATGGCAAACTTACATAATTCATCACCATTATTTTTTCTGACGCTATGGTCCAAATATCTTCGCCATTACAAGGGTCAGGATATGGTGGAAATGGGAGTAGATTAAATCAGATTCCACCAGGATTCCAAATGCCAACTATTACGAACCATTCTGCGCAAGTAATTCGTCAACAGATGGATGAAAGTAACCATGATATGGTACAGGCATTGACACAACAAATGGGGGAAGTGTTCAACCCTTTAATACAAAACACTACCCAAACAAACCAGATATTAGCAGAACAAATGGCACGTATTGCTAGTTTTTTTGGAGTCCCTCAAACGCAACAAAGAATACAAATAAATCAAAATCCTGCCAATAGGCCTATCGAAGAAGAACTTACCATAAACCAAAGGCCATTTAGGAAATCCTCAGGAAAATCCTAGGGGCCAAGAGGTAGTGGTCGAACAACCTCGTGTAGAAATTCCCGTTCGACAGGAACCTAGGAGAATAATAGTTCAAAGAGACCAAAACGCTGATGAAATATTGCAGCAGAGAATGCGTTGTAATAATTTTCCTGTCGAAAATAACATTGCAACCATGGTCGAAAGAATAATGGCGCAAAATGGGGTGAACGTAGGATTACAGAGGCCTAGTTATACTTCCCCTTTGTCTGAATACGTTCTGCAACAAGAATTACCACCAAGGTGGAAAGTCCCTAAATTCACCAAATTTTCAGGGGATACTAGTGAATCCACCATAGAACACATAACACGTTATTTGATCGAAGCAGGAGAAATAGCTAATAATGAGAACTTAAGGATGAAATATTTTCCAAGTTCTTTGACAAAAAATGCTTTCACTTGGTTTACTTCCTTGCCTGCGACTTCAATATTCACATGGACCCAATTAGAAAGATTGTTCCATGAACAATTCTATATGGGGCAAACTAAAATAAGTTTGAAGGAATTAGCAAGTGTCAAAAGAAAATTCTTTGAACCTATAGATGACTATCTAAATAGGTTTAGATTATTGAAGGCTAGATGTTTTACGCAAGTGCCAGAACAAGAATTAGTCGAAATGGCTGCAGGGGGTCTGGATTATTCCATAAGGAAGAAGCTGGACACCCAGTATTTAAGAGACATGGCACAACTGGCAGATAGAGTAAGACAAATAGAAAGGCTAAAAACTGAGAAATTTAGATCAAATAAAAATAAAAAGGAAAGAGTGGCCTATGTAGGGATATGTCAAGACGAAGATTATGACGAAAACGAATCCGTCATTTTCGACGAACAAGAAATTGATTTGACAGAATTAAAACAAGGCCCTCCGTATTCCTGTACAGTTTTAGCTCCGTCGAATGGAAAAAATCCAGTCGAAATGGAAAGAAATGATAGGTTCCCTAAAAGAACTTACACATTCGACATCACCAAGTGTGATGAAATTTTCGACTTATTAGTTAAAGATGGTCAATTGATAAAACCAGCAGGCACTAAAGAGCCTCCTGTAGACCAACAGAAAAAGAGAGGTTTTTGCAAATACCATAATTTCTTGGGTCATAAAACTTCTCAATGTTACCTTTTCAGGGATCTCGTCCAGAATGCAATTCAGAACGGAAGGCTGAAATTTGGAGACAAAGCTAAGCAACAGATGAAGATTGACTTTAATCCCATGCAGGTTGTGGAGGCCAACTATGTTGAACCAGAGATGGTGAATGTGGTCGAAATGGAAGTAATGTCTGAAGGAAGTTTTGAAATGGTAGAAGCTACTGAAGGCTTCGACACCAACTTCACCATGATAGAGGTTGCTGAGGGTTTCGACACCCATGTAAACATGGTGGAGAGTGCTGATGATCTCACTGATCAGGCTGAGGAGGTAATATCTGAAGGTTGTGTGGCAAAATCAGCCACAACCAAGGTTGCTGAGGATCTTGACACTAAAGAAATAAATAATTACACCAACACAGAAGAAACTACTGATAGTTTCGATAGCCAGGAAGAAGTCAAAGCTACTGAAGGCTTCGACAAGGAGAACATAATCAAAGCTGCTGAAGGCTTCGACGGAGGAAACACAGCCAAAGCTAGTGAAGGCTTCGACAAGAAGAATAACAACAAAGGTACTGAGCATGGAGTGGTCTGGGACACTCTAGGAGAGCCCAGTGGAAAGTTTGACTTCATGGTGAAGTATTCTGCACCACCAAGCTCTAAAACTGACATCAATGAAATCAAACCCATAGGATGGGGAGATTCCTTCAAAGATGTTGATGAGGGAGCAGAGAACAAAGTCCTCATTACCAAAAAAGAGGCCACTGGAGGCCTTATTCATGGTAAAATTGAGAAAATGGGAATTGCTGACAATGTCCACATTGTCGAACCAGTGTATAAAAGCATTACCAGAATTAAAGAAGATCCTGCTGAGAATTGCGTGCAACCCACCCCTCATGGAATTCTGCGCAGAATAATGGAAGATCCAAAAGAAAAGCCAGTTGCACAATGTTGCAAGTACATCCACAAAGGCTTACACCCAAAAAGCGGTGTGGATCAGTTAAAAGGGAATATCCCTGAGGAAATGATACTAGTCGAAAAGATGAACAAACTAAAGATTACAAGTGATCAGAATGCAGACGTTCACATGGTGGAGGTCACTCAGAAAACACAACCAGGCACCAATAAAAAGAATCATCAGGAGGAACATCAGAAGTTTGTTTATCCAAAAGAAGACGAAAGTTTGGTGGAATTCATCCAAAGATGCCAGAAAAAGAATGCATAGGTCATGCTTTGTCCAAGATGTAGTGTTGTATTCGACAGAAAGGCAGCCAACAATCTGGAAGTAGTAGAGAAGGCCAAAAAGAGAGAGAACTGGGGAGCAGTCCCACCAGTTAGAAATGAGAGGTTTGATCCAAGAAAAAGGGAACATCATAACCAAAGAATGGGAGAAAGGCGTTATAGTACCTATAAGCCCTCCAACAAAGCAAATGATAACAAGTGGGTCCAGCCTATAAGGGATGCCCAAGGTCAGAAGAGGTGGAAAAGTTTTGAAGTAAATAGGGGTGCTTCAATAGAAGCAAAAAAGGAAGTAGAAAAACCAAAACCAAAATACGTCTCTGAAAATTACAAGGGGAAGAACCCCATGTCGAGGTCTCAATGGAGGAGGTTTCAGAGGCAAAAGAGAACCGAAAAAGAAACTGCAGAACAGAACAGGGATGGTAAGAATAAAGCTGAATCAAGTAAGTTTATGCAGGCAATAAGCAAAGGAGAATCTCTGCCAAAAGAGGAGCTTTCTCAGAAAAACAAATCTGGCAACATAACAGAAATGTCAAAGACTAACAACAAAATGCCAGAAGACGAAGAAGTGACTGATGACTTCAAGTCAGATTCTGAAGCATCCTTCGACGGAACATGCAATGTGGTTTCAGTATTGCCTAGAGATTATGACAGAACAATGGAAGTGGAGGACGAAAAGGATGATATGGCAGATGACAGCATAGGGCTTAAGCCTGTGTGTTACTATGTAATGAATAATGGCTGTGTCGAAAAGCAGAATGCATTCTTTGAAAAGCCAGATGATGCAATGAAGGCCCATTTGAAACCCTTGTTTATAAAAGGGAAAGTAGAGAATGTGGGTGTGAACAAGATCTTGATAGACGGAGGAGCAGCTGTCAATCTAATCCCTCATTATATGATAAAGAAGATTGGCAAAGATGACTCAGACACCAAACCTCACAACATGGTGTTGTCTAACTATGAAGGTAAGGTAGGAACAACATTAGGGGTGATACAGTTGAACCTAACTGTCGGAACCATCACCAGACCTGCAATGTTTGTGGTGATAGCATCAAGAGCAAACTACAATCTGTTGCTAGGAAGAGAATCGATCCATGGGATTGGGGCTGTACCTTCATCCATGCATCAGAGGATAGCAATTTGGAGGCCAGATGGGATCGTCGAGAACATAGAGGCAGACCAAAGTTACTTCATGGCTGATGTGAACAATGTTACTAGTCGTAATTTCGACAAAAACTTGGCTCACATAGCACCTTGCAACCCTGCTGGGTTCGACTTGACAGCCTCCGACAATGCATATTGTTCCATGTATCTCCACCCTACGCATGGATTCCAGTGGGACAAAGAGATAATTGGAGAGACGAATTACGCTTGGGGAACCACTCATGTCAATCCAACTGGGTGGGGAAGTGAATTTAGTGAAAATGATTGAAGCATCAACAATGGAAAGGATTACGACTTATATAGCCGAAAATCAACTCAAAGCGGCCCTTGAGGCCGAAGTAAAAAATATGGCTGTTAAAGCCAACGCACAAACTGTCGAAGAACAACATCCTCAAGAAGATGTTGGGAAACAAATGTGCAAAACAAAGTATCGAAGAAAACTCTAATGGCGAATGGCAAAATCAAAGGCTTGACGCCATTTATGATGACGAACCCCTGGGGTTTGAAAAAGATCCAGCCCCAACAAATATGAAAATGGTGGCGCAGGATCCCTTAGAAGAAATTAATTTAGGACTGGGGGTAGAGAAAAGGCCAACTTACATCAGTGCCAGGATGGATCCTCAGTTCAGAATCAAAATAATCCAATTGCTGAATGAGTTTAAAGACTGCTTCGCATGAGATTATGACGAAATGCCTGGTTTAGACAGGAACTTGGTCGAATTGAAGTTACCAATAATGGAGGGAAAAAAGCCAATAAAGCAAACTCCCAGACGCTTCGCACCAGAAATCCTGTCGAAAATTAAAGAAGAAGTTGAAAGACTTCTAAAATGCAAATTCATCCGTACAACGAGGTATGTCGAATGGATTGCTAATATTGTTCCTGTGATTAAGAAAAATGGCAAGCTTAGGGTGTGCATTGACTTTAGAGATTTAAACTCAGCTACCCCTAAGGATGAATATCCTATGCCAGTAGCAGAAATGCTTATAGATTCTGCAGCAGGCCATGAGTATTTGAGTATGCTTGATGGATACTCTGGCTATAACCAGATTTTTATTGCTGAAGAAGATGTTCCAAAGACAGCTTTTCGTTGTCCAGGGGCAATAGGAACATATGAATGGGTAGTCATGCCCTTTGGTTTAAAGAATGCTGGAGCCACCTATCAAAGGGCAATGAATTCTATTTTTCACGATTTCATTGAGACATTTATGCAAATTTATGTAGATGATATTGTGATTAAGTTTATCTCAGGTTCAAACCATATTGACCATCTTCGACAGTCCTTTGAAAGGATGAGGAAGTTTGGTCTAAAAATGAATCCCCTTAAATGTGCTTTTGGTGTGCAGGCGGGTGATTTCTTAGGTTTTGTGGTCCACAGGAAAAGGATTGAAATTAATGAGAGCAAAGCCAAAGGCATAATGGAAGCGAAAGCGCCATCGACAAAGAAGGAATTGCAGTCTCTACTAGGGAAAATCAACTTTCTTAGCAGGTTCATCTCCAACCTTAGTGGAAAGACACAGGCTTTCTCGCCTCTACTTCGACTGAAGAAGGAAGATTTCACTTGGGGGCAAGAGCAACAAGATGCTTTCAACAAAATCAAAGAGTATCTGGCTAGTCCCCCAGTTCTAATGTCTCCTTGTCAAAAAAGAAGTATGAGGCTTTATATCTCAGCATCTGACAGAACATTGGGAAGCATGCTTTGTCAGGAAGATGAATATGGCGTCGAAAGGGCCATTTATTACCTCAGCAGAGTCTTAAATGATGCTGAAACTAGATATAGTATAATAGAAAAACTATGTTTATGTGTATATTTCTCTTGTACAAAGTTAAAGCATTATATAAAACCCATTGATGTATATGTATCTTCTCATTTCGACGTAATAAAACACATGTTCTCTAAATCCATTCTACATAGTCGAATTGGAAAATGGGCTTTGGCATTAACTGAATATTCTTTGAAGTATATGCCTCTAAAGGCTGTCAAAGGACAAGTGGTTATTGATTTTATAGTTGACCACTCAATAATTGAAAGTGAAATAAAATATGTCGAAATAGAACCTTGGAGATTATATTTCGACGGTTCCAGTCACAAGAATGGAACTGGTGTTGGGGTGTTGATTATTTCTCCTAATAAAATTCCAACAAAATTCAAGTACAAAGTAGAAGGCTTGTGTTCAAATAATGAAGCAGAATATGAGGCTTTGATTGCTGGACTTGAAATATTGTTGGAATTGGGGGCAACAAGAGTCGAAATAATGGGTGACTCTGAGTTGGTAATAAAACAATTGACAAAAGAATACAAATGTGTCAAAGAGAATTTGATCATGTACTTTGTAATAGCCAATAGACTCCTCAAGAAATTCGACAGTGCAGTTTTTAAACACATTCCCAGATTGGAAAATCAGGAAGCAAATGACTTAGCTCAACTGGCATCAGGCTACAAAGTGTCGAAAGAAAATTTGGAGAAAGCTATTGAAGTAAGAGGAAAAGTATTATCCACCAAATTGTCCCCATCAGATTTGGAAACAATAAGACTGGGTTATGGGGACGAAGAAAATTTCGAAATCTTTAATGTAGATGATCCAGAGGTGGGAGATTGGAGAAAACCTATTAAGGATTATTTACAAAACCCAAACCAGACAGTCGAAAGAAAAATAAAGTATAGAGCTTTAAGCTATGTACTTTTTGGAAATGAGTTATTTAAAAAGACTGCAGAAGGAGTCTTACTAAAATGCTTAGGTGAGACTGAAGCTTATATAGCTTTGTCAAACATGCACAGTGGTTCGTGTGGTGCACACCAGGCAGGTCACAAGATGAAATGGTTACTATTTCGACAAGGGATGTATTGGCCAACAATGTTAAAGGACTGTGTCGAATTTGAAAAAGGGTGTCAAGAATGCCAAGTTCATGCAGGCATACCTCATGTACCTGCAAATGAATTACACTCTATTATAAAGCCTTAGCCGTTTAGAGGTTGGGCTTTAGATTTAGTTGGGGAAATTCGACCAGCTTCTTCAAAGGGGAAAAAGTACATTTTGGTTGGAGTAGACTATTTTACTAAGTGGATTGAAGCTATACCACTGACGAATTTAGATCATGAGGCAGTTATAGAATTCATCCAAAAACACATAAGTTATAGGTTTGGAATACCAGAAACCATAACCACTGATCAAGGATCTGTGTTTACTGGGAAAAACATGTAGGCATTTGCAAAAGAAACAGGTTTCAAGTTATTAACTTCGACACCCTATTATGCTCAAGCAAATGGACAGGTCGAAGCAGCCAACAAAGTTGTGATAAATCTGATAAAAAAGCATGTGGGTAAAAAACCTAGAAATTGGCACAAGACTCTGGATCAAATTTTGTGGGCTTGTCGAACGTCTCCTAAAGAGGCAACTAATTCTACCCCATTTAAGTTAACTTATGGGCATGATGCAGTATTACCAGTTGAAATCTATTTACAATCAATACGAATTCAAAGGCATCATGAAATTCCATCTGAGACTTATTGGAGTATGATGATGGATGAGTTAGTTGATTTAGATGAGGAGAGGTTGCGTGCTTTAGAGTTGATAAAGAGGCAGAAAGAAAAAGTCGAAATTTTTTACAATAAGAAAGTAAAATTTAAAGCCTTTTTAGTTGGTGAGCTTGTTTGGAAGGTGATTTTGCCCATGGACAAGAAAGATAGATTAATGGGAAAATGGTCTCCTAAGTGGGAAGGACCTTTCCAAATCTTAAGAGTTTTTTCAAATGGCGCATATGAAGTCGAAGAAATAGAAAAAGATAAAAGGATACTGAAAATAAATGGCAGATATTTGAAAAAATATAAGCCAACATTGCAAGAAATAAAGATAGAAATGGAATAAATTCATAAATTGCAAAATATGTCTTCGCCAAACAGATGGCGTTGGTAACATTACATATAAAAGCCTTGAAAGGCTGCCAAAGAAAAACAAATACAAAAACCTATTGCTATTACAAACTATTGTCGAAGGAAAGTTTCTTTGAGTTCGTCAAATTTCTTCTGTTGAAGTTGAATTCGACGTTCACAAAGGCTTTTACTAACAGACAATTCGTCAATTTCTCTATTGAGTTGCTTAGCTATCTCTGCATGTTGAAGCCCCTTTTGAAGTTCTCTGTCAATCTCCTCTTGGTTGGGTTGTTGAAGATTGGCTTGACGCTCTTTCTCTTGAAGCATCTTCTTCTGGAGTTCGACAATTTGAGCCTGGTAAGTCTGGATTTTACTTTCGCATTCAGCAGCAGCTTTGGAGTAGTCTTCAGAAAGTTTGTTTAGTTCTGAGATTCTTTCGGTCGAAGAAGCTACAACATTCCACTCTGAGACTTGTTTCTCAGACTTGGTTGTGATATTCTGAGAAAACTCCTTTTGGCGAAGTAAGTCAGCACTCACCGAGTCAATCATAGACATCAAATCCATTACCAGACGGCTTTCCTCAGTAGAAGCCTCCAAGAGATTAGCCTGTTTTAGAAGTTTTTTCAAATCATATTGGGCAGAAGGCTTTTCGACCAGAACTTTAAACAAGTCTACCCCAAGGATTTTAGTCTTGATCTCAGCCATGACAACATCAATTGATTGAACTTCAGAGGTAGCTCCAGAAGTTGTCGAACTACTGTAGGAGGAATCCTGAAAGTTGTGTCGAGAGCTGAGAAGAGCCTTCAGATATTCTAGAGGCTTTCTCACTTTCAGACTCTCAATTTCTTCATGAGATAAGCTTGTCGAACCCATGTTTGGAGGAGTTTCTGTTTGAGTGGGAATAGGTTGGGCACTTCCTCCAGGATGCAAGCTTGTATCTGATCGTTTCGACACATCTTTTTCCTCTTCGACAGCCTTCTTGTCAGCTTCAGCTATATCAATTGGCCCTTGCAAGTGTTCATCTTGATCTTGATCAATTTTTTCCTCCACAATGAATTCTAGGCGAATAGGGGAGTTGTTGCCAGAGGATTCTGGGTCACTGATGTCGAAGTCACTATAGGTTTGAGGTCCATAAGCACCAGCATCTGGAGTGGCTTCTCCCAGGAGTCGTTCAGCCAAAGTTTTCTCAGAATCAGAGGGGATAAGTTTTTCTTGGACTCTGGAGGTTCCTTCGACGTCGAGATCAACCTGAGGTTAACAGCAAAAGGAAATTGAGTAAAGAAACAATGCAAGTAAAAATATTGAGTACTATCAGTCGAAATGAAAATACCTGAGGAATCTCAGTATGGATGCTTGAATTCCCACTCTTCTCACTTTTTGAGTGAGTTTTAGTGATTGGACTGCTAGGGGGAGTTCTTCTGTTGACAATAGATCTCTGGGATGCTACTGTTTTTATTCTCATACCCTTTTTCCTTTTGAGAGGCTGTGGCTCAGGGGATTCGTCTTCGGATTCTTTTACGCTCACATCCTTCTCTTCTTGTTTCCTTTTGGTGGCTGGTGTGCGATCTACCTGAGATGTACAGAAAGAAATGTGTTCAGTATTAAAAATAATAAAGTTATATAAGAAAGGTGGAATGCTTTTGCATGTCGAAACCTTCTTGGCAGCTGAAGGTGGTCGTTCGACTGCTTTGGTGGAAGTCCCCTCACCAGGGGTTTTCTTGCTAGTTATCTTGACAGCTGAAATGAAAGAAAATAAATGAACATGGATATAAAACATATAAAAAGTTAGAAATAAGAAGAGGGGTTGTATTTCTTCGACACCTTCAAGAATAGGAGATTCCACGCGAACGTGTTCTATTCCAATATGAAGGTGCCCTGGGAAGTTGTCCAAATGATACTTCGTCGGAACCACACGATCAGCATGTTTTTTGCTAGACTCACGAAGCAGCTTTAAGTCAGACCCACACACAAACCAATCTGGGAATGGAGGGCACAAGGCCACACCAAATTCTGCAGAAGGAAGTGGGGGAAACCTTGGAGGATACGTGGTGAACGCATAGTTATAGCGTGCATGTGATGGAATGTATGGAGGCAATGCCAGCTTATCCATTTTTTTCTGAAAACTTTTGTTTCAAGGTCACTGCTGCTTCGCCTATGGTTCGACGAAGATCATTTGGCCTGTAAATAGTTTCAAAATATTTTTGAAAATTTTGAATCTCTTTGATGTGTTTGTCCGTACCTTTCTTCTTTTTATCCTGCACAAAAGCAAAAGCGTTCGTCAGGTGTGTTGTGAAAGTTGTTACGTCAAAGAACTTGTTGAGGTAGTATTCTTTCCACCAGACGTTGAAATCCTCAGTGCATAGATGGGTTGGTCGAAAAATTACAGGGTGGACTTCCAAGGATGCGTCGAAAAATTTGTGATACAGTTCTAAACTTTTTTCTAAATTATGAAAGGAATTGTAGAACAAGATGGAACCTTTCTTGGGATAGATAGGTTTTGTTTTCGTTTGGATTAACCCAAATTGTCTAGCCACCAGATTAGGCTGATATACAATGAGAGAGATCTTGGTGTTATTGAGGCTATGGTGAGAAAAGAGATGTCTTGGTGTGAGGAATGATTCCCAGATGGATATGTAGGAATCCTCTTCCTTCTGGTGTTCTACAGGGAGCTGTCTGGTGAACCATTTAGGACCTACAGTCCTGTTGGCGAAGGGTGCTATGGATGGTGTGAATTTGTAACGTTTTGCAAACATCATCACATAGCTGGTGAAGGCTTATCGAAGGCTTATCCCTTCATCAGTTGGAGTTAGTTGGACCAGCCTAGGCCATTCGACACGCCTATCCTTTACTTCCTCTTCGTCTACTGGGTTCTTTATGGGAATGCAGGTTTCAAAAGTGGCATTCAGCCACAGTTGTAGAAGCCAGAAAGGACCTGTCAGGCTGATGGTTCCCTTCTCTTTGATAGTCTTCAGGTTGCTTACACTTTCGCTGAGAGACTCATAAAGGTTCGCCAGAAGCATTTCACTTAGACAAAAGGTAACTCCAGCATGAAGTTGGTTGGCAATAGTGATGTAACTCCTGGCAACTTGAAGAGATCTAGTGCAGAAGACAAACTTTGCTAGCCATAGAGTGAGGAAAGCCATATGTTCTTTGTTAGAGACCTCTTCAGTGTCTTTACCTTGATGATGTGCAATAAACAAGGAGTAACCAACATGCTTTGTGTCGAATCCTATAGGGTCTTTGTTTAAATGTTCAGGGTTGAAAATTTCGCCTATAGGGCTAAGACATGTGATGGCTGCTATGTCAAAGAGGGTTGGGGTGACCATCCCACAGGGGAGGTGAAAGTTGTTATAAGTGTTGTCCCAAAAATATAGGGAAGCCAGCAACATGTTCTGGTAGTAACGTGGTCCTTCTTTCGACAGTTGAATTAGGTCATAGATACCTGTTTTCTTCCAAAATTTTCCCTTAGCCTTTTCGACTCTACTTAGCCAAGCTAGATAATTCGTAGGATCTTTTGTCAAGGGAGGGCTCCTAAAGATCCTATTTTTGATTTAAATATGACAAATCTAGGTCTGTCGAAGCTAAAGGGGTTTCAGGTCTCTTGGAGGATGTTTCAGTGGGTTGAAGGTTCTTACTTGCACCTATTGGTTTTGAGGCAGAATAAGAAGGGTAAAAATCTTTTAAGCGTTCTTGATCAGCGTTAGGATCAGAAAGTGGACCTAACATTGCTTGGCAAACCCCAGAAATTAAAACAGGAATCAGTACCTGGGATTGGTAGATGTTGGCCTTCTCTCTCTCGTTTGGAGGTTCTGGAACGTATTGTTGATGGTTTACTTGCATTGGTCCAGGAAGCGTGTGAGCAGGAGGAAGATCAGTGGTTCTTTTTGTTTTCTTAGCACCGTGATCAGCAACGTTCTTTGCAGGAGCCATCGTTGAGTGAAGTTTGAGTTGGAGTTGCAGAAGGATTAATGGAGTTGAAATGGAGATATTTGTTTGGTAAAGAAGAAGAAGTTTGAGAGGGTAAAAAGTGAAAAGATTTGGAGAAAGAAATATTTATAGGAAGGGAATGATAAAATAGAAATAAATGGAAAAGGAAAGAAAGAAACGTTTCAGTTTTGATCATGGGGTACATGTCCTGTTGATCAATGGTGATGATCAAAAAGTGATGGTTGGTGAGAACCCATGATTAGCTAGGTTATAGGGTTATGGAAGATCGTGTCTAGACGTGGGCTAGATGAGACGTTTTCAGAAAAAGTGAAATCATGGTTTTTCTTGGGACTCAACAGAGTCACGTTACAATTAATGAAACTGACATGGTGTCAGAAGAATTTCGACAGCAAAGGATGGTTTCTCCAGAGTTTAGTCGAAACATCTTTGCTGGGGGGCAATTTGTAGGCACATAATTTCGACACCATGAGTTTAAGATGTAAAATCATATTTTTTGTTAAGGAAATAGTCACCAGATAAAGGAAAAAAGAAATAAAGATATTCAGAAGTTTTGACAAGGCCAGATGCTCAAGTATTTCGACATAAATACAAAAAATATTCCAGCAAACAAAGTTTGAAGATCTTTTATAGTTCAGCATTTGACAGAATTGGTATGCTTTTCAACATTTCGATAGAAGATAAGGTTTTCGACAAAAGCATTATCTTGTAAGGTTTGAAGAGTTTTTGTCCTCTTCGACAATTCGACAAAACAAAGAGATGCAACGTTTCGTCACAAAGAGGAAGAATTCAAATTTAAAAGTTACAACATTTGGCAGTTGGACGCGTGGAAGCTTCAGGAAAAGAAGAATGCATGCAGACTGACAAGTGTCATTTAGTTAGGATTTTTCCGTTTTAGGCAGTTATTTTATTTGTATATAAATAGGGTAGTTGTTGTAGAATCCTGGGTGTGAAAAACTTGTACAATAATCCTGTAAAATACTCTAAGTACCCAGTGTGAGAGAAATGAGTTTGATACCTGGAGAAATGTATGTGTTGAACACCATTTTCATTTAAGTTATTTAAAATTACTAAGTCTTGTTTCGTCAAATTATTTACTTTCAGTCCCTTTACTTTCCTGCAAATTTTATACTCTTTTTGCCATTTTCTTACTTTTGTTCAACTTTTACGTTACTGTACTTTTTACATTCAAAACACTCAATATTTTTACATCATTAACAAAACAAACCACAAACAATTATCAACACTAGGAGTAATTCGACAACGAATTGCACATGTGTCCTAGGACTTGTTTGGTTGGTCCTGCAAGTAACCCAGTTTTATAAGAGATTGGTTAACCAGAGGTTGTTCGTCAGAAATCACAGCGAACAGATACGCAATAAGTCGTGCAGACGGCGATCACTTGGTGACCGACTTACGTGTGTGCAAAAAAAAAATGTAGACGGGATGAATTTTTATTTGGCGTTGGACCAAGAAATTTAGATATTTTGAAATGATTTGTTATGGCGATCGGATATGTTTTTATTTTACAAATTATGGTCATTATACGAGAATAAATTATACGAGTTCAAATGAGTCATATCGACCAACAAGCAAACACACCAACGAATAATTATACAACAAAACTTAAACAAGAAATCAAACACAATACTTGTAACAACCTACATATTCTAAATCCTAATGTGAATATTAAGATATTAATATGTAAATACTAAGACTTATTTTTTGAAACCTTTAAACCTTTTAAAAAAAGTTTATGAATCATCCTAAATATTCATGGTCTTTGAATCTTAATAGAAACCATATAAAAGAAATAGGTATCTTTTAAAAGAAAAATGGTATAGTATTCTCACTAAGACATTCCACGTGATGAATTTACCAAACAGACACTTAATGTATTAAATTCCATGCACCATCATACTATTAAAATAACAAGTGGTAGCTTAACAAAAACCACACCTCCGTGCTATCGGGTCCGCGTGGCAAGTCAAATCTGTTGAATTCTTATGATAACATTTTTTATACGGACACAAGGACCTTTTATCCACACGCCACCTTTAATCTTTCTAAAGCAAAACTATTTCACCTTTAATTGAATGAATAAATAAAAGTTACAGCATAAATTAGACCCACTTGTTTCTCATCAATCTAAGTCATTGAAACATGGGTTGGTGAAATGTTATTATTGGAAATGAAAGCTCCCTGACACAATAGGGAAGTAAAAGCACATAAAGAAAACAAATATATCTTTTAAAGGAGAAAAACGAAAATTGGATAGCCAATGATGTCCAATGAACCTACCTCGATCCTCGTTGTGCATTATTACATGCTGGCAAAATGATACACAAAACAGCCCCTACCTTGGACATTTTAATATCCGGCTAGGCGATGAAATCAACATAAG
Organism: Lathyrus aphaca; assembly: GCA_963966055.1. Taxonomy (NCBI): domain Eukaryota; kingdom Viridiplantae; phylum Streptophyta; class Magnoliopsida; order Fabales; family Fabaceae; genus Lathyrus; species Lathyrus aphaca. Next base: position 160,105,826 of record OZ014520.1, read on the forward strand.
AAAATAATATTGAAATAAAGAAGTCCTTTGCAGTTCACTTGGCATCACACAAAAAAAAGAAATAATAAATAAAAATCACTTTTTGTAACACATATCACTCTACAACAAGACTAGCATATCACATGATGAACAAAAACATGATACGGTGAAAGAAAAAGTATGTCCCACTGACTATTATGTGGCTATTTGAAAGAAGAAGAAAAAACTTAGTTACAACCCAAAATCAAAGTTCCATCATTCAAGAATTTTTTAGATCCAAGTATGAACTTTGTGCCCAGTTCTTCTTCTTTTTCAAAAGAAAAGAAATAAAAAAAAACTTTCATCGCACATCATAACTTAAAGTGCTTTTCTCTACCTCTGTCTCCATACTGAGCAACAAGTAAATATTTATGAAACGAGAATAAAACACATGAACCCACAACTCATATTAGAACAACAACAAAAAGGGGTGAATAAAGTCAATCAGAGCAAGAGATTACCTTCCGGAAGTTACCGGAGTGAAAGAAATCCACAAGTAAGAATCTCTTCAGCTGTTTTATCTCTTTCTTTGTTTCTCTTTCTTTGCGATTTTCGCTTCCTCTTTTTCTCCAACTTTCTTTGCTTTTCGTTGATAAATGGTTCGGATAGGTGAGGTTGAGCTATCTCCTTTTTGTATGAATTTCATCCTCTTTTATAGTATGAAACTAGGGTTTGTGAATTGAAAACTTGTTAATTAAGTTTAAGTCATCAGTTGTTTTTGTTTGGTACTAATATCTAGTCCCTTTCAAATTCAGGTTTTGTTTATGGAGCAGAGAGTTTTCATATTTTTGTATAAGGAGATGCAGATGCTTTCTATTGTTGACTTACAGAATCATCAATTCCATGTTTGTTGTGAAACTAGTTTTGATTTTATGTGTAGGGAGATGGAGCAGCAAGTCTGTGTTGTTGTATCAGATATTTTTTTATCCATTTTGGTGAAATTCAGTACTATAGCAAGCTGGTTTTTGTGCAGAGAGGAGCAACTTTTCGTTTGAAAAGGTCTTCGAGATTTTGGCTTTGATGTAAATGTGTGTAAATGGAAATGGATGCCGAAAGTGATTTTTGAGTGAAAAAATTAATGTAGAAAAGAAAAGACAGAAAAACTATACAATTATAATAAATATAAATTAATTAAGATAACTGACTATAAATAACTAATTAATCTAAAAAGAACAATAAATAAAACTAAATAGGAAGCTAAACTAAATTAAACTTAAAACTTAACTAAATATAAACTAATTAAAGATAATTATTTAAAAACCTAGAATAAAATTAAACTAAATTAATCTAAAATTAAAATTGACCTAAAATTAAAATTACATTAAAATCAAAATTTAACTAAATAAGAATTAAGCTAAATTTATATATAAACTAAATCTATTAAATTAATTAAAAATAAATTAAAGTTAATTCTAAATAAACTATGATGATGGATTAATTAAATAAAATGAAACAAAAAATCTAAATAGATGATAAAATCAAGAATAAAATGAAAGTGACATGGAATTAAAAATCGACTAAAAACACATGATCTAATGAATCATGAGATGTTTAAAAAAGAGTGATTGTATGTCGATAATATGATAAAAATGCATATGATGAATGAAATCTTTTCGGAAAATGCTCGGTCAAAATTTAGGGTGTGACACCATCCTTTTCATCACTTTGTTAAATTGTCTTCCAAGCATCATTATAGCATTGGATAGTCATTCATCAGTGTCTAGATCACATTTCTCGTCTCCATCTTCAGTATTGGGCACAAAGGCTATGCTTTTGGATTTCTTTTCAGATCTGTTACTAATCCTTAACTCAAATGTTTGAAGAGATCCAATAAGTTCATCCACTTTCATATTGCTGATATCTTGAGCTTATTCTATGGCAGTTACTTTCATATCAAACCTCTAGGGAAGAGACTTGAGAATTTTTCTAACAAGTTTTTCTTCAGATATCTTTTCTGTAGGATCAGAATGCGCCTAAGAGGGGGGGTGAATTAGGTGTTTATAATTTTTCTCGATTCTTTTTCTTTGATGGATAGAATTTTTCTTTTAAGTTTGTATGGAAGGAAAGCAGTAAGGCAGAAAATAAAAGTGACACAGAGAATTATCCTGGTTCCCTTCACAGTCCGAAGGTACATCCAGTCCCCTTTCAATTTGAAAGAGATTTCCACTAGTTTTTAGAAAAAGTACAACCTATCACACCTTCAATGGTGAGGCCTACTTTCTAACAAACTATACAACAAGTGTGCAAGAACAATCCTCTTGCCACACTCACCCTTATGTCCAAACAATCCTTGGAACATAAGTCACAAATAGAAATACTTTTCTATACTTTTGTAATATTGAGTGAGTAATACAATGATTTAATATCAATAAAAATCTTCTCCTATGTATACAATTCACTTTTCAAATATCAATACAAGTTTTCAAACATGAAGTATGAAAGATGAATATCTTATGAACACTTTTGGAAATATGAAAATATTTGAATGTTGATGAATTTGATTTAAGTGATTTTCATAAAAGATTGTAGGAGATGTTTTTGAATTTGAAAAAATTCAGATTTTATATTATACAAGACACCCTTTTGAAAAGGTATGAAAATTATGAAACAAAATAATTTATGAAGAGATATAATCAAAAGGTGTTATTTGAAATTCAAAGAAAATATTTTTCAAAAATATTACAGTGTTAACTGGTTAACCAAATGGTTAACCGGTTAACGCCTATAAATGTTAACTGAATTATTGAAAATTTGAACCCGTTAACCGGTTAACCAAATGGTTAACCGGTTAACACTGTTAAAAACAGAAACAGAAAGTTTTTAAAAAGTGTTAAACGGTTTTGAAAAAATATCAAAGTATTTTATGCAATATGCTAACATATGATTGAATGCGTGAACATGTGTACATCAATTTAAAAGAGAGATTGATATACCTAAACAAAAGCGTCCAAGCATGAAGTAGAACGATGATGCATACGAAGCTTGATCGCAAAGTCGGTTGCTTGAAGCTTGATCAGTTGGAGCTCTTTACTTTTTGCAGATCTGAAAAACATGTGTCGTGTTGTCTTCATCAAAAACTTCGAGGTTGAAGGCGTGCTTCTACATTTTCTCCTAAAGCACTTAAGGAGTTGGCTATCTTAAGAATATTCATCTAAAATCATGTATGCTTTCATCATATTTCATCCTTAGGTTTTCAAACTTGGTAGTAAGCAATTGAAGCCTTGACATCTTCACTTTAGAAGTACCTTCATGAGCAATTTTGAGAGTATCCCAAACATCTTTAGCCATCTCACAATTGTTCGCTAATCTGAATATATTTCTATCAATTCCATTGAATAAAGAATTCAAAGCTTTGGAATTTCCAAGATCAATTTCATCCTTCTTCTTGGTCCATTCTTCCTCGGGTTTCAGATCAGATGTAGTTATTCCATCTTTCCCAACTATGATATGATGTTCCCATCCTTTTATAACAACTTTCTAGGCCTTATTATCCAAAGATTTCAAGAAGTCCATCATACGAGGTTTCCAATAATCATAATTAGTATCATCCAGAATAGGAGGTCTGTTCACAAATCCTCCTTCTTTGTCCATACTACCAGAAAGTGTTGTCCCTAAATCTCACCCAGAACCAGAGCAGAATGTCTGCACTGATACCAATTGAAATTCTGGTATAAGATATGAGATGTTGAAGGAGATGTCACGATATTAATATTTGAACAATGATTAAAATATGAACAAGATAAATTAAGCAGTATACAATTGTAAAGGACACTAGCAATTGTTAACCCAGTTCGGTGCAAACACGCCCACGTCTAGAGGCTACCAAGCCAAAAGGAAATCCATTAATCATAATTAGTTTGAAGATTCATAGTAAACAATCTCCAGTTTACAATCTTCTCACCTAATCTCTACCTGTGTGATTTCTATCTAAGACAAACTCAGATAATAGACACCTATAACTCCCCCTAAATCACAAGCAGTGATAATAACAACACAAAACAAAAGAGAAGAATATTCTTCAAAAATAATACTTGATCTTGCTTAAAATCTCCAATCAAGAACAAATACACTCTTGCTTAAAAGCTTAGAGTGAACAACTTACAACTCAATAAACTCAGTCCAATTCAGATATCTAGGTGACGTGTGAATGGCTCACAAACAACAAAGAGAAAACTGACACAACCCTAATTCTTCAAACACGCAGCTTTCAATCTCTTTTTTTGTATCTTGTAATTAAGGTTAGCACCTCTTTAAAAACAGAAGGTTTTCATGGGCTTGGGCTATGGAAACATATATATTTGATCTTCAAATCTTCAAGGAGTATGAAAATAAAACAACATATACATCCAAAATAAGTGATAGTCTGCTATAAAAATATCACCAATAATTGCGCAGCCAATCACTCAGCATACACACACAAAATATTATGAGAAAACCACGCATCAGATAGACCAAAACATTCTAACCAAAATGTTCTATCATCATATGTTAGAACAACATGTTTGACATCATGAACAGACTACTGCATCAGGACATATAACACCTACATAATGCTTAACACACATATCAAGACATCAATCATAACATTATGAAGAAATAAATTGTTTTACCAAAATTTCTGCCAATCACAAAACTAACATAAAATAAGTACAAAATTAAGAAAGTATACAATGTGCAAGCTGGTAAATTTGAGATACAAAGTCCTAAGCCTGACCATCTGGGTTTATCAAACCCATGGTCTCATTTCCAAGAAGAGTTACCATCTATAAGAAGGGTTATCATTTGCAACCCCAACTGATTAGATAAACTAGTTGATGGAGATGATGGTGGTATGATATTTGAAGGTCCATCTACGTCTTATGGTTGTGGTATAACATACCCTACACCAAAATGGTTGATGCAAGGATGTGATATCGTGTAGAACCACATTAAGGATATCTTTAAACATTGGCTAAGAAACACCACATACACTTAATTTTCTCGCAATTCCTTGGTATAAGTCATCATATTCCTCCTAAACCATAAATCAACATTATTTGTGTGGAATGCCTTGCACATATCCAAATGGGAAGAGATATCATCCAGAAAGGTATGTTGTAACAATTGTGACCAAATATAGATAGTCGAAGAACAACATGTTGCCATCAAATTCTCAATGCTCTATATGGTTATTGTATGCTGTCAAAATGACATCATCAAGGGTCAGTACATTGATCCTACGTATGTACTCCTAAATGTGTCCAGACACAAACTGTTTGGATGTCAGTCTGGTCACCATTGGGGGAGCCTTTAGTGATAGGATCTCAATCCTTTGTATCACATAAGGTCAGAAAATGCTCATTGATCTAACATTGCACTAGGAAATAATATTTAATGTTACAGTATTTTACATAAATGATATATCGATAAAAATGATAAAATATATATACCTTTAATAGACTCATATATCCTCATAGTTGCCTCGTACCAAAGATAATATTATCTTTTGAATAATGATAGAGCATCGTTGGTGAAACACATCACCATGTCCATCTATGAATTCCAAGCTTGACGAACAATGTAATATACTTCACATCCATGTAATGATGTGACTTGTTTGTCAAAATGGTATAGTCGGCCAGATGTAGCATATAAATCTTGACTACTTCATCGCACCACTTATGCACCACCATATGTGTGTACATATCTCGTATCCAAGACAAACAAAAACATGCACCCATGTTCTGCCTAATCTCCCATAAATTATGTTCTAGTATAACCCCCAAATATGTCTTCGCATTCATGACACCTAGACCAAAACTCACCAATAATTAGGAGTAAAAGTCCTTGGATATTGGGATAAAGAACAAACATGAGATGTCATTCAAGGTGATAGTCATCTCTTTGAATGGAAGATGGAAGGAACAAGTCTTTGAATGCCACATTTCCCCAAAAACAGAAACCAATGGATTGTCTATCATGGTCATTGAACATCCCACAAACAACATTATACTAGAATTAGGGACAATCATGAGATCCTCCTTAGGCATTTCCACCTAGGATAACTTCTTAAACTTCATACCATGTCATACCATGAGTGAACACCTTCAATACTTCGAAAAAAACTAAATCATTAAATAATTGTTAATTAAACTAAAAAATATTACATATAATCTAATAATATTAAAATAATTATACAATAACATATCCCTTTCCCTACCCTAACCATAATGTAACATACTCATTATATCGGGACAATACAATAGTGTTAATGGGCTCTCCTTGAAACCCATCAGCCACCTGATCTCCATCAACGTCTTCCCGATTCGCATAATCATGTTGAGATACATGCTCTAACACATAATTAAAGTAGTTGGTTGTTAGAAAATGCAAAAAAATATTGAAAATTATAAAAACATGTGTATGAGATAAAATTTTATTATTATTTTATGGCTTAAATAGTTTTTGATTTCAGTAAGTTAACGAATTTTTGATTTTAGTCTTTGAAATTTATTTTTTTGGGTTTTAATCTCTATATTTCACTTTCGTATTCGTCTTAGTCCCTAAAATCAAAATTCACAGAAAAATCTGAAGAAAATTCTACGGATTTTCCTTATTTTATTTATTTTTTCTTTAGGATAATATGATTTTTTTTTTTTCATGTATATAAAGGATGTTAAGACTATGCATAAGAGGGAAAAAGATTGGCTACCTTTCCTGTTATATAAACTTTGGTATCCTTAATATATCTTTCTTTCTGATATAATTTGGTATCCCTAAATCAACTCAATCAAAACCACTTTTTTTACTTCATACCCAAACATACTCCTTATAGTGTGGACTATTTCCATCGATCTATCATCTCACTCTATAATAGGAAGGAAAAAAAAAAACAAGCGTGGTCCAGTGAGGCACCACACCACCACAGTCTATTAGTACAGCAGTACCACAAATGACTATGATTGCAGACACGAGTTTGTCTAGGGCTATATTGTGTTCAGAATGTCCAATTCAGGGAAAGGACCCGTCACGCTTTCAAGTGATGACAATTTTTAGTTTTGTTCTGACATCATGCTTTTGCAACTACTAGTTAAACCATGTTTTTAACGCAGCATCGCTTAAGTAGTGTGGTCATGTGGTGTTTAGTTTTTTTCTTACATGAATTTTGGTACACTAGATTAGATTCTGACTCGGATTCCCATAAAAATTGTTATGGTCATATTGTAGTATTATTGTAAGAAACTTTTTGTCCACTTTCACTACGACCAGAGAAGCCATGTTTCTTCTCAGTACTCAGTTCCACGTGCATAGCTGTCTTCCATGGATTCCAAGGCGAATACACTGTTCTTCATTATCTTCATCAATTAACAAGAATTCCAGGTACTTTTTGTTCATCTTCAATCTTACTTGTTGAGATGGAGTTTATGACCTATTATTCCATACCGTTAATTACTGATGAATTAGGTTTCTATACTTTGAATGAGTTTGTTGTCATTTGAACTATTTCTGTCTTTGTTTTCTCTTGATATACTTCACAGGAGGTTTATACCCTGTCACTTCAGTTGGCTCAAGTCTTCAGCGTTACATCCACATGGTATTAGACCACACCACACATTGTTTGATGTTCATTGTTTGATCCAAAGTAATTTCCATCAACTGATTTGAATCTACATTCTGACCTGAAACTAATGGTTTAATTGATGGAAACCGTGTAGGGGGATGGGAGGTCGACTTTCACAGACCAGCATTTAAGTCCAATTCCAACACTAGTAAACATGTTCCAGAAAGTTCGAGCGCCAAGTTCATTTCGACGGAGAAAAATAATCATATTTCTCAGGTAAGAAATGTGTTGAATTTTTTTGGATGAATGCACAAAATCAACGAATGTACTATTAGACTTTACCGTGTTAATTGTTTGCTATATCTCTTGAAATGTTGCAACAGGCTAAACACATGATAGAATACATGCCGTTGTTCTTGGTACTGAAACTGATGCATTCAAAGTTTGTTGATCTGGTGATAAACGTTGTCCAAGCAATGGTTCAAAACATGCCTCAGACTCTTGGTGGAACAAGCTTGCCGTTTGCTTGTGTTTCGAATGCCTTGAATAAACCTACGCCTCTTAAATTAGATGTGTCCTTGCCTTCTTTACAAGATATTAGATGGAACTTTGCTCGGTTGGTGTACTTATTTAACATACAACTCGAGAGAAATGTTGCCACGTAAGTCAACCGCTTCATTATATATTTGGATGAGAACTTTTCTATCTGTTGGTTGTTTAATTTAATAGATTTTAAGCTACTCTCGTTGTCTGAAACCTTTCAGGTTTTTTGTGGTGCTCCTTATAGCATGCATCTCGTTTGTTGCCATTGGAGGTTTCTTGTTCTTCAAGTTCAGGTAATCGTAGATAAAATACACCTGTGAGATTGTTCTTCTCGTATGTTAACCTTACTCCGAGTCGCACCAAATTGTTAAATCACAATGCTAAATCTTCCTAACCATGTCTTAGAAGATTGTTTGAGATCATATAAAAACTCGTTGAGTCGATGAACTAGTCCTTCCCGAAAACTCCCCTCGAGCAACACAACCAGGATGTTGATCCTTGTAAACTTACCTTGTGAGATCTCTGTTTATGTTGAATTCACCTTACAAGCCGGTTTTATGAGTTCAGTTAGACCCAACTCAAATTTCTTAGACATTATTTCTAACATTTTCTAATTTGTTTTCCATCGGCACTTATCCCCTCTATTTGTTTTCTGCTTTAGTTAGTTATCATTGAGTTATGGGCTCATTTCTGGGGCTCTCTTTGCTACCGACCTAGTTGATTTTTACGACTTAAAATTATGACGAAGCAGTACTTGATTTTAGTGATGCCGTGCTTATATATATTTGTTAATCTTGGCCAATACTAAATTATCCAGGGACAATAAGCAATCTCTGGAAGAATGTATTTGGGAGGCCTGGGCATGTCTTCTTTCATCATCTACTCACTTAAGAGTATGTTCTACTTATTTTGGACTTAACGATCTCGTTTTTTTATCAAGTCCTTTTAAATGTCTTATAATAAACATTTGCTGAATGCCATACATTTTGTTGGCCTGCAGCAACCAACCCGTATTGAGCGTGTTATTGGCTTTCTTCTTGCAATATGGGGTATATTGTTTTACACTCGTCTTCTTAGTACCATGACTGAACAATTTAGGGTAAGATCCGAAGGATTAAGAATTCCGTAATCAATATTTTCTGCGTATGTCAACAATTGAATCTTCACAACAGAGTAATATGCAAAGGCTCAGGGAAGGAGCACAAATGCAAGTTATGGAGACCGATCATATCATCATTTGTGGGATGAATAGTCATCTTCCTTTCATACTAAAGCAGCTAGATAAGTATCATGAATTTTCCGTTCGCCTAGGCACTGCTTCTTCCAGGTAAATGCTTCATACAAGATAATTGCCGATTTCTCTTATCTTGTGTTTTGGTTGCTGGCTTCTGTAATATGTCTTTTCTTTTCTATGCAGGAAGCAGCGAATCCTTCTTATGTCTGATCTTCCAAGAAAACAGATTGATAGGGTAGCTGATAGCATTGCTAAAGATTTATATAATATTGATGTCCTTAGCAAGAGGTATTCTTTGTTGTGAAACGACTTTTATAAAAAAAAACACCATATGTTTTGTAAAAGAAAACGAAATTAATTATAGTCCTAAGTTTAGTTGACTTAGAAACTCATTTTCTTTCATGTCTCATAGTCATACTTGAAATTTCTGGTTTTACAGTTGCTCACTTAGTTTAACGAAGTCATTTGAAAGAGCAGCGGCCAACAAAGCGCGTTCAATTATTATACTGCCAACTAAAGGAGATCGGTTAGAGTTGATCTATTTAAATTCCTAAAGTGATGCATAATGTTCACTTTGATAAGGTTTACTGATTTCAGATCATTTATATGTTAGGTATGAGATTGACACGGATGCATTTCTATCTGTTTTAGCCCTTCAATCGATTCCAGAGATGGCTTCTATCCCCACCATTGTTGAGGTTTGTTATTTCAGCTTTATGTGAAACAAAGGCAAAATTTTAAAAAAGTGCAGGGAATAAAACTATGAAATTTTCTTAATTAATGTATGTAGGTTTCAAGGTCCCAAACATGTGACTTGTTAAAGTCAATGTCAGGATTGAGAGTAGAGCCAGTAGAAGATGTTGCGTCCAAATTATTTGTTCAATGCTCTCGGCAGAAGGGACTTATAAAGATCTACAGGCACTTGCTAAACTATCGAAAAAATGTATTCAATCTTTGCAGCTTGCCTGATCTAGAAGGAATGACATATAGACAAATACGACACATATTTCGAGATGCTGTTGTATGTGGTCTTTACCGGAGCGGGAAAATATACTTCCACCCAAATGATTACGAAACTCTGCAGAAAACTGACAAAGTATATTGACTTACGGCTAGCTTATTCAAATTTATACCATATATTTCGTGTCTACCTTCTATCTTGCATTTTATGAAACTTACGTTACATGGTTTAGAAGCATACCTTATATCAATATGCTTTTCTTGTTAGGTATTGTTCATTGGATCCCTTCAGTATACTAAAAAGCCACAAGTTGTAACCCCGGTGGTGAAAGAAGGAAAAGATGGAATTCATAATGATGAATTACTTGAAAAGGATTTTGAATATGCCATCGAATTGAGTAAAGTAAGACTTGCTAATATTGTGAAACGTCCTAACAGATCAGGCTCCAAGGTATGGCTTCCTGTTCTGTGCTGTATAAATGCTTTCGACGAGTGTTATTCTGCAGATTTCTGAGATTCTAACCTTCATCAGTTATTACCTTTTAGGCATCAGACGGGAATGTAGGACCAAAAGAATACATTCTCTTACTCGGGTGGCGACCTGATGTTGTAGAAATGATTCAAGAGTATGATAACTATCTTGGTCCTGGAAGTGTTTTGGTATGTTTATATTCTATCAAGTCTTTGTTCTTCCACACATTTTTGTGTGTATTACTTAAACTAATAAAATCTTAAATTTTCTTCCTCTTGGTGCGCAAAATAATAGCGATAATTAAACAATAACAATATACTTCTATTATGTTTTGCTACATTCGCATTAACCTAAAAGGCAATATCCTACCATACTTCTGTATCTGGTATGGATGATCTTAATTCTGAATCGTCAGCATATTCATGACATGGAGATTGAGTAGGGTTACTTTTCAAGATTACATGTGCATTCACTTTGCGTTCTTTTTTTTTTTTTTGACAGCATATGTGCATTCACTTGAAGTTCAACACTTATGGTTTCTGGCCATAAATAATATGCAGGAAATTTTATCAGAGACGCCGTTAAATGACAGGATTCTTAGAGAAGCCAACATCATTGGTCGTAGCAAACTCAAGAATGTTCGAGTTTCGCATAGGGTAGCGTCTGATGCAATGAATCAATGTGATTAAATTTATTTTAATTTGTTTTTCCTTTTGATACGATCTTTTGCTTCTTTTGGATATATTATATAGATTGGAAATCCCATGGACTATGGCACCTTAAAGGAAACCATTTTGAAGATTCAAACGGCTTTGAAGAATAAAGACATTCCTTTCTCAATTGCTGTCATATCCGACAAAGATTGGCTTCTTGGAGGTAATTAATCGTGCAAAACAAAATTTGTAACAATCACATGTTATTGACTTTTTTCTTTGCAGATACATCGAAAACAGATAAGCTATCTGCGTATTCTATCCTACTTGCTGAAAATATCTGCGACAAACTTGGAGTCAAGGTGATTTTTATTTTATGATGATAGGAATTGTTCATTTTGGAATATTTAGAGACAGAGAAGTAGTTTATCCGATGAGTAGAGAGGATAACCGCCATTTGATTAAATTCTTTTTTAGGTGCAACATCTAGTTGCAGAAATCGTCGATTCAAAATTGGGGAAACAAGTAAGCCTCTTGTTGTTTTGGATTTGATTTTGATCTCTCAAATTTTAGATTGTGTTATGTTTTCATGATGGTAATTATTATACATAAAATGCTGCAGATTGCTAGAATCAAGCCATCGGTGACTTACATTGCAGCCGAGGAAATATTGAGCCTTGTAACCGCTCAAGGTCATTAATCTCTCTCCTATTCTTGAATGAGCTTTGCCTTTAATCGTTTTGGCTTTTCTTTTTTGTCGATGTAAAATTTGCATATTTTCAACCTGAAATCAGTTGCCGAGAACAGTGAACTGAATGAAGTTTGGAAAGATATACTAAACGCAGAGGGTGATGAAATATATTTGAAGGTAAAATCATCTCATGTTGTGATTGTATAAAATCATCTCAAGAATGTATCGTTATATCATAAATCATTGTGACTTTCTTACTACAGGATATTAGCCTTTACATGAAAGAAGGAGAGAATCCGTCGTTTTCCGAGCTTTCTGAGAGAGCGTATCTAAGGAGAGAAGTAGCGATAGGTTATGTGAAGAAGAACAAGAATGTATGACAATTGCTTGCAACTCAAGTTAACTTTGAATAATAATTGGTTAGAACATGTTACTCATACTTTTCCTATTTTCAGGTAATCAACCCGATTCCAAAGTCAGAACCCCTCTCTCTTGAATTAACTGACTCATTGATAGTCATTTCTGAGCTGGAAGGTGAACAGCCCATCATTTTGTAATTCTGAGGCTTTAATCATGCTGAGAAGAGAATAGTGTGTTGGAAAATGCTGACCCCTACAATTTTGTTGTTGCAATGTGGCGATTTGGATGACTGGTATTCAGAATAAATTGTTACAAAATGATGCTTAAGTGTAAAATATGGAAAATGGAAACTTAATTTATCGTATATATCTTCATATTATGGATAAGAAGAATAGAAAGTTCAGGTTTGTAAAGATGTTTGCTGAGGAAATTTGCCACCTGAGCCGCGGATTTGATGCGAAACAATTTAACTAGACTGTCATTTGTTTTCTCTCGAATGATGTGACAGTAAATAAAGTTAAGAGAAAAAAATAATTAAAAGGAAAAATTTGATTATTGTAAAAGAAAAAATGAAAGCGATGAAGTAATTAAAGTTGAGAAAAAGAAGAATTAAGGATGAGGAAGATTGATTCATATTTTAGAAATCAGAGACTTGTCGTCAGTGTATCGGAATGAATCCGAATTTTTTATTTTTATTTTTTAAATAAAAAAATTCGGATTCTCCTTCGATATGTATGTATCGGCGGTGTATCGGCGTATCAGATACGATACGACATAGATTTTAGAGTATCAGAGTTTCATCAGACATCATGATCAGTGCGATATTGGGACACATGGTCAAGACATGTTATACCAAAAAATTAGGGTTTGGAAGATTTACTTGTGTTTTAGTCCAGACATTGTCGCAATCTTAGGAGGATATTTTAGAAACTTTTGTCTATAACATGTATGTTTGTATTTCATAAAAATGATCTTGGAGTCTTTTTAGGAAAGTTTATATTCAGTTCCTATTTATGTGCAGAAATTATTGCAAGAGATTTGAAGCTGCCTTTTTAAGGTGTGCGTTTTATTCTTTTGAAGAGTCCAAGCCCATGTCGATATGAAAACTATTTAAAGAGAATTTATAAACCTAATGATGAAGAGAAGTCGTGTATTGAAAGAAAGGTTTTTAGGGTTTAGAGAGTTTTTGTTCTTTGTGTTCCTCTCTTCTGTATTTTGACATCTGAGTAGGATTGTGTTAATTGTTGTTTGCGAGTCACTCTCGTATCACCTAGATATTAGAGTTGAACTGTATAGTTGAGTTGTAATTGTGAATTTACTCATAAGCTTTTAAACAAATAGTGAATTTTGTGTCTTTGGAGCGTGACTTCTTTTTGTTCTTTATTGTTGAGTTTGTCATTGTTGTGTGACTGGTGGGAAGTGAGAGAGATCTCATATCTAGGAATTTCTAGGTAGAAGTAGCATGGGTAGTGATTAGGTGAGAAGTTTGTAAACCTGAGTTTGTTTGTTGTGGCTTCAAACCAATACTATTATAGTGGATTTCCTTCTTGATTTGGATGCTAGTGTTGCACCGAACTGGGTTCACAATTGATTGTGTTTTTTATATTCAAGCATTTACTTTTATTGTGTAATCGTCTATGTTGTTTCTATCTTCATCCTAGTGTCCTGACATATGTCTTGACATCTGGTATATGTGTTGACTAATTAGCATTTAATGGTTTAGAAATGTGTTGATTAAGTTGTTGAACTACAAAGACTATGTCAAGACATGTGGTGGTTAAATAACACAATCTCCTTATCAATCTTCTGTCCTGATATTTGGTGAATAAAAAGAGAACAAGAATTTAAAATAAGAAAAGTACGATGAATTAAAAGGTATTAAAAACAACATTAATACTAAATAGGGAAGGTTTAATTTAAAGAATTGCAAGAATTGACACTTATTTTAATATTAGTGGTGAGTCAATAAGTTAAGTGTTATTTATTAGGAATCACGAGGATGTTGGTGTTACAGTTGATTACATATATAACTTCGTGTTTTTTGGTTTTTCCAATTGTTTCGTACTAAAGATCATTTTTCTAAAAACAATCTTATTAGAATCGCAATTACATCAAACAATTTTAGGACAAATTCATAACTAGTCACACATACTAAAAGTAAGTATAACAAAAGAGAATAAAGAAAAGGTAAATAACATTATAATTGAAATGGTGGACTTCACGACGATGAATCCTCAATCCTAGGCTTTAAGCCTTCAAAAAATAGTCTTTTCGCCAATAAAATTAAAAACCCTTGTCAACGAATTATGTTTTCATATAAATAGGAAAACAAATTAAAGGTCTTTATGTAAAAATTCTTTATTCACATTCAATTCTTGTATCTATCCATTATTAGGGAAATATTCTTTCCATTCTTGGTAGTGCCTCTTATATCTATGCAAATTTGAAACTTCCCTTCAGGTGCTCATGGATGCTTCTCCACCCAATTAATAACCAAAATGCATTTTCTAGATTCATCCTATTTTTTTATCAGATTATGGTCTGAAGATGTATCTCTTTATGGGAGTTTGGTGTATTCGGATATGCATCTTCGTATATGAGTTTGGTGTATTAGGAGATTGATCGCGACTTTGTGTATTGGTCGGATTATTACTGCAAGTATACAACTTATTGTCATACCCGAAATTGTAACCCTAAGATACCCACACCCCCATTAGCTCAATAGATAGTGTTGAAGTTTACCGGGTCACATCCCCGCAGTCAACCAAGATTCCTGAGCCCCTCAGAGGATTCAAGCAAATGATCAATCATAAATTACTAAGATTTTCAGCCTTTCAAACATCCTCAAAGGATCAAAGAATCTCAAATGGTGAAGATTCATGCAAAGATTGCATAAATTTTCAGTGATCTGAGCCCCGGGGCCTTAGTGTCACAAATTAGGTTTTCAGTTGATTGTGCCCTCCAGAGAAATCTTTTCATGGGAAAATGAGTCAAGCCCTCCACACGTCATTCAAGAAGCTCAACACAACCCTAATAGACCATCTACAAGTGTGAATCAAGATCAAAGGATGTTGAGATCAAGAATCCCAAAATTAAGGTTTCAAAGTGCCCAATTAGGGAATGGTTTAAATAACTCACATACACCTTGGAATTACATTCACAAGTTCAAAATACCTCAGAGGATGCCCAGTCAAAAAATCAAAAATCATGGATATCCAGTGTAATTTTCATCTGGACCAAAAAGTCAAGAATATATGGTTCATGAATGCATTTGATCACAAAATATCAAGAATTTGAAGATAACTTGTAAAAGGGGCTAACTTATAAAATTTGGAAAATTTTCTAAGTTATAAAGAAAAAGTGTGCATGTACCCTACTTCCAAGCATCATAACTTGTGATCCAAGCATCAGATTTTTGTGAACCAAAGTTCAAATGAAAGACTTCATCACATACTACAAAAGATTCAACTACATTAAACTCCAATTCTTCATGGATTTTAAGTTGGAGGATGATAAAAAGAAAAGTTGAGTGTTTCAACACTTAGACAAAATTTGTCTAAGTTAAAAAACAGTCAAAACATCAAAACTTGGAGGTTTTTTTCACATAGTTCCAAGTTGATTCAGATCTTCATGAAAACACAAATGCTGTCACAAATCATACCAACAATTCAAAGAACCAAATTGGCATGAAAATATCTCACTTGAGCGTGAAGAAATCCTTTACCAAACACACCATGTCACAATTGTTTTGTAAAAATGGATTTTTGACAAAATTTGAAATTGAGATTTTGAGTCAAGGATAAAATCAGTTGGTCAAGTGCATCTAAATCATCATTACAAAACTGAGCCAACCTGCAAATTCATGATTAGAACCAAGAAGCTTCCATTTTTCACATTCATGAATTTCAACACCTAGCACTTGATCCAATGTCCAAAAAGCTTCAAAAAGGGATATCCTAGAATCTTATGAACTTCAGCCAATTTGCATTCATAGAAAAAGATTAAAATGTCTGCAGAATGTGAATTTGGCCAAGGCTAGACTGATCTATTTGAGATAGCAATTTAGTGTCTTGAGTAGCAAGTAATGATGCATAGACATGACTAAGCTCTCAAGCCTTAGCTCTTAAGAAAGAGGAAAATTGCTTTAGCAAGTCTCTTCCCCTATAAATAGAGACTCTCATTAATCATAAAAATCACTCTAAAGCATTACAATTCATAGCTTTCTCTTCATTCCTTCAAGAGTCTAAACTTGACATTTTGAGCAAACACCATCGGGTTTTGAGTTGTGACCACTATCAACTCAAACCAAACACTTAAACACATTACATATGATGTATATGAGGTGTTCAAACACTTAGATCACCTCTGAAACACCCCTAACCAAAAATCACCCTTCAACCAAGCCATTATGCCTTCATTTTGTAGCTGGGATACCACAACTTGATCCAAGGAGTTTCAAAGTGATTCAAATCTTGCAATCCACTCAATATCATCCAAGGAAGTTGTTCAAATCATCGCAAAATCTTTGTAACACCTCCATCTCAAAAATCAAATTGCTCTTGTTGCTACCACATTCAAGTAAGCCTAGACTTGGTCATTTCATAATGCATGCATACTTCCTCGCACTATCTTTTTGCCAATTGTTTATGAAAATATTTTAAGTGTTTTCCCTCAATCAATTGTACAAAATCATCCATGTATAGAATTTCTTGAGGCTTAGGCCAAAATCAAGGTTTATCTATTCATACACTTATATCTTTTCGTGCACACAAAATAAATGAAATTAAATGATTTCATCTTGTTTGTGGGATCAAAACACACAACTTTGATGTTTATTTCATCTCAAATGGATGTCTATTCCATGAGATACAATTGAATTAACAAATCTGGGCAAAACTTCCATCACGCGTGTTCTTGGCGCCTTTTTCATAAATTCAAAATTTTGAATTTTGTCATTTTATTTATTGATTTCAAAAATTAACAACTCTCTGGTTTTTTTTATCATTTTTGATTGGTTCTTTTATTAAAATTTCACAAAAATGTTTAAAAAATTTATTCAATGAAAAATCACAAAAAAGTATGTTTTTTAATATATTTTAATTTTTCACAAAGAATTAATTTTTATTTGTTTTTCAACATTTATAAATGATTCTTCTTCTTGATTTTTCAAACACAGTTGAATTACAAATTATTTCATGGATACAATATAATTTTTCAAACCTTGATCCAAGTTTATAACTTGTTTTTCTTTATTGTTTGAAATTTTCAATCATTTTATCATATTTTTTATTCAAAAATTAAATGATAAAATAGAAATTTAGGGTTTTTAATCTTACACCCTCAAATTCAGTTGTTTTTACACTCATGGGCCTCTATTAGAGTGTAAGACTGTTCGCGCATGGATTTCACGCGAACAAGTTGTTGGTCTCCTTCATGAAAGGTTTACTGGCGGGACCGGCCAAACAAGTCACAGGACTACTCTGTTCGATTAGTTATACGGTGTTCTCTTGTAATGTAATATGGTAATGTATTTTTTTATATGTTTTTGGTATTTTGTGTTAAAGCAAACTCTCGCGGAATGCTTGAATCAAAAGGGTAAAAGACAACGAAAGCAGGAAAAAAGAAGATAAAGGCAAATACATGTATTTAAATTTGCTTGGAATTAAAATAACTTGAAAAACATAAGTGTCTGGACGTTATCATACATTTTGCGTATGGGGTTTGTTTCTCTAACGCTCGGTACTTTGAGTGTGTCCCTTTTACAATGTAAAAAAATACAACCTTGAATAATGAAAATGAAATCCACTTATATAGACATGAAAGATAAACTGTCAAACACTCTCCAACGAATCTGGCCTTGACACCTGTCATCTCACTCTCCTGGTAACTACCCATTACTTTCTCCCACTCCCTTGAGCAGTTTCCTTTATAACATTCTGAATGGCTTCGTCAAAAGGTATTCGACCTACTTCTCCTCCTGGACGGCTGTAACACGGTGGGAGAACTGACTTTAGTTAAATGTTGCGGATAGCAAGAGTCGCCACCGACTTTTATTTTATCCAAAGGAAAGGGCATAAAAGAACAGGAAAGGCCTTAAAAGATTTTTGGGTTCGGGGGGTAGGTTATGTAAAGGGAAGGTGTTAGCACCCTTTACATCCATGGTTATCCATGGGCTCTTAGTTACTTAGCTCACTTTAAACTGTTTTGAGAAGTGTAGTGTGTGATTAAAAATTTTCTTAAGTACTTTATAATGATCCTTGTACGGATATATATAAAGACTTTGTTTTGAAAATTGTTTGAAAATGTGAAGTATTATGAAATGTTTTTGAAAGAGTGAGCAAGTACTTAAGAGAAACCTACCCTAAGTTAAATCTTTTCTGTTCTTAAATATCCTTTAAGTGGTAAGACTATCCCTATTATTAAGGAATAGGTAGTCATTACCTTGGATGTTTAAGGGACAAGTGAAGGGACAACTGTGATTTAGGCAACTGTAAGGTGTATTTAGCAATTCGAAGGGACTTATCATCTTTATTCGAAAGGGACAAGATCATTTACGAAGGCAACCATGAAGGGACTTGATCTTTTTATCTTTTAAGGGACTAGATGATATAAGAAAAGGGACTTTGCTTTACACCTTACTTGACCTTTTTGTTTAGGCAACATGAGAGGTATCCTTAAGAATGTGAGATGGCGATCCAGGATCGACTTACGTGTGTGCGTGTACAAATTCAAATATTTATCTTACAAATTAGTTATCTAAATTCAATTTTAAATACAAACATGTTTACACTCCCTATTTTACTAACCATGGCAATTAAAAATAAATAATAAGAAATTCTACAACTATTACATAATTGGCACAATTACATTATAAGAATAATTTAAATAAGTAAGCATATCAAAAATAAATAAATAAATTGGTTAGTAATAATAAACAAAGATAAATATAAGAAGGTTAGTATAACAATATAATATAGAAACAAATTAAAAGTTCAAAGTTAAATAAATAATTATTTTTTAAGAATTTTAATAAAAGAAATAAATGATAATAATTATATATTAGTAAATATGACTAATAGTTCTAATAATTTAATTTTATATACATATTATAAAAAAATATTTGTTAATCATAATTAAATAAGCATATAAAAATAAGGAATTAGACTCATAAAATGAAGTTAGGGTTTTTTTTAATTGTTTTTAGAAAAAAAATTAGAGTTAATTACTTAATCTAAACCTAATTACATTATTTATAAAAAAAACTGCATATAATAATAATATAAACAAATTATAAAATAAATGTATATAATTAAAATTTACAAACAAATAACATAATTAGGGTTTATAAACAAAATTGGGTTTTATATGAAAATATTAGGGTTTATGAATTAATTAATTTATACAAAACATATAATATTAATAATATACAATAAAATAAATATTAAATAATTTTATTAATAAAGCTTAAATTTTAAAAAAATATAAATTTTGAAATATATACAAGAATATAATATAAACATTTTTTTGTTTTATTTATTCATTTATTAAATCAATTAAAATATAAACAAAAATAAAAAAAGTAAGAAAAAGTGAAAAAAACAGACTTACCTGGGGTTGGGATTCGAACCCAGGCCCTAGGCTTTGTATCCTCAAGACCAGCAAGCTTTCCACCAGGCCAGCGTGCGTTTGGTGATATTAAATGAATGCGAATCATTATATTTTTAACCTGGAAAATAAATGGATAAAATACCAAAAATTGGTGAAGCTGGGATTTGATCCTTTGACCTTTGCCTCACACGCGCATGACTCTTACCACTGGGCCAGACAACATCAATTGAAATAACACAGAAACATAACAATAAAATATTAATCTCAATTTTGAATTCCGATTTTCGCGCCATTCAGATCATCTTCTTCCTTGGAATTTCGCAGGTTTTCCTGCGAATTTTGTTGGAAAATTTCCTGCGAATCTTCATGCGTTTTCAACCTGCGATTTTCAAACACTACATAACCAGTACAATTACATCAAATTAAAGACATCCTTAGACTCCTTGTGACATGTACAATTCAATTATGTCATCAAAAATCATTTATATTATGTGAATCGAAGAACCCTAATTTGAAGCTTGAAACCCTAAGTATGGTGTTTTCATGATTCGACCATGGTTCTTCACAAAAACAATCCAGAAACCATCTATGAGCAACAACAAACATTAATACATAGTCAAAATTCATTATAAACAAACAAATTCAATGAATCGAAGAAAAATATATCAAGGGCATATGTGCTTCGGGTTATGCAAATGAGGATGAATCATGGGCATGTAAGGGTTGGTTTCGATTCAGGGAAGCTTAAGGAAGCTCGTGGTGTCCTTAGAATACCTTGAAAACTCCTGCAAAGATGAAACCGAAAATTGATTTTTTTGTGTATTTTGTGAAGTTTGAAATATGCCTTAGGAGCTGCAAAAATTCGTCCTCATGATTGTAATGTGTTCATGTATATGTAGTGGATGAAATTAGGTCAAAAAATGTTGTCATACTTTGGATATTTTGATCATTTGAGATTGAGAAAGATCATGCCTTAAAATTTGAATATTATTTGATCTAACATTGCTATTTTAGGACAATCATCATAATTTGTATATCAATCTGATCCAAGCAATGTTTATGACTTTCTAGAAGCAATATCCTCTTTTAAATATTTGATTTCATATTTTATTTCAATTTAAATGATATTTTAATGAATAAAATTCAAATAAATATGAAATAAAAAAATAAAAATCAGAAAATAAGTGGGTTGGGTCGTGCTTGGTGTTTTTGAAAAGATGGGATGGCAATTTGGTGGGCTCATTTAACAAAAATTTGATTTTAGGCCTTATTTGCTTCATAAACTTCCCTAAAATTTCCCAACTTTGCAAGGGAACAAATCCTTCAATTTTAATGCTATGAGGGTGTTCTTGGACATTTTGGAAAGCTTAAAGAGTCCTATAACCAACCCCATTGGTTTCATGTCCATATCTTTTACCATTCTCAAGTTATGCTCTTTTGAAGTTGTTGACTTTTTGTTGACTTTCAAAAGGACCTATAATGTCTTAGCTCATACCTTCCAAATGAAGCATTTTTGGGCTTGGCTTGTGAGACACAAAGTTGTAGATAATTCAATTTCCTTCAAAATGAGCTTTGGATGGAAAATTCTTGATGAAGTATGTGAAAGTTATGGCTGGTCAAAGTTCAGTTGACTTTTCCTGAGGAAACCCTAATTTAGAAACTCCTGATTCTTGATGATCTGAAATCTCCTTGATGAATCATGATCAACCCTTTATCAAATGATGAATTTTACTTCATATACTTGATGTTGGCAAAAAATCATGAAGTTTGACTTTGGTTTGACCACAGTTGACCTCAGTTTGACTTTTTAACTACTTTGACTGGTTTTGACTTATCTATTCATCTGACTGAGCAAACCTTTGGGAAAAGTCTTGAAACTTGTCATGGGGATTATTGAACACACATAAGATGTTATGAAGCTCACTTGAAGTCTTGGAAGTCCATTTAGCCTGATTAAAGTCAAAACCCTAGTTTAAGATGCATTGCTTAGGAGGATGCATTGTCTGAGGGAATTGTCACATCTTCTGACTAATTGTGAACTTTGTGAACCTTGTGAACCTCATGAGATGTATTGTGAACCTTGTGAACCTTGTGAACCTCTTAGTACACAAAGTCTTGTCTTGTGAGGGCAAATTTTGGGGTGCAACAACGGCGTCGAAACGCTTCGAAATATTCCTTTTGTAAATTGGGCTCTTTGCCCCTTCTACTGCATTTTGAACCATTGTCAGGTTTTCCTTTTCCTCTAGCTAGTTCGAAATGCCCCTATTTGTCATTTTCATGGATCTGCTTCTAAGCACACTCTCTTGAACTGGTTGAAATCTCTAGCCAACAAAGGCAAACCCATTTTTGAAATATAGACCATTAGGGTTTATACCAGATATTTTCAAAAACTCGGCGAGATCACCTTTTTCACTGAATTGTATATTTCCTCTGTGAATTTCTTTCTTTGATTTTTACACGTAAATTTTTGTTTTATAAAATGAATTGTCTAAATGTGTCATGGGGAATCATTTGTGTTTAGGACCCATTAATTTGTTTTAAACTTTCTCCGATCTGTTTTAAAACTCCGATGGGCTTCCGTATAAGTCCTGATCTCCCCAATTGTTTTCTTAAACAATTTCTCAATCTCCTAAACAAAGATTCATCGGCCACTTGTTTACAAGTCACATTCCTTTTTTCTTTTTTTCATATTTATGACTAAAGATCTAATACACCCGCTACTAGACTGAGCCCACAACCAGGTGGAACTATTTTCTAGGCGGTATGCAGCTTTTCAACATCCAAGTCCTACCCTATGTATGAAATCATCAGATAATAAAATACAAACAAACTTCCATAGGCATCCTTATGTATAAGCCCTATTATTGGCTTCTGAGCCATATATTCTCTTTAACTTCTCGTTGTTTTCTTAAACTGATGTTTGCTTGTTAGAATAGATGTTTTAATCAAAATTATCTTTCTTTATCTCATATTAAAGCAAAGATAGTAAAAACATTTCTTAATAATCAAAGAGGATACAATAAAACTTATTTGTAATCTCTTTCCCCCGGGATTTTGGGCATCTGCTTCCCAGTGTAACTCCCAACATCATTCTTAAAAATCACTTAAGAATACTCAAACCATAGCAATGACATACTAAAAAATGTTCAACACATTCACTGACACATTTATTTGTCTGCATGCATCTTTCATTTGTATATATTTGCATCACTACTAGAATAACTAAGTAACAGAGTTATTATCACCAGACCAAACCTTTGAATAACTTAGAACCCTCTTAGGTAAAAACATAGCCTCCTCTTGGGCTAAGTTCAATGAGCGTCAGGCCTCTTAAAGGTGCCTTCTCTCAGGCTTATAAATTACTCACCCTCCTCATCCTCCTCTTGGGTTTAGTTTAAGGACCCATGGGCCTCTTAAAGGTAACCTAGGATCCTCTTGGGCTTAATTCAAGGACCCGCAAAGGCTTCCAAAAGGCATAGGAACAAATCCTTAGCATCAAGCATATAGAATAGTCCCCTTCTCCCCGATGGATGACCAAGATAACCTCCTTTTGAGCTCTAAGAAATTGAACCTCCATAGACAAAGGAAAGTCTGATGATATTAACTTCACCAACAAATAGACAAAACATTCTTCATCAAGAGTCAGTCTCCCACAAATTTTCAGCCTCCCGTCTTGGGCTTCATTCAGGATACAAATAAATCAAGAGTCAGTTTCTCACAAATAAGTTTCACACCTGGGCTTCCAAATCAGGATACAGATAAAACTTTCCTCATAGAGTCGGTTTTTCTTTGTTGAGCTTCAACTTTGGGCTTCAATCAAGGCATATATAAATCAACTCTTTCCTCTATGGAGATGACAAATTCTCTCTATCGAGTCTTTTAGCTTCAACCTTGGGTTTCAATCAAGGCAAAAAAATGTCAAACATTTTTCAGTCAAGCAATTACAGTCATAGTCTTGGACTCTAACTAAGCTAAATCATTACAGTCATAGTCTTGGACTCTAACTAAGCTAAAAAACTATGGTCATAGTCTTGGACTCTAACTAAGTTAAACCAATTCAGTCATACACTTGGACTATAACTAAGATCACTCAATACAGTCATACATTTGGACTATAACTAAGACATCCACCCAAATTCAACTTTCCTGGGCTATGCAATTCAGGTCAACATTCAACCTTTCTTGATCTATGCAATTTAAGATAACCATTAAGTCCTCCTTGAGCTATGCAATTCAGGGTACCCATTCATCCTTTCTTGAGTTATACAAATCAAGATACCAAATTCAGCTTATGCCTTTAGCTACGCAATTCAACCAAACCATTTGAGCATCATTCATCTTGTGTTTTGATCAAGATACAAACTACAATGCTCTGATCCCTCAATTCTCTTTTTGGAGGTACGTAGGCAAAAGGTCGTAAGATTTTTGCAAGCACACCAAACAAAAAACAACAATTAGGTCCTCAGACCTATCCAAAAACATCAGAAAATCCTCCAAAATACCAAAAACACAAATCTCACTTATCTTATCACATCTCAACACACTCCTGTAACACCCTAATTTTTGCCCTAAGTTTTCTTCGCATTTCATCTGCATTTTGCATACAAACAAGATCGCATTGGTTGCTCGGTTCTTCTCGGGTGTAGGTTTATGTCTCACAGGGGATTACAATTGCTTTTAATTGCTTTATTTGTTTATGTTTGCTAACCATTAATTAAAATCCAAAAATATTTTGTTTTTCTTTCACTAACATTTTCAGGAAGAGGAACAATTGAAAATGCCAAAAATAACAGTCCTGCAGCCCGAGTAAAATTTCACAGACAAAAGTCGAAGTTGATCCGCAAGTAATTCAAATTTATCTGATCAAGGATTTCTCAAGTTAATTGATTCATTCAAGGAATTCCAAGGTTCATGTCTTTATTTTCATGCCTTCTTCGACGTACAAAAGAATCGGGCCACAACAACCAAGCAATCACATTTGAATAAAATATTCAAATTTTAGCTTGGTTAACCGGTTAATCCTATGTGTTAACCGATTAACCAATGCGAAATTTGAATATTTTATTCAAATTCAGCACCCTTGGATCATTGATCTCATTTGGAATATTCTAGATCCCTTTCCCTCTGATTTCTCTACATTACTTTGATCATTATCTACCATAAACCCTCACTAATCACCACTCTTTTCCATTTCCCACCAAATCTTCAATTACCAAACCTAATTTTAATTACCAAAGCAAGCTCCATTCCACCAAATTCCCATACCTAAAGTCTTTAAATAGCATCCTAATTTCATTCATTCAACAAGCTTTTGAGAGCCAACAAATCTCTTGCAAAATACCCCCAAAACCAAAATTTCACTAAAGCTCTTCTTTCCCTTTTTGAAGTTATCAAGAATTCACATTGAATTCTTGATCAACTTGAGCTAAACCTTCATCCTATTCTTTTCTTGTTCATCAATTTCAGTAGATCTAACTTGATTTGGTCAAATTTGAAGAAATGTTTTTGGTAAACCAACAATTTTGACTGTTTAACCTCAGTTTACAAGCAAGGTTAATTGGATAGATCTATTTTCCTTCCTTAATCAGCTCAATAGGATAAAAATGAATCAAACTACAACATCAATCGGTTGTTCTTCGAAACCACAAAAACCGCGTTACACTTATCGCATAATTTTAAAATATTTTCGAACCCACAAGGACTAATAATCAACCTACAATGTTCAATTATTGCGGTGTAAAGCTAAGGCTTGAGTTTGACGATGAAAGGATATTAATTCTAACAGGATAAAATAAATAACGAAATGAGACCAAAGAGTGATTTTCATGCTCCTAGGGGACTCCATAAATTTCGGGTGTTAACAAGGATCTCAACATTATTCCGTAGGAAATACTGATTTAAAGACTCAGTCTCAGACTCTCGCACTATTGACTAATTCATGCCTAATGACCCCAAGATTTTTCTCTCGCTCGCTCAGTAATTAAAAGACGCATTTTGAAAACCAACAAATCCTAAATGAAGCCTATATCGCTCTCGTTGTGTTTAGGTCCAGTGCTCAGTGTCTACTATACGGTGTGTACCTCATACTCTCGCTCTATCGGACACACCTTAATGCATTTCTCACTCTCATGACAAAACGTTGTTAAGTAGCCTTTCACTCTCAAGACGAAGCAACTTAAATTAAAATTAGATACTAAAGCCATATTTTTTAACATTCATATTATGACACTGACAGTTTCTACAAAGTCCCGTCGAAACGAAGGTTCTCAAAATACGGGCTCAAACAAGTTTAGCCTAACATATTAAATCCTAAAACTAACATGTTAACGGTGCTGGAAATTAAAGCATACATGTCGGTTGATTTTAACAAAAATACAGATTTGGGTTTTTGTAGTAATTAAGTTATGTTGCAGACACGTATACGAAATAATGCAGTTGAAACAAAAGAATAAATAACCTGTAGAATGTAAAAAAGATAAACTGAAATTGAAACTTCTATTGAATATAAACTTGATCCAAGTGTACAAACCAATGAAAATGTAAAGAAAGTAATACAACAATGTAACAAATACTAAGTGTAAGCAATTGTTACTTTGGATAGTAGATATGTAGTTAGGCTAGAGAGAATTCGGCAGCACTTCCGTGGGGTACTTGGATGCTGAAACTACCTTTCAAAAGGCCTATTTATAGAAGAAAAAATGGATCTAATAACTCTGATTTGAATTTGAAAAGAAATAAGCACAACTGCCAAACAACTGCTGATAAATTGCTCCCTCCACAGACGGTGACCGCCATATGCCTAACGGCGACCACCATTACTTCAAATGTGAGATTCCCTCCTTTATGGACATGGTGAATGCCTTCCTCAGGGCACGGCGAGCGCCTTTCCTTTAGGAAGGCCATAACTTGCATTTTTTCTGCTTGTTCTTCATTCTTCAGCTCAATTTTCATTCTTCTTTCCTACATTGCTGGTAAAACACCTATCAAGGCAAAACAAAGGAAAACATGAGTAAATAGCACATAAAACAGTATAGACTCGATCAAACGATAAGTAGAAATGCGCGAAATGAATCAAAATGTACGATACAAAATTGAGTCATCAGGGATGCGTCTCCAAAATGTCCCCTGATTTTTTTTGAAAATGTGGTAAATACAAAATGGGATTTATTTCGGAGATGTATCTCTAGAATTCTCCAAGAATCATATCAGAACAACAACATTGTCTAAAATTTCAATTTTTGTGAGGCCAACTTGTATTAACTTATATATTAACATAAAATCAAAGTAAAATTCAATTATATTAAAGTTAAAGGATGGTGAAAATTCATACATAAATAAAAAAATTCAAGATAACTCATAAATAACATTTGTCCGAAAATACATCAAAAATACACAAAAAAATAATACATCCCAATATAAACTATTGGGTATGTCTAATTGTCCACCTTCTCTGCTGCTTGTGTTGCACAGTATTTTGTAACTCGGTAACCATGCACTCCACAGGGGACAACTAGGGACTGCCATCCACAAATAGTCAAGACTTTATGGTTGCTCTACCCATCTCGGCAACATACTGGTATACTACTATCACGCTCTTTGTTTGCTCATCCTGAACCTCAAATACTTCCTAGTTAGCTGCCTAGGTGATTCTTTAGGAGTGTCTGGTGTCATGATAGGGTGTGACACCTTATAAAACCATGTCATGTAGCCCTCAACACAAGGTGACTCTCAAAATCATCCAGAATCTCCTATATGTCTCTGCAGAAAACGGTGGTAGGAGAAAACTCATGGGGAGGTCTCAAAATAATTTGCACATGCCAAATTAGAACATCACTTGCTTGGGAAGATTGGGATACATAAGAGATTCCCCACATTCCAGCCAACCGAAGTATAAGGAAATGATGCCAAACTGATGTGTCTGGCGGTGACCCTCGTATGCGAAGAATGCAAACATCATCTGGTACCATATGATCAAGAGGGACTCTGAATGGCTCGACCGCATCATCCCCCCTGTACGGAACAAAAGCAGTTGTAAAAGGTCAATCCTCTGTGTAATTAGGTACAACTTCATACTCGATGATGCGAG
Source organism: Lathyrus aphaca (assembly GCA_963966055.1). Classification (NCBI taxonomy): domain Eukaryota; kingdom Viridiplantae; phylum Streptophyta; class Magnoliopsida; order Fabales; family Fabaceae; genus Lathyrus; species Lathyrus aphaca. The sequence continues at coordinate 160,133,991 of OZ014520.1, forward strand.
GGAAGTGGGAGATGAAAATATGAAAATATTAGTAAAAAAAATTATCGTAAGCAGTGTGCAACACCCCCGTCAACTGCTTTGTCTTCCAAAGAAAACTCTCGTCCAGCTTCGAGTAGAGGTAGACCAAACAGGCGGACCCCATTTGTATTCGTGAGTCGCAATCAGGTATGTGAAGTACTTGAGGTATACGACATCAACATATGTTAAACTTTTGTCCACATATATAGATGTATTATCCAAGAACAAGAGGTAACACCTCAATCCGCAATATCGATTGTACTCGACCTGCACATCATCGTCTATGGTATATGTAGCCCATTTCACATGATCACTATAAAGGGTTCCAAAAATCTAAATCGTGCATGAGCACCTCTAGTGAGAATTTCCTCCTCCAACGCCTTACCAGTATCAGCCCCAAACAGGGTGACCATCAGATCGACCCATTCCTCTCGCCCGACCCTCTTGTGGTTTATTATCACATATGTAGATGAAGATAAACTGGCAACATTCTTCAGGATCCACGAGCAACCTTGAGTAATTTTCCATGTCATTATGTCTTGTCTCTTGAGATAATTGTTGGATTAATTTATTAATCCAATAAATATGACTCATGTAAATTAAATATTGACTTAAATAAAATATATCTTAATGTGATGATTGTTTAGGTTGATGGATAATTAAGTCAATGAGGTTTTTATTTTGAATTTCAAAATAAAATTTAAATCCCTCTTCTCTCTCTCTCTCTCTCTCTCTCTCTCTCTCTCTCTCTCTCTCTCTCTCTTCAGGGCTATTAGGACATGATTGTTGGACCAGATGCCTATAAATAAGCATCGTTAGGAAATCAATGACAACTTTTCTCATTCTTTCTCATTTTATCATAAATACACAAAAGTATATTCATCATCAAAGGATACACAAAAGGAAGAAGGAATAGAGGAGAGAATAATTCAGATCGAGAACCGATAATTGTACAAGAATCAACGTCATGGACTCGGACACGTTTTCAATGATTTTCATAGAAATTAGAGCACTATGAAAATCATGACATCAATATCAAAAACATGAAATTCTCTAACAATAATATGTGTCAATCTGTCTTACCCATAACTTATCTGAAGGGAAATTACCGATAAAATTGCAGCAGAAAACAAAAAATTTCCTTTAGAGATCCTTACGAAAGGGCATGATATGTGATAAACTATTTACCTCTTGTGGCGCTTGAAACTTTTGATTCCGATTTGATCACGAGCGTTGTACGACGAACAGTGCCTCTACTCAGTCCACACGAACAGATTCCTTCGATCACAATGCTAACTTGTTACGAATGAAGGTTTGGAGTGAAAGGGGAAGAAAAGGGAATACGGCCAGGGTTTTAAAAACAACAACTTGTGAGCTTCTTCACAAGGGTTCTATTTATAGAACTACTTGTGTGGGCTTTAACCTAAAAGCCCAACTCAATAATAATAATATTATTATATTATTATAATAACTATTATTATAATAACCATAATTTATTATTAATATATTTTATAACTATTATAAAATTAATAAAAAATATTATTATTATATCATATGGTACCTTATCATATTTTGTATTCCATTCTAGTGCACCATACCTTACGGTGTACCTTATTTATTCCACATTTTCTCTAACTGTCCTTATGTGTGTGACCCTGTAGAATTTTGCGACGTAGGCAATTACATTAAATCATGTATTTAACATAATAAACAGTGAGAGGTATCTAGCAATACATCACTGCTACCCAAGTCACAAAATTGTCATGTGAAACAGTTATGGCCCCTAGCGCAATCGTTCTCCCAAGACAATGAGAGAACTAAAACTAAACCTAATAACGATCTTCACTTCTCCAAGCAAGATCTTCAAGGTTGTCCTTCTTTGTTTTCTAGTCTTCTATTTCTTCATAATAGTACATTACATCAAAGAAACTCGTTTTAGATACGAGGGAGTGAGATGAGAAAAGAAATTACATGAAAAGAATAGGAGAGAGGCACGACACGCAGGTTGTATTTATAAAATCCAAAAACAAAACAAAATATAAACTAAGGCCATACCTGATCACCACACACAAAATTAATAAAATAATTTTATTATTATTATTAATTTAAGTTTGGTTAATAAAAAAAATCAAATTAAATTTCAGCAAAAAATAATAATAAACTCTTTTATTATTATTGTAGAATTTTTCGCAACCCTTGCGTTGCCAAAAGTCCATGACGCCCGTCTCAATACCATGACGACCGTCTCAATTCCATGACGACCGTCTCAAGTCCATGACGACCGTCTCAATTCCATGACGCCCGTCACAACGTGTTTTTAATTGCAGACGGTGCAACCCTTATGCCGTCACTCTCCAATACAAAATTTCATACCGTCAACGCATCATGATCAACAATTCAATATGATTGATCCGTATGTTATTGCTTCACCATACTAAAGTCGGATTCCGAAGCATATAACCACAGATCGCACAACTGAATGATAATCATTGCTCTAATTGAACTGATGAAATAAAATAGTATATCCAATATACCATCTTTGCATCAAATTTATTCATATCATATATGAATTAGAGCGATCATATATGTGTAACTTATAGACGATTGACATATCGCTGCTTCACCATACTATTGTCGGATATCGAAGCATAATCGATATCAACCATCCAAACCGTACACAATCGATGCCAAAATTTAATATCCGGATTTGATTTAATTTTTGTTTGTGTTTTAATCCAATTAAAACAAAATTTACAATTTTACGTGTTTTAATACAATTAAAACAAAATTGACAGAAAGTAAACAATTACCAGATTCATGGTTTCGTAAGTGGCTCTGATACCACTGAAGGGAAATTGTCGATAAAATTGCAGTGGAAAACAAAAAATTTCCTTTAGAGATCCTTACGAAAGGGCATGATCTGTGATAAAATATTTACCTCTTGTGGCGCTTGAAACCTTTGATTCGGAATTTAATCACAAGCGTTGTACGACGAACAAAGTCTTTACTCAGTCCACACGAACAACTTCCTTCAATCACAGTGCTAGCTGGTTACAAATGAAGGTTTAGAGTGAAAGGGGAAGAAAAGGGAATACGATCAGGGTATCAAAAACAACAACTTGTGAGCTTCTTCACAAGGGATCTATTTATAGAACTACTTGTGTGGTTTTTAATCTAAGAGCCCAACTCAATAATAATATTATTATTATATTATTATAATAATTATTATATTATTATAATAATTATTATTATTATAATAACTATTATTATAATAACCATAATTTTATTATTATTATATTTTATAACTATTATAAAATTAATAATAAATATTATTATTATATCATATGGTACCTTATCATATTTCGTATTCCATTATAGAGCACCATACCTTACGTGTACCTTATTTATTCCACCTTTTCTCTAATTGTCCTTATGTGTGTGACCTTGTAGGATTTTGCGACGTTGACAATTATATTAAATCATGTATTTAACATAATAAACAGTGAGCGGTATCTAGCAACACATCACTGCTACCCAAGTCACAAAATTGTCATGTGATATGACAAAACCTTTTGTGATAGTATTTGTGTGTACAATTACCCTCTTGGCCTTATGTCTATATTGAACACAAGGCATATACCGTGTCATCCTTGTCCAGTTCAATATTGGACCCTTAGACATTTATCCTGTTATGCAGGATGAGCAAATTCCATCTAGGTTACTCATGTCCCTCAGTCTGCTTTGTGAAGTACCCATCACCTGTCTTTATGATCATCCAGTTACGAACAACGTTTGATCAACAATAAAGTACTTGAATCTACGTCTAGGGTCCATAGTAGTTCCAGGTCAAAGGGTGGTATACACCACTATCACCATGAAAGTAACTTTTGACACTTTGCATAACATTCTTTGTAGTATTTTCATAATGGGTCAATCCAGTATAAATATTACTCCTAATATTCATACTTATGTCAAGACATGATAACTCCTTATCCATGATTCATGAGATGTGATCATCAGTCTATCTACATAATAGTCTTAATGTTGTAAGGATATCCCTTTTCACATTAAAGCTCGACTATGGATGCTTTAAGAATAATGTCCTTATGTTTAATGGAGTCTCATGATTAAGTCACATTTAATATTTCATTAAAAGAACTAGCTATTCTAGGGACTTTATCATTTTGAAAAAAAAACAAATATAATAAAGAAATGTCTTTTATTATTAATAGATAATTCGATACAAGTACAAAAAGTATTGACCTTTAGGGCTTACACCAACATTATCTACCTTAGCTTACAAGTTCCACAACAGTTTGCTTATGATTTCCTGGTTCCTCTCAATCAATGAAGTAACATATAGACCTCCTGCTTCCTTGGGGTCGCGTACCTTCTCCCAAGCCATATGAGCTTTTCTACTAATTTCATTTGTTTTGCTCCGTAGGAAACTTCTACAAATTGTTTCAATGTGCTTTATAACTTTTTTTATAGCGAAAAAGCTTGCATACAATATGTTGTGATACCAAACAATACACTTTTTATCAGTTGATATCTCCCTGCATAACAAAGTAATTTGGAGGTTCAATTTCATATCTTGGCCACAATCTTATCAACAAAAGGTCTGCATTGATGCACAATCAACTTTCGACTCAATAATGAAACTCCTAAAAGGTAACATACCAGTATAAAAACATGTAGCCCATATAATTTACTCCATAATATACCTTGCATTTTGCAAGATTTGCATTCCATCTAGTAGCTTTTGAAAACCTTTGAAATTTCATCATTATAAGTTTAACAAACATCTCATCACCTCTTGCAAATATAATCAAGTCATCAACAAAACAAACATCTATTATTTATAATTTCTCACACTTTAGGTGAAAGTTGAAATCCGACTTCTTTTATAAATTCTTCAAGCACCTGTACAAATATTTCATTTTTAAGACAAATAAGAAAGAGTGATTGAGATTCGAGATCTCCAATTTTACCTCTATTTTGCATTCAAAATTTTATACTATATCAACAAATTAAATTTTAAGGTTTTTTCTTTTATTTCAAAAGTGATTATTCATTTTTTCTCTTCAAATTTAAAATTAAATTTAAATTACTATTTTTGGAAAAAAATAATAATTTTAAATAAAATAGAAGAACAAAATTACATTAAAATCCAGTATTAAAAGAGAGAGAGAGAGAGAGAGAGAGAGAGAGATAAGAGAAAACACAGTATAAGATAAGAAGATTGAGAGGGAACGGTAACAGTTATCGCATAAAGGATAGAGAGCAGCGAATCATTGTACAAGAAAACTACCTTCGGAACACAGGTTTGTTTCGTTTCCTCTCTTTCCCTTCTCTGTTTTTTCTTCAATTTCATTCTTTGTAATGTTAAACTCTCCGCTACACCCAAAAACAAATTTCTGTGTTATCCTTTCAAAATTTGAGTTACATGTTGTTGAATTATGATATTATTAGGTGAAAATGGTGGTGGCTATTCGATTGGCCAGACATGGTTGCACACACAACCCTTTCTATAGGCTTGTTGTTGCTGATAGCAAATATACAAGAGATGGCAGGAACATTGAGGTTGTAGGTTACTACAATCCTATTGCAGGTTAACATTCAAATTCTCTATGTTATGTTCACATTTTACTTATTCATATTGTGTTTTTGTTTACTTGTTGCTTTTGGTTATGGTTTGTGGGTTAATAATTAGTGTTGTGAATGTTTAAATAACCCTAAGGGAACACAGATGTTTGGTTTTCAATCCTTGGTAGTATAGTTTCTCTTGTTAGTGGTGTTTAGAGCTGGGTATATGGGCCCAGGTCTGCGAACCAGACCGTGGCTCACACGGGTTTTGGACTTTTTTTTAGCCCATTTGAATTTTGGCCCGTGTGGGTTATGCGCGTTTAATCCGCGGATTCGCGGGTTCGTTTATAATATACCAGTTAAGGGATGAAGAGGAGGATGGTTTTCTAACTTGATTTATTTCTTCTTTACAGCGAAAGATGATGAGAAAAGAGTGAGTATCAAACTTGAAAGAGTGAAGTAAGTAACTTTGATCCATCTTTGTGAATTTTATGACGGAACTCTCCACCACGGTTTTAATAGGATAACTTTTCTTCATCTTCTTTAGGTACTGGCTTTCTGTTGGTGCTCAACCTTCAGAACGTGTGGAGAGTCTTTTATTTCAAGCTGGTTTACAAGCGAAACGTAAAGGTGGTAACGATTCCGAGCAGACAGTCGATGCCGATGCCGATGCCAATGCCAATGCCAATGAGGCTGATGGTGAACTTACACTCCTTCCATTCGAATCTCTTTTAGTATTTGTTTTCGGGTTCTTTCTTTTTCTCATTTCATTTGCTGTTTATTTTAGGTATATCTCAAGAAGCTGTTCTTTCTATTGGCTTACAAGTTTAACCGAAGGGAATGCCAACGATATGTTTGGAGAAGATCGTCAGTGTTGTGATTATGTCATCCAGTGTAATGGCAATACTTCGATCAAATGTTGCACTCTGTTGAATTTATTTGTCATCTTGTTGTTAAAATATCGTTTGTTTTTGTCTTCTTGAACTAACTTCGAAGATATCGGTACAATATTTGAATGTAGCTCATTTGATTTCTGCTTATTTCATGTACTCTGTCATGTATGCATGCATATTCATCTTTCAGTATCTCTCAGAATGTGCATGATAGACTCGATTTGATTTTAGGATCCATAGTCATCTTTCTTTTGAATCTTTCCTCATTTGTTATCAGTCGACCATGGAGAAGCTTCAAAAGAAAAACTCTAGTCTATTAGGACCTTTCCAACTCCAAATTTTATTTAAGAAAGGATTGGGATCATGGTCAGAGGGTTTAACACTCAGTAAGTTATGGACAGTTTTAATAGAGTATTGACAATCAGAAGAAGAATTCTTCTAAATAGGGATATATGCAGAGTCATTATTATTAAGAGGATTAAGCTATTAATAATTTGATAGACATCATGAGGAACAAAAGACACATTATTATAAAATTTCTATTGATCCACAACATTCACAAACGGGAAAGTGTGCTGTTTTTAATGTGTAGTGTTTGACTTAATTTTTTTTTTATAAAAAGTTTGCGAGAACGTAATGCATTCGCTGAAACGCAGTGCATCTGGTGGAGACAAAGTACATTCTCCGATTTTTGTCGAAATGTAGTGCATTTTAGGGAAACGTAGACTTTGTTTGGTAAAAATAACGGTTGACTGATAAATTAGCTGATAATTTATGACTGATGACTGATAGTTTATAGCTTATAGGTGATGTGATGGCTGATGACTTATAGTTGATAAGCTGATTGAAGTGTTTGATAAAATTAACGATTCAGTTAGTTGGTAAATAAAAATGACATTAAAGACATGTAATATATAATTGTTTTATTTAAATTAAAATAAATTATAAAGTGTAGTAATGAATTTTAGTTAAAATAATAAGGACAAAAGTGGAAGAAAAAAATGTAAGTTATAAGCTTAAACGTTATTTAAAATAGCTTTTAGAAATTAAGTTATAAGCCAGTAAAATAAGTTATAAATTCGTGATGAAAAGACCATTATCAAACATGTCTTTTATCGTCATATGAACTTATAAGCAATACGTTATAATCTATAAGCTCAAAAATGGTCGTGCCAAATATAGCCATAGTGTGTTTTGCCTAACACTTATAATTAAGTCCTTTTTTTAGGCAAATGTCATTAAGGAGTTTCTAAAGAGAAAAATTTTAAGAGATAAATGGAGGAGTTCTTAAGATTTATTGTTCTAAAAATTAGAAGACTTTTGAGATATATAAGATGATTGACTAAACACCATAGATTTGTGTGATTCATACTGTAACTTGGATGAACGCCTAAGAGGGGGGAGTGAATTATGACTTATAAATTTTTCTTGAGTTTTCAACGGTTTTTGGTGTTTTAGTTTCTTAATAATTCTAAGTGATGAATGCGGTAAAAGCAGAAAGTAAATGACACAACAATGTATATTGGTTCCCCTCACAATCTGAGAGTACTCCAGTCCTCTTTCAACATGAAAGAGATTTTCAATATAATGTTAGATTCCTAGACAAGACAATCTTAAGCTTTTCTATCTTATTCTAACACACCAAGAACAAACCTCTTGGATTTACAATGTTTAAAGTTCAACCGAAACTTAATTTCTCACAAATGAACATCTTGCATCCACACACCAGATAACAAGGAAATAATCTCACAAAATTTTGTTCAACAATCTGAATACTAAGTGTGATCAACTAAGAAAATCTAAATTTGTATAAGTGTTGTATAAGATGAAACTTGAATATTTTATCAATACTAAGATTGATCTTCTCCTTGAAAAATATCACTCAATATATATATATATATATATATATATATATATATATATATATATATATATATATATATATATATATAAGTGTTCTTAATGTTTGATATGAAACAATGATGATGAATATGAAAATTATATGCAAAGTTTCAATCAATCAAAGTTTGAAATTATGAACACTTGAAGAATGAAAGAATGAAGTGAATGATTTTGAAAATTGTAAGGAGTTGAATTGAAATTCTGAGTTTATGGTGTTTATACAATGCTCAAACTCTTTTTCAAAAAAATACAATTCACCAATGGATGCCATATTTCAATGCACAAGTTTTTGGACCAAGAGACATGTTTAAAATGAAGTATTTTTGCCATTGGTTCAGTGGTAATCGATTACTCTAAGTGAATAATCGGTTACTCACTCCCAACGTTACAAAATATTTGAAATTTTCAACAGAGTTACCGGTTACTCCAAATGAGTAATCGATTACTTCAAGTAATTTTTGAAAAACTGCTAAAAACATAATTGTTTCAAAACTCTTTGATGCATATATGATTATGAGATATATGATAAAAGATTTGAGCACTTTATATAACTATTTTAGAGATAAAAAATTCACACCAATTTAATTTGCATCCATTCTTCAAAATATTTCAAGTCTTGAAAAATTAAGTTAAGCTTCATTGATTTACTTTGATGCCTTTGACCAATCTTTTGGTAGTTCCATCTTGATACTTGAATTAATGTCATTATCAAAACACTTTGAGAAACATGTCTTCACACATACATTGATTGAGTGAATGAAAGATTGAGAAACACTTTAGTAGAAAAGTATGAGATGTTCTTATAGACTCGAAAGACTATTTTTTGGTGACTCATCTTGTAATAACGCTTACATTACAGTGGACCAGAGATCTGCTCTCTCCCTCAAAGTAGATTGATTTGATTGAACTAGGTAATACATTTTTATGTTTACTCATATTTTATTTTCTTCTTGTTGTTGTATTACTTACACTATTTGACCAATTAATTATTACTTTAGCCTATTTATTTATGTTATTATTATTCTTTATCCCACACATTTGTACTCATGGTGTGTTTGACCTTTGACATTTCAATTTTTTAACAAGTGGCATACACCGAGTGATAAAAGAGTTGAGTTTTCAAGTGTGTATCATAGGTTCTAAATGGAATATCAGGAAGTTTTCATGGAGACATCCATTTTGAATTGTGGAAAGTGAATATCCGAGCAATCTTAATTCAATAAAAACGTGTAGACTTATTGAAAGACAAAGCATTGTTGCATGCATGCCTAACACAAACTGAAAAGATTGAGATGGTGGATAATGGCAGAAGCACCATTATCTTGTTCCTCATAAATAAAGTACTAAGAAAAGTCGACATGAAGAAGATTGTTACAAAGATGTGGGTCAAACTTGAATAATTATGTATGACCAAGTCCTTGGCTCACAAGTTATATTTGAAACAACTATACTCATTTTGAATGGTGGAAATCATATCAATTGTAGAGCAATTTACATAATTTCATAAGATCAATGATGACTTGCAAAATTTGAGGTGAAACTTGATGATGAATGTGTAGTTATATTCTTGTAGAGCTCATTACTTAGATACATTGAGCATTTTAAGGACCATCCTTTATGGTAACGAATAAACTATCACCTCAGAGGACGTATAATCGACTATAACAACAAAGGAGTAAAGCGATATGACTGATTTGAAGATTGACGATAATGGTGAAAGTTTGAGTGTTTTAAGAGGAAAAAGTAATAGTAGAGGAAACTAAAAGGATAATAAATCCAAGTTAAAGTCCAAAATCCAATGGTTTTGATAAGTCGAAGTTAAAACGATACACTTGTCATAAAACTGGTCATTTCAAGAAGGATTGTCCCAAAAGGTGAGGGGAAAGTGATTGTGTTTAGATTGTGGTTTCCCCAAATAAGTATGGTTATGAAAGTGTTGATGCACTATAAGTTTGGAGACAGAAAATAGTTAGGCCATGGTCTAAGGATGCTCTTATCACATATGCCCAGTGAAAGAATACTTTGAGATTGTGGTACTAAAAGAAAGTGGAGTTGTCCAACTCGGTAATAATAAGGCATGCAAAGTTCATTATATTTGTATGATTATACTTAAATTGTTTGATAATAGTGAATATCTTCTACTCAATGTGAGGTTTGTTCCCGATCTTAAGCGATTTTTTTGTCTATAAGTATGTTCGATGGTTTAGGCTATTGCACTAAAGTTGAATGTGGAATGTTGGAATTTATGCAAGATAAATTGATTGGGGTAAAGGGTTTAAAATGTGTGGGTTGTATATTTTATACGGTTACTATTATTAGTCATTCATCATTAACTAGTCAAGTCTTTCATGACAAAGCCAAACTATGACATTTAAGATTAAGGCATGTTAGTGAAAAGGGTATGATTGAGCTAGTTAATCATATTTTTTAGTAAAGGATAAATTGAATAAACTAAAAGTTTGTGATCATTGCATACTATTCAAACAACATAAAGCGAAGTTTAGGGGTTACATTCACAATTCTAGTAGACCGTTTGAGTATTTTCACTCGGATCTATGGGGGTCTAACAAGGGGGGACATGCATAGGTGTGGTTTATATTTCTTCACTATAATAGGTGATTTTTATAAAATAATGTTGGTTTAAAATTTGAAAAATAATAATGACACCTTTGAAAATTTTAAGGAATGACAAATCTTATAGGAAATAAGTTAGGAACTAAACTTAATATGCTAAGAACTAACAATGATTTTGAATTTGTTTTAGAGATGTTTAACGATTTTTGTAGAAAATAAGGTATCAAAAGGCATATAACCATTGCAAACATAACTCGACAAAATAGCCTAGCTTAGTGAATGAATGTGACCATTTTAGAGAGGGTGAGATGCATATTGTTGGGAGTCGGGTTGCCATAGATTTTTAGAAGAGGAAGCCAGAAAGGGTTGCTAGTGTGTCTAGTAAGGTGTTGCATTTCATTCACATTAGTGAGGTTCCTCATATCGATGACCGCTTGACACTTTTCTGGATTAACTTCAATCCCTTTCCTCGTCATCATAAATCCCACAAGTTTCCCTACATGTACTCCAAAAGAGCATTTAGTAGGCTTTAGGTGCATGCCATGTTTTCTCACCGATTATAGGATATCCTATAGGTCGTCAACATGGTTGTGCCCTTCTAGTGTTTTGATAATCATGTCGTCGACATATACCTTGAGGTCCCCCCAATACGATGGGCGAACACAACGTCCACGAGTCACTGGTAGGTGGTGGCAACATTTTTAAGGCCGAAAGGCATATCATTATAGTAGTAGTTACCCTGGTTCGACATGAAGGTATTTTTAGGGGCATCCAAAGGATCCATCTTGATTTGGTTGTCTTTTGAGTAACCATCTATGAAACTCAACTCCCTGTAGCCTAAGGATCTGTCAATTAGGCGGATGATATCTGGAAACGGATATGGGTCCTTGGGACAATCAACATTCAGATTCGTGAAATCTACGCACATGCACCATATGTTGTTGGATTTTCTCACCAGGACCACATTAGCCAAACAAATGGGGTACTTTGTCTCAATGATGAATCCAACGTTATATAAATTTTCCACCTCTTTATCAATGACGACCCTCTTTTCTTCGCTCACCTCCCGCTTCCTTTGCGCAATTGGTTTGGCAGACAAATGAATGGTCAAGCGATGGCTTTTGGTCTTTATACTTGGCATGTCTGAGGGCCCCCAAAAGAACATATCGATGTTTCTTCTGAGTCGGTTGACTAGTTCCCGCTCCTCCCCTGCAGACAAGGAGGTACATATCTTTGTGATAATGAGCATGAGGTCCTATTTTGACTTCCTTCATGTCTTATATGGGCATGAATCATTTCACTTGTGTGCCCAATCTGGGGTCCCAACCCTCAAAGTTAGTATTTGTGACTTCGAAAGGATGAACATCAATCAATGTGAGCTATTTTCTGTCTGTCTATAGGGTACTTAGATAACATTCACGAGTTTCTTGTTGATCTTCCCAAATGGCGTCCACTCTGCCATCTAGGAGTTGATATTTCAAAGTTAAATATCAAGTGGATACGATCGCTCATAGGGCGTTAATGGTCGGACATCCCACGATGATGTTGTAAGATGACGTGGTGTCCATGACGAGGTAGCTAACGTTGACGGTTTTGGCGTTAGATTCCTCAACGCATGTGATTTCTAGGGTCACATAGCCTATTATTTATATTTGTTCCTCTGATAATCCTATCAGGGAGCCTGTGAACTCATTTACGTCATATAGGTTTAGTTGTAACTTTCTGGAAGACGTCCCAGAACAGGACATCGACTGAGTTACCTGGGTCTATCAGAATGTACCTAATTTATTTTTGTAATTAAAATTATATTAATTTTAATTACTGATCATACCTGGAGATCAGGATCTGATGTGGCCGCGTCGAGCGTGGATGAGCGCAGTTGATGATAGAGAGAAAATGAGGGTGTACCTGCAAATGCACTCTGATGCTAAAGTCAGAAAGTGAGCAATGAGTGAGCAAGTACAATATTTTTGGGTCAAGATTTAAATACCTGACCCTCTCAAACGAGAGGGTTTATATATTGATCCAAGTGGTGTTTATTGGCCCAAATTATTGGACGCGGATCACAGATCTCGCAATAATCGACGGTGATTAGGAACTAGCCGTTGAGGCGAGAAAGAGTCTGCTCGACAGGTCCCGTGCTCGACATTGAAGTCATCCGATCTAGGGCAAGTCGAGCAGATGATTTCGGGGCTCCGAGCATAGTTGCATATTTTGGGCCGTGAGATAGATATGAACCAATTCTGAGGGTTGGGCCAGTCCGGAACAATTACTTATTGTATTTATTTAATTATTTAAAAATAAAATAAAAAACATATCTGGTACGCTTCCACCATTAGGGTTGTTCACAAGCCGAATTGATTCAATTTTGAGAAAACCCGATGCCCAAATTGATCAAAAATATGTGGATTGATTTAGACTTGATTTGCACATTTTTACGATAAAACCCAAATCGAAAAACAACAAGTTGATTTTGATTGAATTGATTGAATACATTTAAAATAAACGTGAAAACATATTTTTAAATATAACTAATTTACATCAACTAATTTTTTAAAATAATATAACATCCCTAAATTTTTGTTTCTTTAGATATGATGTGAACGACACAAATGATGTTTCTTTTTATTTTTTGAATTGAATGCTTCACCCTAATTTATATGATAATGATGATATGAATTATACAAATTATTTATGATTGGTTCTGATAGACGGATCCACGAGTAAAATTTTGGAAGTCCACTGCCCGAACTGAAAAAACATAAAACCCAAACAACATGGTTTGATTTGGTTTTGATTTGATTCAGATTTGTCAAACCAATAAACACCCATATCCATTGTTTCAGATAAAGGAAGACGACATTTTAAGAAATATTTTTTCAAATTAGTGGCATTGCAATCAAACATTCTTCAAATTAGGTTACTCAATATACATGTTTAATTATTTGAATGCTAAGTATAAACGTTGGCTATTAATTCAATATATTTTCGTAATTTACTTTTGCATTGTATAAGACTTTAATCATCATTTTATCGTCAATAATTCGTATTAATAACATTCATATATGATTTTTTTAAAATAACCAATTGTTAAAAAAAAAAATCTTAAAATAACTAATTTTTCAGAAAAATATCAATCTAACCATATTTCAAAAAAAATAAAAAAAATCACCCCTAAAAGATGTGTCATTGTCTATAACGGATGCACATTTTTTTTTGCCTAAAATGTCATAATTTATCGCGCATACATGCATTCTTTAGGAGCATGTGTCATAGCTATGTGTTTTCAAAATCGAACTAGTCCAATAAAAAACCACAAACTGAATCGAACCAAATCGAAAACCTCAAAAATCACATTTGGTTTGGATTTTCTTGGACCATTTTTTAACAAAATCGCACAGTTCAGTTTGCGTTTTGTATTTTGCAAACCGACTTAAACCTAATTATATTACAACCCAAAATTCACTTAACCGACATCCAACCCAAACCTAAACCTATTATGTCTTAGTCTTACGATTACAAATGGTTTCCTCTTCCTCATAGTTATGATTTCACTTTCAAAAGCCAATTAAACCCTAAATCATATTGAACGCCCCAACGCGTTGTTTTGATTTTTTCATCTTTTAAATTATTTTAACAATAAAATAATTAGTATAAATAATTGAAAAAATACACTTAATCATGTGAGAATGCGAAATTGTTGAGTTGGATATTTTGGGGTGCTCAAACCCTAGATTTTAGTCATCCATCAATTAAAAGAAAAATATTAAATCCAAAAATGAAATAAAATAAAAAACTTAATCGGAAAAGATTACACCGTCAAGTTCCGCTGTGTTTAGATATCAAAAGAGGCGAAACAAGAGAATCAGAAAACCTAAACTAAGGAACCTAAATACTAAAGATAGCGGCGACATGGTTCACGGTGGTTTAAACAAGCGGCGCGTGAGGGTTAACCCCGCAAGCCGTCGATCCACCACCAAGAAATTCAAACCTCCGGTGTCACTCAAAAACCAGATTAGATCCGCTGAGCGCATGCTCCGAAAGGTATCTAACTTCTCTCAATCCCTAACCCTAATTCTAAGAAACCCTAATTTGATCGTCAAAATTTGAAATGGCAGAATTTACCATTGGAAGTTAAAGCTGCACAGGAGCAGAAGCTGGAATCACTGAAGAAACAGCAGGAGGTTCACACCCGCCTAGCTTTGGAACGGAAGCTATTCTTACGCGACAAGAAGATTAAGTTCTTTGAGAGGAGAAAAATTGAACGAAGAATTAGACGCCTTGAGAAGCTTCAGCGTGCTTCCGCTCAAGCTGCTTCTTCCCCTGATCAGCTTGCATCTCTTAAACATGATCTTCAATATGTTATGGTTAGTGTTTTCCAAGTGACAAAAGCTATATCCGTTTTTGTTTGAAATGACTTATTTAACTTTAAACTTATCTATTGAAATAAGCACTTGTGGAAAAGGATAACTTGTGAACTGACTTATAGTTTACATTAAAACAACTCAGACACTTGAATGATAAGCTAGGTTGTTAATCTTGCTATGTGCCGAACCCCGGCATGTCAGATAGTGGGACGACTTCTATTGTGAAGACAAAAAATAAATTTACTTAGTAAAACATAAATCCCAACTGCATACATAAATGCTTAAAAATAGAAATTGAAACAGCATATATATCCCATCAAAATCAAATTATAACAGTATTCCTGCACAACATCATTCTCCTCCTCAATCATATTAACCCCAAGACATATACGCTGCAGTTGCTTTTTGCTTTTTATCATAACTCTCTGCAATGTTTGTTTAATATCATCAGGTATTTTCTTGCAAAATATTACTTCTTCCCTTATTACCAACTGATGCTTCTTAGCTCTTGTTATTCCTCAATTTGAATGATGCTCACAAAAATCACAAAAAATTGTTCTCTGGTTCTAGTCTTTATAAGTGTTCCAACCAATGTCAAGATTGTCATTAGATTTAAAACAATCTTTATAGTTGGAGGTTGGTGTTACTCTTGCAATGACAGAGGATGATGTTGCCATGGTTATCAAAAGTGAAACAAGGCAAGGCAAGGCAGGCATAATAGAAATTACATTTCAAAATATTAGGGCTTACGATTTTGCCATGGCGTTGTTACGAAAGCGCTATTAGCAGCCACTATGGCTGCCGTCATCACTAGTGCCTCACATGTCAATAGTGTAGCGGTGAGGGGCCATGCCGCTCTGCTATGCCTCTATAGCGCGCCATTGACAACCTAGATGATATGTGCTTTCGCTTAATTAAATTATTCAATTAATTTATATCTAAACGGGTCTTACACTTTCTGCTGGCAATAAAATGATAATGAGTGACTAATACATATGTGTATCGTTCAATTTCAATGTGCAGTACTTTCCCAAGAATGAGAAATACGTTCCTTTATTTTGTGGAAGTGATGATCAAGAGATAGTTGACAAGCGAAATGGGCTGCGCAAACAGATTGAAGAAAGGTTATCTGCAGCTGCTGCAAGTGGCAAGGATTTAGAAGGTACTCCCTCCGGTCTCATATATAAGCAAATTTACAAAAAAATTTAAGGTCTTAAATATAAGCTAAAGTCACCTATATTTATTATATTAAATGTTATTATTCCAAATATATCTCTACTTTTTTTTCCACATTTTTATGTTTTTAACAATTTCCAAAGCAAAAAGTAGGGGTAAAATTAGAGAGTATAAAACTTAAATGCATTCAAACATTTTTCTTAAAGGACGAGCTTTTTGTAAATTTGCTTATATATGAGACCGGAGGGAGTAGTTATTACCGATGCTTTATACTTTTTCTTATAAGAAAATGTTAGTTGTCGTGTTTTATGTTGGTAGCTAGGATTTGAACCGGGATTAACCATTTGAGATATGCCTTGGAGACTATGATTGTTTTCGTTATCTATACCATACCACCATGTTATATCGATTTTACTTGGGCCTATTTAAATTGATTTATTCGGGTTTATTTACTGTCACGAGCACATATGAGACTGTTTGGAGGAGCTTATGGAAGTAATTTATGACGTATCCCTAAGCTCTTTAGAATTCGGGTTTATCCCTGAACTTATAGAAACAACCAAGAGCTTTTATGATAATAGTTTGACTTTATTTCATCTTTTATTATAGAAACTGCTTATTCATCCACACTTATATGATATATTTATGATATAAGCGCTTAATTAATTTATTTATCCAAACAATGGCATAGAATGTTGATATTACTATTGCCACTTACCCTTATTTAAAGTGCTTAGATTTAAATGGTGTGAGCTAAGCTCTAACTGAAAATGGTGACCGAGTCCTTTAGCTATGCTTCAGATTTTGAAATGTGCCTTTGTAGTTCTGCCTCCTTCCTGTTTGATTAAATATTAACGAGATTTCATGCTATTTTGCAGAGACTGGCAGCGAAGATGACGGGCTTTTAGATCTCAGTGATGATGATTTTTTCCTTGCTGGAAGTTCTAGTGATGAGGCTGATGCAGATGATGAATTAACAGACAAAAGCACCAGGTGAGCATCGATGTTTTAGTACTTGGGTAATTATATGAATGAGAACTCATAGATAATGGCATGCAAATTGGTAAAGGGAAATTAGGATGTTGAAAGTGTTGTTAGTGAATCAAATCAATGTATTTTTTTTAATGTTGGAGGTGATAATGAAATGGAAGCACCATATTTTCCTCTAAAACGTATGGCGTATCCCCGACAGTGTGGTCGGAAAATCATCTGCAGTCTTTGGTTTTTGGAATTGTATTAATGATTGAGATGATGTAAACATACATTGTGTTTTATTTTGATGAAATGCACCGGATACAATATTTTCTTGGTTGCAGAGAGCAGGCTTCTAGTGCTTCTGGAAAAGCTGTGTCTGGCATGTCCAGCGATGAAAAAAATCAGGTTGATTACTCGTAGCTTGTTGTTTTAATTTTCAATTTACTCTTACAGTCTATAAATTATTTTGAAGTTTTTAAATATCTTCGCCCATTTCTGTAGAGGCAGATTTCTGCTAGAACTTTGATGCCTCCTCCTCGCCCTTCAAACAAGATGTCAAGGTTTGGATCATCTTCAGGCCAAAATTCATATAAACAGAGATCTGAGCTTTCGACGTTCAACAACACATCAAACAACAAAAGCAGCTCAGACTTCAGAGGAAGGGAAAGGTTTGGATCATCTTCAGGCCAAAGTTCATCTAAACAGAGATTTGAAATTTCCACATCCAGCCACGCATCAAACAGAAAAAGCAGCTCAGATTTTAGAGTAAGGGAACCTTCAAGATCAGGGACAGGTCATGGAAGTAGTATAAGCTCCAACTCTGATGCTCACAAGCCTCGGAGAAAGAGAAGACCTAAGAAGAAGAAGCAGGTTTGCAATTTGTGTTTATTCTAATATATGTTGCATTACGTTACATATTTGCATTTACCTTATGTTCTAATTATATAAGTTTGGAAAATGAAATTTTGATTTTTTTAAATGGTTATATTTGCTTTTGATCTTGATAACCCATGTATAATTGCATGATAAGGATTTACTTTGATCACTTTTGCATAAAATAACCCTCTAAGGAGACACATTCCCTATATAAGTTATATTCACTTCTGACTTGTGTTCAAGTCCCACCCATACCTTTCTCATATTTTTTAGTTCAGTTAGTTTTCAACTTTGCATTTTAAGTAATGGCTTTAGTAGTGGATCTGGAAATTTATCAAGAAAATGATTTCTTACTGGCATGATTGATGTGTTAGTTTTAATGTCAACACTTACAAAAATAAACACAAAATTTCCAATTTGTTGCAATTAGACATAGTTAGAATCATTTGAAAAGCTAGTTCAAGTTTTATTGTGGAATACTAAAAAATGAAATAGAACTAAGACAGAATCATGCAATATGAATTATGTTTTATACCTGCATGTTATTGCCATCTGTGGTTGGGTGACTTGTGTAGTAGACCCACTTATGATTGATTTATTTGTTCATCAAACACAATGCATCAAATATTTACCTTCGTCTCTTCTCTTGAGGTTCCTAATTTTAACGCACATTTATTCTCCACTCGTAGGCATGATTGCTTAACTGAGCATTGCTATGGCGTTTGTACTAGCTTCTTCACATTCATGAAGAATTTTACAGCTACATTTTACCTGTATGGGCCATGTTCTGCCCTGGACCTGCCTGGAGTCTCTCTTGCGGGTCATTGCTATGATCATATATGTACTGACTTGTTAGGTTAGATTGAGAATTTGTTACTGTAGATTTATAACTTTTGAATATGGTGTCTTCATATTTGGCAGTTTGTTGCTGTAAATTAAATTCCAATTTGTTTACAGACGAAAAATACTATACTCTTGTGAAATTTGAATTATTATAGGATCGGCGTAGATGTTGTCTAATTTTCTTTACAAAATGGCTTGCCAATTGAAAAAGGTTTTGAATGGGCTTCATATTGAAAACAAATTGTTAATGGAAATGCCAAATTTTGGTATTATTATAGCTGAGGTTCAATTCTTTGACAGGTTTGTGCTTGAGCGTTGAGTTTTAAAGGAGCAAGTTTATATTTTTGTATATGTTAGAGGATTTTAAATGAATTGAAAGAGTAATTTGATAAATGAACATATGCAATTCAGTTTTAATTATTTTTATAGCTTCTTTGATCTACTATCAACCTATTTATTAAAGATTGATTGGATATCTTTTCTTTTATACTTTTTGCCAATTTCATTTTACATTAGCATTTGGATATTACGGTAATTAACGAATCACCCTAAATATTCAATTTTGCTTTGCTTTCCCTAATTTGCTGTCATCTGCAATTATCTCATTGGCTACCACACAAAATCTCATTTTCCCATTTTTCTTATTATTTCAAATTTCTCATATTTTTTTCCCCATTTTTTCACTTTCATTTTAATTTTTTTTCTCAATTTATTTATTATCACTAGAAATACTAATAATCTATTTTTTATTTTAATAAAATTAAAATTTTATTTATCTAACGAGTCACTATCAACATAATGTCTATTGAGACAATTTTTTTTTTCTTTATCCATTTCATAATTCTTTTTTTTTTCTTTTTATATAATTATTTAATACAATTTAATTTATATAATTATTTTTTATTTTATAATTAAATATATCATTTTAAATTTTGTATTTATATCTAAATATATTTTATATCGCACCAAATAATTTTTTTTATCTTCCGGGTCATATCGCATCAAAATTTTATTTTTTGTCTTTCTTCGTCTCATGAGTCATTTTTTACATTTGTATTTTAAAAAAAAAATGATCTGTATCAAAATAATTTTTTTTACATTTGTCTTTCTCCATCCAAATTTACATTTGTATATAAATACATTTTAGATTGTATCAAATATTCTTTCTATTTCACGGGTCACTATAAACACAATGTATGTTTTATTTTTACTCAATAATTATCTTAATTTGAAAGATAAAATCATTATTATCAAATATTTAAAAAAAAAAATTCATCTCATAAGTCCCTTTTCTCTATTTGTATTTTAATACAATTGAATTTATATAATTATTGTTCATTTTAAAATTAATAGTTAATTTTAAATTTAAAAACTTATATTAATACATTTATAACGTTTCAAATTTATATGTACATTTAAATATATTTTATACCGCACGGGTATTTTACTAGTTTTAAAATGAAAAAAGAAGCATTTCTTCCCTTCAAAACTCTTCATCCAATTGATGCATAATCATTTTCTCATTGATTAGGATTCTCATCCATTGGTTTCTTATTATCTATTTAAAAAAATTCAAAATCTAAAATGGGTTTCCGTTTAAAGTTTAGATTTTCAATGCAACTTTAGATTTTTTCTTCCAATTATATATTATAATTAATATTTTTAATTTATTATTTCTTTCCCATTGTATTAATGATAATTATAAGACAAAATATCCAAATTGGTCCCTTAACTCTACCACTGGGTCCAATTTGGTCCCTTAAATTTAAAAAGTGCCAAAAAGATCTCTTAATTGTTTTAATGGTTCCAAATTGGCTCTGTCCGTCAAGTGCCCCCCAAACGGACGTTTACTTCTGCATATGTGGCAACATGACATGCCATCTTCTTCTTTGTTAACTGTTGTCTTCTGGATCAGAGTTTGTGTTGTTAGAGTTTCTTCCCCAAATTGATTCACGACATATCTAGGGTTTCTTCACCAAATCCAGCTTCATCCATGAAATCAGATTATTCTTCTTTTGCAATAAAGCAAAAAAAACGCATATGGTATGTCTTCTTCGAAGCAAAGGTCAAATGTCAACACAAGCACAAGTTGGAAACTGTTTTGTCACTGTGGGGATTTAGCTGTGCTTCGAATGGCAACAACAGTTAATAACTATGGAAAACATTTCTGGGGTTGTCCTAATTTTAAGGTATGTTTAATATGAATGTTGTGTTTATTCTTATTAAAACAGTTGTTGCTGCAAAGATTTGATGTATAGAGACGAATTTTGCAGGGATCAATGCATGCTGGTTGTGGATACTTTGGATGGTATTATGAAAATGTTGGAGATTAGAAGGAGCATGTGTTGATGAATAAAATAGAAAAGCTTTTAAACACAGTTGCGAAATGTCAAGTGATTATCGAAGAATATGGGAAATAAATAAGCAATGTGGAAACTGAATTGAAGAACCTACTGGAGTGGAAAAATTGTGGAATTTGATTTTGTTCATGTACCTCATTGTAGTTGTTATGAAAATGCTTTAGGGAATCTGTTGTTTATGAAATTGTTATCAATGTAATGAATAGACAAGTTATTGTACCAAGTTGTTATCAATTTGTTGTTATCAATTAAATGAAGAAATATGTATCAGATATATCAGAAACATGAATAGACAAGTTATTGTACCAAATTGTTATCAATTTGATGTTACCAAGCTGTTAAGAAATTTGTTATCAGTAATATGTTGATCAATATGCGATAAAAATTTATGACATAAATATGTTAACAATTTGTTTCAGAAATATGTTATGAGAATGCTTTAGGAAATTTGTGATAGAAATATGATAAAAAATTGTTACAGAAATATGTTAACAATATTTTGATCTAGTTGTTATCAGTAATATATGACAAAATTATGTTAACAATATATGACATAATACCATAATCATTGATTGCTAGCCAAAATAGACAAGTCATAGATTGTCTTAACAGGTTACAAAAGTATCATATGTCTTAGCAAAATACCATATGTCTTAGCAAAACATCATACATGTCTTAACATGATAACATACAATTGTAATTGCCCTACATCTATCTAAAATTTCCAATTCTTTGTTGTTCTCTTGGTTGGTGTTGATCTTCTTGTAGTTGGCCCTAAAGTAGTCTTGGTTGCATTCATCCTTGTGGTTGGGTCTGGTGGAATAAAAAGCTTAGTTGGTATTCTGATTGACAACTTATTGGGCCTTCCTTGAGTTTTCTGGGATGCTTGTGATTCAGCTACAAAAGAGGATATCTTGGTCTTTCCTTTAGATTTCTGCTTTGATTCTTGTTGCCCTTGTGTTTATCGTGTTCCTTGTGTTACTTGAGTTGCTTGTGTTGATTGTGTTGATGCCTACTGAGATGACTGTTGTTGATTGGTGATGTCCTTGCAAGTCAGTTTATTATGACCTGGTTTTTGCACCTGCTACACTTAACATTAAAACCAGTCCTTCTCATCTTTTTGTCTGATCCATCAAGTTCAACTTACTCTAAATCCCTTATCTTCTTTGGCTTTCCAGGCATCTTCCTATACTTAGGAGGTTGCACATCTGGATACTCAGTCCTTACCCATAGATTAGAACCATTAACTGGAAAAATGACATATTTATAGACTTCCATGTATCTTGCCTTTCTGTAATAATCTGGAATGTAGGAATCAATATTGTAGTTCCTACTCTTTATTGTTGACAATGCATGAACACAAGGTGGGCCTGTCAAGTCTCATCTTCTACAAGAACAATTATGAACCTTAAGGTCTATTATAAACTTATCAGCTTGGTTTTCTAGATGCCTAACCTCAAAAATATACTCATCATCCATCCTATAAATAAATATTGGATCATTAGTTATATGTTAATCACATTATCCACTACATATATTATACTTTCATATGTATTACCTGCATATCCAGAGGTTGGTGTATGATCTTGTTTTTTCAACTTTCTTTCTTATGTTTGGCAAGACTTCCTCATCAACCATGTTCTAAAAACTCATCCTATTTGTTGCCCATCTCTCTATCATGTATGTCATTATCTCTTCAACTATAGTTATGAGTGGCTTGACTCTAAAATTAAGTATTACACTATTGAATGCCTATGACATATTACTGAGGACTGCATCACACTTGTTATGTGTCTTGAAATATGACCTACTCCAGTATCATGGAGGAGTGCTGATCATGTGCTTGTATGCCTCCACATTGATTTCCTTAATCACTTTCATCTCTTTCTCCCAAGCTTGATAATAAGTTGACTTTGCTGCTTTCTAGATAATTTCCTTTAGCATCTTGCCAGGATATCTTTTTTGAAATTGTTATAGAGATATTTGACACAAAACCTTTGCTTAACTTGAGGTAGCAAATCATCCATGGCTGGTAGTAAATCCTATGCAAAAACAAGTATAGCACAAGTAAAACAAAGTATAACACAAGTAAAAAACAAGTATAACACAAGTAAAACAAAGTTATACCTTTTGTTGATCAGATATATAAGTGTATGTGAGACATTTTTCTCTCCCACCAAGATCATCAATTAGAAGCTCCAAGAACCATGTCCAACTTTCTTTGTTTTCATTTTTAACTATAGAAAATGATATCGGTAGCATTTAATCATTTGGATATCTACCTATGGCTGACAAGATTTGACCTCCACATAACCCTTTTAAAAAACAACCATCAAGACCAATGAAATGTCTACATAATTTAAAATCTCCTTACAAGTTGTCAAGCAAATGTATAGCCTCTTAAAATAGGGTCTTTGATATACAGTACCCCCTGGTACATGTTGAACATTCAGTTTAATAGTAGAACCTGGGTTAAACCTCAAAAGTTCATGGCAATACTCATATATCCTTGTATAGTCCCCAAGGAAAGAACCATCTACCATATCTCTAGCAACAAATCTTGCTCTTATGGCCTTTTTCTTATTGACATCTACATTCCATTTTTCTGTGTTTTTTCCTTTATGTCCCTAAGCTTCAATCTTGGGTTGGTTTTCACAGAATTTTGAAGCCTCTTGCTTAACCACTTGGTACTCATCATTTTGACATTGTACTCTCTACTACAACTATGTTTGTCTATGATCTTCCTTAGTTACCAAGAATCCTCATTAGGCAACTTTTCATAGTAGGCTTCACAATCACATTCATCCTTGCATCTAACCCTCACTCTTACCTTGTCATTCTTATTGTACCTAAGATCCCTTCCAGATTGCACTGCATATGATGTTATTGCTTCTTTGAAATCAAATTTGGTTGTGAAACACATCCCAACCTCCCATTTGAAATTTGAGATGTCTTTCTGTAATTTAAACATAAGATAATTTTTTCTCACCACATCACTACTTTCATCACTGTCACACCCACTCTGTAAATCACCACTTTCATTATCACTAACAACTTAATCATCCTTTTTGTCCTCACACCCACTCTGTAAATCATCCTTTTGCAACAAGTACTTTTTTCAGTCTCATCCACTTCCATCACTTCTGCTTCTACTTCATCAATAGGACCATCATAGTAATCAGGTTTTAACAATATGTGTTTAATGTATATGTCAACCCTAAGGTGCACCATATAGAGATCAACAATCTCTAGGGCTCCTTTGTCATCAATCAAAGTGTTCATCCCAAATTGTGGATCCCTATAGTAAATATTCTCAATAGATTTGTAACCTAATTCCTTAAAACATCCTAACAGTTCAAATAGCTCCATCTATCAACATCTATTCTCATGTCAACAATCTCACCCCCTTCGTAAACATTCATCCCGTCATCGACAAATTCACCATTGTGGTGGATTGTTAGATTCAAATACTCAGTCATTTCTACTAAACTCTTATGTCCTATTAAGATTTGTATGAAAAAAACCAATTTCAGAAACTAATTGAAAAACCCTAAAACCACAAAAACCCTAAAACATTAAACACTATGAAATCGAATAACACTTACCTGGTTAACTTTGATTTAAACAATGATAACGATGATTGCTTCAGTATGTACGCGTTCCTTTGCTCCATGTCTCCATGGCTGCGCTAGGGTTCCATTCCTTCATCTCCTTTCCTTTTTTGCGTTACCTTTTCTGCATTTCCATTAGTAAAATCACTTTTAAGTTATTCATATCCAACATGGAAGATGAATCACCAAAGTGCAACATCACGTTTCCAAAAGAATTGACTTTGACTAACAGTAGGTTACTGAAGGACTAACGTGGAACCATTTTATTACTTAAGGGACCTTTTTTACACTTTTTAAACTTAAGGGACCAAATTGGACCCAGTGGTAGAGTTAAATGACCAATTTGAGTATTTTGCCTAATTATAATACACATTGTATTAATGTTGATTATAATACACCAGTAATTAATAAGAATAATTTAGTATTTTTTTTTTCATTTATTGACTTTTTTAATCATGCGAAAGTGTCAAATATGACATTTATATTATGATATTTATATTGGGACAAAGAGAGTATACATACATAATATATTCAGGGCCGATCCTAACTTTTTAGAGGGTCAGGACGAATAATAAAAATGGACCCCTAATAAAAAATATATATTTTTAAAAGAAAAACATCATTTATATAAATTGTAAATAACATCAACAACAACAATGTCATTTATCCCTGAAATTAAAATTGATCAATCCCACAATGTTGAATTCGAATCGATAGTTCCCAAACATTGAAGTAGAACGAGTATTTCCCATAGCGTTGAAGTTGAAGTTGAATAAATAAATAAATGAGTTAGATTTTTCCATTTTACTAAAAAAAGAATTTAGAAAAAAACTAGTTAAACCTATAATTCTCTTTTTTTAAAACAAAATAAAAAGTTTAAAATAAAAAATAATATATATATGTTAACTTCACAAAATAACAGTAATAACACTATGTTTATAATTCTCTATCACATGTTTCTATTATTACTTTATTAGACTTAAGCATTTGATCCTCCATAACATGAGTGAGTGAATATGGTTAACCTATAATTCTCTATCACACGATATTAGACTTAACCATTTATTTGATTCTTTGGCTATTTTTTTTGAAAAATAATTTCAATATTTTAAATCTCTCCAATCACTTTCATACTAACCAATTTAATATCTTGACAGTGACGGATTCAAAATCAATTTAAATTCATAATCAATTTCAATATTTTGCTCATATAAGTCTTTTTAGTCTTTTTTTTGTCGGTGAACATTCTCTCACTCACAAAAGAACAACACCATATTTTTATGTTACATTTTTACTTTCTCTTTCACTTAATCACTCTTCTCACATCTTCACTTTGTCCCTCACTCTCTATTTCTTCAATTTCAAAAACTAAACAAAAAAGAGGAATAAATGAGAACTACCTCGAAGCCAGACACGGTGGTGGATCCACTGGTTTTGGCGTGGTGGCGGCAGTGTGAACGGAGCAGTGGCTGGAGGCTGGGACGGAGCGATGGCCAATGAACACACAAAATGATGTTGGAACAGTTGAAACAGTGGATAAATCGTAAACGAAAAAGGAAATACGAGAGAGCAAAGAAACTTGAAGGAAAAATAAAAATCTAATTTTTTTTATTGGATTTACTTTTATTTTAGTTGGGCTTGTTATTAATTGGGTTGCTATTTAAATTATTTAAGTTGATATACCGTTATTTAAACTATTTAAGCTGATATATACTACCTAAATAAGTAAAAAAAATTGGGCCCCCTGTTTTTAGAGGCCCTGGGTAGTGGGTCTGCTTTCCCTGCCTCAGGGCCGGGCCTGAATATATTTATTCAATAATTTTCATAATAGTGGTTAACCAGTTGTGTAGGGCACGAGTTCGAATCCACGACATCTCACTAGTTCACATTTAAAAGGTGAATTTCAATCATTAGGGTATTTGAAAATAAAATAAAATAATGATTGTCTACATATATGTATTAGAGATTGAGGTGTTAGTTTTGCCCACACTTTTTGTTATAGTGGGTCAAGGTTTTAGGCTTACACCGTATAACGTGCCTACTGGTCCGCATTATTATTTTGCAAGCTTTTGTGAGTGTGGACATTAATATAATATTTTGTATTTTTAGACTTAAAAGATGCAGTGTTTGTGGGTTCATCCCACCTCGTCCTCATTTTTTTCCTGGACAAGTCAATATTTTAAGTATGCACTTTAAATTATGCATATTCTCTCATGTCTCGTTATTTTACGGTCTTTTATAGGGTGTGATCTAAATGAGAGGACATACATGTTTGTCACCCCTAATTAAAATGGTGATCAATGATAGTTAGAGTAAGGGTTGTTGAAATTGGTCAATGGTGGTGAGAAGTACCAACCTTAATGATGACCATTGGTTGTTAGAGTGATGAGTTATGTTTCACGGTGGTTGGAATGATGATTAAAGTGATAATTTTAATGGGGATAAGAGGTGATCATACTAGTGATCGATGGTGGTTGACATTGGTGGACGATTGTCAAAGGGGTGATCAAAATGAAGGTTGACATTAGTCGCGATTGTTAGAAAAATGGTGGTAGACTGATAGTCAGAATTGTTGTTAAAATAAGGGCCATTAATTGTGTCTGCGCTGAAGTAAAAATATGATTTTCAAAACATTTTTTTGTTGAGTTCTAGTGGAAAATTTAATTTAAAATTAAATAAATAATTAACTCAACTTTATTTTTATTGAATAGGTTTTGATTTTAAAATCATATTTTAAAATTTAAAAAACTCACGATCACCCGACATGCCTTAAATATTTTTGCAATGCACACAATTCAGTCCTAAAACTATATGATAATCAGAGAGGATGAATTCACAATATGTTATAGTGGTTCAGGGCTCCTGGTGCGGTGGAGAGGGGGCTGACCTGCAAAAGCTAACACTCCAATGCTAAAGTCAGTAAGAGAGTGAGAAATGAAGTATGAGAAATGAAGTATGAATAAGTAAGGATTTGAATACTTGTAAAGTGACATGTTCTTCATGCGCTAACTTCTTGCTTCGTTATTGGGCCTTCGCTTTCTGGGCTTTGTCTATGTTTTCAAGGCAAAGGTTTCTAACATTCACTATTATCCGACCACCAGATTCACTGACGTTTCAGGCGATTGGGTGGATCCTAACATACTAGGGTTTGCCTTCGTTTTTGCTAGCAAATGTGTTTTTAATCGAGATTTAATGGACATGAGTTCCACAACCGATCAGGGGGGAGGGTGTTTCCTTAGGACAAAAATAAGAGAATCTGCCGTTGGTGGATATGTTATTCCTTTCAATGAATGCTTATTCTCCATCATATGTTATCGTCTTCCTTTTAACAAGTTTAAGGTTGGGGTATTAAATCATTTTTTCATCGCTTCTACACAACTGCATCCAACGAATTAGGCATTTGTTAAAATCTTCGAGAGTATAAAGGAGGTAAGCCGACCGTGACAATATTCTTACATCTTTTTAAGCATAAAATAACTCTAACTATGCAAACGATTCTGGTTTCCTCTCTTTGAGGCAACATGTTCGATAACTTAAACTTATTTTGATAACATGAAGGATTTTGATGATCAATTCTTCCTGGTTGTTTCCTTGAACGAGGAAACGCATGCGAAGATCAATCGTTTGGGATCCGACCCTTCTTATATCTACTCAAAAATCTTTTATAAGTATTTGACTCAGACCCATAACTCGACCAAGACTAGGTCATCAACATATAAGGAATGAGACATGTCTAGAGAAATTATATTTAAAGAACTAATTGGTGGTTTTCTATAAAGAGCTTGACTATACTAACTACGCTTCAAGAAATTGGTGAAGAAGTGCATTTAAATCTGTTAGTTGGTCGATGCCAAATAAAAAAAGGAAAGGAAGATAATCTTCTATAAGTGGTGTCATGGCCTTGTTTTGTGAAATACTTTTCTTAATATAGTATGAATATTATGAAATTGATAGACAATAAAATGATGCTAGTTAGAGATCAAATCATTTTAAGAAACAAAGTATTAAAATTTAAGAGCTATAAATATTGCTAATTTTATAATTGCTAGAATTATTTGTCTAATATTGCGATAAATTAACAAAATAAACATATCAATTATCTTTACTTATAATTTTCTTTTTGATCAGAACACCATACCAATAAGATAATATCTTATATGAATTCGTAATTAAAGAATATTTTTCAAACATCAATCTCTAATATCAAAATAATGGATTATAGTTGGATTGAATGCGTGTCTAAACTCGAATAGACCTAACGAGAAAGTGGAAAGCTAGAAATTGACGAGAGAGAGTATTCAAACTTGAAAATCATGAATCCATAGTATCATCAACCGATTCTTGTTTTCGTTTATCAAATCAATTTTCTTCTGATTCAATGGAACGTATAAAGAACTCTCCGATTCAGATCCGTGCATCAATCTTACCATTACTAGCTTGCATTTCATCTTTCTACCTCACCGCATCCTTCGCCGATACCGTCACCAGAGACGAAGCTAAACAACTCCGAAACGAAGTCGGTGAAATGTTCTATCACGCTTTTAACGGTTACATGGACAACGCTTTTCCACTCGATGAATTGAAGCCTCTGTCTTGCTCAGGAGAGGATACACTCGGTGGTTATGCATTAACCTTGGTTCGTAATCGGAGCAATCATTCGTTTCGAATTTTTCGAATTTTGTATATATATTATATGATTCATCAATTGGAATTGAAATTGAAATGATAATGCAGATTGATTCGTTGGATACTTTGGCTATACTAGGTGACCGTGAGAGGTTTACTGCTTCTGTTGAATGGATTGGTAAAAATCTTCGCTTTGATATGATAGTGAGTAGATTCGGCTAACTTGTTCTATTAGTTAAATATATAAGTGAAATGTTGTTAAGCTGTTTGTTTTATTTGCTTGTGGTTTATGCTTTATTTTTGTTTTGTTGAGTTTTGCAGAATAAGACGGTTTCTGTTTTTGAGACTACTATTAGGGTTCTTGGAGGATTGATTTCAGCTCATTTAATCGCCTCTGATTATGCTACGGTATTGGTTTTTGTTTAAATTTATTTATTATTTTGTGATAATGCTGTTGAATTGATGAGCTTTGGGCCTTGTTTTAAGGTTAATAATTGTTGATGCATTAAGAATTTTTTTGATAGGAATTGAATTGTTCTCAATAGGATTATGTGTGTGTTCGGTTCTGCGGTGACAAAAATTATTTTTAATCAATGATATTTGTAAAATTAAATTTTGTCAAAAGTGAGTTGAGTATAGACTGGTTTATGTTTGTTTTTGGATCAAAATTTCTTTTGAATGTGCATATGTATCGGCCGTTTTTAATTAATCCGAGAAATGATTTTATGTCTTCTCACTTTTTTGGTAGTGGATAGTAGATCTTTCATGAATGCTTTCTTGTCATTCTCAAGGTCCTTTTTGATAATTGGTTTGAAAATAAATTTGGATTCTTTGTATATCTGTTATATTGATTGACAAGTTTTAAAATTGCAATGGCCCGAGTCCTTTTGGGACATGATATGGAAGATGGTTTTTAAGTGCTTAATTGATTGAACATTCCTTTTTTTTTCTCCTTTCATTTTTTGGTTCCCACCCTTTTGGTGGTAGGATCGTTATTTTTTAGGCCTCTGCTTGGCCAGCATTGCTCTATTTCGGGTGCTTATTTACGCATATACTGATTTGGTATCTTTACATAAGACTATCTTTGTACATGGAATTTGAGGTTGTAAACAATTCTCTTCTCGTCTAATGTCCTGCAGGGTATGAGAGTTCCATCGTATGATAATCAGTTACTGAACTTGGCTGAAGATCTTGCCAGGAGGTTGTTACCTGCATTTGATACTCCTACTGGTATTTCTTGATCTACACACAATTGTGCTTATCTTTTAGTATGTTTTTGTGCATAATCATCTCTCTCAGTTCCAAATAGGATTATTTCATCTGCATCCTTTTTAAACTAAACACATTGCCTTTTTAATTTTCACTTTGATGGCATTATACTCTGACACTGACACACACAAGTGAAGAATGGAAGTGTGTACATGGAAAAACTCCTAGTTCTTCATATATCACGTTTACATTTTGAGGGCTGAAATTTGGTATAATTTTTAAAATGATAATTTTAATTATGGAAAAGAAGGAATGTATAATTAGAGGGAGGATAATATATATTTAATAATTAAAGAAGGGCGCCTCATTTCTCTTCAAGCTGGAGAGGGAAACCCCCTTGAAACAGCTATGGCCAGAGCATAATATATAAGTTAAAAACATGAATAACCCTATCTCATAAAACTTAATAGCAAAAGAACACCCTTAAGTATCCATACTGCTTCAACCAAATGCACAAAAGAATTGTATAAACTGCATCCCGTCGAAATTGACTTCATTATTTTTATTGACCTACAACTGCAATCACCTTCCTTACTAACAAGAAATAATTTCCATGTTTTGTTGACCAACATTAGACCATTGAAAAGCCTACATTATTCACCAGACCAGAAATACCTTCAAAGAACTAAAAGATCATTATCTTTCTCTGAAAAGAGAGCAGTATCTTTCAGCAAACTAAAGGTGGAACACTAATAATTTCTGAATCAACTTTAATACCCTCAACGAGATCCTTATCAACAACTCTTGAAAGAATTGAACTCAAATGATCAAATTCAACCACTAAAGTCAACCGCGAATGGGGTAGAGGTTAACCTTGATTAGCCTCTTGTTGTTAATGCAACCAAGACTTGTGTTATACACTACATACCATACACAATCTCAGGAAAGTAGCAGAGGATAGGTGTATAAAAAGCACCTTTCAAGTTATTTACCGAGTTTGGTGCCAAAATGATAATATTTTCAGCTTAGCCTGGTAGAGAATGTTGTTTTGCCTCCTCCATAGTGCAATCATATGTTGACTTTAAATGCGATGTTGAATTTTCAGGAATTCCATTTGGGTCTGTAAATTTATTACATGGAGTTGATAAACATGAAAGCAAGGTAATCTCTTCACCTGCTTTCTCCTTTATGTTGGAAAATGCAGGTCTATGTTTTCTAGTCATTGATCTGGTAAAGTGGCTATTGATCTGGTAAAGTGGCTAATAGTGTCAAGTCAAATGGTGTATGGGAAACAAGTGGGTAGCTTATTTTAGTTTAGCACTGGAAGTGGCTCAGACTCATCTTTGCTCCACTATTTTTGTTTTAAGAAACTTTTAACTCTTTCCGAAAGAAGTTTCCTTCTCATTATTTGTCATATATTATTATATTGGCAACTTGTCTCTTGTTTCATATTGTATTAAAAAGTTAGTACTTCTTTGCTTAGATAACTTCAACAGCTGGTGGTGGAACCTTGACTCTTGAATTTGGTGTTCTAAGCCGTTTGACAAATGATCCTAGTAAGTTTCCCATTTTACCTCTAGATTATTTGTATGCATATGTTCTGTAAGGAGTTCAAATCTATAATAGATTTAGATCATCCAAACACAAAAATTTGGGGCCTAATAATTGATATAATTCATCAAAAGCATTGGCTTTCATCTGCTCAAGGTGGTCAAAACTGTGATCAGACTCATGTGATCCTTCAATCTTTTGATCTTTGGTTACCCTGATTATCCCGATAACAAGTAGAATTGCAATCTAGTAGGAATGCATTATCGTTACTTGGAAGTATTTGCTATCCAATGGGAGATTATGATTTTAACTTGAAAGATGTTCTAGATTAGATATCTAGAATTTGTCCACTAAATTTCACTATCCTCGTACTTGTTAGCACCCTCACGTTGTTAATTTGTGAGCTATTAATTGTGTAGGACATGTGTATTTTGAATTTAAGTTTAATTAGTATCTGTAGTGATTTAAAGTTTTCTTCTCATTTATGCTATTTTTATATGCATGTTTATGAAATTTGAAGGATCTTATGATTTGTGATTTACAATCTTGACTCTCCTTAAAATCTCGAAATGCACTACCATGCTTGGTCAACTTCCTTTGCAATATTTCTTAGTTATAAAATACTTACTACTTTCATAGTTTTTGTACTTTTTGCAGAGGTGTAATGCTTTAAAACACTTGCCTTGAGTTCAACCTTCTCTTAATTCCTTTCATTGTTCTTTACTTTATGTCCAAATCCCCCTTTTTCACTGGTCGCAACTTTCTTGTCCCTAGTAGGTAGTTCGTGTTGGTGAGCTAAGGGACAACAAATGAGTTTTAAGTAGGAGGTTTAGTGTTCGATTCTTGGAAACTAACACATTCAACTAACTTGTTAACATTTGCAATAAAAAAAAGTAGCCACTTTCTTACATTCCATTGTTCAGAGCCATCTCCTCCAAAATGAGGTTGACATTCTTATATGTCCCAAATCTCTCCCTCTAGTAGAAATTCTTAATTAACAATTCTTTTCCTTCCTTTCGTTGCTAGTTGCTACCACTCGATCCTTGAGTTTGTCGCTTGTCAATGTCTCATTGAGTTCTATCTCTCTTACAACATATTCCTAGAACAAAAACAAACGAGTAAATTGTAGTTACAGTTGTGTGTTTTGTTCAGTTGTTGTATCTTGTACCAAATCCACCTCCTTTATTTTTATTAAAGTCAAAACACCTTTATTATCATTTGTAGATACCAACCTATCCCTCCGGCCCATGAAAGTTTTAATTATTGAAATTGCAGGTTTACATTCCTATTTATTGCTTGGCAGATTAACATTATCTAAATAGTATACTTCATTATCTTAAACTAACCACTCTTGTCTATCCACAGTTTTTTTGCAGCTGTTGCTATGTACTTTGGTTTTCTTACATTTTAGCATTTCTCTAATTGAATATTTTTCTGTTCTTCCCTCTCTTGGAATGTGGGGTGGCTATACTGTCTTTAGTACTTATACCCTTTCTGTGTGAATTTCTGACATGCAGTTTTTGAACAAGTCACCAAGAATGCAGTGCTTGCAATTTGGGCACAACGTTCAAAGCTTAATTTGGTTGGGGCTCATATTAATGTTTTTACAGGTGAATGGACTCAAAAGGTACATAATGCATTTTATTTGTGGAAAGTTACACCATAAAGAGTTTTAAGGA
Organism: Lathyrus aphaca; assembly: GCA_963966055.1. NCBI lineage: Eukaryota > Viridiplantae > Streptophyta > Magnoliopsida > Fabales > Fabaceae > Lathyrus > Lathyrus aphaca. The sequence continues at coordinate 160,168,237 of OZ014520.1, forward strand.
AACACACACAGATATAATATATGAAGTATTTTTTATTTTGTAGCATTTTTTTCATCTATTAGTTGTGGCAAACTAATATTTAAAATAATGGAGCCATGCATTATTTACAGAATTTTCCTACTTTCTTTAACAATTATAGTGCTTCTATTCCTACTCCTGTTTTACTATGTGTCTACCTTGCCAGCTATGTTAGTTAACTGCAACACTGTCTTTGTCTTTCTGCAGGATGCTGGGATAGGAACTAGTATTGACTCTTTTTATGAGTATTTATTGAAGGTTAGTAGCAGGAATATTTTTATATGATGAAGCCTCCATAGAGCAATTTGTACTGAAGAGTCAATTTCTATTAATCTGTGAAAGAACCACTGTTCCTAATTACATCTAGATTTACTTTAACATATCCATGATTTTTCAGGAATTTTTCTTGCATATTTCATGTGCTGTGCATGTGTTTTTGTTGTATTTATAGTTTACTTCACATGACATTCTTCCTATTTGTACATTTCTCTTCTTTTGCTTCATTGGTTTCATCTGATTTATAAGAACAAAAAACCTCATGCATTTTTGATAATGTGCTTTCTTTATATGTAATGTTTTTTAATGAAAATATTAAAAAAAAATCATTTGTCTCTGTCCAAATTTAAACAAGTAAAATTTGACTCACATTGTATTCTTCTCATTACTGTTCTACTAGTCTGAACTCGGTGCTGAGGATATTCTTAGAACTAAATTTATGCACTAGAGACTACATTACGGTTGTATGATTTGTGTTTTTATTGCATGAAAAAGCACATGGTTAAAGTTCCTCAAGTCATTTAGTTATAGGCTTTGTTAGTTAGTATTACATTAGTTTGTCTGATTTTGTTTTCCATACATTGATCTTTCAGGCATATCTACTCAAGTGATTAAGTCACTTAGTTATAGATTTTGTTGGTTGATATTACATTATATTGTCTGATTTTGTTCTCCGTACATGATCTTTCAGGCTTATCTTTTATTTGGAGATGAAGAATACTTGTATATATTCCAAGAAGCTTATGCTGCTGCCATGCATTATCTTTACCATGATCCTTGGTAAAAGCTTGTGGCAATGCGTGCCACCCTGTAAACATACCTGACTTGCTGTCTAAGTTATTTGGAAGTATTTACTATTTAATGTATTTCAAGTTTGAAACTTGGACTTGGATTTATGCTTTTAGGTATGTAGAAGTTAATATGGATTCCGCTGCTATTGTCTGGCCATTATTTAACAGTCTGCAGGCATTTTGGCCTGGCCTTCAGGTTTTTATTTTCTTATTTTTTGATATAATATAATATTTTTAGTTGATCTGTATAATTAATTAAGTCATAGTGAAGTCTAATTATAAAAAGCATTTTTGCAAGGTTTTAGCTGGAGATATAAATCCGGCAACTCGTACTCATGCTGCTTTCTTGAGTGTCTGGAGAAGATATGGTTTTACCCCCGAGGGCTTTAATCTTGCTAGTCTAAGTGTTCAGGTATATTTAGTTTTGACACCTGATAACCAATATGGCTGTTAAAGTTCTTGTTTAATTATAGTTCGAACCTTCTTTTTATTTGTAGTGTTTTAAAGTAATTGGTGATCAATTGCGCCCGAATTTTAACAACATCCTCTTCAACAAACTTCTAGCTCAAAATTTCTGTTCATATGATAAATAAATTCTTTAATCGAAAAAAGAATCTCACTAGAGAGATAATAAAAAGGTACAACAATGGGGACGATGAGATTTCCTTCAAACAGAAATGTTGAAAAATTTAGAATGCAACAAGGCTGCATTTATATTGGCTTTGGCTACATTCTTGTAGTCATATGAACTGAACACTAAAGAGAATCAGTTAACGAATTCTATTCTATAACAAGTTTAAAGGAAAAAAGTCATCCTTGTTGAGATCACCTGGCTCCAGTCAAGTGCTGCAAAATATGACTAAGACAATAAACTGGAAAAACATTTAGCTTAAAACGTACAAAACTTCTTAATAACAAGTCTGTACCAAATCTCTAAAGAGAATCATTTAACGAATTCTATCCCATTACCAAGTTTAAAGGCAAAATGGCATCCTTGTTGAGAGCACCTGGCTCCAGTTAAGTGCAGCAAAATATAGCTAAGGTAACAAGCTGGCAAAACATTTAACTTGAACTGTACAAAACTTCTTAATAACAAGGCAATACCAGAACTTACTAAGATTACCGAAAATTGTTCCATAGGAATGAAGATTACTAGCTTCTTTTGTAATGCAAGAACAAGAGCCTACTTTCTGAAAGATAGATCTTAACATAATATCAGAGAAAGATCAGTTTGAGGTATTAACAAGTGTTGATAAGAAAACATTATTGGTTTTATGTTAAAGATTTAACATGTTTGTCTTGTCAGTGTTAATGTTGGAGTAATTCAAACAGTTGATGACAGATTGACTGCGGGAGATTTATAGATACAAACCAGCCGTTTAGTTGATGGCCTTTCATTTTCATTTAGCCAAATCTAATGCATTTTTTTTTTGCCAATAGAAAATTATATTTCTTTTTCATCTCTATTATTTATGATCTGTGTATTTTTTTCTCTCATTATATCAGCATGGCCAAAAGAGTTACCCGCTGCGGCCTGAGTTAATAGAGAGCACGTATTGGCTATACAAAGCTACCAGAGATCCTAGGTCTGTTTATATTTGCTTTTAGTTTGTTGTACCATTAATAAAAAAATTCTTGCTAGTTCTACAAATGTACAATGTATATAGCGCACTTTACTAACATAACTAAGGCTAGTCGAGTGCTTACAAATTCAAAAGAAGCGTTTTCTCTAATGATTCTCTCTCTTTACTTGTTTATTGTCTATATTTTCCTTGTGGCTTAAAGCCTTGAACCAGTCTTCACAAGCATGGTTTGAGAGATTTAACACCCTCTTTTAAAAAATTTCATAGAATATTACTACCTCCGTCCCTAAATATAGGACCGCCCTTAGAAGAATCACGGGAATTAAGAAAGTTGGTAGTAGTATTAAATTTGTTGAGAAATGATTATTGTTTTTATAAGTTTGTCCTTCAAGAGAGTTTTAGTTAAGGTTTCTATGATAGTAATTATTGTTAATTGCAAAAAGTGATGTAAAATAAAGGGGTATGTTGGTAAAGAAATAATTTATACAGTTAAAATTCAAAGAGGGTCTTATATTTAGGATCAGAGGTAATTCTATGCAAACTACTCTACTATTCTGTTTCACTGTCCCCATGTTATTCTTTTTCCTCTTGGTACCTTACTTTATTTTTACCTCTAAATCTGTATGCTCCTCACTTTTCTGTTCGCACTCCTTCTCCACTTTCTTTTTATTTTTTCTCTTTCAATATTTACTATTCTTATCTTTCTTGTTCCTCAAAGACTGTGCTGCCACTGGGGAATGCTCAGTGGGAGCAATGGTAGGGATCTAACCCACAATTGGTGGTCGAATGATAAACAAATAAGAGTAGTTATGTCATGTGTCTAGGGGTCCTCATGATTCTCTTACTTTTTTTAGGCAAACAAAACAAGGATAATCACAATCAGTTAAGGACTTAGGACCTGTTTGGATTGACTTATTTGAGCTTATATACTGACATAAGTTTTGTGACACTGTTTGGAAGAGTTTATCACAACAGCTTATGACATTTTTCATAAAATAAATTTAGTTTAGTTTTACCCAGAGAGGCGCATTACAGCACTTGTATGCCTTGTATGCTTTTAGCCGGAATCTTAATAAAAATGGGAACATATGGGTTGGTTTGAATTAATATGGAATTTTTTCCCCATGCTCATTCCATATTTTGTTCTTGGTTAATAATATTAGGTTCTATTCAAATAATCTTGTTATAAAAATAGCTTATGCAAGTATATTCATATGCGCTAATTTTGATAAGCACTTGTGCTATAAGCTGTTTATTCAAACAGACCCTTAGTAGTAGTGTAATTCACAGAAATCAAATACAATTGACTAAATACTAATATTTTAAACATTCATTCTGATATATATTCTGACAGATTACTATTTCAAGATAACATCATTAAGGATTTTGAGAGTAGACTTAAGAAGTCAGCCTAACCCTTTATCTGGACTGTCAAATTACCTAGTGTTCTTGTGGGTTTTCTTTCTCTTTTTGATCTCTTTTAAAAGGGAAAGCCAAAACCAACCAGGTGGGGGTATTTTCATGTTGTAGTGCTTAAAGAGTATATATCTTTTTCAACTCTTGGACTAGATTAACATCGACATTCATAAAATTGATTTTACCTTGAAAACAAGATCTACGAAAAATAACTTTTGGGCATGTGAAATTCCTTATAGTCAGTATAAATAGACAGATGATTTTTATTGTATCTTAGTGGATTTTTTAATTGCAATTCTTCTTTTGTTTTTAGAGGATGCACTATTCATGATTTTTTTGAGTGGTATGCAATTAAGAGTTTTTGCTCTCCATATTTTCCTGCAAACTAGGAAACTGAGATTACTTTTCATGATCAACTTCTATAAATGATTTGTTGATAGCTGTGACATAAGTTTTGCTCTATATATATGAATTTTAATTCTATCATATGCATTTCTTTGTAGATATCTTGATGCTGGGAGGGACATGCTTGCTAGTTTACAGTATGGGACTCGATGCCCTTGTGGATACTGTCACATTTCAGATGTTGAACATCACAAACAAGAAGATCATATGGAGAGCTTCTTTTTAGCTGAGACAGTAAGAATATATTCTACATGATTTTGAGAACTTGTGCCCTCTTAAACTTTTCAAAACCCATAACAAAAATTTAGAACATAATTTTATCAAGCCGTTTTACTGAAAATTGTTGTCAAGTACAGTCATTCATTTTTATTTAGGTCTTATACTGGTGTTTCTAGTAGCATTGAGAATTGTGGTGGATATTATGGTTTTACTTGCGACTTTGGTACAATGTTTAGCTCTCAGAAAAGCTTAAGTTTTGAGTTAAAGTCAAGAGTGATTTTATAAATTTCTATAAACTTCTTTTTGTTTGAGCTCTCTCTTCCTTTATAAATTATGCCTCTCCTGTAAACATTCTGTCTTTCCTTTCATATTTTTGTCTTCTATTATTTGTTTGAAAGAAGATTTTTGCTTATAACCTATGTTACTTATTAGGTGAAGTATCTGTGGCTCCTTTTTGATTTGGCCGTGGGTCCTGATAACCTTGTGGAAAATGGGCCATACAAGTGAGTAGGCTTATATGCTTACAATTTAGTGGCCGGTCTTTTTATACTACAAAATTTAGCAGCTTCTTTTTCTGTTTGTTGTGAAACAGGTATGTATTCAGCACTGAAGGTCATTTATTGCCTGCTACTCCTCAAATCTCTCTTGTGAGGGAACATTGTTTATACTATGGAGCTTATTGTAGAAGTGGTGATTTGAGACAAACTTATTTTGTGTCCGAGGCCGAGAGAGATAAGCATGAATCAAATGATAGTAGATTTTATGGGAGCTGGACTAAATCTACATACAACTCAGACTACACTACTTCTGAAGCAAGTGCTTCTTCTGGTTTGATCAAGGTACTCGGTACTCTTTCCTCCCATCACTCTGACTGATCCATGCTTGGACCTTCTATTTCGCACCTTTCACATTATTCATCTTACATCAGTTGGTTTGAAATGGATAAACTTATTTACACTTATTTCTCTATTTACATCGGAAGGCTAAAATGTAGTTATCTCATCAAATTTAGTTTCTACCAAATATTTTATATTTCTTAATATGCAAGTATATTTGAGAAGATAAAGCCTGATCAGAAACTAAGTGGAATGATATTTTTATTGAAGTATTGATTCCCAATATACACGAGAGGGGTAACAGTTGTATGACAGGGATGAACATATTTGATGAGTAATTGCCAATTGATAATGAACTGATGTACATATATAAGAATAAATTACAGATGGCTCTATAGAAATTAGATATGTATTTCTGTCTATTTTGAGAATTTTTTATTTTATAATTTAAATTGAAAACATTTCTGTCATGTTTTGAGTATTTTGTTATACCACACTTAGTGGGATAAGACTTGATTGTTATTGTTGTTAATTATTTTGTTATAATTCTGCAGGGTTTTGATTGTTATTGTTGATTATTTTATTATAATTCTGCAGGGTTTCTGTCCAGGACTAAATCATGGACAGAAGTTTGGTTTATTGTACATGCATTCAAACGACGAACATAGTGATCATGAAACCATCCAACGGGAAGAATCTACACCTGTTCAAACCCATTCAGTGATGCTTCTTCCTGCACAGAGTTCTGACAGTTTGGTAACTGATTCTGGCAATGATCATAATGATACTCAGACTAGTGAATCAGAAGTTACTTCTTAAAGACAGAGAACCGACTCTAATAGTGACCAACATGCTGTCCCAAAATGGGATGAATAGATCTAAGTTAAGCAACAAGGTTGACAAAAAGGATATATAGTGCTGTACTTCTCACACTTTGCCAAGCCCGCCTCCTGAAATATAAATCAGATCTTCGTTGGTATGTTCATAATTGTTGAGAAAGGATGATAAGTTTGATAATTTAGCAGTTGTTGACACAATGTTCATGGAGCCGAAATAGTTGAGTGATGGCTGAACTGACCAGTTAGATGTACTTCTTAGGCTGTGTTACCAAATGGTCTGTGATGGTATTCTGCTTGCCTCTTGATCATCATTAGACTTGTGTACAAGAGTGTAATGTAATTTATTTTGTTGTATCATTGTTTCTGGTTGGTTCCTTGTAAACTATTTTTCTAGAGATGTGTTTACTCTGAGTATTGTCAACAACATCAAATTAGACCACAATTTCAATTTCTAATAGAGTAGCAAATCTTAATCATCCATTTCGTCCACCTATATGATTCCTTCGAAGGGAATAATAAAAATAGGTATATAGAGCAATTTTAGCTGGATTATGGTCTCATGTTACCATCTAGATAGATACTTAAGGTCTGTATTATGATATAAGATTTTTGAAGTGAACAATTGTGATAATAGATAAAGGAATGCTATTTAAATGTGATGCACTTATGAAAATAATGAGTAAGCTTTTTTTTTGTTGACATTTTCATAATTTTTTGATTATATCTGATCAAGAGGAATCTTCTAGTTGTAAGCAATTTTTACGGTGTCGAAGAGGGGGGGGGGGGGGGGGGGGGGGTACTCTGATGTTAAAGTGAGAGAGAGCTATGAACTGAGCAAGTACAGTAAAAAAAGTAAGATAATAGAATACCGGACATTCTAATGAAAGAGAGTTTTTATAGTGTTCCTCAAATGTTGGGTCAAAGTTCCTTTCATGGACTAGATCAGCTAGGTTCAAAGAGGAATTGTTAGGGTTTGCGTAGGAGTAATTAAGACTTAACATGTGGTCTTGCTTCTAGTCCAACTGCCCTGTAAGGTACTCTGATGTTAAAGAGAGAGAGAGTTATGAAGTGAGCAAGAGAGAGAGCCATGAAGTGAGCAAGTACAGTAAAAAAAATAAGATAATAGAATACCTGACATACTAATGAAAGAGGGTTTTTATAGTGTGCCTTCAATGCTGGGTCAAGGTTCCTTTCATGGGCTGGACCAGCTAGGTCCAAAGAGGAACTGTCAGGGTTTGCGTTGGAGTAATTAAGACTTAGCATGTGGTTTTGCTTCTAGTCCAACTGCCCTGCAAGACTAGGAGAGTATTGCGAGGACAGTTGATTGTAGGAGTGAAGCACGTGGGAGAGCACTGGGCATGCGCCCGACGCACTGGGTTGTGCTCGATACGCATGGTGTTAGACCCAGTCCAAAACAAATTCTAAAATATATACACTCTTGTTCACTTCAATAGTTTATTTTCTTTTTGAAAAGTAAAATCAAATATAAATTTTCGACAAATAATTTCACAGAAAACAGTGCATAATCCCACACTAAGAAAAGATAAGACAAAATGAACTCTTGCTGAAATAATACACTATCTATTTGATCACTTGAAAATGGAATATAGTGTGCAAGATTTTGAAATGATGATATTGAAAGATGTGAAAGAAGCATGCGGTGGAAGGAGGTCTTGTTGAGCAATACAAAAGGGTTTAACTTGAATTTTTTTACCCCATACCCCACAATTATATTCATATTTCTACAATTTTGCAAATATTCCAAAGGTGGAAAATTGGTGAAGACGTGTGTGATTGTGAAAAAAATAATGGATGCATGGAATCGTATAATAAATTCTTCCACAAAAGAATTATTTGCCGATGCCGTTATTTATTTTCGGAAAGTGTATGAAAAGTATCTTGCTTTGTTGAAACATGTTGAAAGCACAATTCTTGATTAGGTGAAGGAAAAGATAGTTTACACGTGGACTGCTAATGTTGAACAACTTGGAAATACAACTACCAACCGAGTTGAGTTAGCCCATGCTATTTTAAAAAATTGGTAAGGAAATAGTAAGGGGGATTTATGTAGAGACTGAGATTTTGTGAACCACCTGATTCAAAACCAGCATAATGAGATACAAACAACATTGTGTCGGAGCATCACGGTTTAGGAACACAAATTTAAAGACAACACTCTATATTCTCAGTTGGTGGGTAACATTTCTCGGGCGATTTTGAACTATATTTTTCAAGAGACTAAACGGGATGATAATGTAGGCCCTGATAGTGCAAAGTGTGGTTGCACTATTGTGAAAACATATGGTTTCCAATGTGTTTGTGTTATTGCTAAAAAGTGAAACTTGGTGAACCAATAAGAATGAACGAGGTTTGCTCGAATTGGTAGAGACTTAGATTTGATGATGATGGATGCATGGATGAAGGTAAATCGAATATCTCTATTTTAAACGAATTGGGAAGCAATACAAGAGAGATTTTCGAAGGCCTATGACAACATGAAACTCCACATCAAAGTAAAATTGAGGAAGATTGTCTTTCCCTAAACCGACGACATGAAACCGCCTTCTTAATCGGTAAAAACAAAAGGTGCTCTAAATAAAATGAAGCCTACACCGAATGACAACTCGTCTACACGGTCTCCTTCACATTTTGAACACATTGACAACGTTTTTCCCGATTCACCGACTCAAAAATCTCACAAAGGTGTTGTGAAAAGAGTCTGCATTAGCAAACCACATCCGACATCAATTCCACTGAAGACTCCTTTCATTGATGAGATATCGGTTTTTATGCACAAATATATCGAATGAATCGTCGATGTTAAGGGGGACGATAATTGCGGTTACCGAGCCGTTTCGACTTTACTCGGTAAAGGAGAAGATATTCATACGCTTGTCCGACATCAACTTATCCAAGATTTGATGACACATAAAGAATCATATTTTATTACGTTTGTCAACTTTAACTTTCTTCCTCGAGTGCTTGAGTAGAGGCTTATGGAAAGGCCTAACTGCTCTTTTAGTGAACTTGTTGTGTCCATCTACTTCACTTTAAAAGAATGACGTAGATATATATACTAGAAAGAAAGGGTCATGGAAAAGGGTATCGTATGTAAGAAAAAAGCTTGACGGAGTGACCTTTCTCGATTTCAACAAGACGATGGTGATCTCACGAGAATCTAGCTTTTTCAGTGTGGAATGGATATAACGCCGACATCATGCAGCTGATAATGAAGACAAAGAGACGCGGTTGTATGGAAATAAAGAAAAATACAATGTCGTTTATGAGTCTCTTGTTCCTTGCTTGAGCGGTCCGACACCAGAGACAAAATTGATGAGCTTCTTTGATATGGGTCACCTAATAGCATGTGCATATGATAAAGTGTGTTCATTTGACACGCTTCGGGTTTTCGGAAACTTTTTTCCATTGCACACCACACCATCTCAAAATCCAAATGATCGTATCATGTGTATTTGATGGCTTTCAAAATCATGTCATTTTGTTCAAGTTTACATAGGATGCCTCATACCATTTACATCATCGGAGTGGACGACTCATCCAACCGCAAAAGCCGAGACATGGCCGAATGATTTTATTGAAAGGATGCAAGATTCGAGAGATTGAACAACATTGAAAAAGAATCAAATGCACAAAAGTCCAAGGGGTACCACTTATAGATTTAGTCGGCGACACATGTTTCAATTCGTTTTGATTTCTTGTGTAATCAGACAAATAATTGTATATAATTGTGTCTCAATATAAATGAAGAATTAAATATTCACCTTTTATTCATATTTGATTCATTTTTGGTCTTTATGAGTTTACCGTTATACAAATTATGTATTGGAAATGATTCAGGAGAAGTTCCAGAGATAAATTCCTGAAAGGTTCTGTTATATGATTTGTTTTTAAAGTGGTTATGGAGAAGTTCCTTATATACATATCTGAAACAAGATAATAGGGTGTGTTCCCGAAGATATATATTCGGAATCAATATAGCAATCAATGAGTGATCCATATTGAACTAGATGTTCTATAAATTTAGGTGTTCCTGTGTTATATTTCGCAGAAGCTCAAAATGTCTCAAATGTCACAAATAAACATTCATTGGTATGTCACAAATGTCTCCTACTCCGTCTTCTTTTTTTAATATATTTTTTTTTAAAATTTTTAAATAAATTAAAAAAGCTCTTTTTTATTTATTTATTTTTCAATAAAAGTATTAAACAAACATTTAGAAAACATAAATGTTAAAAGACTAAAATCATTAAATATTAATCTCCAATCAAAAATAAAACTTTTAAGAAGTTTTCACCTAACGTAAAAACAAAAATAGATAGCCATAAAATAGAAGTAAAAGAAATGTTCAACTAAAAGGAAAATAAACTATCATGTCATATCATTTTGTTTTGTGATTTAGAAAATAAACTATATCATGTCATTTAATTAAGATGCTAGTAAACCAATACGATTGATTTTCATGTATTTGATTATTTATCAGGTGAAATAAAATAACAAGTACATGTTTCCATGACTTAAAGGGGGAGGTGGCTTCCATTGTATCTTTGGTTATTTGGAAGTTGAAACTAAATTGGTTTATGACCGGAAATAAGTTAGGTAATCAATTTTAATATTGTTTTTTTTTGAAAATATCTTAAAAATTGTTTATTTTATAGGTGCGGCGGGATTTGGTGGACAACAGGTTTTGGCGGGACGTACTTTGACGCGAGCTTTGGTGGGCGCGGACCCAAAATCCTTACCCAACCGGTCATTCTTTGACGGGTGCGCGGATCGATCCGACAGACTACGACCCGTTTTACCACCCATAATCTAATTCATTTGTTAAAAGTAACAAAATACAAATAATTAACCAAATATACAATTATGTTAACTATATAAGTTATTGGCAAATTTTATTGTTAAATTCATTAATGAGAAATAACAAATTTCAAAATGAATTTTTTTATAATTTTGTTGATTCATTGAATGTGGGGATTAAAGTGAACAAGTACTCTACCAAATATAGAAACACCATAATGTTCCCTTGACCTCAAAGCCACCATAGCTTTTCAACGAAAACAGTTAAGTTCAACTCATTCATCTAGGGATAGAAGAAAAAAAAATGTCAGTAGAATAATTTCACAGTGCTGAGTATGTGCATGTGTATGCCATACATCACTATCAAATTCATCTTAAAATAATTTTGTATTACTACATAAATATTTATAAATAACACAAGTTTTCTGACATTCCAAGTGGGAGCGTATGTTGTTTTTCTCGTATAACAGCATTTCTTAATTTGGTCAACACAACATTTTGAAACATCACAGTATAATGTCTGTAACAATTATTTTCCTTTACTTGTGCCATAATAAATCTCATTGTTTCCTGCTATACAGTGTGCTACAGTGACAACAGTTTCTGCTATGTCAGTAAAATAATATAGTTTTTATCTTTCCTTAAACTTTGCCGGGGAAAGGGATCTAAACTTGTTAATTAGCTACATTCATAGCATCATTATTTTATAATTACTGAAAATTTTCCTCAAAAGAAGCTAATATAGATAACAATAAGCATTTTATATGAAAGTGGTGAAAAAAAGCAAGCACGAACACAATCTGAGAGTGATGCACTTTCATGTCATGCCTAAGATTTTTATTGGAATAATAAAATAAATACTTTAGACAAAGCATTGTTTAGTAATTCAATAGATTTTCTCAACGATCGAAAAGATTTTTTCAGAAAATTAATTTTTAGTTTCATGATGTTTGAACTTTAGGCTATATATTCTCAAAGGCTTCAGAGAGTACAGTGGCAAAGAGAAAAAAAGTAAGTTTTACCAAACACAAAAAATATTGTATTATATTATGGAAAGAAAATTTTATATGAAGGTATATTATTTTTTGGTTTATAGTAAAAAATTATGTTGGATCGAATCCAAAGCTTTGGTTAAGAAGGCAAATTATGTTTATAAAAACAACAAGTGTGTAAATTTATATATGTAATAGTGATTTTATAATTTTATATTTAATAATTTGTTTAAAAAACAATTTAACTCATTGCACTTCCTCTACTTCAATCCTGCATCTAAGATTGTAAAAATGAAGAACCAATACTAAATGGATAGACTCTAGCAGAGCCTAGCCAAACTAATTCCTTTATAAATTTGGATTCAAAATATATTACCTCAATCTGACCTTGGGTATGGGGTTTCCGTCCCAAAAGAACCATTTATTTATTATATATTTTTTTATAAAGAATGAAATAAAATCTTCATAATATTTATTATATAAAATACATTATTTTAAATATAATATATATATATATATATATATATATATATATATATATATATATATTTTATAATATATTATTTTTAAATAATAATCTAACATGTTTTTAAATATAAGAAAGGTTTAAAATTGTTCAAAATAATATATAAATATCCAATATAATACAAACTAATAGAATACGAGAAAATTTTAGAATAAAATATTAAATAATTAATATTAATTTGATTATAAATTTTTTTCATATAAAATTTAATGAAGTGTGACAATTTAATGTATATGATTTTTTGAATGAAACAACATAAATATTATTACATTTTTTAAATTTTTAGTTATACAATTCAAACGGACTATCCGTGGCACATACGTATATTAATATAGAATTTTCGACGTGCTGAGTTCGGTAAAGAGAATATGATGCAAATATAATATTTAGTTAAATTTAAAGACACATGGTTATGTGTGCGACAATAAAGTCTGACATGATGTCAAGTTCGATACACTGGCCATGAGTGTTAGGTTTAGCGTTTTCCCAAGATTATGAGAATGCTTCTCCTAAAACTCGACAAGTTGAGCCATCAACAAGAAAAAAATGATCAGATTGAATAACTATTTTTTGATCTTATATATCCACGTCGTAGACACGTGAGAATAAATTGGAAGATTGGAAGTTACACAAGTTAGAGCTCAAGGTACTCAAGTTAGAGTGAGAAATAAGTTTGTGAGAAATATCTATGATTCTATACACCAACTTTCATTTATTTAATCGAAATAACTCACATTTTTTTTTACTTTATTTAATATTTATTACTTTCCCTAATTCATTTCATAGTCAAAACTTTTAACTTCTTTTCACCTTCAAACTTTTTTTTTAAAACAAATACTTAACTTTAAATTGATAAAAACATTTGAACACTTTTCCTTTAGAAAATCTGCACAAAATGTCTCAGGATTTTCTAGTTTGATCATGCAAGTTATTATTCAAAACTAAATGATTGTTTACCAAAAATATCAATAAATAAATTAACACACCCAATGAGACTCTTTTGTGCAAAATTTTCAAATTTCACAAGTGTTGTGTTTTTTCTATTACAAATTATTCGTCATGCATGCAATATTCTCAATTTTTATGTATGTATGCGCTTGAGAAGCGGTAAAGTCCTCCCTAAAATAACGCGTCTACCTTTGAATAACCATCCTACTTCTAACCCCTAAATTTATTCCCAAAATCCAGGAGAACAACCGGGCAGACTAATAGATGGAGATGTGGGTGTTTCACCCCCTGTTGGAACAAGTGTTCATACAATATCTATGATTTCAATATTGTCAATACTATCTGATGGTACGATTCTCCCACCACAATATATGAGTCTCCCAATTAATCCCACATTCATAAGACCAACTCTAGGGGACCATTGCTATCTTATCTTTCGATTTTTTCACTACCGATGGGTAACAAAGATTATCCATATGGTAGGCCACCAATGATTATTATGGGCCTACAAACCGATGTATCGACATATGGAGAAAACACAGTGGCTACCATGTCACCCCATAATCTGCATCATGCCTCAAATTTAGCTATAATTATCCTAGTCGAACAACGCCACAACCAGGAGGATTAAGTTATATCCCTCAAATTACACCAACATTAAAAAATCCATCTTTCATGTCTATGATGCAACAAATGGATGAGAGTAACCATGAGATGGTTAACATGATGACCCGACAGATTAATACGATGTGCAATCCCCTTATTCAGAACACCAACCAGAGTTATGAATTATTATCCAACTAAATGGGTCGAATAACCGATTTCTTCGATGCTCCTCAGGCCCATGCACAACCAACTCTTCATATCTTAAATACCAAGCTAGTCGAAATGCTTGACAATGGGGCGGTCCATGTTAACCAAGAGCAAACGTAATTGGGGTTTCGACCTATAGAACCTCCCATACATAGAGAAGATAAAAAATACATAGGTGAAAACAACCCAAGAGCATTACTATTAAAAAGAAACCAATACACTGAGGAAGTGGTCATACATATTCAACAGAACAACCTTAGAGGGAAAAATAATTTGGTCTACATGGTCGAATACATCCTGGCCCAAGAAGGCCTCAATATAGGCCTTCACAGACTAAATTTTGTGTTTGTGTTATCCGAGTATGTGTAACGCCCTGTTTATTTAATTAAATATTGTCGTATGGTTGGAATTGTTTTGCGTTGAGTTGCTAAGTTGGTTTGGATAATTTAATTAAGCTGAATAAGTCGATTAAGTTGATTTAAGTTGTATTGTTGTTACTTGGACTAAGTTGAATTAATTAAGTTGTGGGTTATTAGTAGAATTGTGCTATTTTGATAAATAGGCTTGTTTGGTGAGTATGAGTAGTAATTGTGGGAGGTGTGTGGTTTAAGCCAAATAGAATTATTAAGATTAATTAAAAGAAAACTTTAAGTAATTAGAAATATAGAATTAGGGGTTATCGGTAAAAGAAGGGAAAAACAAGAAGTTGAGAATTAGAGGTTACGTGAAGTGCATAGGAGTAGGAGAAGCTAGGGTTCCGATCGAAAAATGTTAGAGTCACATTCAATCGAAAGGTAAGGGTGGGGTTCTGACCTTATAATCAGGATTATATGATGAATTCGTATGGGATTGGGTACATGATTGTTGCTGCTAATTTTTATTTTGTGTGAATTAATATGTTTTGATGAATAAGTCATTTTGATAAATAAGTTGTTTTAGATGATTAAGAAAATTACGAGTGTGTTGAGTTGTTGTTGGATTGTCGTGCTGGATTAATTGGAGTTTGGAATGAGAAGAGTTATAGAGACGGAGAAGACAGAAACATAGAAGGATAATGCAGGGTTGGCTCTGGGACGACCGTCCTTTAAGCCTGACGTCCGTCTGGGAATTGTGACGTCCGTCACATCCCTAAGACGATTGTCACAAGCCCAACTGTGATGAGGGTCATCCAATTGTGACGATGGTCACACGAGTTTGGGGAACAAATTGTTATTTCGTTTCTGTGTCGTGTTGGGTCTATGTCTGCAAATATTGGTCTGTCATAAATTAATTCTAGTAGCATAATTAAGTTGAATAATAGTAAGTGAAGTAGCAAAGGACATAATAATCAATTGGCAGGGGCTCAATAAATAATTATGCATTGAATCAGTAGAAGAAAAATAAGTAATAGAAAAGTAGAATTGGTAGCAGGTTGGTATGTTGGATGATGTTATAGATTTAACAGGAACATGGTAATCAATTAATAATAAGTAATAATAACAGAGCATATTAATTAGTTTAATTAATCGACTTAGTCGGGACTTTGTAACTAAGAGTGTGGTATAATTTGTTGTACTTGTGTTGTGTTGTTTGCTGCAAGTTGAAAAGTTGCTGGTAGTTATTGTATGTGCAGTGCCTTATAAATGGCAAGATTATGAGTAGCAGGCCTTTGGCCAAAGTTGGATGTTGTTATAGTTGTTGTTGTTTGATAATCATGTTGAGTCGCATATCATATCGTTATTCAAGTTGAAGCTGCTGCTCGGTAAGTTGGTCTGGAATTGCAAAAATAAAGTTAAAGGCTTATGCCTTGTATTGACGCCTCTATTAATTGACATGATTATAAGTTGGGAGTTTTGCTCCGATGGTACCACATGCATCACATTTGTCTAAGTTGCATATTATGTTGCCGTGTTGTATCCGGTGTTGGTTTTTAAGTTGTTTATTAAGTTGTGAAGTGGTGATCTATGTAATCTAATTCAATGTGTTATTTATCATATTCTTGATTATAATATTAGAGATCTCACCCATTCTGTTTGAATGTTTCCCTCTGTTGGTAACATGCAGGTAATCCAGAGTCGAGCTGAGTACCTTAGTAGATTCAAGTTGGTGTTGTCGCTCTGATACATAGCACTCGGGGGGATAACACTTGTTTTCTATTTATGTCGAATTTGATTATAGTTGCTGAATTTTGGAGTTGATTTACTAAAGAATTGTTGCTTTTTAAGTTGTTTTCATGTTGTATACAATTTAAGTTGTTTTAAGTTGAATTTTATGAATTTGATGTGTATTAATGAAACAATTGCTTTAAATATTTATCAGGTTTTGACTGTTGTTTTAAATCGAAGTGTATCATCTCAATTTGTTTAGTGGAAGTTTTATACTCTGATTTTGTTAATGATTATCGGGTAGAATTGGGGTGTTACAGTATGTACTGCAAACTGAACTCCTTAGGAATTGGAAAGTCCCCAAATTCACATTTTGCAGGTGATATCAACGAATCAACTATCAAATATATCACTTGATACCAGACCGAGGCAGGAAATATGGCAAACAACAAGAATTGAAAGATGAAATTTTTTCCATATTCTCCCTTCATATTCCATACATAATTGGAGTTAGTTGGAGAGAGTGTTTCATGAACAATTCTATATGGGACAGTCGAAGATCAACCTCA
Organism: Lathyrus aphaca; assembly: GCA_963966055.1. Lineage (NCBI taxonomy): Eukaryota > Viridiplantae > Streptophyta > Magnoliopsida > Fabales > Fabaceae > Lathyrus > Lathyrus aphaca. The sequence continues at coordinate 160,185,370 of OZ014520.1, forward strand.
AGGAATTGACCAACATGTGGTGAAAAACGCCTGAATTAATAGACGATTATCTGAATAGATTTAGGATGTTGAAGACAAGATGTTTCACCCAAGTGCTTGAACATAAAATAGTCGAAATGTTTGTTGGTGGGATAGATAATTCCATTAGGAAGAAAATAGACACACAATATCTAAGAGACGTGACTCATTTAGCGGATAGAGTTCGACAGGTCGAACGCTTACGAGCTGAAAAGGCTAGGTCAAATAACTTTCATAAAAAAGAAAAAAAGTTGCTGAATAGAAGCACACGAAAAGGACCAAGAGTATGATATAAGGTACGAAGAGGCCGAAGAAATTGATGTTAACGTGACAAAACTAAAACCAGGATCTCCTTGTGTCTGTGAATTGTTAAAACCGTCTGATGGAAAGTATCCTTTCGAGACCAAAAATGATAAATTTATTCCAAAAACTTATAAATTCGACGTAACCAAGTGCAACAAGATATTTGATCTTTTAGTTATTGACGACCAAATTATAGTCCCAAAAGGGTTAAAAACGCCACCTTTAAAGTAACGAAAGAGAAAAAGGGTTTTGTATTTGTTCTGGACTGGGCCATGACATTATGCACGGCATGGCCCAACGCTCGTCAGGTCCAAGCCCAAACGAGCAAACACGTGAATACGTCGGGCTAAGGTCTTCTCACCCGAGGAACGTCTCCTCGACTTTCTGACTATATGTCGGGCAAATAACGTGGTGCCCGTCCCATGGTCGTCATCCACATATCATCAGCCTATGTCACGGGCACCTAGGTTATGTCGAGCAGATCCACAATTACACCTCATTTGACACGTCACCCAACTCCCCTATATTGTCTCCTTAGGGATAGGGGCAGTTGGACCAGGGAGCAGACCTTGGTCTAGGTCTTCACGCTTCTTACGTGTCCCCTGGAAGCTCTTCCTTGGGCCTAGCTAATCCAGCCCATTGGGAGCCTTGGCCCAGCGCTGGGGGCTCAATATAAATACCCTTTCATGGCAAAGGGTCAGGTATTCTGACTTACACTTTGATAACCTTATTCTGTACCTCTTCTGACTTAAGCATTGGAGCACCTTGCAGGTACACCCCCCACTCACTCACCTCACTCTCTGGCCCAGTCTACAATCCTTGGAAGGCCCTCCTGATCAGGTAAGATCAGTGGCGCCGTCTGTGGGAACCAGCTATCCCCATCTTCATCAACAGAGGATCAAAAGCTCATTCATTTCTGTCCTTCCAACATGGCCGGAGAACAACCCGGAGAACGCAGCCGCCCCCTCGTCGACTATACCATGGACGACGGCCCGCAATCCCATGAAGCGGACGCTCGAGACGGTCGTCCATCCACCCCGTCTCCAGAACCCCAAAATAACGGGGATGCCTCTCACGCTCAAAACCTAGGGGGAGAGACATTTCATCCCATCCCCGTCCCCGTTGAAGGAGACGCCACGATGATCGCCATGGTAAATGCCCTCAATCAGGCAGGATCTATGCTCTGTCAGCAGCACGAAAGAATCATGGCCCTCGAGGCCGAGCGACAAGAAGCCCGACCTCAGCGGGAGAGGAGGACACAGCAACGTCCGGAGCCAACTAAAAAGCGCGGGCGTCGCTCTCCCGAACCCCACGTCAGCAGGGCACGCGCCCGTCGTGACAATGGTCGAGCAGGAACTTCACCAAGGCGCGGGCATAGCCCCGACAACAATGAATTATCTCCACTGAGGAGCGACGAGGAGGAATTGCACTGCCCCCTGTCTCGGGCAATAATGGAAGCCCCGCTCCCCAAAGGCATGGAGAAACCGCCCAATCTAGCCGTGTACGACGGGACCACCGATCCCGACGACCACGTCGACAACGTCAACGCAATGCTCGACTACCGCAACGATATCACCGGTCACCTCAAATGTCGATTGTTTTCGACAACCCTCAGGAAAGGGGCCATGGCTTGGTACAAAAGCTTGGCCCCCGAATCCATCACCTCTTGGAGGGTTATGAGGTCCATGTTCACCAGGCACTTCACTGCTTCCCGTCGCCACCCCAAGACTGAGGCGACCCTCGAAGCCATAGTACAAAAGAAGAATGAAACACTGCGCTCATACATCGAGCGATTCAACCAAGAAGCTGTCGAGGTGGATACTACCGAACACATGAAGAAGTACCTCCTCGAAAGAGGGCTCTTGCCCGGTAGTGAGCTGAGCAGAGCGGTCGGGATCGAGCCTCCCCGCACACTGAACGAACTTCTGCACAAGGCCCAGGCCTACATTAGATACGAGGAAAAACAGGTGGCACACAACTCCCGCAGCGGACGTAATGCTGGAGATACCGAACATTCCAAACGCGAGGACCCAAACATTCCCCGTCGCAACGGGGACAAGCGAAGAGAAGAAAGACCTCGCGAACTCCGAGAAGGAAGAGGCCCCGCGGGTCGATACAGCGAGTACACCTTACTGACAGCTCCTCGAGAACGCATCCTCGCAGAATGCATTAACTCTGAATTCAAACAGGGCAGAGTCAGGTTCCCAAAACCATCTGCACCAAAGCCTCACACCGACAAATCTAAATACTGCCGGTTCCACAGAAGTCACGGGCATGTGACAGAAGACTGCGTCCACCTGAAGGATGCAATAGAGATTTTAATCCAAGAGGGGCACCTAAAGCAGTATACGAGGAAGAACGAAACCCCCAGACACGACGAGGCAGAAAAGAAGAGACCCCGGGAAGAAACGCCCCCCGACAACTCTCCGTACCAAGTGGCCCTCTGCGTGTCACGCCCGGAAGATTTCTTCCTCCCCGAGCCACTGCCCGAAGCAAGAATCGCTGCACTCAGCCCCTGGGAAGACTTCCCAGCCGCACTGGTAATATCAGGTGGGGGAGTTAACGGCGAAACCACTGCCCTCTCAGTCAAACGCAAGTTCGATGAACTCCTATTAACCGCCCCCGAGCAAAAGGCGACGTTGACAAAGTACCGGGGAAAATCCAACCCAATATCCTTTTTCCTGGAGGAACTCCCGGGCGGATCCCCGAACTCGGGCATCCCACTATTGATCAGAGCAAAGATGGCCCGGTTCGACGTCCGACGCATCCTAGTCGATCAAGGCAGCTCGGTGGATATCATGTACGTCCACCTCTTCAACACTCTGAAATTAGACAAGACCAACCTGGCCCCCTACGTCGGATCCGACCTCCAAGGATTCAATGGCGCCACGACAAGGCCATGGGGTATGTCGAGCTCCTCGTCACCTTCGGGGAGCAGGAAACAGCCAGGGAAATCAAAATCCAATTCCTGGTCGTGGACTGCCCATCCCTGTACAATTGCATCTTTGGACGCCCAACACTGGCTGAACTTACTGCGGTCCCGTCCACCGTCCACCTGAAGATGAAATACTACACCAAATTGGGCCGCGTGGTCACCATCCACGGCGACATCGAAGCTGCCCGGCGATGCTACGACGCTGCAGTAAAAGGACAGGCCGTGATTAACACAAAGAGCAGCTCCAACAACAAAAAACTCAGGACCGAAGACCCTCCTCGGGGAATTAACACCATCAACCTCGATTGTCGTATTGGGCTAGACGAAACCGAAGAAGGGAAGTCCACCAAGGAAAGATCTCTCGAACACCCGGTTCGACCAATCCCCGACGGAGAATTCGAACTCATTCCCCTCGGGGACGATCCAGAGAGGACAGTGAAGATAGGCAAAGGACTGCTCGAGGAGACAAGGGAGAAGCTCGTGGCATGCCTCAAAGAGAATGCTGACCTCTTCGCGTGGAATGCCGCAGAAATGCCCGGGCTGGATCCTGAGATCGCGTGTCACAAGCTAGCTTTAGACCGGGCAGCCAAGCCCATAGCACAGCATAGGCGCAAACAGTCGCCCGAGAAGGCAGAGGCTGCCGAACGAGCTGTAAAAGATCTCTTAGAGGCAAATTTTATTTCTGAAGCCCAGTACACAACCTGGCTCTCTAATGTAGTCCTCGTTAAGAAAAATAATGGAAAATGGCGTATGTGTGTTGATTATACTGATCTCAATAGGGCTTGCCCGAAGGATGCTTTCCCCCTCCCTAATATAGATATGCTCGTAGACAATTCTGCAGGTTTTAAACTCTTGTCCTTCATGGACGCATATAGTGGATACAACCAAATCCCTATGTCGCCCACAGACAAGAGACACACAGCATTCATGACTCCAACGGGCAATTACTATTACAACGTCATGCCGTTCGGGCTCAAGAACGCTGGTGCTACGTACCAACGCATGATGAACAAAGTCTTCAAAGACGAAATAGGGGACATGCTCGAAGTATACATGGACGACATGATCGTCAAATCACACGAGGAGATTACCCATGCTCGACATTTAACCAAAGTGTTCGAGCAAGCGAGGCAGTGCAGAATGAGGTTCAATCCCGAAAAATGCACGTTCGGGGTACGGGCAGGAAAGTTCCTCGGGTTCTACCTCACCGAAAGAGGAATCGAGGCCAACCCCGACAAATGCCGGGCGTTCTCGGAATTCCCGACCCCGAGGACCAAGAAATCGATCCAATCCCTCAATGGAGTGCTCGCCTCACTCTCCCGTTTCATCGCCAAATCCGCCCAGCACGCATTACCATTCTTCAGACTCCTTCGCAAAGAGGCCACCTTCGACTGGACCGACGAATGCGAGCAAGCATTACTCCACCTGAAAAAGGTTCTATCCGAACCCCCGGTCCTATCGCGACCATTAGAAAAGGAAACCTTATACCTATATCTGTCCGTGGCGACCGAGGTCGTCAGCGCCGTTCTAATAAGAGAGACCGACGAGGGACAAAAGCCCATTTATTTTACGAGCAAAGCACTCCAAGGCCCCGAGCTCCGATATCAGCAAATCGAAAAGGTTGCCCTGGCCCTCATCAATGCGGCGAGGAGACTACGATACTACTTCCTCGCACACGATAAAGGTGAGAACCGACCAGCCAATCAAACAGCTACTCGGACGACCAGATATGGCCGGGAGAATGCTCAAGTGGTCGCTAGAACTCTCCGAGTTCGACATACAATACGAAAGCAGGAAAGCCTTGAAGGCCCAAGCACTGGCCGACTTCGTCGCAGAAATGACCCACTGCCCGACACCAGCAGAGGGCGCCCACAAATGGACGATCTTCGTCGACGGCGCCTCTAGCACGTCAGGCAGCGGAGCCGGGATCATCCTCGAGAACGAGGATGGGATCCTGATCGAGGTTTCATTAGCACTGGCTTTCCCGACGTCGAACAACCAAGCCGAATACAAGGCTTTTATCGCAGGCCTGAGGTTAGCCGAGGACCTGGGAGCAAAAGAAGTAAAAATATCTACAGACTCCCAGCTCGTGGCCTCGCAAGTGCGAGGAGAGTACCAAACCAAGAACGACAACCTCGTCGAGTATTTGTCCCTTGTCAAAGAAAGACTTGATAAATTTGAAAAGTGGGAAGTTCAACACATACCTCACGAGCACAACACACGGGCAGACATCCTCTCGAAACTAGCCAGCACGAGGAAAAAGGGTGGGAATAAATCAGTAATTCAAGAAATCCTTCCTCGACCCAGCATCGACAAACTACCTCCTCCATTCGAGGTCAACGCTATCGGGGATGCTCACTGTTGGATGACACCCATCTGCAATTACCTCACACGAGACGAACTCCCCGCTGACCCGAAAGAGGCGGCCACTGTCAAACGACGAGCGTGCTCGTACGTACTCCTCGAAGGTAAACTCTACCGGAGAGGGTTCTCCATCCCATTACTTAAATGTGTCGAGGAAGAGAAAGTCCCCGACATACTTGGAGAGATACACCGGGGAATTAACGCTCAACACCTCGGCGGGCGATCGCTCGCACGAAAGGCCCTCCGAGCAGGCTACTATTGGCCGACCATGCAAAACGATTCAAAAGAGCACGTCAAGAGGTGTGACAAATGCCAACGACACGCCGACATGCACCTCGCACCCCCGAACGACCTAAAATCACTATCCTCCCCATGGCCCTTCGCGTGGTGGGGCATGGACATCCTCGGACCCTTCGTCACCGGATCATACCAGAATAAATACCTCATCGTCGGGGTGGATTACTTTACCAAATGGATCGAAGCGGAGGCACTGGCTAAAATAACCGCGCAGGACATTCTCCGATTCTTTAAACGCAACATCCTCGCTCGGTTCGGCATACCCCAGACACTTGTCACGGATAACGGGACACAGTTCACGGACGGAGGATTCCAGGACTTCGTCGCCAGCCTAGGTACTAAACAGCATTTCACGTCTGTCGAACATCCACAGACGAACGGGCAAGCAGAGGCGGCCAACAGAGTAATCTTACGTGGCCTTAAACGAAGACTCGGCGACACGAAAAGAGCATGGGTCGAGGAACTACATAGCGTCCTATGGGCCTACCGCACAACACCTCATTCTACCACCGGGGAAACCCCATTCCGACTGACTTACGGCACCGAAGCAGTCATCCCGGTGGAAATACGGGCGCCAACGAGGAGGATAGAGGAACCCCTAGACGAGGAAATGAACGACGAAACCCTTAGAACCGAACTCGACCTGGTCGAGGAGATTCGTTCCGAAGCAGCCCTCAGGGAAACGACCCTCAAACAAAAAATAGCACTACGCCACGACGCGAAGGTCATCAGAAGAGAGTTCCAGGTCGGCACCCTGGTCCTCAGAAGAAACCAGAAAAACCCAAGAGAGGGCAAACTGGCAGCCAACTGGGAAGGCCCCTACCGCGTCCGCGACAAGACGAGCAACGGGGCCTATTACCTAGAAAACCTACAAGGGGAACAACTCGCTCGACCATGGAACGCAGAAAAACTTAGACAATACTACAGCTAAATGTATCACGGGGAGACGTGGGTGGTACGACCACACTCTTCGTCTCCAAAACCCCAGAGAGGAACCGCGAGACCCGGGAACGAGCCGGGGTCACATAGCGAACACAACCCTCCCCGACGATTGGGATCTTGACCGAGACTCAACGTCGAAGTACCAGGACAGGCAGGGCACCCAGCTCGCGATGGGACAGCCCAAGCCTCGAGACCAGGGTTCAAACAACGGACCCGGGCTTCGATCCCAACGGGCACCAAGCCCGGCACTTCGTCGGTTCCCTAAACCGAGGAGATTAACGAGGTCGAGCAGAGTACGAATTCATAAAAGCAAATATCAAACATAAACGAACACAATGAATGACAACAAAAACATTCATACATTAAAAACAATAACAACGGCCGAAGCCAAGTACGCCCGAAGGCCATATTACAGATGCCCGAAGGCCAAAATATATAACGGGCACGCAGGCCACATAATAAGGCACGCAGGCCATGACAACTAAATCAAAAAACCAAAGAAAAACAAATAAACTAAGACTCCGCTCGGAGCACCTCTTCTTCCTCCTCTTCCTCCTCACCCCCCAGCTCTTCCTCCGCTTCAAACGGGCAGACGATCTCACCATCCCTGACACAGTAGTTATGGGCCGACCCCGCTGTCACCAACTCAGGGTTCAGAAGCCCAAGTTGCTCGACAGCATTGTCGAAACCCTCTTTGAAAACAGCCACGAGATCTTGGTTGAGAGAGCGGATATGCCCCAGCAGCTCACCGCGCGAACCAAGGGCACGTTCTTCCTCGGTCTCGTCGGCCAGTGAACGGACCTTTTCCTCGAGAGATTCAATCTGAGCCCGCAGGCCAGCATTGTCCTCGGTCAGCTTCTGATGATCGGCCATCTGCTCTTCCAAGCTCGCCTTAGCGGCCTTCAACTGGTCCCTCTCCTTCTCTGCCTCGTCCAGCTTCTGGCTCAGCCCTTCCTGCAGCTGATGCTCCTCTTTGTAGTCCGACAGGTCTTTGGACAGCTTGTCCTTCTCTGTCCGAACCTGAAAAAGGGCATCCTCCAGCGAGGCAGTGGAGACCGAAGTCTCGGTCAAGACCATGGCCGTCTCCATCACCCGGATGACAGCGGCAATGTCCCTAGCCAGATCTTTTCTCCGGGCACCAGCATCCTGATCCAGAATAGCCTTGGCCTCGGGCGCCGGCACAGTAATCGCCTCCTCGGCCTTGAAGAACGACCGTTCCACGTAGCAAGGAGGTAGCAGATAGCTACCCGGTCCATTCAGACTTCCTAGTGACGACCTTGTAAGAGTCCCCGCCGGACGCTTCCGTTTGTGGAGGGGAGAGGCCGCTGGCGACGGACTATCAGGAATATCGATTGGGTTAGCCCGAGGAGGAGAGGGAGGAGTCATGCTCGCCACATTCGAAGTACCAGCCCCAGCATCACCAGCAGTCTCCAAGACACGGGCCACAGTTTTCTTTTTCTTCTTGGGCACCCGGTCAGGTGCACCGACCTGATTCGCCAGCTTCAAAACCCGATCACGTGTACTGGGCATGGCACCTGCAAAAGATTACACACAAACATTAGCGAGCGAAAACATAAACAAAAATAAAAGACTAAACAAAGTCTGCCTACTCAATAATGCTAGGGCCTCCTCCTCGGTATCACACTCGAGCAGAGCCTTGGTATTGATGTAGCGCGTCTCGGTGATTAGCTCCCCGGCCTCATCCAGATAGGGCACGCCCTGTCGATTCGCCCAGAACCCCAAACTGAAGCTCTGCACGTAATCAACCAGCTTCTTATACGCGAGCCTGTCCTCAGTGCCGAGCATTGCGTATTTGATCCGGTAATGGGCCGTGGAGAGGTCGAAATGATCACGCTGCCACCTCAGCGGTATCTTCGACATCAAGGTCTCCTCCCCGTCTGGTTTTCGTTGATAATAATACAGGGAGTGAAGGGCGGCACGGGTGATCGGCATCACCACGTACCATCGGCTTTTGAAGTGACGAACAGAGTCCACGTACGTCTTGAACAGGCGCACGGGCTGTTTGAAAGAGACCCAACTGTGACGCCCACGGGAGCCGGACCGCTGGAGATGGAAGACGTGGAAGAAGAGGGCCCGGGTACAACCAATGCCGAGGAACTGGCAGACCAACTCAAATGCCCGCATAAAGGCGAGAGCATTAGGATGCAGTTGGGACGGCGCCAGCCGAAGCCATTTGAAGACCGACATCTGGAAAGAGTTGAAGGGCAGTCTAATCCCCACCTCACGGAAAGCAAATTTATACATGGTGAACTGCTTCCCCGGGAAATGATGGCAGATGCGGTCTTCTTCCTTGGGGGCGCAGCAATACCAGTTCGGTGGATCCTCCCGGCTTATGTTCTCGACCACAGCGTAAGCAGAGATGGCCTCGTCGCAGAAACATGATTCCTCCTCCAAAGGCTCGTCAGCAACCCAGGAGAAGTCAGCCTGCCCGGAAGAGGAGGCGTGTTCGGTACCATCCCGGACACTCCCATCCCCAACAGGGAGACGAGCGATTGTCGCATCTTCGGTCGAGGACCCAGAATATTCCCTCCTCGGTCGTAAGCGCCCGGTAGCACCTGAAACGCAGACAGAAAGAGTGAATTCGACGTCATATCAAATCCACCCTTCCACCGCAAGTCAAGTGAAAGGGCGTGGCGGCGACAGACACTAACTGTGCTCAACTCAGAGACACGCGCGTTCTTAAGTTACCGGGCAGAAGATTCATACAGCCTATGCAAATATTGCCCGGCATATAAGATTTATGTCCGGTACAGTATGATCCTAACCCTATTTTCTACCATCTACAATACATCTACAGTCCACTACACTATTCCTAAGTCAAACCTAACCACATTTCTATAGAGATAACATGCATTTGACGGAAAACAGAAAGGAAAATGATGAATCACAGAGGAAAAATCATACCTGACATAGAGAAGTTGAAAAGGAGACGGTGGCGCACGGGCAACGGACGGTGGTTCAGGCAGGGAGACGGGCGGAGACGACGGTTCAGACGGTTGAACGAGCAAACAAGAGACAATATGGAGAACTTCCGGTGAACGTGGGTGCAAAAAAGTAGAAATGAAGTTACTCAACCCCCTTTTATAGTGCCTGGCGCGTGGACCAACGCGCTAGGTCATCATTGCCTACTCTGCCTACGCCGTCTTTGCACACAAAACGAAGCGACGCCATTAAGTCTGAGACACGTCTATCCAAAAAAGGAACTGAAACGACGCCGGGCACCTGTCCGTATCCCCGACTCATCAGGACACCATGTCCCCGCATCATACCCTCGACTGTTGCTAAGAAGATGCATACCAACCGATCACTTTCCGTCCCCGGCACTACCGTGGAAGGAGGAATTCGTGAACAAGTCTATTACAACCTCACCTGCCGAACGACCACACCTCCCCAGTTGCAACATAAGTCATCGCTCTGGCTCAGAGACTCGACTTGGGGGGCTCCTGTTCTGGACTGGGCCATGACATTATGCACAGCATGGCCCAACGCTCGTCAGGTCCAAGCCCAAACGAGCAAACACGTGAATACGTCGGGCTAAGGTCTTCTCACCCGAGGAACGTCTCCTCGACTTTCTGACTATATGTCGGGCAAATAACGTGGTGCCCGTCCCATGGTCGTCATCCACATATCATCAGCCTATGTCACGGGCACCTAGGTTATGTCGAGCAGATCCACAATTACACCTCACTTGACACGTCACCCAACTCCCCTATATTGTCTCCTTAGGGATAGGGGCAGTTGGACCAGGGAGCAGACCTTGGTCTAGGTCTTCACGCTTCTTACGCGTCCCCTGACAGCTCTTCCTTGGGCCTAGCTAATCCAGCCCATTGGGAGCCTTGGCCCAGCGCTGGGGGCTCAATATAAATACCCTTTCATGGCAAAGGGTCAGGTATTCTGACTTACACTTTGATAACCTTATTCTGTACCTCTTCTGACTTAAGCATTGGAGCACCTTGCAGGTACACCCCCCTCTCACTCACCTCACTCTCTGGCCCAGTCTACAATCCTTGGAAGGCCCTCCTGATCAGGTAAGATCAGTATTTTTCACATTTTCTTGCTTATAAAACTATGGGTGGCAAAACGGATCGTCCGTCCCGTTCCGCTTTAAGCCCCATTTTTTTTATATATATATATATATATATATATATATATATATATATATATATATATATATATATATATATATATATATATATATATATATATATATATATATATATATTTTAATTTTTAATAGATTAATAAGTTTTTTTTTAATTTTTTAATTTTTACATTTCAGTTAGATTTTTCACTTATTTTTTAGAACATTTTTACCTAAAGTATTTTTTTTAATAACATTTATTTAAAAAAAATTACATATATTCACAAATAAATATATATAATAAAACCAAAAAAAATTAAAATTAATAAAATAAATTAAAATAAAATGACAACTAAATATAGTCATTTTTTTTAAACAATGGATTATTTTCAAAATTCACTACTTTTTAAAAAGATTTTTATTTTCAACGGGATGACGGGCCAACCCGCCCCATTATATCTTCAACTCGCATAATTTTTTTTATGATGATCTAAAATCCCAATTCAATCTGTCATTTTTTGACGATTGATCGGACCGGTCTAGAAGGCCACTATCCATTTTGTAACCACTACATAAAAATTATAATTATTTCAGGTATCTAATACAAGAAGCATTGAAAGAGAAAACTGAAATTTGGTAACAAAGTTAAGACTCCCATGCAAGTGTATGAGTCAGCATATTCTGAAATAATCAAGGTTGGATATCCACATGCTAAAGAGGAATTGATAGAATTTCTCAACATATCCAAGTTGAATGACTATGAAGTGAAGTTGTGCCTAGCTACAATGCAGTTTTTGATTAAATTATACCCTTGCCATGGAAGGGGGCAGTTGGCCCAATAATGATAAATTGGTAAATTCTTAACAAAAATTATATTTTAAATTTTTAATAAAGTTACTGTGCAACCTTAATTTTTCCAAACTCTCTTTTAATTTAAGAAGAAATGAAGTAAATCTAGTGGAGCAGACATACATAATAAAATTATACTAATAATGTTCGATTTGTTAGCACTTATTCCGGGAAAGGATCCTTTAATTTATATACTAGAAGAAGCATAGGATACTTTGCAACAGCAAAAGAAGAGCCACACAAAATATGGAGCAGAAAAGGGACCATCATGTGTTATTAAAATGAATTCTCCATTAACTAATTAAACCAATAAATAAGATACATGAACTTAATCCTTGCTCTTCTAAAATTGGCACCACCATTATTGATGCAAATGGAGTAGGTTGATATTAATATGATGAGCTGTATACGCTGCTTTGACTCCATTTATTCAAATTCTATGATTGGTTGTTTTGTAATAAAATATATAATTTTAATATAATCTAAGTCGTCTGGTCCATTATAGGAAACAAAAGCAAAGTTATAAAGTTGCACAATTCTTGAGAGTTCTTATCTGAATACAACTTTTAAAAATGAGACTTGAGTCAGATTAACATGATAGTTAGCCACTTCCTCAACACAAAAAGACATTGTCGGAGAAAATAATGAACCGAACCATTGAATGTAAGTAAATACCAATCTTTTCCGACCAATAAAAGAGAAAAACCGTGAAAATAATCAAAAGAAGTTACAAGCAAAGATTCTTAAATACTCACACTTATAGGATTGGCCCCTAGAAAAAACTTCATATACTTGAAAATAATTGATCATGTCTTACATGATAAGAAATGAAATAAAAAAATATATCGATATTTACCCCATTAAGGAGCAAATGAAATACATATCCACATGTTCTAGAGAAAGGGTTGATATTCTCTTTCTAAAATTTATTGTGACTTTTCCTCCCCCTTTCCTAGGGTTTTTACGGTGGTACATCTAGTTTTTGCTGATCGTAACTTTTCTTCCCCCTTTTCTAGGGTTTTTACGGTGGCACATCTAGTTTTTGCTGATCGTAACTTTTCCTCCCCCTTTCCCAGGGTTTTTACGGTGGCACATCTAGTTTTTGCTGATCGTAATTTTTCCTCCCCCTTTCCTAGGGATTTTACGGTGGTACCTCTAGTTTTTGCTGATTCTCCACACTAGTGTGGTGAATGTGCTACCTTCTTTTAGAGTTTTTGCTCTTGATTGTCTCACTACCAAATCACAAATATATATGTATCACTTTTAGAGTTACTAAGCGAAGTATGGAGAAATGGAAGAACATTATGCTCACAAAGGAATAAGAAAAAAAGGGTTACAACAGCGATAGAGGATGTTAGCAGTGAATAAATTTTTCAACGGACTCTGGCAGGGAAGATTTGGATAGGAAATAATTTTAATGTACAAGTTTTCACCACAACCATAATTGGAGCTTGGAGATAGAAGAATCTGGAGGAAACTCAATAACTAAGCAAGAATCTATTTCTCTTCAGATTCTCATCCAAACGCGACCTGAAAATGGTGCTAAGGAATGAGCCTCAGAGCTTTGATAGAAATCTGTTAGTGCTTGAGATCATGTTTAAACATGCATTACATAGTTTTTTGGGTTAGGATCTACGATCTACCATTGATGCTAAGATATTAAGTGATGGCGAGGAAAATATGAAATATTTTGGGGAAATCTTAGGAGATGGACTCGAAATACATACACATGAACAATACATTATTAAGGATTAAGGTCAACGTGGACCTGAAGCAGCCACTGAACAGGGACGCGATTGTGAGATTCAAAGATAAAAGCCACCGAGTGTTCTTTAAATATGAAAGATTACCAACATTATGCTTCATCTGTGGCAGAATATGTCACCAATTGAAGGAATCTGAGGCTTTAGAAGGAAGAAGTGAGGAAGCTTTGGGAATCTTGATGAACGAGAACTCTCATATGGGCTATGGATTAGGACTTCTCCCTTACCGAAAGTCTTTGAAGATCAACGTAATAAGGACTCCAGTTCGAGGACGTGTACTAGGAATTTGTTTAATGTGTCTTCAACCCAGAGTAAATTCAACCCAATAGAGAATGATGCATAAGGTGATGTAGAAGTAGTGCAGGTCAAGGGTCCCAATTTATCCCCCACGAAAGTGTTGATCGACAAGGAAATAAGAAGAAAAAGATAAGTTGGAGGTAGAGAAGGCTGAAGATTGAAGAATCCATTCAGTGCATTGTGTAAAGGAAGAAGTGGAGCAGGAAAAATACAGAGAGGAAAAGCAAGAATTTACAACAAAATACTACATAATTTAACTGAGGGAAGCATCATTTGGTGGATGTAGTCATTATGGAATGCTCAATGGACAACTGTGGAAGTGGGGGAAAAGAGGGAGAAATCAATTGAAATGGGTGTGTGATGTTACATGAACCAGAGGTGGTGTTGGATGACCAATACCACCTAATCCAATGAAAATTTTGAGTTGGAACTACAAGGGTCTAGGGAATGCCCGTGTAATTCGAGCCTTGCTAAGGCTCACTCTCTTGGAAAATCCTAACTTGGTCTTTCTAATGGAAACCCACTTGAATGAACCGAAGATGTGGATAATAAGAATAAAATGTGGCTTCAATCATTGCCTTATTGTGGAGTGTATGGATCTTGGGAAGGAGAGAGCTGAAGGTATAATGATTCTTTGGAACTACATCCTAAATGTGACCATATCTTCTTTCTAACTCAATCCTGCTAATCTTTATTATTTGATAGGGACAAACTTGAATCTGTATGGGTAATAACCACTTTACAATACTCCATTTCGGACTTATTCAATATTTAAATTGCACGTCTCATTTGATGCATGGGCAGTCCCTTTCCAGACTTGTGAAACTTAATGCCCAGAAAGTACGTCATGAGACCAAGGCCAGTCGTCTCAAACTCCTTCATTAAATCACACTTGACTTCGGTAATTTCACCTTCATTGTTGCCCATAATCAATAAAACATCAACGTAAATACATAGGATAATCACTCTTTTGCTTATATCCTTCTTCACCTACACACCATGTTCGGATACACATTTATCAAATCCTATCTCCTTTATAAATCCATCAATTCTTTTGTTTCAAGCACTTGGGTGCTTGCTTAAGCCCATACAATGCCTTCCTCAATCTATAAAAATTGGCTTCCTTATTTTTCATAATAAAACCAGGTGGTTGTGCCACATACACTCCCTCTTCTAAAGGACCATTAAAAATGCAGATTTGACATCCATTTGGTAGATGGAGTAATTGTTGTTATTTGCAATACCAACAACTAGCCTAATGATTTCAATCCTAGCCACCAATGAAAATACTTATTCAAAGTATATGCCTTATCTTTGCAATAAATCTCTTTGCCACTAATCGAGCCTCATGCTTGATTATTTCACCTTTGGTATCTGCCTTCACTTTGTATACTCATCTTACACCAATTGACTTCTTTTCTTGAGGTAGATAAACTAGTTCCTATGTCTTATTTTTTCAATCAATTGTAGTTCCTCCTTTATTTCACATATACACTTTGGATTACTCAAAGCCTTCCCCCATTTTGACCGGTTCAGATTCATCCATGAACGAAAAATGGACAAGATCACCATTATCGTTCATTTCATCATCTAGGAACAACTCACAATCTTGCAATCTCGTGGGCATGCTTCTTTGTCTGGTTGATCTTCTCACATTTTATTCAAATTGGACTTCACAAGATACAATTTCTTCTCTTTAAAACATTTTAGTATCAATTCTAGCACAATTGTAATACTAAGATTCATTGGTTATAACATGTTATCAGTCCTTTAATTCATAAACATTAAACTCCCTATTGATTGTGATTGTTTTGTTAACTGCGTCATAGAGTTTGTAGCCATATGTAGAGTGACACTAACAAGTATCATTTTCTCTCCCTCGTCATCTAGATTCTTTCTATGCTGATCTGGAACATGTCTATGTGAAACCGAACTAAATAGCTTCAAGTGAATCAATTTGACATGAATTCAAACCATGATTCTTTGGGTGTAATATTTTTAGTTTCTTTCTTAGATACCTATTCAACAAATATGCAGTTGTGGACACCGTTTATCTCCATAAAGCTTTTGGTAAGTTTTTCCCTTTCAACATTCTTCTCACCATGTTCATAATTGATCGATTCTTCCTCTAGGAGACTCCATTTGGTTGAGACGTATAGGGTAGCACTGCCTCATGTACAATTTCTTCTTGATCACCAAATTTCCTAAATTCATTTGAGACATATTCAACCCCACCTTCTAATTTTAGAGTTTTGATTTTGTGATCACTTTGTTTTTCCACCATAGATTTGAACTTCTTAAATGCTTCAAAAACCTTATATTTTCTTTTGATCAAGTAAGTCCACAACTTTCTACTAAAATCATCAAACAAAGTGATAAAGTACATATTACCTCCGATTCAGTCAATTTGCACCGGTACACAAACATCCGAATACACCCCCTCAAGATGACACCTGGGTCTGCATCATGCATCTTTGCTAAAGTTGCCTCAGTGTTGGTTGACTTACACACATTCTTCATAAACTTCTGTTTGCATATTGATTAATGGCGGCCCTGTAACCATGTTGTTTTTCTGCATAACATTGAGATCCTTGAAATTCCAATACCCAAGCCTATAGTGCATCATCCATTCTTCCATACTAGCAGCTGTTTCAAGACACCTATATGCTCCATTACTTTCATTTTAAATTTAAAAATGATGTTTTGAGCCATATGGGCCTTTAGGATGAAACTCCCATTTGCATCCATAACAAGCAACACTTTGTTTTCGATGTGAATCTTGTAATTTCTTTCATACAATTACGCAATTCTTAAGAGATTACACTTGATTCCAAGAATATACAACACATCTTTGATCAAGAATGCTCACCATTATTTCTCTTGATTGATATATACATCGCCAATATCTTATGCTACTAGTGTGCTTTCATCTGCGAATTCCACCTTGTTTTTCAACACTTTCTTTATTTTTACAATCCTATCCTTCCTTTTCGTCACGTGGGTGTAACAAACGGAGACAAGATACTATTGCTCATTGTATTATGCATCTTTCGCGTAGTCATTATCATGTTTTCAAATGAAGGTAACCAGTTACGCTATGCTTGTAACCAATTACAATTATACCTTTTACTATGTTGCTTAAGCAATCACCATCAATAGTGCGCTCTCATCTTCTTCTTTCCTTGCGAACTTTGTTTCTGTTTCTTGTGGATCACTCTAGTTGGCATTACATTTACAAGAAAAATGTCCAAGTTTCTTACAATTGTAGCATTGAAATTTCTCTTATCATCTCTCATTCTTCCTCCTCTTTCTCTATTGTTGCCACCTTTGTAATTGTTTGATCCACCACCTCTGTTGCAGCTGCTCTCACCCTTTTGAAATATTGAATAGTTGAAATTTTGGGAGTCTCTTCCACCATTGTTGTGATAGTTTCCTTTAATTCTATTCATGAACCATTTTCCTTTCAATTTCTTGTCTTTTCCAAAGAAACAGGTTTATAAAGCAATTTCAGCCTTTGTTTTGTCAACATTCTTTTATTGCATTCTCTGCTTATGAGCCTTAAGAGAACTTTGAAACTCTTTTATGCTCATGGTTGAAAGATACTTGGACTCTTCAATTGCAACCACTACGCTATCGAATCTTAATGTTAAAGATCACAAGATTTTATCAACCACATGCTACTCATTGATTATCTCTCCACATGCATTCACTTGATTCACCACTCATGTAATTCTTGTAGTAAATTCATTCCTTCCCTTCCATCTGAATTAATTTCATCCGTCTCTTGCGAGTTTCAGATCTCACCATTTTTTCCTTATTAGCTCCTACATAAATTTTCTCCAAGATTTTCCAAGCTTCCTTTGAGGATATGTGCAATCACTAACCTTCTCAAAGTTATCAGAATCAACAAATTGATGAATGAGATACAAAGCTTTGAAATATCTCGTCTTCTCTTCCTTATGTGTGGTCCTTTGTGCATCTGTTTGCTACTTTTACAAGTGGATTAACACCATTCTTGATAACTTCAAGAACATCTTGATAACCAAAGAACACCTTCATATATTTGCACCACTTGTCATCATTTTTCACATCAAGAATTGAAAGATTTGCAGGGATACGCTCTTTGGAGATGGAAGCATTTTTGCACACTAAATATTCAATCAAAGAGTCAAATGATTAGTGAAAACTTCAATCACACGGTAAAATAATGAACAAAAGAATAATAAAAAGAGTGATATAAGAGTGAAAATTGTCGTCTATCATTAACCACCCAACATAAAGTATCGCGTCTGACCACTAAAAGAAAATCATATTTTTCAACCCTGTAACTAGTTACATTAAATATGTAAATTTTAACCAGTTACATATAAAAGAAAATCATATTTTTCAACCCTGTAACTAGTTACATATAAAAGAAAATCATATTTTTCAACCCTATTACTAGTTACATTAAATATGTAAACTTTAACCAGTTACATATAAAAGAAAATCATATTTTTCAACCCTGTAACTAGTTACATTAAATATGTAAACTTTAACCAGTTACATATAAAAAAAATCATATTTTTCAACCCTGTAACTAGTTACATTAAATATGTAAACTTTAACCAGTTAAAAGAAGCTACTGCCTTCAAAGATACCAAAACAATAACCAGTTACACCTCTACTATAATAAGTTACACCAACTTAAATTAAAATTTTTTTCAGAACAATTTAAACATGAAAGGAGCAATGGGGTTTTCTTGATGGTGGTGGTTGTTGACAAAGTCATCCATTTTGCTAACAAGTCTATTATTCCATATTTTCTTTTCCCTTAACCCCCACTAGGCCACTCCACATCATTCCCATATAGACTATAACATAGCTTATTAATTACTATTTTTAATCATCATTACCAACTATATTGTTTTAAATCTGGATATTTAAATTTAAAGGCAGCAATGTTTATCCATTGCCTTCTATTTTATCATATAGTATTGCAGAATAATGAGATCTGATATGTGATATGATCCAAACAAATAAAAATGTAAGTTAAGAGTCCTTCACATGCTTAATTTTTAGTCCATTCAATAACAAAGAAATTTGTACAACACTTGGTATATTACACTGTAATCTTGTATCAATACACAAGAAAAAACCATGGATAATTATACAAATACTATACTAAAAATATCACCCTTTTCTATCCCTTTTCACTTGAGTAAATCTCTCATCTGAAACATGAAAAAAGTGGAAATAACAGCACCCCTCCATGGATGCTAAAGTAACCAGAAATTAATGTTTGAGGAAACTAAGAAACTGCACTGTATCTTCCATTTCCCTTCCTTAGAGCATAACTTCAGATAGGCATGCTCATGATAACACATAGCATATAGCATACACCACAGTGATTCAAAAACTCATTACTTCTTTCGAAAACACAAGCTGAAAGGTTGTTTGTTTTTTTTCTTCCCTTCACACCAAAACACTTGACTTTTCATACCAACTATCTTGTTTCTCAAACACCTCTAGCTTCTGTTCCTTTCATGATTCTTAGTCTTTTGCAAGATGTCACAAACATGCTACAAAAAAAAGTATAGTTCTGTCAGATTTCTTTCATTTAGTTTATAGATAAATCATAAATCACAGATAGAGAGAAAAAAAGTACTTACTTCCATGGAACATCTCCAACTAACATCCAATCACCATCTTTATCTTCATACGTAGGTTCATATTCAGATCCTTTATAACCTTCTTTTTCTGAATAATCACCAATAGTTAACTTGAACATGTTTTCCAAAGCTTTGAGAAGCTGTGCATAACCTCCATAGATTCTCAAATCAATCTTTCTAAGATAAGGAGCTCCATCCAAACTCACTTTCACATAAATCCCAGAACCATCAGCCTCTTGCAAACTGTTCTTCCTGTAAGATCTTATTGGTGGCCACCCCACTATTTTTTGCCTATAATATACCAAAAATATTACAATTAACCAAAAACTCAATTTCAGATTCAAAAATATAGAAACATGAATAAGTATTAAACTTACTTAGAAGGAGGTGCTGCATCAGATGCATCAGATTCAGAGGTTTTTGAACCACTGGCACTGTCCTTAGAGGTTTCAACCAATGATCTTTTGTTGGAAACTTTAACAGAAAGCAGTTTTTCATTCTCATTTTCGTCTGTCCCTGGAAGTCCTAGTCTTAGTTCAGTATCCTTCATGTTAAGATCATTCTCATAAGCATTAGCAACATGGTTTTCCATCTTCCAAAAAAAATTGAGAATATGCTAGAAAGAAAGGGTTGTTGTAAAGTAAGATGTAGGTTGGATGAGATGAGATGGAAATACAAGTAAGAAAGGTATATATTATATAAGAAGAAAGATGAAGAAAAAGGAGAGGTGCATTAAATAATGTGTGTAGAATAGAGATGAATAAATAATGGAGAAAGACAAGGAAAGGTGTCGGTAGAAGGAGTAACAAAGAGGAAAGCAATATGTCCCTACAAATAGAGGACAAAGGTGGGACAGGAATGGGTTAAAGGAAGAGAGAAAAAGGGAACATGGGCATGTGAAGAGTAATAGGTGCTTATGCCATGTGGGGGTTTCATTTTTATATTATTAGTAGGGGCCTCTTTGCATCATTCTATGTCAACTTAGTTGTTAACCCCTCTAAAATAAATTAAATATAGTACTGGTATATAAAGTTATAAAATATATATTATTTTTACGAGTTATTCTAATTTCAGCAGCCTTCCATATATTTATAAAAAAATTTAATGTGATAAATATATAGATTCTCTTATTTATAAAGTGTCCGATCTTTACTTTTTTTAAGAAATATAAGACTTCTAACTCATACTTGAACACAATAATTTCATGTCTCTTTTAAATGTGAGTCCATCCATTATCTTCTTTTTCAAGTAGAAATTCTTTCATCCACATACATTTGTATTGCCGTTGCAGACATTACAACGGAACACGTTGTTGACCACCATACTATCAAGAAGACTTTTGATATAAAGAATCGGTTCCTTAATTGACCAATAGACTCTAATACCACTGATAAGTTATCATGAGGAATCTTCATATTGGATCAATAGCAACACATATTCAATTAACTTAAAATCTTAAGATAATATATGTATGAAACATCTCATCACTTATAAAATACTCAATCTCCATTTTTCTAAATAATATAAAACCTAAAACTCACACTTAAACACAACAAAAAGAATAGATGACATATTAAGAATATGAGTAAAGTGTTGGAAAAAATTGATATAAAAAAAAGAGAGTAAAATCATAACCCAATAACATAATGTTGAGAATCTAAAATAGAAGGAAAATCACATTAATTTTTAAATGATAATTAAAGATTAATATTAAGTAAAAAATGTGAGGAAAAAAACAAATACCCCGATGTAGAATGTTCTCTATAAAACCAAATCACAAAATGATATTGTTAAATTTTGAAATACTATTGTCTCAAAGCATGTTTTAGTCCATATATTTAATTTACGTATTAGTATTTAATTTTCTATAGTAATTAACCCTTCAATACATTTTTTCCTTTAAACCATCATTTAAAAAGACGGACTTTACAGGTAGTTGATGAAACTCTAAGTCATAATAACGAGTCATCAAAACTAAAACAATATTCAAACTTTTTTTCCTTCCTAGCCCACTAACAGAGTCCACACACTGTTTATTTATTTATTTGCATTTTCTAAACTATTAGAGTATAGTAACATATTTAATATTATGTAAATTGTTTATTTCTACCAGCATACTTTTAGAAAGTTTATTTTATGTCTATTTCTTTACATTATATATATATATATATATATATATATACATATATATATATATATATATATATATATATATATATATATATATATATATATATATATATATATATATATATATATATATATATATATATATATATATATATATATATATATTCATTATGATATTCATCAATCTATATTGTCCTCCTCACTCTCGCTTTTTTCAGCATTCTCGTCTACCGCTCCTTGGTAATTTCTAACCGCTCCAACTCTGCCACCACCATATTGTTAAAACATTTGTTGCATTTGTTGCGAAAAGGTCGTAAGATCTTTGCGAGCACACCAAACAAAAACCACAATTAGGTCCCCGAATCTAAATCAAAAACGCCAGAAAGATCCAAACACCAAAAACATCAACATCACCCTATCTTACCAACACTCACCTCATTTTCAGACCCAAATTGAAGAAAACACTTCAATATCAAGAAGAACAAATATGTCTTATACCTAGGGGAAATAATATATGAAATAATCCAAGATCATGTGGGCATCTGTCAATCAACAATATGCAAAACAGGGTTAGTTTTAGATATTTGTTCCTTTCCATAATCAACTTCACTAGGAAAAATATATTAAATCGGAAAGTAGCAAAAATGCGATAGTGATTAAAGACCACAAAAATCGAGCTACACTAATGCAGTCGAAGGACATCGGTTTATCAGATATGTTGCTGTCGAAACAGCCACAACCCAAAACACCTTCTTCAATCCAACACTTATCAACATGCATCTAACCCTTTCAAGGATTGTTCGATTGAATCTCTCAGATATACCATTTTGCTGAGGAGAACATGCTTCAGTCTTATGCCTTGCAATCCCAGACTCAACACAATAAATGTCGAAAGCTTCATTGCAGAATTCAAGGTCATTATCAGTTTTCAACCTCTTGACCTTTCTACTAGTTTGAGTTTCAACCAAAACCTTCCAACTCTTGAAATTCTCAAAAGTTTCATCCCCCATCTTCTGAATGAATACCCATAACTTTCTGGAATAATCATCAACTATGGATAGAAAATGCATTGCATCTGA
This sequence comes from Lathyrus aphaca, assembly GCA_963966055.1. Taxonomy (NCBI): domain Eukaryota; kingdom Viridiplantae; phylum Streptophyta; class Magnoliopsida; order Fabales; family Fabaceae; genus Lathyrus; species Lathyrus aphaca. The sequence continues at coordinate 160,208,100 of OZ014520.1, forward strand.
ATGTACAAGATTCCTTAAAGGCCCCTAAAGATCAACATGGATGTAATCAAAGGATCTATGTGTTATTTGTTTACCTTTGTTAAACCTCACCCTACAGGATTTACCAAATACACAAGGTTCACAAAACTCCAACTTCTCGACTTTGTCACCACCTAACAGGTTTATTTTCTCAGTTCGACCAGGCCTCTTTCGATGACATAGTCCAATCTCATGTGCCATAATTTTGTCTTCGACACAAGTTTCGTGGATGCTACATTTGTCGAACCACTTACAATTTCAGCCTCAAGGGTATACAAGCCTTGTTTCTTCACGTCTCTCAAGACTTCTTTCGACCCTTCATGAATTTTAAGATACTTTCATCTCCTTGAAAGACATATCCCTTCTTATCGAATTCACCAAGAGAAATCAGATTTCTTTTCAGGACAGGTACATACCTAACTTCAGTCAATAACCTTATTAACTCATCATAGAACTTGAATCTCACAGATCCAATACCTGCAATTTCGTAAGCTCTGTTGTTTCCCAGCAGCACTGATCCACCATCTTGATCATATAATTCCTCGAACAAATCTTTGTTTGGAGTCATGTGCCAAATGCAACCTGAATCCATAATCAACTCATTTCTTGAGTCGTCACTTGAAACCACAAGAACATCAGATGAGTCGGAATCATCTTGAACAATGGCATACTGATCTTTCAGGCGTTCAGGACACACCTTTTGAATGTGACCCTCCTTCTTACAATGATATCATCGAACACCAGATGCTTCACCACTATAAGACTTCTGCTGACATTTACCCTTCTTTTTATCGAACTTGTAACACCCAAATAGCCCCACGAGTTTATATTGAAAATCAGAGTTAATAATTTCACCAAAAATGTTCGAGTGTCACAATTCAACTTAAAAACCACTCGGTTTAATGATACCTTTTCAAATAAGTATTCAACATGCAGCAGGAATATTTTTAAAACAACACCAGTCATACTTCAATTACAAAAAAAAATGTTTTCTGAAAGAAATAGACGAATAAAAGCAACGTCGTCCTGACACCCAAAGCGACGTATCAGAGCCGACATCCTAATGACGTGAAGTACACCGACTTCACTGACCACCACTCAATTTATCCTGCTCACCTGCATGTTACACTACAAGAAAAAAATGAAATGTACGACACTTGGGTTGCGACAATTATCACAAAACCGTCCTTATTCCTGGATTACGACGGTTGTCACGACAGTTAGGGTCAACTGTCGCAAATTTTTTGCGACAGTTATCACAGAACCGTCTTTATTTCTGGACTACGACGGTTGTTACGACAGTTAGGAACTGAATTGTGAAGGTTTTCACGACAATTATCACAAAACCATCCTTATTATGTTTTTTAATTAATTTTTTATTTCATAAAATAATTTTTTTAAATTAACGGTAAATAAAAAAGGAAAATCCGTTCCCCTAATTCATTAAAAACCTTATCGACTCACCAACAGATAATTCATTCCCTCTCAAATAATAAAAATCCCCTCAATCAACTTTTGTTTTGTTCTAAGTCTTCTTCCAAACCTTAAGATTTGGATAAAGATTATATCTTAGCCAAATTATTTTTACTCACGTTTCTCGAAGAACAAAAAAGAAAGATTTCCTTCCACTCTCTAGTATCTGAAACCCTAAAGTTCCTCCCCTTTCACTCTCTATTACCCAGACATATTTTTTGGCTCACTTCCTTCTCCCTACCGCCACAATTTATCTTCAACTAATTACAAACAATCTTTTTCTCGTGGCCTCATACAAACATCTTGATTTCTTCATTATTGAAGGAAACAAACCATTCTTTATTTCTTCCTTGGAGTTTCGAATCCCAAATTAGAATCCTATTTTCAATCCTAATTAAATATTGAAGAAGGGAAAATATGTAATGGTAAAGGCGAAGTTGCTTTTCAAAACTATTATACACTTCATGGTAAAAGGCAAGTTGACATCTGTAATACCTCAAAATTTGCCCTCTCATTTTCATGCCATTTAGCATATCCTTTCATACATTGCATTGCATTTAGATCACAATTGCATCATAAACATACATGAACATACATCTCCATTTGAGCTTTCACAGGTTGCGACTGGCCTTTATTTCTTCATGCGGCACGTGCACAATAATCTCAGAAGAAGCCAAAAGTTCTCGGTTGATTCAGAGGAGTTTAAGCTGAATATCGGTTTTACGGTGCAGTTTGCAAAAGTTGTAACTTATGCTCGGAAACTCATTTTGGCTTGAAACTCAATAGTTTAGACCGTTTCATTATTCTCTACAACTTTTGTGTTCGGCTCGGAGGCCAATTCATCAAGGAAAATGGCGGGATTTATTTGTTTCTGAAATTTCGGTTTCGCCGATTAACTGTGCTAGCGGTATTCAAGAGTTTGTAACTTCTGATTGGGTCAACATGTCTGACAGATTCATATGCAAAAAGTTTCATCTTGATATCCTTTCCAACTTTTGGGTTTTGGCCGAAAACTAATTCTTTGAAGAAGATCTCCAAATGTGCGAATTTTTATAGTCGACATAGTGAAAAACAATGCTGAACTAGTGAGTTTTGAACACTAAAAAATTCACAACTCTTGGCTCGTTCATCAGATTGATGTCGTTCCGGTGCCTAAAATTCCGTTTATATGTTATCTTCATTATGTGAATTCAGTTTGGGTTAGGTCCGAGCAGAAGGATCTCGAAAATGCGAATTACCAATAAGGTTCTTTGATGCACTGCATTGTCTGTCAGATTTTGTAAAATTCATAACTCGGTCAATTTTCATCGGATTGCACCCGTTCTTGAAGCGTTGGTTCAAAAATTTTATCCTCTTCAAGTTCAAAGACAAATGCGAGTTTGAACGGTGCTCCAAAGATTATCGTTTTGGTTTATTTCACAAAACTGAAGTGCTGAACCGAAGAAAAAGGTTGAAAGTGGTTTCACGAGAAAATTCATATCTCTCTCGTCGTTTGTCCGGTTGAGCTTAGATTTTAACACCAGGTCACTGACTCATAGATTTACAACTTTTCTGACAAAGTCGACTCGAGATTATGCTCCGAAGAGGTTGACCTCGTCACATTTTCGAGTAGCGGACACCAAATAAGCCGAAAAAACAACTTATTCAGTGACGTCTTGCAGCTTAAACGTATCGATCGCACTCGATTTTGATCGTATGACGTTCGTTATTTTTGCATTGCAACCGTGATTCAGAGGCGGACGATGTTGTGGAAGGTTCAGAGTCGAAATTTCTTGCCGAAGATATTGTTATTTTCACTTAAGCCGAAATTCTACCTTTTGCCTTTCATTTTACACTCCACTATATATTTTTTTGACCCACAATTTATCTCATAACTTCAATCATAATTTACAAACACCAAAAAAACTCTCACAAACTCTCTCTAAAGGATCAAAGTTCATTCTCTCAATTCTTTCTCAAGAACACAACAACAACTTCATCAAGAACTCAAGAACACAACAATTCCGATCAAGCTTCCGGTAGTCGAGCCGCCACGAACCACCACCTCCGGTCAACTTCACCACCGTAAGACCACCATCTTCCGCCACCGGCAGCCGGGCGGCCTCTCCTCCTCTCCTCCGTTCATGATCGCATCTCACTTCCTTCGGATTCGCAATTTCTTCGTCGATTCTTCATTCGGTAAGCTTCTTAAACTTTAATTCATGAATAATTGTTGAATTGTTTCTTGAATTGAATTTTGAAGTTGAATTAATCTTGTGGAGATTATGTGCATTGATTCATGATTTGATTATTGATTGATTCTTGATTAATTTATCCTAATAATTGTTGTGGTGCATGATTGAAAAGGCTTGGTAAAGTTGACATAGAATAATCGGTGAATGTTAGGTGTTTGACAAAATTCCTAAGAGAGCTAATTATTATGACTTGATATTGATTGAAGTGCTTGACTTTTAAATTCATGTTTGTTTCAATGTGCAAATTTGAAATAGGATAGGTTGAGGCTTAATTGTTGATGTTGTTCATGTGTCGTGTGTCGAGAATATGTTTTGGTCATAACTTCCTAACCGTAGCGCGTTTTCGCGAATGTGAATAGTGTAAATTGACTTTCTTGATTATTCCGGAGCCATTGGTGAACTTTTTAGTCGATTTCGAACAATTTTTTCCGACTATTTCACTACTGCCAGCCGACGAAATCGGCCAAAAAGTATCACTTCCGAGCGGAATTTTCAAAATCCGATTGCATATTTGAATCCGTTGGCACGTTTGCAAGTTACCATGCGATTTTCGTTCAATTCCGAGTCGGTGATTTTTGACGCGTTTTTCCGTTTCAAGGCTTTTTATGTTCGGTTTGGTGCGGTTTTGATGCATTGGTCTTGTTTTGACTTGTACTTATGTTTGTTGATCATTTTCCATTCATTGCATGTAAATTTGTTCGATTCCGGTTTGAGTTTGCATGTTGTTTATATTAGTGCATAAGTGCTGCCCCGTTTTGAAACGTAAATTTCAATGCATGTCCATGACTCGTATATTCATATTTCTACTTGATTTGGAGTTGTGAGGCATAGGTGCTACTTCCGGTTGCACCTCTTTTTGGTTTCTAATGCGTTTGTTGAGTTCATGCAAGGTTCTCGCAAAGATTTTAACGACGGTCGTTTGGTTGGCATTCCACTTTATTTTTGGGATACCTTTGGATTCAAATGATATTTTGTGCCGTTGTTTTTGTTTCGATTATGGGGAATCTTCACAAAGAAATTATGGAAGATGAGCATTTATTTTGCTCATGGGAGATTACAAGGCTTGACTTGAAGTTTTTTTGGATTTTTTTTATGTGAAAGAATCGGCACTTCGACCAAGTAAGTAATCTCGATTCTCTACTTTAATGCATCATTCTAGTTGTATGCGACTTAGGATCATATAACTTAAGGTGCATATTGAGCCCTCCCACCTGAGGCATTGGATTTATTTGTGATATATATTGATATGTGTCGATTTCGGAGTTTAGGAATTAGGTTACGAACCATTAGGATCGATTCCTTTCATTTCCCCTTAAAATCCACCTTTTTGCCCGTTTCGTCGCAATTATAAAAAATAGTTTTAGGTGTGATAAAATTCTGGAAAAATTCATGAGTGATCCTCATCCTCTTAATTAATTTTTCATATTTTTTGTTTCCAGATTTGGTTGCTTTTAATAATTAATTTGGATTTTAGATCATAAGTTGTCCCAAAAAGGAATGTTTTGGCATAAGGGACCGAAATCGATTTTTCCCCATAGGTGTGAAACCTATTTTTTGTGTGTGATTAATAACTGTAATTTGTGACATTTTTATGCTCCTTAGGCATTTTATTCCATAATTTTTAGTGCCCTTTTTGATCCACTTTGTGGAGTTGTTTTTGGGTGATCATTCATTGCTACCTTGCTAATCAAGGAATTGTTTTGGCACTTTGGTGCATAATTTTGTGGAATCCTTTTGGACAATGTGAGATAATGACTTTATTATTCCAGGGATTTAATTTCATAATTTTTAAAGGTTTTTTGCTATTTTTTCCATGTCACTTAGATCCTAGGTTGATTCATGTGTGTATTTGCTCCATATCATAGGATTTAGAAAGGCATTCATGCCATTTGATTGAGAAACCTTTTGGTAGCTTTTAGGAGTTAATTATAGGTCATTTGTATGTCTTTAATTCCAGTCATAGGTCATTTTTTGAACCATACTCATTTGGTTTGTTTTGGTGCTTTAAAGTGCATACTTATGTGAACTAATCTTTAACCTAAACTAGATTCTCTTCTCCTCTAACTAATAACTTGAATTATGTGGAAATTATTAATGCCTATTCATGCATTCTAATTGCATCTCATACCTTGTATGCTACTGACCCATAATCATTTCATTCATATTCACATGCCATTCTTCCTTAGCTTGCATCATGTGCGATCTTATGCGATTTTTGTTCATTTCTTCTCATGTATTCTTCTCCTTGCTCCATATGCCTAATCCATTGCATCCATGATTGTATATTCATTCATCAGTCTTCATAAGCATTCACTACTGAATTTGATGTTCATTTCATGTATTAATTCATGTTTGTAAGCCATATGCATTCATACTTCATCCATAAGCCCTAACTTGCATTTAGGTGAATTTATGTGAACTTTTTGTACATAGTTTGACATAGTTTGATCTTGTGAGGTATCCTAGCATCCTTAGGAGCCTATAACATGTAGCTACTGACTTTATAAGTCATGTGACCTTTAGGTACCTTCACCTTTAGACTTAGGTCTTATTTTGAACCCTAGTTCCATTCTAGGACGTTTATGGTACTTAATCGTTTTCATGCTTTGATTTTATTTTCAATATGCATTGTCATGCTAACTTTTGTTTTGTAGGGGGGAAGATTGAGGTAAGTCTCACTTCATTCCTATCTCTTATGCATCTTAATTGTGTTTGCCTTAGCACCTTGTGTTTTGCTTTTAGGCTTTCCCTTTCTTTAGAGACAACTTAACTTCCTTAGGAAGTAAGTTAGTTTCTAGTTCTCTTTTCTTCTTTTCTTTTTTCTCATTAGGATTAGAAAACCTCATTAACCATAGGGCCTCTCTTGTAAATAAACAAATTAAATTAGGGTTGTGTCTTAGTCCCCTTAGTTTTTCCCTTTTTGCAATTTGAGTCATTCTCTTCTCATCTTCGAATAAAATCCAAAAAAACACTTAACAAATAAATGAAAGGATCCTTTGTGTATAGCCTTATTCCATGAAGCACTTGCATTCATTCCATCTTGGAGTGGTATAAGCTCGTCTATCATGGTGTACAAGTCTCATCAAGGGATTGTTTCATAAAACAAATAAATTCAAAATACTTCTCATAAAATACAAAAACAAATAACAAGCGACTATCCTGCGGGAACTTCTTTTCTCATCTCATTCACTCACAACGCGAACTCGTGGCGACTTGTCTCATTTGCAAGACGGTAAACGCACTCGTACCAGACGAGCCTGCAATACCTGAGCATAGACATACGCATTTCCTGCATAAAAAACACAAACAAATAGTTCCCGCCTTAGTTAGGCGAACTACGTCGACTCTGATCCTCATTATCCCGATGAGGTACGTAGGCAGCGGGGTAGGGCCCGTTCGAGCACATTCTTTATTTTCCCTACATTTCCCCCTTTTTTATTCTCATTCTCTTATTTCAGTTCCTTCCTCATTTCCATTCCAGTTAGCGGTTTTATTCAGCAGCATTCTTATTTCTCACCCTTTGAAACAAAACAAGCAAGCGTGGATCCCGTCGGGTACGACGGACGGATTGGGGTGCTAATACCTTCTCAATTCGTAACCGACTCCCGAACTCAGATCTTTGGTTCGCAGGACCTTGTCCTTTCCTTCTTCCTCAGGTTTGTGCAACATTACCTTTCCTATTCATTCGGGATAAAAATGTCTGGCTGGCGACTCTAACCTTTCCGCGCCACTTTCGCGTTTGTACTAGGATGAAAATCCCGGGAGCGACAGCTGGCGACTCTGCTGGGGACTAACCTGATTCTTCCAGTTTCCCTTGTAGAGTTAATCCTAGCGCCTGTTTGGTTTTGCTTCTTTGGGTGTTTGTTTGATGTTGTGTGCTTTAGTTTAGCTTTACTGTTTTATTTACAGTTTTATTTACAGCTTTACTTTATCGCATTTATTTACCGCTTTCAGTATTTTATTTTCCATGCATCATATTATACTGGACTGTCTGGCTGTGCTGGTTTTCATTTTTTCTGTGGGTTGGGAGTTACTGTGAGATGAGCTCGTAACCGGGGCTCGAGTGCACCCTAGGACTTAGAGTGGTTCCACTTTGGCTTCATGGCATCTTGCTATGTTGGTAGTAGTGAGTTCCACACCTTGACTTGCGACCTTCTCGGGAATGTATTGATACCGGAATCTTTCTGGGTTGATGCGCTACCTTGATAGTTATGTGCAGTCAGGGGACCGATCATTGAGAACCTTTGTGGAAACATCCCTCTCCAGTGATGACAGTGGCAGACCACATTTGTTGGCAAACCCACTCGCATCCGAGGGCCCACTAGGAACTCGCATAGGATGGCCTGGTTCTCTCATAGGAATCCAGTCAAAGCAAACTGTTCGTATGACGGTAGTATTGTACCCTTCGGGATGAATGTACTATTGTTTCTCGATGCAGTGCTTGAAGCTGAGGACTTATGAGGGATGCTTGTTTTTCCAGACTCAGCTGAGACCTCCCTGAGTAGTACATAATGCCAAACCGATTCCCTGATTTGGTCATGAGCCATTTCTCGGAAATGGTGAACGTATTATTGCTATTTGGCCTCGAGAGTCTGTGATGTTTAACCCGAGTAGCATACCCGTGAGATTGGGAGGGGTTTACAGGTTTGCAGGAACCTCCTAAACTTCAACATACCCGCTTTTCCAGTGTTGTTTTATGATATTATCTGGTGCTATATGGTTCTTTGATTCTGAGATCCGGGATTTCTATTCAGAGAGATTGTTACCGTGATTACCATGGTGACCCTGATATTGTGACTGCTATTATGACTCTCCACAGACATTTGGCTCGTTGTTCAACTTCAACACCATTAGTGACTATGCTATTATGTGATCCAGTTTTACAGTTATTGGGTTCTCAGTTATGGGGTTCTATACAGAGATGGTGCTACTATTATGGTTCTATTCAGACACTTGACTCATTGCTCAACACCGGCACCAACATCGGACCATTGATCACATGCCTGTTGCATACATGACATCATAACATTTCTACACACATGTTCAGTTATTTCCGAGGATCACATATATGAATCAAGCTGCTGGATTTTTCTGTGTCAAAACTTGAATAAAAGCAGATAGATTCCTCAGAAATAACTGAACATGGCATTTGCATACATCCTTGCATTCTTGACAGGTGTTCAGAGACAGATTATTATCCTGACTTGATTTCTCATCAGAATAGACAACTTGAATCACAACTATCAAGGTATAACTCCGGGCGAAGGTAACCAAACAAAGACCCAGCTGAGGCCATTCAGGGCAGAGGTATAAGCTTTATTTCAGAACCAGAAACTGCTGAAACAGGAAGTCAACCAGATGAAGACTCAGATTATCTTGGTTATGGAAATTCTGAACCAAGCTATTTTCATCCCTACTGAGGGGAACTACGCTGCTCTGATTCTCCATTGGTCAATGGAGATACGTAGGCAGAAGATCGTGCAAGATCTTTCCGAGCAACCTTATCTATTAAATTTATCAACCTCTTCCCTCCAGATCTCATTTGTTAGCATCCAACCTCAGTTTCCCAAGAGAGTCCTAGGGAAAGAACATATGGGTAAAGGCCAAAACAACTTGAGAAGAAGTTTAATCATATTCTGAGGCCGTACGCGCAACAAGTTTCCTTATTTGCGCAAATTCGGAGTGGTTGAGCTAATTGCATCAGGATCATCTCCGACAAAGCTTCCTCTGGGGTTTCGATGCCGAGTATGATTACCATTCTGGGGTACCTGGCCTTTTAATTGAAGATTACAAGTCTTTCAGAGGTAAAGGTGAAGACAAGGTCCAGAATTTGATCGACTCAAAGGTCATCATGCCAGAAAGTCTGCTCACATATTGAAGTCTCCTCATCAAATGGGTCTCCCAATTTGCAAAGGCATCTTCAGAAGCAATAAGTCCATACGGAGTCAAGTCTCCTCAGTGACGGCAGTGTTCAGCTTCTTTACTGCATTTTCATTTGTAGTTTATATTGTTTGTTTAAACATTTGTATGCATGCATGAAACTTATTTGTATTTTTGAATGATAACCATAATAAAATGCACATGTTTTTCTTGAAGTAATCCATTCGTATTTACTCATGATTTTGTCTATGTGCATTGCAATACCAACTATTGTGTTTAAACTCTATGAGGGAGGATGACGAAATGAAAACGCAAAAATCTCTAATTGTGTGCTTTTGAGAAAAACCTTGTTGACGATGTACAGGCATTGTTTCAAATCCTAAACACCGGAGATATAAGGGAGATAGACCCTCGCTAACCCATTTGAGCCATGAAGTAGGAGTTTCTTTTCGCATGAAGAAAACCCTTGCATTTAACCCAGGGGCAGGGTAGGCGTCAGTTAGTTTAACCGAGCGTTCAAATTTCAAAAGGAGTACACACATGAGGATCCATTACCTTTCGTTGTACCAAATCAAGAGGTCCAATGACCAAAAACCACAATGGTTATCCCAATCAATAGGTCCGAAGACCGAAAACCACAATGGTTATCCCTCATCAACTGAAAAATGAGACAGTCACGACCCTTTCAAAGCCATCAAGACAAACAGTGTCACACGATTTGTTCAAAAAAAAAAGAAGGAAAAAAAAGAATGAAAAAGCCCGCTAAGTCGAAACTTGAAAACAAGCGACTTAGGCAAAAATTAGGGCATCCCGCTGGACTTCACAATCAAAGATTCACAAGAATCAGTCCAGGCAAAAGTTAGGGATACGCAAAGTAATGCAAAAGCGAAAGACGAAAAGGATTACACAAGAAAGATCCTTGAATAAGAAGAAAGTCGTGTGATACAGACACAAAAGACAATAGGGGTGACTGGCTCCCAACAACAACCTGAGTGGTGCTTAAACTGTTAGTGTAATTGGTTCCTCAATCATCACAAAACCCTTTTTGAAAAGTGAGCGCTTGTGAAAGCTAGCTGAACATAGGAATGGAGAACATCACGAAGATGGGTGGGCACAAATAAACTTCGAGCCTATATCTTTTGTTTCTATAACCGTGAACCAGGCCACGATACAACCCTCAAAAGTCCTAACTGAAACAAGGTTATTTTTGAGAGCGTACTACCACGAGACCGCGTTCCTGACTCCTATGAGTGATGTTGAAAGATCTTTGTTGATGTTGCATGTGCATGCTTTCTATTATTCAAAAATTAATGTCGTATCTTAACCAGTGATTCGCTCACAAAGGTTTGTGACATCTTTTTACAGTAAAACTTCAAGATTAACATGTGTGTTGCATTAGAATTTTCATTCTTAAAATAAACATTTTCTGCTTACATACATTTGTTTGGCATCATAAAAGTTTACATATGGAATCTCAGTCCAGAAGCTTAATCTTGCCAAGTTGAGAAGTCTGAAACTTCCGAAGGACAATCTGTCGAGGTGTACTCTTCAAGAAAACTCCATCGAGTAGGGACTTTCCCAACAGTCGTGGTAAGAGCCAACTAATCTGGTGAAATCATGGCGAGCAATCTCTTCAAAGTTCAGCCAAGCTGGGGCAATCACTTCGAGATAGAAATCTCTCAAAGAGCCATCAGGCGGAGGCATTATTCAAATTTCAACCAAACTGGGGCAATCACTTCGAGATCAAATCTCTCATGAGTCTGATGCATGCATTCAAATTTTAGCCAAACTGGGGCAATTACTTCGAGATCCAATCTCTCAAAGAACAGTCGGTCTGGGTGTTTTCTTCAAAGCACGGTCAGTCAGAGGTGATCACTTCAAGGCTCGTCCTGGGGCAGGCCACCCCAAGAGCATGAGAAGTACTCTCTCCCGAAGACGGTAAGTCAGAAGCACCTATCCAAGGTTTAAAATACGGGGGAAGAATATCTCACAGTGATATGAAGTTCTTCATGAATCCTTGCGAGACAATTTCTTTCACAGACCATGCAGTCTGGGGCAGTTATTTCGAGATCCAACGAATCTCTCCAAGAGTTTGAAGACACTGAGGCATTTTGTATGACATGTTTTCTGTAAAATCCTCTTGAGACATTTTCTTCCGATGGACCTTAGTCGGAGGCGAGTTGAAAATTTCAGAGAACCATTATTCAATCATGGTTAGTTGGCGATCTATCAACCCAGAGGATGGAAGCAAAGCCATTCTCAGCATAGTACTTCAAGAGTTATTTCATCAGCAAGCTTCATTGATCAAAATTACTTAGCAAGTTTCATTAGACAATCCCTTCTCCAGTAGTGCGGCAAATGGAAGGTTACTTCTTGAGTAGAAGGATATCATTGTCTCTCATCCCCAGCATGAGACACCTTCCATCTCTCATTCACAACATGAGAGGATTTATCTCTTATCCCCAGCAAGTGGCAACTTGAGCTCTTATCTTCAGCGGGAAGCTTTATCATTGACATCCTCCATCATCCCCAGTAGAGGTGGAAGTTGAAATCTCTCAATAAGGCAACAGAAAGTTGGTGTCTTCCCCAAGCAGAGACTTCCCCTCAATACAGGGGCAATTCTTAGCAGTATAGGGAGTGTCATTCCTCCCCAACAATTTCTTCCTCAGCAGTGTCATGCCTTCGGTTCGCAGCCAAGTCAGGAGGTCTTCATTTCCCCATCAGAGTTCAAGAAGAGCCCTTCTCCAGCAGGGTCTTGGCTCTCCAATCTCAAAGTCCAATTTATTTTTGGCAATGGCGGCAGTTCAGAGCCGGTATATCATTGACAACCTTCCCCCGCAGAGTTGTCTTCTCCTCACAAGGATCAATCAGATCAATGCAGCGATCATCAGTTCCTCCCCAGTCAAGCCATCTGGGATATTTGTTATCTCCTCATCGGGAGACCCCTTTGCATTTGCATTTGCATTTGCATATAGTAATCATCATTACATTTGCATCCTCCAAAGCGTAGCATTTCCATCGTCATGGAGCATTACGCCATAAATCCAAACATATGCATACCAGCATGGGCCAGTTTTGAGGTATATTACATAAGACCCGTTACATCTCCAATCAGATTGAAGTATTCCCTGCAGAACGCAACTTCATTTCCTAGGGTGGTTACTTCTACCAGGTCTTGTTGTTATCCCCAGTTGAGTCTTGTTTCAGTACAACAGTCTAATTTTTTCGCGTCTCCGTTTCAGTACAACGGTCGCGTCTTGGGCTCTTGTTTAAGTACAACGATCCCGTTCCTTTTGAGTCTCCATTTAAGTACAATGGTCTTGTCTTTGAGTTTTGTTTCAGTACAACAATCTCATTTTTTCGCGTCTCCGTTTCAGTACAACAGTTGCGTCTTGGGCTCTCGTTTAAGTACAACGATCCCGTTCCTTTCGAGTCTCCATTTAAGTACAATGGTCTCGTCTTTGAGTCTTGTTTCAGTACAACAGTCTCATTTTTTCGCGTCTCCGTTTCAGTACAACGGTTGCGTCTTGGGCTCTCGTTTAAGTACAACGATCCCGTTCCTTTCGAGTCTCCATTTAAGTACAATGGTCTCGTCTTTGAGTCTTGTTTCAGTACAACAGTCTCATTTTTTCGCGTCTCCGTTTCAGTACAACGGTTGCGTCTTGGGCTCTCGTTTAAGTACAACGATCCCGTTCCTTTCGAGTCTCCATTTAAGTACAATGGTCTCGTCTTTGAGTCTTGTTTCAGTACAACAGTCTCATCTTTTCGCGTCTCCGTTTCAGTACAACGGTTGCATCTTGGGCTCTCGTTTAAGTACAACAATCCCGTTCCTTTCGAGTCTCCATTTAAGTACAATGTTCTCGTCTTTGAGTCTTGTTTCAGTACAACAGTCTCATTTTTTCGCGTCTCCGTTTCAGTACAACGGTTGCGTCTTGGGCTCTCGTTTAAGTACAACGATCCCGTTCCTTTCGAGTCTCCATTTAAGTACAATGTTCTCGTTTCAGTGCAAAGATAATGGATCGGTTGATACCATTTCCGTGTTAGATCGTTTGATCTTATTTGAGTTATGAATCGGTCGATATCATTTCTCTTCAAGTTGTAAATCAGATGATATTACATTCTTGCTTTCCGGGGTGGATCGGTTGATACCATCTCAGTGTTAGATCGGTTGATCTTATTTGAGTCGCAAATCGGTTGATGTTGCATTAAGTCCTGTTCCGATAACAGGCATCTTTCGTGACTTGGTCCTGCCCAGCAGTTGCGTGTGTCCTCTTTATGGCTTGGTCATGCCCAGTAGTCATATTGATTTAAGTTCCATTCCGCTAATGGTTTCGTTAAGCCCTGTTTCGCCAACAGGCCCCCTCTTTGTGGCTTTGATTCGTTCAGTAGTCGCAGTGATTGCATTGATTCTATTCCACCCGGTTCTATCTCCGTTACCTATTCAGAGGTCAAAACCAAAAAATATATAAATAAATAAATGGGCAGATGGCATTTATGTTGCCCTCAGTGCGCAAATTTTCAGGTTTTGTTCGAATATTCAATCACTCCATACCTTGAACTTCTAAAAGCTGTTGCAATTATTCATTCAGGTCTGCAGATGATTGAATAGGGGCAGCTGTAATACCTCAAAATTTGCCCTCTCATTTTCATGCCATTTAGCATATCCTTTCATACATTGCATTGCATTTAGATCACAATTGCATCATAAACATACATGAACATACATCTCCATTTGAGCTTTCACAGGTTGCGACTGGCCTTTATTTCTTCATGCGGCACGTGCACAATAATCTCAGAAGAAGCCAAAAGTTCTCGGTTGATTCAGAGGAGTTTAAGCTGAATATCGGTTTTATGGTGCAGTTTGCAAAAGTTGTAACTTATGCTCGGAAACTCATTTTGGCTTGAAACTCAATAGTTTAGACCGTTTCATTATTCTCTACAACTTTTGTGTTCGGCTCGGAGGCCAATTCATCAAGGAAAATGGCGGGATTTATTTGTTTCTGAAATTTCGGTTTCGCCGATTAACTGTGCTAGCGGTATTCAAGAGTTTGTAACTTCTGATTGGGTCAACATGTCTGACAGATTCATATGCAAAAAGTTTCATCTTGATATCCTTTCCAACTTTTGGGTTTTGGCCGAAAACTAATTCTTTGAAGAAGATCTCCAAATGTGCGAATTTTTATAGTCGACATAGTGAAAAACAATGCTGAACTAGTGAGTTTTGAACACTAAAAAATTCACAACTCTTGGCTCGTTCATCAGATTGATGTCGTTCCGGTGCCTAAAATTCCGTTTATATGTTATCTTCATTATGTGAATTCAGTTTGGGTTAGGTCCGAGCAGAAGGATCTCGAAAATGCGAATTACCAATAAGGTTCTTTGATGCACTGCATTGTCTGTCAGATTTTGTAAAATTCATAACTCGGTCAATTTTCATCGGATTGCACCCGTTCTTGAAGCGTTGGTTCAAAAATTTTATCCTCTTCAAGTTCAAAGACAAATGCGAGTTTGAACGGTGCTCCAAAGATTATCGTTTTGGTTTATTTCACAAAACTGAAGTGCTGAACCGAAGAAAAAGGTTGAAAGTGGTTTCACGAGAAAATTCATATCTCTCTCGTCGTTTGTCCGGTTGAGCTTAGATTTTAACACCAGGTCACTGACTCATAGATTTACAACTTTTCTGACAAAGTCGACTCGAGATTATGCTCCGAAGAGGTTGACCTCGTCACATTTTCGAGTAGCGGACACCAAATAAGCCGAAAAAACAACTTATTCAGTGACGTCTTGCAGCTTAAACGTATCGATCGCACTCGATTTTGATCGTATGACGTTCGTTATTTTTGCATTGCAACCGTGATTCAGAGGCGGACGATGTTGTGGAAGGTTCAGAGTCGAAATTTCTTGCCGAAGATATTGTTATTTTCACTTAAGCCGAAATTCTACCTTTTGCCTTTCATTTTACACTCCACTATATATTCTTTTGACCCACAATTTGTCTCATAACTTCAATCATAATTTACAAACACCAAAAAAACTCTCACAAACTCTCTCTAAAGGATCAAAGTTCATTCTCTCAATTCTTTCTCAAGAACACAACAACAACTTCATCAAGAACTCAAGAACACAACAATTCCGATCAAGCTTCCGGTAGCCGAGCCGCCACGAACCACCACCTCCGGTCAACTTCACCACCGTAAGACCACCATCTTCCGCCACCGGCAGCCGGGCGGCCTCTCCTCCTCTCCTCCGTTCATGACCGCGTCTCACTTCCTTCGGATTCGCAATTTCTTCGTCGATTCTTCATTCGGTAAGCTTCTTAAACTTTAATTCATGAATAATTGTTGAATTGTTTCTTGAATTGAATTTTGAAGTTGAATTAATCTTGTGGAGATTATGTGCATTGATTCATGATTTGATTATTGATTGATTCTTGATTAATTTATCCTAATAATTGTTGTGGTGCATGATTGAAAAGGCTTGGTAAAGTTGACATAGAATAATCGGTGAATGTTAGGTGTTTGACAAAATTCCTAAGAGAGCTAATTATTATGACTTGATATTGATTGAAGTGCTTGACTTTTAAATCCATGTTTGTTTCAATGTGCAAATTTGAAATAGGATAGGTTGAGGCTTAATTGTTGATGTTGTTCATGTGTCGCGTGTCGAGAATATGTTTTGGTCATAACTTCCTAACCGTACCGCGTTTTCGCGAATGTGAATAGTGTAAATTGACTTTGTTGATTATTCCGGAGCCATTGGTGAACTTTTTAGTCGATTTCGAACAATTTTTTCCGACTATTTCACTACTGCCAGCCGACGAAATCGGCCAAAAAGTATCACTTCCAAGCGGAATTTTCAAAATCCGATTGCATATTTGAATTCGTTGGCACGTTTGCAAGTTACCATGCGATTTTCGTTCAATTCCGAGTCGGTGATTTTTGACGCGTTTTTCCGTTTCAAGGCTTTTTATGTTCGGTTTGGTGCGGTTTTGATGCATTGGTCTTGTTTTGACTTGTACTTATGTTTGTTGATCATTTTCCATTCATTGCATGTAAATTTGTTCGATTCCGGTTTGAGTTTGCATGTTGTTTATATTAGTGCATAAGTGCTGCCCCGTTTTGAAATGTAAATTTCAATGCATGTCCATGACTCGTATATTCATATTTCTACTTGATTTGGAGTTGTGAGGGATAGGTGCAACTTCCGGTTGCACCTCTTTTTGGTTTCTAATGCGTTTGTTGAGTTCATGCAAGGTTCTCGCAAAGATTTTAACGACGGTCGTTTGGTTGGCATTCTACTTTATTTGTGGGATACCTTTGGATTCAAATGATATTTTGTGTCGTTGTTTTTGTTTCGATTATGGGGAATCTTCACAAAGAAATTATGGAAGATGAGCATTTATTTTGCTCATGGGAGATTACAAGGCTTGACTTGAAGTTTTTTTGGATTTTTTTTATGTGAAAGAATCGGCACTTCGACCAAGTAAGTAATCTCGATTCTCTACTTTAATGCATCATTCTAGTTGTATGCGACTTAGGATCATATAACTTAAGGTGCATATTGAGCCCTCCCACCTGAGGCATTGGATTTATTTGTGATATATATTGATATGTGTCGATTTCGGAGTTTAGGAATTAGGTTACGAACCATTAGGATCGATTCCTTTCATTTCCCCTTAAAATCCACCTTTTTGCCCGTTTCGTCGCAATTATTAAAAATAGTTTTAGGTGTGATAAAATTCTGGAAAAATTCATGAGTGATCCTCATCCTCTTAATTAATTTGTCATATTTTTTGTTTCCAGATTTGGTTGGTTTTAATAATTAATTTGGATTTTAGATCATAAGCTGTCCCAAAAAGGAATGTTTTGGCATAAGGGACCGAAATCGATTTTTCCCCATAGGTGTGAAACCTATTTTTTGTGTGTGATTAATCACTGTAATTTGTGACATTTTTATGCTCCTTAGGCATTTTATTCCATAATTTTTAGTGCCCTTTTTGATCCACTTTGTGGAGTTGTTTTTGGGTGATCATTCATTGCTACCTTGCTAATCAAGGAATTGTTTTGGCACTTTGGTGCATAATTTTGTGGAATCCTTTTGGACAATGTGAGATAATGACTTTATTATTCCAGGGATTTAATTTCATAATTTTTAAAGGTTTTTTTCTATTTTTTCCATGTCACTTAGATCCTAGGTTGATTCATGTGTGTATTTGCTCCATATCATAGGATTTAGAAAGGCATTCATGCCATTTGATTGAGAAACCTTTTGGTAGCTTTTAGGAGTTAATTATAGGTCATTTATATGTCTTTAATTCCAGTCATAGGTCATTTTTTGAACCATACTCATTTGGTTTGTTTTGGTGCTTTAAAGTGCATACTTATGTGAACTAATCTTTAACCTAAACTAGATTCTCTTCTCCTCTAACTAATAACTTGAATTATGTGGAAATCATTAATGCCTATTCATGCATTCTAATTGCATCTCATACCTTGTATGCTACTGACCCATAATCATTTCATTCATATTCACATGCCATTCTTCCTTAGCTTGCATCATGTGCGATCTTATGCGATTTTTGTTCATTTCTTCTCATGTATTCTTCTCCTTGCTCCATATGCCTAATCCATTGCATCCATGATTGTATATTCATTCATCAGTCTTCATAAGCATTCACTACTGAATTTGATTTTCATTTCATGTATTAATTCATGTTTGTAAGCCATATGCATTCATATTTCATCCATAAGCCCTAACTTGCATTTAGGTGAATTTATGTGAACTTTTTGTACATAGTTTGACATAGTTTGATCTTGTGAGGTATCCTAGCATCCTTAGGAGTCTATAACATGTAGCTACTGACTTTATAAGTCATGTGACCTTTAGGTACCTTCACCTTTAGACTTAGGTCTTATTTTGAACCCTAGTTCCATTCTAGGACGTTTATGGTACTTAATCGTTTTCATGCTTTGATTTTATTTTCAATATGCATTGTCATGCTAACTTTTGTTTTGTAGGGGGGAAGATTGAGGTAAGTCTCACTTTATTCCTATCTCTTATGCATCTTAATTGTGTTTGCCTTAGCACCTTGTGTTTTGCTTTTAGGCTTTCCCTTTCTTTAGAGACAACTTAACTTCCTTAGGAAGTAAGTTAGTTTCTAGTTCTCTTTTCTTCTTTTCTTTTTTCTCATTAGGATTAGAAAACCTCATTAACCATAGGGCCTCTCTTGTAAATAAACAAATTAAATTAGGGTTGTGTCTTAGTCCCCTTAGTTTTTCCCTTTTTGCAATTTGAGTCATTCTCTTCTCATCTTCAAATAAAATCCAAAAAAACACTTAACAAATAAATGAAAGGATCCTTTGTGTATAGCCTTATTCCATGAAGCACTTGCATTCATTCCATCTTGGAGTGGTATAAGCTCGTCTATCATGGTGTACAAGTCTCATCAAGGGATTGTTTCATAAAACAAATAAATTCAAAATACTTCTCATAAAATACAAAAACAAATAACAAGCGACTATCCTGCGGGAACTTCTTTTCTCATCTCATTCACTCACAACGCGAACTCGTGGCGACTTGTCTCATTTGCAAGACGGTAAACGCACTCGTACCAGACGAGCCTGCAATACCTGAGCATAGACATACGCATTTCCTGCATAAAAAACACAAACAAATAGTTCCCGCCTTAGTTAGGCGAACTACGTCGACTCTGATCCTCATTATCCCGATGAGGTACGTAGGCAGCGGGGTAGGGCCCGTTCGAGCACATTCTTTATTTTCCCTACATTTCCCCCTTTTTTATTCTCATTCTCTTATTTCAGTTCCTTCCTCATTTCCATTCCAGTTAGCGGTTTTATTCAGCAGCATTCTTATTTCTCACCCTTTGAAACAAAACAAGCAAGCGTGGATCCCGTCGGGTACGACGGACGGATTGGGGTGCTAATACCTTCTCAATTCGTAACCGACTCCCGAACTCAGATCTTTGGTTCGCAGGACCTTGTCCTTTCCTTCTTCCTCAGGTTTGTGCAACATTACCTTTCCTATTCATTCGGGATAAAAATGTCTGGCTGGCGACTCTAACCTTTCCGCGCCACTTTCGCGTTTGTACTAGGATGAAAATCCCGGGAGCGACAACATCCTTCTCCAATGAAAGTCGATCTTCCCTTGATGACCAAAAGGTTCCAAAATCTTTATCCTCTAGATTTCTGCTACCTAAGTAACATTCTTTATCATTCGCTTAAATACTCTAATTGTCTTTAAAACAAGATACTGATTATATGAGTTTGTGTTATAAACCCTTTTTTTCTCAAATTAGGGTCTAAGTTTAGGAGGCAATTGGGAAAATTTTACAATTGGTTTGGTAAATTATTCATGGTGATTTTAAAAATTCAATTTTTTTTAGATAGAAGTAGGTGAATGGTAAATTGTTTTGTTTGTATGTACAGGATCATATGTAAGAGTCATAGAAAGATATTATCAATGTTATAGTAGTTCTTATAGCTCTTGAGTTTTCCATTGTTTAAATATAGTCAATTTTTATGCATCTCTTGCCCTTTATTTGTACAATATATTGTACTCTGGTATTTATACTAGAAGGATTTAGCTTACTCAAGGTCAGTAAGTTATACAAGTTGTTAGCTTAGATGTTGACTTCCTGACTCATTATTTTTTGTCCAACATTTTTGTTAAGGTTAGATGCCTTCTTAGGCTAGTTTATACTAGTCAGCTAGTATTCCATTTTCTCTTGTCATTTGTAGCATACTAAGTTAATTATTGCCAACGAATAGTCGATTGTCTATTGCTTTGTGATACTTGTATTTCCCTATGCCCGAAATTGTTCATCTTCTATAGATGTCATCATTTACGGTTAATAATATTGCAGGGATCTTTTGCGGAAAGGTCAATTGATAGTCAACTATTTGGTGGTTTGTTGAGAACTTGTTCAGTTAAAGAAACACTAGAGAATCAGCCACCAATACTCTGAATTGATGAATGCTTGTCTTCTACATCTATTGATTTTGTTGTAATTGCAGAAAGGGACTCAAAGAACGGAAAATATGCAAGTGTAAGCCTCATCAATTCAGTTGACTGCTTGGAGGTTGATCAAGTGATTTTTGGTGACTAATTCAATCATTTTGTATCATATTTGGTGCAGATTTATTTGTGAGAACAAGCATTTTTTTAGCTGTTTTCATTGTTTTTAATATTTGGTGTTTTCTTAACTATAGCAGATTCTCTTGCTTGATACTTCCCTTTCGTCCTAAAGTGCAGGAAAAAACCGAAGGTTCTGCTACATAGTTGAGTTGGAAGATTTATGTTTCTAGTTCTCTTACAGATCCATCAAATACGTCGAGATTAACAAAGAGTCGAAGGTATCTTTTGAAAAGACAGTTGGACGCTTGCTTGTCACTGGTAACAGCAACATCACTTGGCATCATGCAGATGATTCAAAAGTTAGTATTGGCTAGTTGAAGCCTCACAAATTCATGCTTTAATTTAATATGAAAATATTTTTCTGATTCATGTAACTATCTAGCATAATTTAAATTTTTGTACATGTATTTCTTTCATCAATTTATGTAAAAGATTGTTTACAAAAAGAAAAATAATTTCATTGTATGAATCCTTTGCAAGTAACATGATTCTTTTTTGTGGCTTGTGGGGTCAAATGTTATAGCCATTGATCCTCCTAGAAAAGGATTGGATTCATCTCTTATTGATGCATTGAAGAATATATCCTTAGTGGTTTGAAGAGCTTTCTCATCATAATTAACAGTGGTTCTAGACCGTGCAATTATTAATGAAATATATATAATAAAATTGCGGCGGTTACAACCGTCGTTATTTTTAATGATATATATTGTTTAATTATGGCGGTTATAACGGTCGCTAATTTTAATGATTAATATATATTATATAATTATGATAGTTAAAACCGTCGTAGTAGTATATTCGAGGCAGTCTAAAAACCGTCGCGGAATGTTACGGCAGTTGGAGCGACAGTTTGTAAAACTGTCGCAAAATAGCCTCGCGACACACGTTTCTACGACAATTAAAGAACCGTCGTGAATTGCAAATTGTGTCGGTTCTAACTGTCGTAATCGTCCAATATTAACCATCGTAATCTGTCAATTTTCTTGTAGTGTTACCAACATAAGGGCAACATTCAAACATAATGGGTGAGATACTTACATCACAAAGAGCAATATAATACGAATCAAGCAAGTATCAGAAATAAGACACCTCTTCTCAACAACAACTATTCAACTACATTACATACACAACAACATCATACACATCAACAACATCATATACAACAACAACATCATATACAACAACAACAACAACAACATATACAACAACAACAATCATGCAATGAGACCCTACTTGACTCTATGCATGCGGTACCATATTCGATCTCTATTTTAAGATCCAGTTCCCGTCGGAACTATCGACCCCTTTTTCGTGGTCCGATATGATTCCTATTTCATGATCACACCCCGACCCCTATTTCATGGCCACGTACGATCCCTATTTCATGATCGCACCAACATCTCAATAACTAACATACCCCACCTTGGTATGTTATCCAACTATGCAACATGTCATGCAACACCAATGACATACATGCATATATATAATGATAACATTATACAACATCAACAACAACAATGATTTATCACACACCGATTAATATACAACAATTCATTACCACTACGATTATCATGCATTTTTAACATATAACCATATAAATGAACTTCAACCACCACAACGCCAGAACCACATGTGCCACAACATATCACATATACATATATCAACAACAACAATATGCAACTTATCACAACGACTAATAACAACAATAAAAAAATCACAACACATACCAATTATGTTTATATTCAAGTTACATTAATATTCCTACAATTTAGTGTAGAACTCCTTTTTCACTACCTTCAACTACACCACATCGATTCCTAAGCATTACTAACTCATTTAAGTACTTTTAAGGACTTTTTCGGAATTAAAAATCATCATTTCTCGCTTCAGGTCTTGCACAATGAGGGTCCTTGCTCGCTAAGCAAGCAACTCACCGACTCTTGACTTTTCCACAAACTAACTTGCTCGCTAAGCGAGCTCTGCGATTTTGCAAATCGCTCCTCTGCGCTCTGATTTAATCCTGCTACGAAAATCATCTCATCCACACACTAATACCAGCCATAATTCATAGCAATTACCAATTTTACTGTCTAATTCATGCAAATATCAACTAACAACAACAACTACTAACTAATCAACACAATTCTCCTTCAATCCCCCATAACATCAATCCCTAATCCTCAACCTACCCATTTCCCATCATACAACCCTTTAGAGATGACGCGTATTGCTAATTTCTTCGGCGTACCCCAAACACAGCCCAAAGAACAAATAGTTCAGAATCATAGAACACCTGTCAAAGAGGAACCTACCATAAACCAGAGGCCAATAGAAATCTCCCATGTAAACATTAGAAACCAAGAGGAAGCAGTCGAACAACCTCGAGTAGAAAATGCTGCCCAGCCAGAGCCTAGGAGAATTCTAGTCCAAAGGGGTCAAGATGCTGATTATGTTGTGCAGCAGATGCACTATAATAATATGCCTGCCGAAAATAACCTAGCAACCATTGTCGAAAGAATAATGGCACAGAATATGGTAAATGTAGGATTACAAAGGCCTAGTTTTGTCTCCCCATTGTCTGAGTATATTATACAACAAGAATTACCCCCAAGGTGGAAAGTCCCAAAGTTCACCAAATTCTCAGGGGATACCAGTGAATCAACCATAGAACATGTCACACGTTATCTAATCGAAGCAGGAGAAATAACAAATAATGAAAATCTAAGGACGAAATATTTTCCATGTTCTTTGACAAAAAATGCTTTTACTTGGTTTACATCCTTGCTTGCAAATTCCATATATACGTGGACCCAATTAGAAAGATTGTTCCACGAACAGTTCTACATGGGGCAAACCAAAATAAGCCTGAAGGAATTGACCAATGTGAAAAGAAAACTCTCTGAACCAATAGATGACTATTTGAATAAGTTAAGATTACTGAAGGCCAGATGTTTCACCCAAGTACCCGAACGTGAATTGGTCGAAATGGCTGCATGTGGTCTAGACTACTCTATAAGGAAGAAACTAGACACCCAATATTTGAGAGATATATCGCAATTGGCAGATAGGGTGAGACAAGTCGGAAAACTAAAGGCTGAGAAGTTCAAAGCAAATAGAAACAAAAGAGAAAGAGTGGCTTATGTAGGGATGCGCCAAGAAGACGAAAATGATGTAGATAATGTAGACAAACCATCCTGTTTCGACGAACAAGAAATTGACTTAGCAGAATTGAAACAAGGACCACCATATTCTTGTAGAATGCTAGTTCTGTCGAACGGAAAAAATCCAGTTGAGCCTGAAAAGAATGATAAATTTCCTAAAAGAACTTATACGTCTGACGTCACCGAGTGTGACAAAAGTTTCGAAAAATTAGTCGAAGATGGTCAGATGATAGTTCCACCAGGCACTAAAGTGCCTCCTATGGAACAACAGTAAAAGAGAGGTTTTTGTAAGTACCATGGTTTTTTGGGTCATAAAACGTCTCAATGTTTCCTTTTCAGGGACATAGTGCAGAATGCTATCCGTGACGGAAGACTGAAATTCAGTGACAACCAAAAGCAACAAATGAAAATTGACTCAAATCCCATGCAGACTGTCGACACCCACTACGCTGAACCATCAATCATTAACATGGTGGAAATGGGAGAGAGTTTTGAGTATGGGTTCGAAATGGTGGAAGTTGATGAAGGCTTCGATACCAATGTCAACATGGTGGAGATTACTGAGGATCTCACAAACATGGACGAAGTTACTGAATGGCAGAATGTTGAGCACAAGGTTGAAGGCGAATCAACTGGTTATAGTAAGAAGGTCACTGAAGGCCTCAACGACGTAGGCAAGATTGGAGTCACAAAAGATCTTGACAAGACAAAGGCTGGAGAAGTCATTGAGGATTCCGCCCCAGCAAAAGTGGAGGCCACTGAGGGCCCCAATAACATGGCTAAAGTGGAGGCCACTGAAGGCCACAACAAACCAAGAAATGGCGAAGGAACTGATGACTCTGTCGAAAAATATTGGAGGGTTATTGACAACCATAATGTGACAAAAAACCAGGAAATCTCTGGTGACCTAAATGATGCTGAAAATAAGATTGATGAAAGCCTCATTGACAATGTTGAAGTGGACGAAAGTATTGCCATTCTGGAAGTAAAGGTTGACGAAATACCTGAAAAGCCAATCACATATGGAATCCTGCGAAGAATAATGGAGGATCGTAGGGGAAGTCATGTCGAAAACTGCTGCCCAAAAGCCTGCAAAGGCTCATTTCCAACTGAAGAGGACAATCAACAGAAGAAATGGGTGAGACTGAGAGGAAGTTGATCGAAAAAATGGACAAGTTAGAGATCACTAGTGGTAAATCAGCTAGTATCAACATGGTCGAATCTTCTCAAAATAACCCAGCACTGGCTCTTGAAGAACGTCGTCGAGAAGAATATCAGAGGTTGGCATATCCCAAGGAGGAAGAAAGTCTTACTAATTTTATAAAAAGTTGTCAAAAGAAGAAAGTTGAGGTAATGCTATGTGTCGCTCCCGATAAATGAGACTGGCTCAGATAAGGGTACAGACGCGGACGGTCGACGAAGGGATGAAAGGAGAACACACAGGAGTGAACTCATGGGAATGAAAAGAGTCGCCAGCTAGGCATTTTTATCCCGGAGGAAAGGTAATGATGCATAAACCTAGAAAGATGTGGATAAGACGGTTGCGAACCAGAGAGACTGAGAAAGGGGGTTGGTTACAACCTGGGAAGGTATTAGCACCCAGATTGTCCGCCGTACTCGACGGGATCCACGCTTAAAAGATTTGTGTTTTAAAGGGGTAGTGTCAGTGCAATTTATGTATAAAAGAGCTGGAAAAGGATGTACAAGTGTCAATGTAAAAGAAAGTGATGTGTGATAAATATACAGTGTCAGTGTAAGAACAAGAATGAAATGCTCAAGATCATGAGGCTTAAAGGATAAGGATGGAAAGAGGGGAATATACAGAGACTTTTGTTCGATAACAGTTAAGTTATGCCTACGTATCCTCTCGTGCAATGAGGAAGTCAGAACACCGTAGTTCGACCCAAAGAGACTGAAAGATAAATTGACTTGTGAACTGCTTACTTGTCTATGCTCAAGTGTATGACCTGTCTGGCTCAAGTGCGAACTGTCTTGCATTAGACAGAAGAAGCAAGTTCTCGTTTGTGAGTGAATGAGACGAGAAAAGAATCCCGAAGGAGACGATTATTGTTTGTTTTTGATGTTTTCAGTCTTTTATTGCTTTTGGAATTTGTCATAAATTAATGAGCTTAAGCCTAAACCAATGGATTTAGTAAACTCATCACATCTTCCCTATGATTAGGGGTAATGAGAATGCCTTAAGTGTGAAGTCAACTTCTCACACTTAATCACCATGATGTAGGATTAAGATCATTAACCTATTTGTGATTAATTAGATGTTTTTGGTGTTTTTGTTTAGTGTTAAGTAATGAGACTAAGCCATAATCAAGGATTAAACAGATTCATTACACCATCCTAATAGAAGGATGATAGATGAGAATGTTTAAGCTGAGGAAAGCTCCTCAACTTAATCCATGATTAGGGATTAACTTCATGACAAAACAAAGCCTTTATTAAATGGATTTTAATTAATGATAAGATGATGAAGTGAGTTTTAGGGTTTGTAAGACAACTTGAGGGGGACTTGTCCATTAACACTAGGGTTAGTCCTTCTTAACCAATTAAGGAAGAATTAGAACCCTAATGCAAGGCCCAAGTTACAAGCTTGATGTCTTGGTGATTATTATGTGAATTGATTAGAGGATTTAAACACATTAAGGGTTTAACACTTAGGATTAAAGTTATACACTCCATCCTAATAGAAGGATGCAGGCATAAGCTTAATCACAAAGCCTTAAAGCCTTTAGGGTTTAGTCCCTGATTATGAGATGAGAAGAGAAGACTCAATGAGACACAAAGGTAAAAGCTAAGTGGGGGACTAATCAAAACCCTAATCATTGTAATGCTTGGTTGTTCCTAGGGTTTGTGAGGTTTAATAAGAAAGATCTTCAGAGGAACCACCAGGAAACAGATGAAAGGAGCAAAGGAAGCAAAGTAACTTGCTTCATTTAAGAAGGCAAGCCACTTGGAGAAAGAAAGTAAGAAGAAGAAGAAAGAGCAAGCTCAATCTCAAACACAAGATAAAATTCAGCAATGATGCATAAAATAGATGAAAAGAGATTGTGAGAAGTGAAGGCAAATTCACTTCTCAAAGTTACTTACCACCTGAAAAGTTAGTGAAAGAAATGCAATGCAATGCAAAATGAGATGAAATGACATGATGCAAATCAAAACCAGAAGCATAAGTATGATGCTAATGATGCTATGAGATGATGCAAACATGAATCAAGGCATGAGGATGATCATACAAACATATGGATGCAAGAGAAGCATGCTTAGAACCATGAACATACATGAAAAGTTATGAAAGGCAAATGACATACAACATGGCAAATGGAAGATGCAATGATCAAACATGATTCTAATATGTCCTAAGATGTATTATGAATCAAATGGATGCACAAAATGTCATGGCAAGTCATGGTATGCAAACAAATGGAAGATGGATGCAAATGAAAGCCCAAATTAGGGTTTATGATCAATGCACAAAACAAAAAACCAAAACCAGAAGCAAACATCATGATAAAAAATTGAAAATGCACTCAAAGGAACCCTAAACCTATACAAACTCACTGCCCAAAGGAGGGGTTCCAACTCTTAACCTAATGAGGGTTATGAATTTTCTAAGATTTCTAGGGTTTTAAGGTACCTTGTCAAGAAAAATGTCAAACAAATTGAAAATGCAAGATCAAACCATGCCAATTTAATCCTACAAACTTCATGATATGCAAGATGCAATGCAAAAAGAACCATTGTCCAACTCTTAAAGGCTAGGCAAAAATGAATTTTTGAAGTTTGAAACAAAATAATGCCTTGAAATGAAATTAATTCCATGGAAAATTGTCAAAAGACATCAAGATCAAAAAATAAATTTGGTTTGAGAGTTGGAAAATGTTTCTAAATGATTTTAAATGTTTCATGAATTTTTTGGTGACTTTTAAATACCTAAAAGTATTTTTGATTAATTAATTCTCATTAATTAATTAAAAATAAACTTTTAAATGATTTAAAAATATTTTTTAATGCAAAAAATAAAAATAAAAATATTTTTGGTTTCTGAAAATTAATAAAAGGCTTTATAAAAATTTCCAGAATTTTTTTGACTAATTTTGCTATTTTTAATAAAATGTAGAAATTAAATAGGAAGAAAATAGAATAAAATTAAATAAAAGGGAAAGTAATCTGATCCAATGATCCAGATTCAAAACTGAGAGATAATGGTTGACTGGCGCGCTAATGAATGGCCTGGATCTCACCTGGGCTAATTAATTATAATTAAATTAAATAATCAGGAATTAGGGCTAATGACATGATCTGAGCCCTTGAAACACGCGCGGGAAGCCTCATCCTACGCTCCAGATTCAAACTCACCACTAAACCCTAATTAACATTAATGACCTTCAGACGGCCGAAACAGTGGTTCCGGTCGTCTTCTCCGACGAGCCATTTTCTTATCTCTCTCTCTAAGCATCTAAAACAACATCTCTCTGCCCAGAATCAAACCCCACACATCACTGAACCAAAATCCCCAAACAAAAACCATTTTTCATTCATCAACAAGGCAAATCGAAACAAAATCATTTTAGGTCAGAAACTTTCAGACAATCCATACATACTCAATATTCCACCATTTTGAAAAGTAAACATATCAGAATCATCAGGACATCATAAGGATTCGATTAAGAACTTAAAAACAAGGTTCTGAGAAAAAAGTTCTTGAGCCATACCTGAGATGGAACCTTCTGGTTCTAGGCTTTCTGGGCTCTCCCTTGATGCAAACTCACTCCTATGAACTTCCTGAAGATGATTCGAAGCTTGGAAAGCTTTGAGGATGGCTGATTTTGAAGTTCCAGCTCTGGTGTAGCAGGTTTTGGAGTTTTGGTATGTGGTGTTTCAGGCTGTTTTGGTGGTTGATTATTGTTCCTTGGATGATATGTAACTCATTGGTGGAGAGAGAATGAATGTTTGATGGCTGTGGAAGGAGATTCGAAGAGAGGAAAGTTTTGACAGTTTTTGGAGTGTGCTGCAATGTGTGTGTTCCAGGCTTGTGGGTGTTGTGTTTTATGATCCATATGCAAGTCCTAAACTATTGGAATGAGTCAGAAGGCTTGTCATGCACTGTGGGAATGGTATGGAGCAATTGGCCAAAAAGTCAATAGTTGGTGTACTTGCAGCATGGGCTATGGCAGAGGCAGTCTAGAGGCTTGTCCTGCCTCAGCTTGAGTTAAGGATGACCCTTGGATGGTTCATGAGAGGCTGCTGCATTTGGATCATGAGTTGAGAGAGTTTTTGCAACTTGCCCACTTGTTACATTTCATGACTTTTGGTTATGTACATGAGAGAACCTTGCTGAATTTTTGGTGTATGATGCTTCTTGAAGTCATGACAATGTATTAAAACCAGCTAGAGATCATACAATTCACTTGAGAATGATTTTGCCAAAAATCCCTCTTTGCACTTTCATGAAAAATGACTTATGGATACTTGAAAATCAAGGCACAAAAATGAGAAATCCCTTGGGCCAATTCTGATTTTTAGAGGTCATATGATCATGTTGTGAAGAAATGGTACACATTTGAGGCCTTTAGAACACTTGATCATGTCATTTTGCAAAATGCCTCTTTGGTAGAAAACTTCAAATTTTGTGATTTTAGCCAACTTTGACAAGCCATAACTTTTGATCCAAAATGAATTAGGTCAAGTTCTTGTACTTTTTGAAAAGGGAATGATCCATTCTACAACTTTTATGACCAAAGTTTTTCCATTTGAAGCATTTTTGAATCAAAAAGCAAGGCTTGAAAAAGTTTCCTAAAATGGCAATTTTCATTAAAAGTCAAACTTCCCAAAAAGTCAACTTTGCAAATGACTTGAAATTCTTCAAAATTGTGAACTTCTAACACCTTCTATGATCAAATAAAGATCATACACAATCAAAATGATGAAGATCACCCTTTGGTTGGGTCATTGGGGGCCTCAGATGCCCTGATTTTGCACTGGCTTGCCCAGAAAGTCAACTCTTGATCAGATGACTTCCCCATGGAATTTCTTCATGAAAATTGATATGCATG
Source organism: Lathyrus aphaca (assembly GCA_963966055.1). Classification (NCBI taxonomy): domain Eukaryota; kingdom Viridiplantae; phylum Streptophyta; class Magnoliopsida; order Fabales; family Fabaceae; genus Lathyrus; species Lathyrus aphaca. The sequence continues at coordinate 160,238,088 of OZ014520.1, forward strand.
CTCCCTATACCATATAGAGACCAATAGAAACAATAATGACCAAAAAATTTGGAGTTATGGCCTCTGAAACCAAAACCCTAATTCTAGGTCATCTGTGCAGTTAAACCTGGCTCTGCTTCCATGCCAATCTCAGTTCTTGTGATTATTTGACTTTCTTGACTTTGAGAGGATATAATATGATGCTTGAACATACATGGACCCCTTTGAAGTGATTGATGACCTTTGGAGTGGCTCAAATGGCTCTTGGATTGCTCAGATCACAAACCCTAGATGCAGATGACTTTGAACCAATGCAATGAATCAAAAAAAATGTGGTATGAGATGCTATGATTGGATTTATGCATATGAAATGATCACAAGCCATGGTGTGAATGGGTGAGGGCAAATTTGGGGTGTTTACAGCTGCCCCTATTCAAACATGAGTTAGCTGTGCAGGATGTAAGCAACGGCTTATCAGGCAAACAAGATAACTTGTGGTTGAATACCAAAGACAGTCCAAAATTTGCACTCACAGAATGAAGAAGAAAAGGGATATAGATTGTAAAGGAAAATAAAGTATATTATAAAGTGTGGGCGACGGAGGACGACCGTCGAGCAGAGTACGACTGCTGGGGAAAGAGAAATGACGGGGACGACCGACATGCTGGAGAAAATGCGGGAAATAAAGCGATGACGGGGACGGCCGACATGCTGGGGATATGAGAGATTATGATGGGGACGGCCATCAAGTAAAGCTGTAAGATTCTCTGGGGATTGAAGGTAGAAATGATGAGGTACGGTCATCAAGTTCAAAAAGTAATACAAGCAACGATGGGGACGGCCATCGGGCTAAACTGATGAAGGACGATCATCAGGAAACGGAAAAGGGACCACGACGGGGACGGCCATCGGGTTAAAGAATAAATGAAATAATGATGAGGGACGGTCAACAAAGGTGAAGGACGATCACCTAGCAGGGGACGGCTGCTCTGTTGGGGATAAGATGAGGGACGGTCATCTAAGGTGAAGGACGATCACCTGGCAGGGTACGGCTGCCGAAAGTATCGCGACATAGGACGAATGCCGGATAAAAAGTCGACGATGGGGACGGCCATCGGATGAGCATGATGAAGGACAATCATCAAGAGGTGAAGGACGATCACCTAGCAGGGGACGGCTGCTCTCAAGGTTTATCATGACATAGGACGAATGTCAGATAAAAAGATCAACGATGGGGACGGCCATCGGATAAAATGATGAAGGACGATCACCAAGAGGTGAAGGACGATCACCTAGCAGGGGACGGCTGCTCTCAAGGTTTATCATGACATAGGACGAATGTCAGATAAAAAGATCAACGATGGGGACGGCCATCGGATAAAATGATGAAGGACGATCATCAAAAAGGTGAAGGACGATCACCTAGCAGGGGACGGCTGCCGAATATCACGACACAGGACGAGTGTCGGATATAAAAGGGTTGACAATGGGGACGGCCATCGGACGAGCATGATGAAGGACGATCATCAAGAGGTGAAGGACGATCACCTAGCAGGGTACGGCTGCTCTCAGGGTTTATGATGACATAGGACGAATGTCAGATAAAAAGAAATTGCTTTGCTATCTACTGGGGGAATAGTAAACACGGACGAGTGTTTACATCCAAGAAATAAAAGGTATAAGTGTTTTGACGTTGTGTATAGATTAAAGATGCGGACGAGCATCCCTAAGACTACGATACGGACGAGTATCGGGTAGAAACAAATACTGACACGCGTTCAGAGATGATGATACGGACGAGTATCAACTGGTTAACAAAGAACACGGACGAGTGTTGATTCTGAGGGGACTCTTCTGGGGAAAAGTAGACACAGACGAGTATCTAAATTCAAGAAGACAAGAGTGTTTGACATAGTGTATGGATTTAAAGATGCGGACGTGCATCCTTAAGACTATGATACGGACGAGTATCAGGTAGAAACAAACGCTTGACGCATGTTCTGAGATGATGGTACGGACGAGTACCAACTGGTTAACAAAGAACACGGACGAGTGTCGACTCTGCGGGGATTCGAGTGATATGGTATAAGATACAAACGCGTATCTGCATATGGGTGAAAACAAGAGTAATAAGTATGAGTGGTGTATAGTTGAGTGTTTAGACTGCTGGGAAAAGTGACACGGACGAGTGCCAAAAGGAGAAAAGTATAGTATAAACAAGTATATGATATACAAAGTGTTTGGGTTGCTGTGCTGGGAAAGTGACACGGACGGATGTCAAGAAAGTTATATATGTAAGTATCTGTGAGTGCAAAGGGGACGCTTTGGCTTTCTGCTGGGGATATGACACGGACGGGTGCCACAACGAGTATGTACTGATGTTTGTGAGTTTAAGGCAACTGCTTTAGCTTTAGCTCTTTGCTGGGAAATCTGGGGAGCTTTCTGTATATTGTTGATGGATTGTCATTATTCACAAGTGTTTGATTCAGAACATGGCTTATGATTTATGCAATATGTTTGATTTTTGCCGTAATGCTCCGTATTAGACGGAATGCTACACTTTGTGGGGTGAATATGATGCGAATGCTATGTTTATGCAAAAGATAACGATCCGCGATTTGGATCCCGTTGCCACGAAGATATCTGATCGATCCGCTTGAAGTGGACATCCCAGCTGGGGATGAGATCATTGGTAGATCTGATGAGATGTATTTGCTTGGGGGGATAGGTCACTGATGGACCTATTCCAATAAATGAAGAACCCAGCTGGGGTTTGTAGAAGCTTTCGTCACTCTGTCGTGATTCCTTCGTGCGTTGCTTTTCTGGATAGAGGATGAAGCTCTGTAGGGAGATGGTTCCCTGGCTCCTGTACTCGGATGGGGAGGAAGAAAAATTGGCATCTCGGCTGGGGAGAAATAGCAAGTGGCAACTCAGCTGGGGAGGAAGCATTTTGGGTGCTAAGACTGAGTGAGTGTTGATTTGCCAGCTTGCTGGGGGTGAAGCTTTCATGCCCCAAGTCGTTTTGAATACCTGCAATCCTGCAAAGATAGAGGGACGCACAAGTAATCCCGAGGTTTCCCTTACTGGATTCCATCATAGGAGTTCAGACACTCCCGGGAGTAAATATATTTCCTGCAAACACGTACTTTAGGAGCATCTGTATTTATGCAATCAGTATCTTAAAGACATCGGACGTTTTGCAAATGAAAATAAGATGTACGAGACGAGACATGACTGAAAATCTGATTTTATTAATTCGTATGCCTTGAATTGGCAAGATACAGTCAAGGAAACATATCCCCTGAAATGAGGAGATTGCTATAAATTGAGAAACAAAAGTTTGTTGGCAATGTTGACGGCGCTTCAAGGAGCTTCCCCTTTGCCATGACTCGTATGACATTTGACGCTCTTCTCGTCTTGCTTTCTGGAGAAGGCTGATTCTGAAAGAAGCTTGATCCTTCCGAAGCTTACCAAGTTGTAAGTAATACAGACGAATTCAGAATGCAGTTGTTCGCGTATTCCCTTATTTTGCATGGATCGCCCTTTCGGGTTTTCAATCCATCGGGATACCCATTTTTGCCTGAGTTGTCCAATGCGGCTTTTCAACTCAGCGGATGTACATCTTTTTGTTTATTTTCCCTTATTTTTGCCCGAGTCTTTTATTCTGTTTTTGACTCGCCGGGATGCCCTATTTTTGCCTGGACTTACATTCTGTTTTTATGTCCAACGGGTCATTTTTATGCGAAGTATTTTTTAACTGCATCTGAATTCACAGGGGACGAGAAATCTTCACCATCCATAGTGCTGAGCATGAGTGCTCCACCGGAGAAAACTTTCTTTACTACGAATGGTCCTTCATAGTTCGGAGTCCACTTGCCCCTGTGGTCTGTATGAGGAGGGAGGAGTCTTTTCAGCACAAGATCTCCTACTTGGTATTCTCGGAGCCTGATTCTCTGATCGAAGGATTTCTTCATTCTCTTCTGATACAACTGCCCATGACAGATTGCAGCCAATCTTTTCTCTTCAATCAGACTCAGTTGGTCGTATCGGGATCGGACCCACTCTGCTTCGTTCAGCTTAACATCCATTAGTACCCGCAGGGAGGGTAATTCAACTTCAACAGGTAGGACTGCTTCCATACCATACACAAGCTGATACGGTGTTGCCCTAGTGGATGTTCTGATTGATGTGCGGTACCCATGCAAGGCAAATGGTAGCATCTCATGCCAATCTTTGTAGGTGACTACCATCTTCTGCACAATTTTCTTGATATTCTTA